>JAKEPQ010000997.1:55000-655000 GCA_024500445.1 Entomyzon cyanotis
AAATGTCCCCAAAATATCCCCAAAATATGCCAGAAATATTCCCAAAAATATCCCCAAAATATCCTCAAAATATCCCAGAAATACCTGAGAAATATTCCCAAAATATTCCTAAAATATCCCAGAAATATCCCCAAAAAATATCCCCAAAAATATCCTAAAATATCCCCAAAAATGTCCCAGAGATATTCCCAATAGATCATCAAAAATATCCCAAAATATCTCAGAAATATCCCCAAAAAGATCCCCAAAACTATCCTAAAGTATTCCCGAAATATCCCAAAATATCCCCAAAAATGTCCCAAATATATCCCCAAAATATCCCCAAAATATCCCCGAAATATTCCCAAAATATCCCCAAAATATCCTCAAATATATCCCCAAAATATCCTCAAAATATCCGAGAAATATTCCCAAAAATCAGCCAAAAATCACCCAAAAATCACCCAAAAAATCAGCCCAAATCACCCCGAGTCACTGAGACCCCAAAATCCCCAAAATTCACCCCAAAAATGCCCAAAATGCCCAAAATGCCCCAAATTCCTGTCCTCCCCCTGTACCTGAGCAGAGGGGCTTTGAGAGCTCTGCTGAGAGTGCTGAGACCTCGAACCACAGTGTGAGAGCCCAAAAAATATCCCAAAATATTCCCCAAAATGTCCCAGAAATATCCCTGAAATATCCCAGAAATATCCCCAAAAATATCCCCAATATATCCCCAATATATTCCCAAAATATCCTCAAAATATTCTCAAAAATGTCCCAGAAATATCATCAAAAATATCCCAAATATATCCTCAAAATATCCCCAAAATATGCCAAAAATATTCCCAAATTATCCCCAAAATATTCCCAAAATATCCCCAAAATGTCCTCAAAATATTCTCAAAATATCCCCAAGACTATCCTAAAATATTCCCAAAATATCCCCAAAATATCCCCAAAAATATCCCAAAATATCCCAAAAAATGTCCCAAATATATCCTCTAAATATCCCCAAAATATGCCAGAAATATTCCCAAAATATCCCCAAAATATCCTCAAATATATCCCCAAAATATCCCCAAAACTATCCCAAAATATTCCCAAAAATCACCCAAAAATCACCCAAAAAATCAGCCCAAATCACCCAAAAATCACCCAAAAAATCAGCCCAAATCACCCCGAGTCGCTGAGACCCCAAAATCCCCAAAATTCACCCCAAAAATGCCCAAAATGTCCCAAATTCCTGTCCTCCCCCTGTACCTGACAGAGGGGCTTTGAGAGCTCTGCTGAGGCTGCTGAGACCCCGAGTGACACCGTGAGACCCTAAAAATATCCCAAAATATTCCCCAAAATGTCTCTGAAATATCCCTGAAATATCCCAGAAATATCCCAGAAATATCCCCCAAATATCCCAAAAATATCTGAGAAATAGTCTCAAAAATGTCCCAGAAATATCATCAAAAATATCCCAAAATATCCCCAAAGATATCCCCAAAATATTAAAAAAAATCCAAAAAATTTCCCAGAAATATCCCAGAAATATTCCCAAAATATCCCAAAAAATGTCCCAAATATATCCCCAAAATATCCCCAAAATATGCCAGAAATATTCCCAAAATATTCTCAAAATATCTCTAAAATATCCTCAAAATATCCCTAAAATATCCCCAAAAATGTCCCCAATATATCCTCAAAATATCCCAGAAATACCTGAGAAATATTCCCAAAATATTCCTAAAATATCCCAGAAATATCCCCAAAAATATCCCCAAAAATATCCTAAAATATCCCCAAAAATGTCCCAGAGATATTCCCAATAGATCATCAAAAATATCCCAAAATGTCTCAGAAATATCCCCAAAAATATCCCCAAAACTATCCTAAAATATTCCCAAAATATCCCCAAAAATGTCCCAAAGATATCCCCAAAATATCCCCAAAACTATCCTGAAATATTCCCAAAATATCCCCAAAATATGCCCAAAATATCTGCAAAATATCCCCAAAAACATTCCAAAATATCTGAGAAATATTCCCAAAATATCCCCAAAATATCCCCAAAGATATCCCCAAAATATCCCCAAAAATGTCCCCAAAACATCCCAAAAATGTCCCCAAATATCCTCAAAAATATCCCAGAAATATCCCAGAAATATGCCCAAAATATCCTCAAAATATCCTCAAAAATGTCCCAGAAATATCATCAAAAATATCCCAAAATATCCCCAAAATATCTGAGAAATATCCCTAAAATATCCCAGAAATATTCCCAAAATATGCCAGAAATATCCCCAAAATATCCTCAAAATATCCTCAAAAATGTCCCAGAAATATCATCAAAAATATCCCAAAATATCCCCAAAATGTCCCAAAAATATCTGAGAAATATCCCTAAAATATACCAGAAATATTCCCAAAATATGCCCAAAATATTTCCAAAATATCCCCAAAATATTCCCAAAGTATCCCCAAAATATCCCCAAAAATATCCCAGAAATATCCCAGAAATATTCCCAAAACATTCCCAAAATATTCCCAAAATATCCCCAAAATACGCTTAAAATATTCTCAAAATATCCCAGAAATATTCCCGAAATATCCCCCAAATATTCCCAAAATATCCTCAAAACTATCCAAAAAATGTCCCAAATATATCCCCAAAAATATCCCAGAAATATCCCAGAAATATTCCCAAAATATCCCCAAAAATGTCCCAAATATATCCCCAAATAACCCCAAAAATGTCCCAGAAATATTCCCAATATATCGTCAAAAGTAGCCCAAAATATCCACAAAATATCTGAGAAATATCCCCAAAATATCCCAAAATATCCCAAAAATATCTGAGAAATATCCCCAAAAATGTCCCAAATATATCCTCAAAATATCCCCAAAATATTCCCAAAATATTGCCAAAATATCCCAGAAATATCCTCAAAAATATCCCAAAAATATCCCGAAATATCCCCAAAGATATCCCCAAAATATCCCCAAAATATGCCAGAAATATTCCCAAAATATCCCAAATATATTCCCAAAATATCCCAAAATATCCCCAAAAATATCCCCAAAATATTCCCAAAAATATCCCCAAAAAATCCCAAAATGTCCCCAAAAATCACTCAAAAATCACCCAAAAATCACCCAAAATCACCCAAAATCACCCAAAATCGCCCCAAATCACCCCAAATCAGAGACCCCGAGTGACACCGTGAGACCCCCAAAACCCCCAAAAATACCCCAAAAATATCCTCAAATAACACCAAATAACCCCAAAAATATCCCAGGAATGTCCTGAAAATATCCACAAAATATTCCCAAAATATCTCAGAACTATCCCCAAAATATCCCGAGGAAATCCCCAAAATATTCTCTAAATATCCCAGAAATATTCCCAAAAATTATCCCAAAAATCATCCAAAATCACCTCCAGTCAGTGAGACCCCAAAAAATACCCCAAAATATCCCCAAAAATACCCTAAATTACCCCAAATTATCCCAGAAATATCCCAGAAATATTCCCAAAAATTATCCCAAAATCATCCAAAATCACCTCCAGTCAGTGAGACCCCAAAAAATACCCTAAAATATCCCCAAAATATCCCCCAAAATACCCTAAATTACCCCAAATTATCCCAGAAATATCCCAGAAATATTCTCAAAATATTCCCAAAATATCCTCAAAGATATCCCCGAAATATTCCCAAATTATCCCAAAAAATATCCCTAAAGTATTCCGGAAATATTCCCAAAAACATCCCAGAAATATTCCCAAAAAATCCCAAAATCACCCAAAAATCACCCCAAGTCACTGAGACCCCAAATGCGCCTAGGAGACCCAAAACCCCAAAAAATGCCCTAAAATCAGCCCCAAATCACCCCAAAATATCCACAGAAATTACCCCAAAATTATCCTGAAAATCAGCCCAAATCTCCCTAAAATCCCCCAAATTACCCCAAAATCCCCCAAATCCCCCAAAACACCCCAAAATACCCCAAAATCCCCCAAATTACCACAAAACCCCCAAATTACCCCAAAATCCCCCAAATTACCCCAAAATCCCCCAAATCCCCCAAATCACCCCAAAATCCCCCAAATCCCCCAAATTACCCTAAAATCCCCAAATCACCCCAAAACACCCCAAATTATCCCAAATCACCATAAAATCCCCCAAATCACCCCAAAATTACCCCAAATTACCCTAAAATCCCCCAAAATCCCCCAATTACCCCAAATCACCCCAAAATCCCCCCAAATCTCCCAAATTACCCTAAAATGCCCCAAATCACCCCAAAATCCCCCAAATTACCCCAAATTACCCCAAAATCCCCCAAATTACCCCAAATTACCCTAAAATCCCCCAAATTACCCCAAATCACCCCAAAATCCCCCAAATCCCCAAATTACCCCAAATTACCCTAAAATCCCCCAAATCCCCCAAATTACCCTAAAATCCCCCAAATCACCCCAAAATCCCCCAAATCCCCTAAAATCCCCCAAATTACCCCAAAATCCCCCAAATTCCCCCAAAATCCCCCAAATTACCCTAAAATCCCCAAATTACCCCAAAATCCCCCAAATCACCCCAAAATCCCCCAAATTCCCCAAAATCCCCCAAATTACCCCAAATCACCCCAAAATCCCCAAATCCCCCAAATTACCCCAAAATACCCCAAATCACCCCAAAATCCCCCAAATCCCCCAAATCACCCCAAAATCCCCCCAAATCCCCCAAATTACCCTAAGATGCCCCAAAATTACCCCAAATCCCCCAAAATCCCCCAAATTCCCCCAAAATCCCCCAAATTCCCCCAAAATCCCTGAGGGTTTCCCTGATTTTAATGCAAAATTGGGATTTGGGGTGGTTTGGGGATTTGGGGTGATTTAGGGGATTTTGGGGATTTGGTGTAATTTTAATGGGGATTTTGACTATTTGGGGTAATTTTAATGGGAATTTTGGGTATTTGGGGTAATTTTAATGGGGAATTTTGGTGATTTTATTGGGAATTTGGGATAATTTTAATGGGGATTTTGGGTATTTAGGGTAATTTTAATGGAAATTTGGGGTATTTGGGGTGGTTTTGTGGGGGTTTTAGGAATTTGGTGTCATTTCAATGGGGATTTTGGGGATTTGGGGTGGTTTTTTGGGGGATTTCAGGTAATTTTAATGGGAATTTGGGGTATTTGGGGTAGTTTTATGGGGATTTTGGGGATTTGGGGTGGTTATGTGGGAATTTGGGTGATTTTATTGGGAAATTGGTGTGATTTTAATGGGATTTTAATGGGGATTTTGGGGGATTTTGTTATTTAGTGTAATTTTAATGGGAATTTTGACTATTTGGGGTAATTTTAATGGGAATTTAGGGTATTTAGGGCAATTTTAATGGGGAATTTGGGGTTTTTGGGGTAATTTATGGGATTTTGGGTGATTTTACTTATTTGGGGTAATTTTAATGGGAATTTTGACTATTTGGGGTAATTTTAATGGGAGTTTTGGGGATTTGGGGTAATTTTAATGGGAATTTTGGTGATTTTATTGGGAATTTGGGATAATTTTAATGGGGATTTTGGGTATTTTTGGGTAATTTTAATGGGATTTTTGAGTATTTGGGGTAATTTTATGGGGATTTGGGGTGATTTTATTGATCAGTGTAATTTTAATGGGGATTTTGGGGTGTTTTGGGTATTTGGGATGGTTTTGTGGGAATTTTGGTGATTTTATTGGGATTTTGGGGATTTGGGGTGGTTATGTGGGAATTTGGGTGATTTTATTGGGAAATTGGTGTGATTTTAATGGGATTTTGGGGTATTTTGGGGATTTGGGGTGATTTTAATGGGATTTTGGGATATTTGGGGTGATTTTGTGGGAGCTTAGGGTAATTTTAATGGGAATTTTGGGGATTTGGAGTAATTTTAATGGGATTTTGGGGTATTTGGGGTGATTTTGTGGGGATTTTGGGGTGATTTTATTGGGAATTTGGTGTGTTTTTAACGGGAATTTTGACTATTTGGGTTAATTGTAATGGGAATTTTGGGGATTTGGGGTAATTTTAATGGGAATTTTGGGGATTTGGGGTAATTTTAATGGGAATTTTGGTGATTTTATTGGGAATTTGGGATAATTTTAATGGGGATTTTGGGTATTTTTGGGTAATTTTAATGGGATTTTTGAGTATTTGGGGTAATTTTATGGGGATTTGGGGTGATTTTATTGATCAGTGTAATTTTAATGGGGATTTTGGGGTGTTTTGGGTATTTGGGATGGTTTTGTGGGAATTTGGGTGATTTTATTGGGATTTTGGGGGAAATTTTAATGGGAATTTTGGGGATTTGGGGTAATTTTAATGGGATTTTGGGTATTTGGGGTGATTTTAATGGGATTTTGGGGATTTGGGGTGGTTATGTGGGAATTTGGGTGATTTTATTGGGAAATTGGTGTAATTTTAATGGGATTTTTGGGTATTTTGGGGATTTGGGGTGATTTTAATGGGATTTTGGGGTATTTGGGGTGATTTTGTGGGGATTTTGGGGTGATCTTATTGGGAATTTGGTGTAATTTTAACGAGAATTTAGGGTAATTAGGGTAATTTTAATGGGAATTTTGGGTATTTGGGGTAATTTATGGGATTTTGGGTGATTTTCCTTGTTATTTGGTGTAATTTTAACGGGAATTTTGGGGGATTTGGTGTGATTTTAATGGGAATTTTGGGCATTTGGGGTAGTTTTATGGGAATTTTGGGTATTTAGGGTAATTTTTATGGGAATTTTGGGTATTTGGGGTAATTTATGGGATTTTGGGTGATTTTCCTTGTTATTTAGTGTAATTTTAACGGGAATTTTGACTATTTGGTGTAATTTTAATGGGAATTTTGGGTATTTAGGGTAATTTTAATGGGGAATTTGGGGTATTTGGGGTAATTTATGGAATTTTGGGTGATTTTACTTGTTATTTAGTGTAATTTTAATGGGAATTTTGACTATTTGGTGTAATTTTAATGGGAATTTTGGGGGATTTGGGGTGATTTTAATGGGAATTTTGGGTATTTGGGGTAATTTATGGGATTTTGGGTGATTTTCCTTGTTATTTGGTGTAATTTTAACCGGAATTTTGACTATTTGGTGTAATATTAACGGGGATTTTGGGGATTTGGGGTAATTTTAACGGGAATTTTGGGTATTTGGGGTCGTTTTAATGGGGAATTTTGGGTATTTGGGGTAATTTATGGGATTTTGGGTGATTTTCCTTGTTATTTAGTGTAATTTTAATGGGAATTTTGACTATTTGGTGTAATTTTAATGGGAATTTTGACGGGAATTTTGGGGGATTTGGTGTAATTTTAACGGGAATTTTGACTATTTGGGGTAATTTTAATGGGGAATTTTGGGTATTTGGGGTAATTTATGGGATTTTGGGTGGTTTTCCTTGTTATTTGGTGTGATTTTAATGGGAATTTTGACTCTTTGGGGTAATTTTCACGGGAATTTTGGGGGATTTGGGGTAATTTTAACGGGAATTTTGAGTATTTGGGGTAATTTTA
Organism: Entomyzon cyanotis; assembly: GCA_024500445.1. Lineage (NCBI taxonomy): Eukaryota > Metazoa > Chordata > Aves > Passeriformes > Meliphagidae > Entomyzon > Entomyzon cyanotis. The sequence continues at coordinate 62,519 of JAKEPQ010000997.1, forward strand.
ATGGGAATTTTGGGGGATTTGGGGTGATTTTAATGGGAATTTTGACTATTTGGTGTAATTTTAATGGGAATTTTGGGGGATTTGGGGTAATTTTCATGGGAATTTTGGGGGATTTGGGGTGATTTTAATGGGAATTTTGACTATTTGGTGTAATTTTAACGGGAATTTTGGGGGATTTGGGGTAATTTTAATGGGGAATTTGGGTATTTGGGGTAATTTATGGGATTTTGGGTGATCTTCCTTGTTATTTGGTGTGATTCTAATGGGAATTTTGACTCTTTGGGGTAATTTTCACGGGAATTTTGACTCTTTCCTCTCCTTTTTCGGGGGATTTCCCCACCTTTGGGGTTTCCCCCAAATCCCCCAAATCCCCCAAATCCCTAAATCCCCCAAATCCCCCAGGAGCCCCAAGGACCCTCGGCTGCTGCTGCTGGTGACCCCCGAGGGACCCCCGGAGCCAGCGGCGTCCCCCCGGCATTGTCACCGTCAGTGACCCCAAAACCCTGGGGGACAGTGGGGTTTGGGGGGTTTGGGGGGATTTGGGGTGGTTTTGGGGGATTTGGGGGGGTTTGGGGGGTGGTTTGGGGAGGTTTTAATGGGGGATTTGGGGTGGTTTTGGGGGATTTGGGGGGGTTTGGGGGGTTTTGGGGAGGTTTTAATGGGGGATTTGGGGTGGTTTTGGGGGGATTTGGGGGGGTTTGGGGGGTTTTGGGGAGGTTTTAATGGGGGATTTGGGGTGGTTTTGGGGGATTTGGGGTGGTTTTGGGGGGATTTATGGGATTTGGGGGTGGGGTTTTAATGGGGGATTTGGGGTGGTTTTGGGGGATTTGGGGTGGGTTTGGGGAGGTTTTAATGGGGGATTTGGGGTGGTTTTATGGGATTTGGGGTGGGTTTGGGGAGATTTTGGGGGGATTTAGGGTGGTTTTAATGGGGGGTTTTGGGGGATTTGGGGGGTTTGGGGGGGGGGGGGGGGGGGGGGGGGGGGGGGGGGGGGGGGGGGGGGGGGGGGGGGGGGGGGGGGGGGGGGGGGGGGGGGGGGGGGGGGGGGGGGGGGGGGGGGGGGGGGGGGGGGGGGGGGGGGGGGGGGGGTGGTTTTAATGGGGGATTTGGGTTGGTTTTGGGGGATTTATGGGATTTGGGGGTGTTTTAATGGGGGATTTGGGGTGGTTTTATGGGATTTGGGGTGATTTGGGGGATTTAGGGTGGTTTTGGGGGATTTGGGGTGGGTTTGGGGATCCTTGGGGGATTTTGGGGTGGTTTGATAGGATTTGGGGTGGTTTTGGGGGATTTGGGGTGATTTTGGGGGGATTTGGGGTGGTTTTAGTGGGAGATTTAGGGTGGTTTTCGGGATCCTTGGGGGATTTTGGGGTGGTTTTATAGGATTTGGGGGAGGTTTTGGGGGATTTGGGGTGGTTTTGGGGGATTTATGGGAGTTTGGGGTGGTTTTGGGGGATTTGGGGTGGTTTTGGGGATTTGGGGTGGTTTTGGGGGATTTGGGGGGATTTGGGGTGGTTTTAATGGGGGATTTGGGGTGGTTTTGGGGGATTTGGGGTGGGTTTGGGGAGGTTTTGGGGAGGTTTTATGGGATTTGGGGTGGTTTTGGGGGGGTTTTAATAAGGGATTTGGGGTGATTTTGGAGGATTTGGGGTGGTTTTAGTGGGAGATTTAGGGTGGTTTTCGGGATCCTTGGGGGATTTTGGGGTGGTTTTATAGGATTTGGGGTGGTTTTGGGGGATCTGGGGGGATTTGGGGAGGTTTTAATGGGGGATTTGGGGTGGTTTTGGGGGATTTATGGGATTTGGGAGTGTTTTAATGGGGGATTTGGGGTGGGTTTGGGGGGGATTTTGGGGGGATTTAGGGTGGTTTTAATGGGGGGTTTTGGGGGATTTGGGGTGGTTTTGGGGGATTTGTGGGATTTGGGGGTGTTGTAATGGGGGATTTGGGGTGGTTTTATGGGATTTGGGGTGATTTGGGGGATTTAGGGTGGTTTTGGGGGATTTGGGGTGGGTTTGGGGATCCTTGGGGGATTTTGGGGTGGTTTGATAGGATTTGGGGTGGTTTTGGGGGATCTGGGGTGGTTTTGGGGGGATTTGGGGTGGTTTTAGTGGGAGATTTAGGGTGGTTTTCGGGATCCTTGGGGGATTTTGGGGTGGTTTTATAGGATTTGGGGAGGTTTTATGGGATTTTGGATGGTTTGGGGGGGATTTGGGGAGGTTTTTGGAGGATTTGGGGGAGTTTGGGGTGGTTTTGGGGGATTTGGGGAGGTTTTGGGGTGGTTTTATAGGGGATTTGGGGTGGTTTTATAGGGGATTTTGAGGATTTGGGGTGGTTTTGTGGGATTTGGGGAGGTTTTAATGGGGGATTTGGGGTGGTTTTGGGGGGATTTGTGGGATTTGGGGTGGTTTTGGGGTCTTGGGGGGATTTTAATGGGGATTTGGGGTTTGGTCACTTTAGGGACACTTTAGGATCACTTTGGGGTCACTTTGGGGTCACTTTTAGGGTCACTCAGGGTCACTCAGGGTCACATTGGGATCCCTTTAGGGTCACTAGGGTCCCTGTAGGGTCACTCAGGATCACTCATTGTCACTCATTGTCACTCAGTGTCCCTTTAGGGTCACTCAGGTCACTCAGGGTCACTCAGGATCACTTTAGGGTCACTTTAGGGTCACTCAGGATGCCTTTAGGGTCACTCAGTGTCCCTTTAGGGTCACTCAGGTCACTCAGGGTCACATTGGGATCCCTTTAGGGTCACTAGGGTCCCTTTAGGGTCACTTTAGGGTCACTCAGGGTCACTTTAGGGTCACTAGGGTCACTCATTGTCACTCAGGATCACTTTAGGGTCACTTTAGGGTCACTTTAGGGTCACTTTCGGGTCACTTTAGGATCTCTTTAGGGTCACTTTGGGGTCACTTTGGGGTCACTCTGGGGTCACTTTAGGATCCCTTTAGGGTCACTAGGGTCACTCATTGTCACTCAGGGTCACTCAGGGTCACTTTAGGGTCACTTTAGGGTCGCTCAGGATCCCTTTAGGGTCACTCAGGTCACTCAGGGTCACATTGGGATCCCTTTAGGGTCACTAGGGTCCCTTTAGGGTCACTTTAGGGTCACTGGGGTCACTCATTGTCACTAGGGTCACTCAGGATCATTTTAGGGTCCCTTTAGGGTCACTCAGGATCACTTTAGGGTCACTTTAGGGTCACTCAGTGTCCCTTTAGGGTCCCTTTAGGGTCACTAGGGTCACTCAGTGTCCCTTTAGGGTCACTCAGGGTCACATTGGGATCCCTTTAGGGTCACTAGGATCCCTTTAGGGTCACTTTAGGGTCACTCAGTGTCCCTTTAGGGTCACTCAGGTCACTTTAGGGTCACTCAGTGTCCCTTTAGGGTCACTTTAGGGTCACTGGGGTCACTCAGGGTCACTCAGGGTCACATTGGGATCCCTTTAGGGTCACTCAGGTCACTTTAGGGTCACTTTAGGGTCACTCAGGTCACTTTAGGGTCACTCAGATCCCTTTAGGGTCACTAGGGTCACTCAGGTCCCTTTAGGGTCCCTTTAGGGTCACTCAGGTCCCTTTAGGGTCCCTTTAGGGTCACTCAGGGTCACTCAGGTCCCTTTAGGGTCACTAGGGTCACTCAGTGTCCCTTTAGGGTCACTCAGGTCCCTTTAGGGTCACTAGGGTCACTCAGTGTCCCTTTAGGGTCACTCAGGTCCCTTTAGGGTCCCTTTAGGGTCACTAGGGTCACTCAGTGTCCCTTTAGGGTCACTCAGGTCCCTTTAGGGTCCCTTTAGGGTCACTAGGGTCACTCAGTGTCCCTTTAGGGTCACTCAGGTCCCTTTAGGGTCCCTTTAGGGTCACTGGGGTCACTCAGGGTCTCAGGGTCACATTGGATCCTTTAGGGTCACTCAGATCCCTTTAGGGTCACTCAGGGTCACTAGGGTCACTCAGATCCCTTTAGGGTCACTCAGATCCCTTTAGGGTCACTCAGGGTCACTAGGGTCACTCAGATCCCTTTAGGGTCACTCAGATCCCTTTAGGGTCACTCAGGGTCACTAGGGTCACTCAGATCCCTTTAGGGTCACTCAGATCCCTTTAGGGTCACTCAGATCCCTTTAGGGTCACTCAGGGTCACTAGGGTCACTCAGATCCCTTTAGGGTCACTCAGATCCCTTTAGGGTCCCTTTAGGGTCACTAGGGTCACTCAGTGTCCCTTTAGGGTCACTTTAGGGTCACTCAGTGTCCCTTTAGGGTCCCTTTAGGGTCCCTTTAGGGTCACTCAGTGTCCCTTTAGGGTCACTCAGGTCCCTTTAGGGTCACTCAGTGTCCCTTTAGGGTCACTCAGGTCCCTTTAGGGTCACTCAGTGTCCCTTTAGGGTCTCTTTAGGGTCACTAGGGTCACTCAGATCCCTTTAGGGTCACTCAGGGTCACTCAGGGTCACTCAGGTCCCTTTAGGGTCCCTTTAGGGTCACTAGGGTCACTCAGATCCCTTTAGGGTCACTCAGGGTCACTAGGGTCACTCAGTGTCCCTTTAGGGTCCCTTTAGGGTCCCTTTAGGGTCACTTTAGGGTCACTCAGGTCACTTTAGGGTCACTCAGTGTCACTTTAGGGTCACTCAGGTCCCTTTAGGGTCACTAGGGTCACTCAGGGTCACTCAGGGTCACATTGGGATCCCTTTAGGGTCACTTTAGGGTCACTCAGATCCCTTTAGGGTCACTAGGGTCACTCAGATCCCTTTAGGGTCACTGGGGTCACTCAGGGTCACTCAGGGTCACATTGGGATCCCTTTAGGGTCACTTTAGGGTCCCTTTAGGGTCCCTTTAGGGTCACTGGGGTCGCTCTCCCCGCCCCACAGCGCATCCTGCAAGGTCCCTACGCTGTCACCCTGGGGGGTCTCAGCCGCCTGCTGGGGTCACCCCGAGTGTCCCCAACCGCTGACCCCGGCGCTGACCCCGAGCCGCCCTTCGAGGTCATCGCCTGCGTGAGTCCCTCGGGGGATTGGGGGGGTTTGGGGGGGGATTTGGGGGATTTGGGGGGATTTTGGGGGAGATTTTTGGGATTTGGGGTGGTTTTGGGGGATTTGGGGGATTTGGGGTGGGTTTGGGGGAGATTTTGGGGGATTTTGGGGATTTGGGGTGTTTTTGGGGGATTTGGGGTGGGTTTGGGGTGCATTTTGGGGATTTGGGGCGGTTTTGGGGGATTTGGGGTGGTTTTGGGGTGGTTTTGGGGGATTTGGGGTGATTTTGGGGTGGATTTGGGGGGATTTGGGGGGATTTTGGGGGGATTTTGGGGATTTGGGGTGGTTTTGGGGTGGATTTTGGGGGATTTGGGGTATTTTGGGGTGAATTGGGGGATTTGGGGTATTTTGGGGGAGATTTTGGGGATTTGGGGTGGGTTATGGGGTGCATTTTGGGGGATTTGGGGTGATTTTGGGGTGGATTTTGGGTGATTTGGGGGATTTTGGGGGAGATTTTGGGGATTTGGGGTGGTTTTGGGGTGGATTTTGGGGGTTTGGGGTGATTTTGGGGTGGATTTTGGGGGATTTGGGGTGGTTTATGGGGAGATTTCAGGGATTTGGGGTGGTTTTGGGGGATTTTGGGGTGTTTTATGGGGGGATTTGGGGTGGTTTTGGGGGGGTTTTGGGGGATTTGGGATGGTTTTGGGGGAGATTCTGGGGATTTGGGGTGTTTTATGGGGGGATTTTGGGGGATTTGGGGTGGGTTTGGGGTGCATTTGGGCATTTGGGGTGGTTTTGGGGGATTTTTGGGGTATTTTATGGGGGGATTTTGGGGATTTGGGGTGATTTTATTGGGGGATTTGGGGTGGTTTTGGGGGAAATTTTGGGGATTTGGGGTGGTTTTGGGGTGGTTTTATGGGGGGGGATTTGGGGGTTTGGGGTGGTTTATGGGGAGATTTGGGATGATTTGGGGTGGTTTTTGGAGAGATTTGGGGTGGTTTTGGGGGGATTTTGGGGATTTGGGGTGTTTTTGGGGGAGATTTTGGGTTGATTTGGGGTGATTTGGGGTGATTTTATTGGGAGATTTGGGGTGATTTTGGGGGGATTTGGGGGATTTGGGGGGATTTGGGGGAATTTTGGGGTGCATTTTGAGGATTTGGGGATTTTTGGGGGGATTTAGGGTGGTTTTGGTGGATTTTGGGGATTTGGGGTGGTTTTTTGGGAGATTTGGGGGGATTTGGGGTGGTTTTGGGGGAGATTTTGGGGATTTGGGATGGCTTTGGGGGAATTTTGGGGTGCATTTTGAGGATTTGGGGTGGTTTTTGGAGAGATTTGGGGTGGTTTTGGGGGAGATTTGGGGTGATTTGGGGTATTTTGGGGGAGATTTGGGGATTTAGGGTGATTTGGGGTGATTTTATTGGGGGGATTTGGGGGGGTCTTGGGGGAGATTTTGGGGCTTTGGGGTGGTTTATGGGGGGGAATTTGGGGATTTGGGGTGTTTTGGGGAAGATTTTGGGGATTTGGGTTGATTTTGGAGGGAATTGGGGGATTTTCAGTGGTTTATGGGGGGATTTTTGGGATTTGGGGTATTTTGGGGGAGATTTGGGGATTTAGGGTGATTTTATTGGGGGATTTGGGGTGTCTTGGGGGAGATTTTGGGGATTTGGGGTGATTTGGGGTGATTTTATTGGGGGGATTTGGGGGGTTTTGGGGGAGATTTTGGGGATTTGGGGTGGTTTTAGTGGGGAATTTTGGGGTTTTGGGGAGTTTTTGGGGGAGATTTTGGGGATTTGGGGAGGTTTTGGGGGAGATTTTGAGGATTTGGGGTGATTTTGGGATGGGATTTGGGGATTTGGGGGAATTCGGGGTGGTTTTCGTGGCAGATTTTGGGGATTTGGGGTGATTTGGGGTAATTTCTGGGGGATTTTATGGGTTTAGGGTACTTTTGGGATGGAATTTGGGGATTTGAGGTGCTTTTGGGATGATTTTGGGGGGATTTGAGGTGATTTTGGGGTGGTTTTAATGGCGGATTTTGGGGATTTGGGGTGGAATTTGGGGATTTGGGAGGATTTGGGGGATTTGGGATGATTTTCTGGGGGATTTTGTGGGTTTAGGGTGGTTTTGGGGGTGGAATTTGGGGATTTGGGGTGGAATTTGGGGATTTGGGAGGATTTGGGGGATTTGGGATGATTTTCTGGGGGATTTTGTGGGTTTAGGGTGGTTTTGGGGTGGAATTTGGGGATTTGGGGTGGAATTTGGGTGGAATTTGGGGATTTGGGAGGATTCTGAGGATTTGGGATGATTTTCTGGGGGATTTTGTGGGTTTAGGGTTGTTTTGGGGTGGAATTTGGGGATTTGGGGTGGAATTTGGGTGGAATTTGGGGATTTGGGGGATTTGGGGGATTTGGGATGATTTTCTGGGGGATTTTGGGGGTTTAGGGTGGTTTTGGGGTGGAATTTGGGGATTTGGGGTGGAATTTGGGTGGAATTTGGGGATTTGGGGGATTTGGGTTGATTTTCTGGGGGATTTTGGGGGTTTAGGGGGGTTTTGGGGTGGAATTTGGGGATTTGGGGTGGAATTTGGGTGGAATTTGGGGATTTGGGAGGATTTGGGGGATTTGGGATGATTTTCTGGGGGATTTTGGGGGTTTAGGGTTGTTTTGGGGTGGAATTTGGGGATTTGGGGGATTTGGGTTGATTTTCTGGGGGATTTGGGGGTTTAGGGTGGTTTTGGTGGAATTTGGGGATTTAGGAGGGTTTGGGTTGATTTTCTGGGGGATTTTGGGGGTTTAGGGTGGTTTTGGGGTGAATTTTGGGGATTTGGGGTGGAATTTGGGGATTTGGGAGGATTTGGGGGATTTGGGATGATTTTCTGGGGGATTGCAGCGGTTTAGGGTTGTTTTGGGGTGCAATTTGGGTGGAATTTGGGGATTTAGGAGGGTTTAGTATGATTTTCTGGGGGATTTTGGGGGTTTAGGGTTGTTTTGGGGTGGAATTTGGGGATTTGGGGTGGAATTTGGGGATTTGGGAGGATTTGGGAGGATTTGGGATGATTTTCTGGGGGATTTTGTGGGTTTAGGGTTGTTTTGGGGTGAATTTGGGGATTTGGGAGGATTTGGGATGATTTTCTGGGGGATTTTGTGGGTTTGGGGTGGTTTTGGGGTGGAATTTGGGTGGAATTTGGGGATTTGGGGGATTTGGGTTGATTTTCTGGGGGATTTTGTGGGTTTAGGGTGGTTTTGGGGGTGAATTTTGGGATTTGGGAGTATTTGGGGGATTTGGGTTGATTTTCTGGGGGATTTTGGGGGTTTAGGTCGGTTTTGGGGTGAATTTTGGGGATTTGGGGTGGAATTTGGGGAATTGGGAGGATTTGGGATGATTTTCTGGGAGATTTGGGGGTTTAGGATTGTTATGGGGGGAATTTTGGGATTTGGGAGGATTTGGGGATTTGGGTTGATTTTCTGGGGGATTTTGTGGGTTTAGGGTGGTTTTGGGGTGGAATTCGGGGATTTGGGTTGGTTTGGGTGGAATTTGGGGATTTGGGGGATTTGGGATGATTTTCTGGGGGATTTGGGGGTTTAGGGTTGTTTTGGTGGAATTTTGGGATTTGGGGTGGTTTGGGGGGATTTGGGGCTCGAAGGGGCGTGGCTCCAGGTGGGCGTGGCCTCACTAGCTCCACCCTCCCAGGTGTCTCTGGGGCCACGCCCCTCCCCCCCACGTGGCCCGCCGGTGACGTCAGCGGATTGGGGGCGTGGCCAGGGCCCCGAGGGGCGGAGCTTGGACCCGGAAGTGCTGCGGGAGCGAATCTTCCGCGGGGTGAGGGGCGTGGCCACGGGAGGGGGGGGGGGGGCGTGGCCAAGCGGGTCGCTAAGGAGTGGGCGTGGCCATCAGACTTGATACTGCTCGTGTGGGCGTGGCCACAGGAGTGGGCGTGGCTGTGAAGTGGGCGTGGCCAATTAGGCTGGTAACATGTGGGCGTGGCCACGATGGTTGATAATGCTGGAGGGGGTGGAGCTTCTGAAGTGGGCGTGGCTTTGGAAGGGTGGGCGTGGCTTCAGCTGGGCGTGGCTCCATGCAGGGGAACCATTGAGGGGCGTGGTCTCACGGTGGGCGTGGTTTGTTTATTGGGTGGGGCTCTGGTGGGCGTGGCTTCGGCTGGGTGTGGTCACACCAATGCAAACCATTTGCGGGGGCGTGGTCTCGTAGTGGGCGTGGCCTACTGGAACGGGTGTGCCACTTGTGGGCGTGGCTCGGGGGCGTGACTACATGCTGGGCGTGGCTCGGGGGCGTGGCTACATGCTGGGCGTGGCTCTTGGGGCGTGGCTATGTGTGGGTGCGGCTCTGTGATGGGCGTGGCTCTTTCGGCCATGGCTATGTAATGGGCGTGGCCCTTGGGGGCGTGGCTACGTGATGGGCGTGTTTCGCTGGGGGCGTGGCTACAACCGCCCAATGACGCGAGGGGGCGTGGCCACACCGGCCAGACCGCAATGTGGGCGTGTCTCGAGTGGGCGCGGTCTGAGTGGGCGTGTCCCGGTCTGGCCCCGCCCCCAGGGTCTAAGCCCCGCCCTGCGGCCGCAGGGCTGGCAGAGGCTGCTGGGATTGCGGGGGTGGGGCGAGCCGGAGGAGGAGGAGCCAGAGACACGGCGGGAGCGCCGGTGAGATTTGGGGATTTGGGATTTTGGGATTTTGGGGTGAGATTTGGGGATTTTGGGTGAGAAATGGGGATTTGGGGTGAGAAATGGGGATTTGGGGTGAGAAATGGTAGTTTTGGGGTGAGAAATGGGGATTTTGGGATTTGGGGATTTTGGGGTGAGAAATGGGGATTTGGGGTGAGAAATGGGGATTTGGGTTTTGGGATTTTGGGGTGAGAAATGGGGATTTGGGGTGAGAAATGGTAGTTTTGGGGTGAGAAATGGGGATTTTGGGGTGAGAAATGGGGATTTTGGGGTGAGAAATGGGGATTTTGGGATTTGGGGATTTTGGGGTGAGAAATGGGGATTTGGGGTGAGAAATGGGGATTTGGGGTGAGAAATGGGGATTTTGGGGTGAGAAATGGGGATTTGGGGTGAGAAATGGGGATTTGGGGTGAGAAATGGGGATTTTGGGGTGAGAAATGGGGATTTGGGGTGAGAAATGGGGATTTGGGGTGAGAAATGGGGATTTTGGGGTGAGAAATGGGGATTTGGGGTGAGAAATGGGGATTTGGGGTGAGAAATGGGGATTTTGGGGTGAGAAATGGGGATTTGGGGTGAGAAATGGGGATTTGGGGTGAGAAATGGTAGTTTTGGGGTGAGAAATGGGGATTTGGGGTGAGAAATGAGGATTTTGGGGTGAGAAATGGTAGTTTTGGGGTGAGAAATGGGGATTTGGGGTGAGAAATGGTGATTTTGGGGTGAGAAATGATAGTTTTGGGGTGAGAAATGGGGATTTTGGGGTGAGAAATGGGGATTTTGGGTGAGAAATGGGGATTTTGGGGTGAGAAATGGGGATTTGGGGTGAGAAATGGGGATTTGGGGTGAGAAATGGGGATTTGGGGTGAGAAATGGTAGTTTTGGGGTGAGAAATGGGGATTTTGGGGTGAGAAATGGGGATTTTGGGGTGAGAAATGGTAGTTTTGGGTGAGAAATGGGGATTTTGGGTGAGAAATGGGGATGGGGGGGGGGTTTGGGGTGAGAAATGGTAGTTTTGGGGTGAGAAATGGGGATTTTGGGGTGAGAAATGATTTTGGGGTGAGAAATGGGGATTTTGGGGTGAGAAATGGGGATTTGGGGTGAGAAATGGTAGTTTTGGGGTGAGAAATGGGGATTTGGGGTGAGAAATGGGGATTTTGGGGTGAGAAATGGGGATTTGGGGTGAGAAATGGGGATTTGGGGTGAGAAATGGTGGGATTGGGGTGAGAAATGGGGATTTGGGGTGAGAAATGGGGATTTTGGGGTGAGAAATGGGGATTTGGGGTGAGAAATGGGGATTTTGGGGTGAGAAATGGGGATTTTGGGGTGAGAAATGGGGATTTGGGGTGAGAAATGGTGGGATTGGGGTGAGAAATGGTAGTTTTGGGGTGAGAAATGGGGATTTGGGGTGAGAAATGAGGATTTTGGGGTGAGAAATGGGGATTTTGGGGTGAGAAATGGTGGGATTGGGGTGAGAAATGGGGATTTGGGGTGAGAAATGGTGATTTTGGGGTGAGAAATGGGGATTTTGGGGTGAGAAATGGGGATTTGGGGTGAGAAATGGGGATTTTGGGGTGAGAAATGGTAGTTTTGGGTGAGAAATGGGGATTTTGGGTGAGAAATGGGGATTTTGGGGTGAGAAATGGGGATTTGGGGTGAGAAATGGGGATTTTGGGGTGAGAAATGGTAGATTTGGGGTGAGAAATGGGGATTTTGGGTGAGAAATGGGGATTTTGGGGTGAGAAATGGGGATTTTGGGGTGAGAAATGGTGGATTTGGGGTGAGAAATGGTGGATTTGGGGTGAGAAATGGGGATTTGGGGTGAGAAATGGTGGGATTGGGGTGAGAAATGGGGGTTTTGGGGTGCTGGGAGGTGATTTTGGGGTATTTCTGGGGTGGTTTTTAGGGGTGGTGTTTTGGGCTGGTTTTGGGGTACGAAAAAGTGGTTTTGGGGTGCTGGGAGGTTGATTTTGGGGTGCCAAAGGGTCAATTTGGGGTGGGAAAAGGTGGGATATGGGTGGTGGGAGGTGATTTTGGGGTGATTTTGGGGTTTTTCAGGTATGAAAAGCCTGTTTTGGGGGGCTGGGAGGTGATTTTGGGGTGAGAAATGGTGGGTTTGGGGTGCTGGGAGGTTGGTTTTGGGGTGTGAAAAGGGGATTGGGGTGCTTTTGGGGTTTTTGGGGTCCCTGAGCTGGTTTTGGGGTGTTTTGGGGATCCCAAGACTGGTTTTGGGGTATTTTTGTGACTACAGGGCTGGTTTTTGGGTATATTTGGGGTCCCCGAGCTGGTTTTGGGGTGGTTTTGGGCTCCCAGGGGTGTTTTGGGGGTCCTGAGATGTTTTTGGGGGGGTTTGGGATTGCAGGGCTGGTTTTGGGGTGATTTGGTGTGTTTCTGGGGTCCCAGAGCTGGTTTTGGGGTATTTTTGGGAATTCAGGGCTGTTTTTGGGGTCCCTGAGCTGTTTTTGGGGTTCCTGAGCAGTTTTGGGGTGTTTTTGGGATTGCAGGGCTGGTTGTGGGGTGTTTTGGGGTCCCCGAGGAGTTTTTGGGGTAGGGTGTTTTGGGGTTCCCGAGCAGTTTTAGGGGTGTTTTTGGGGTCCCAGAGGTGTTTTTGGGGTTCCCGAGCAGTTTTGGGGTGTTTTGGGGTTCGAGAGTTTTGGGGTGTTTTTGGGGTCCCAGTGGTATTTTTGGGGTTCCCGAGCAGTTTTTGGGGTGTTTTTGGGGTTCCCAGAGGTGGTTTTGGGGTGTTTCTGGGGTCCCAGAGGCAGTTTTTGGGGTGTTTTTGGGGTTCCCGAGCATTTTTGGGGTGTTTTTGGGGTCCCAGAGGTGTTTTTGGGGTTCCCGAGCAGTTTTTGGGGTGTTTTTGGGGTTCCCGAGCATTTTTGGGGTGTTTTTGGGGTCCCCGAGCAGATTTTGGGGTGTTTTTGGGGTCCCAGAGGTGTTTTTGGGGTTCCCAAGCTAGGGTTGTTTTGGGGTTCCGGGAGTTTTGGGGTGTTTTTGGGGTCCCAGAGGTATTTTTGGGGTTCCCAAGCAGTTTTTGGGGTGTTTTTGGGGTCCCAGAGGTGGTTTTGGGGTGTTTCTGGGGTCCCGAGCAGTTTTTGGGGTGTTTTTGGGGTTCCCGAGCATTTTTGGGGTGTTTTTGGGGTCCCCAGAGGGGTGTTTTTGGGGTCCCTGAGCAGTTTTTGGGGTGTTTTTGGGGTTCCAGAGGCAGTTTTTGGGGTGTTTTTGGGGTCCCAGAGGTGTTTTTGGGGTTCCTGAGCACTTTTGGGGTGTTTCTGGGGTTCCCGAGCAGTTTTGGGGTGTTTTTGGGGTTCCCGAGCACTTTTGGGGTGTTTCTGGGGTTCCCGAGCAGTTTTTGGGGTGTTTTTGGGGTTCCCGAGCAGTTTTTGGGGTGTTTTTGGGGTTGCAGGGACGATTATTTCCGGATGAAGCTGCAGTGGCGATCGCTGAGCTCAGGGCAGCTGAGGAGGAACAGCGTGCTCAGGGGGTACAGCGAGCAGCTGGGTGAGACCCCAAAAGTGACCCCAAAATGACCCTAAAACTGACCCCAAACTGACCCCAGACTGTGTGCTGAGGGGATATAGGGAGCAGCTGGGTGAGACCCCAAAAGTGACCCTAAAATGACCCTAAACTGACCCCAAACTGACCCTAAAACCCCCCAAACACCCCCAAAAATTCCCCCCAAAAAACCCCAAAAATACCCCAAAAATAACCCCAAAACCCACCCCAAAACCCCCAAAACCCCCCCAAACCCCCCCCCCCCCCCTCTCGGGGGGGGGAGGGGGGGGAGGGGGGGGACCCCAAAAAAAACCACAAAACCCAAAAAAACCCCACACTAAACCCAACCAGCATGCTGAGGGGATACAGGGAGCAGCTGGGTGAGACCCCAAAAGGACCCCAAAAGTGACCCCAAAATGACCCTAAAATTGACCCTAAAACTGACCCCAGACTGTGTGCTCAGGGGGTACAGGGAGCAGCTGGGTGAGACCCCAAAAGTGACCCTAAAACCCCAAAACTGACCCTAAAACTGACCCCAAACTGACCCCAAAAATGACCCCAAACTGACCCCAAAAATGACCCTAAAATGACCCTAAAATTGACCCTAAAACTGACCCAAATGTCCCCCAATGTCCCCAAAACCCCATAATGTCCCAAATGTCCCCAAATCCCCCAATGTCCCCAAACCCCCCAAAACCCCACAAATCCCCCAAATGTCCCCAAATCCTCCAATATCCCCCAATGTCCCCAATGTCCCCAAACCCCCCAAAACCCCACAAAACCCCACAAATCCCCCAATGTCCCCAAATCCCCTTAATGTCCCAAATGTCCCCAATGCCCCCCAATGTCCCAAACCCCCCAAAAACCCCAAAACCCCACAAATCCCCTAATGTCCCCAAATCCCCATAATGTCCCAAATATCCCCAAACCCTCATAATGTCCCAAATGTCCCCAAAACCCTACAAACCCCCCAATGCCCCCCAATGTCCCAAACACCCCAAAACGCTACAAACCCCACAAATCCCCCAATGTCCCCAAACCCCCATAATGTCCCAAATATCCCCAAATCCTCCAATATCCCCCAATGTCCCCAAACCCCAAAAATCCCTCAATGTCCCCAAAACCCCCAATATCCCCAAACACCCCAAAACCCTACAAATACCCTAATATCCCCAAATCCCCATAATGTCCCAAATATCCCCAAACCCTACAAACCCCCCAATGCCCCCCAATGTCCCAAACCCCCAAAAATCCCAAAACCCTACAAGTCCCCTAATGTCCCCAAATCCACATAATGTCCCAAATGTCCCCAAATCCTCCAATATCCCCAAATCCCCCAATGTCCCCAAACCCCCAAAACCCCACAAATCCCCCAATGTCCCCAAATCCCCCAATATCCCAAATGTCCCCAAATCCCCCAATATCCCCCAATATCCCCAAACACCCCAAAACCCTACAAATCCCCCAATATCCCCCAATGTCCCAAACCCCCCAAAACCCCAAAACCCCACAAGTCCCCCAAATGTCCCCAAATCCCCTAATATCCCCCAGTGTCCCCAAAACCCTACAAACCCCGCAATGCCCCCAATGTCCCAAACCCCCAAAAATCCCAAAACCCCACAAATCCCCCAATGTCCCCAAATCCCCACAATGTCCCAAATGTCCCCAAATCCCCCAATATCCCCCAATGTACCCAAACACCCCAAAACCCTACAAATCCCCCAGTATCCCCCAATGTCCCAAACCCCCAAAAACCCCAAAACCCCACAAAAACCCCAAAACCCCCAAATGTCCCAAATGTCCCCAAATCCCCCAATATCCCCCAATATCCCCAAACACCCCAAAACCCTACAAATCCCCCAATATCCCCCAATGTCCCAAACCCCCAAAAACCCCAAAACCCCACAAAAACCCCAAAACCCCAAAACCCCCAAATGTCCCCAAATCCCCCAATATCCCCCAATATCCCCAAACACCCCAAAACCCTACAAATCCCCCAATATCCCCCAATGTCCCAAACCCCCCAAAAACCCCAAAACCCCCAAAAACCCCAAAACCCCCAAAACCCCAAAACCCCACAAAAACCCCAAAACCCCCAAAAACCCCAAAAACCCCAAATGTCCCCCAGAGCGGGATCTCTCTCGGGGTTCTCCCTCTGCTCCTCCCTCGCTGCTCCGCGACATCCTCATGACCTTCTGCATGTTCAACTTCGACCTCGGTGAGATTTTGGGGTTTGTTTGGGGTTTTGGGGGTTTTTGGGGTTTTGGGGTTTTTGGGGTTTTGGGGTTTTTAGATTTGGGTTTTGGGATTTGGGGTTTGGAGTCATTTTATTGGGGGATTTGGGGATTTGAGGTTTGAGGGATTTCCTCATGACTTTCTGCATGTTCAACTTTGACCTCGGTGAGCTTTTGGGGTTTTTTTGGGGTTTTTCGGGTTATTGGGGGTTTTAGGGTTTTTGGGATTTGGAGTTTGGGATTTGAGGTTTGGGGTTTAGGGATTTGGGGGTTGGAGTCATTTTATTGGGGGATTTGGGGATTTGGGGATTTCCTCATGACCTTCTGCATGTTCAACTTCGACCTGGGTGAGATTTTGGGGTTTTTTTGGGGTTTTTGGGGTTTTTGGGGTTTTGGGGGTTTGGGATTTGAGGTTTGGAGTCATTTTATTGGGGGATTTGGGATTTGGGGTTTGAGGGATTTCCTCATGACTTTCTGCATGTTCAACTTCGACCTCGGTGAGATTTTGGGGTTTTTTTGGGGTTTTTGGGGTTTTTGGGGTTTTTGGGGTTTTTTGGGGTTTTGGGGTTTTTAGATTTGGGGTTTGGGATTTGGGGTTTGGAGTCATTTTATTGGGGGATTTGGGGATTTGAGGTTTGAGGGATTTCCTCATGACTTTCTGCATGTTCAACTTTGACCTCGGTGAGATTTTGGGGTTTTTTTTGGGATTTTTGGGATTTGGGGTTTTTGGGGATTTTGGGACTTGGGGTTTGTGGTTTGGGATTTGAGGTTTGGGATTTGGGGATTTGGGGTTTGGAGTCATTTTATTGGGGGATTTGGGGTTTGGGGTTTGAGGGATTTCCTCATGACCTTCTGCATGTTCAACTTCGACCTCGGTGAGATTTTGGGGTTTTTTTGGGGTTTTTGGGGTTTTTGGGGTTTTTGGGGTTTTTTGGGGTTTTGGGGTTTTTAGATTTGGGGTTTGGGATTTGGGGTTTGGAGTCATTTTATTGGGGGTTTGGGATTTGGGGTTTGAGGGATTTCCTCATGACCTTCTGCATGTTCAACTTCGACCTGGGTGAGATTTTGGGGTTTTTTTGGGGTTTTTGGGGTTTTTGGGGTTTTTGGGGTTTTTTGGGGTTTTGGGGTTTTTAGATTTGGGGTTTGGGATTTGGGGTTTGGAGTCATTTTATTGGGGGATTTGGGGATTTGAGGTTTGAGGGATTTCCTCATGACTTTCTGCATGTTCAACTTTGATCTGGGTGAGATTTTGGGGTTTTTTTTGGGATTTTTGGGATTTGGGGTTTTTGGGGATTTTGGGACTTGGGGTTTGTGGTTTGGGATTTGAGGTTTGGGATTTGGGGATTTGGGGTTTGGAGTCATTTTATTGGGGGATTTGGGGTTTGGGGTTTGAGGGGGGGGGATTTCCTCATGACTTTCTGCATGTTCAACTTTGATCTGGGTGAGATTTTGGGGTTTTTTGGGGTTTTTGGGGTTTTGGGGTTTTTGGGGGTTTTGGGGTTTGGCATTTGGGGTTTTGGGGTTTTGGGGGTTTGGGATTTGGGGTTTGGAGTCATTTTATTGGGGGATTTGGGGATTTGAGGTTTGAGGGATTTCCTCATGACTTTCTGCATGTTCAACTTTGACCTCGGTGAGCTTTTGGGGTTTTTTTGGGGTTTTTGGGGTTATTGGGGGTTTTAGGGTTTTTGGGATTTGGGGTTTGGGATTTGGGGTTTGGGGTTTAGGGATTTGGGGGTTGGAGTCATTTTATTGGGGGATTTGGGGATTTGGGGATTTCCTCATGACCTTCTGCATGTTCAACTTCGACCTCGGTGAGCTTTTGGGGTTTTTTTGTGGGCTTTTGGGGTTTTTGGGGTTTTTGGGGTTTTGGGATTTGGGGGTTTGGGATTTGGGGTGGTTTTGGGGGGAATTTGGGGTTTTCAGGATTTAGGGATTTGATTTCCTCATAAATTTCTGCATGTTCAACTTTGACCTGGGTGAGCTTTTGGGGTGGTTTTGGGGTTTTTGGGGTTTTTGGGGTTTTTGGGGTGATTTTAGGGGGAATTTGGGGTTTGGGGATTTGAGGATTTGGGGTTTGGGACTTTGGGGTTTGGGATTTTGGGGTTTTTTTGGGTCCCCAGGTTTTGGGGTTTTTTTGGTTTTTTTTTTGTTTTTTGGGGTTTTTTGGGGGTTCTTTATGGTTTTTTTTTGGGGTTTTCTGTTTGTTTTTTGGGTTTTTTAGGGGTTTGGGGGGGGTTTTGGTGTTTTTTGGGTTTTTCTTTTTGTTTTTGGGGTTTTTTTGTTTTTTGGGGTTTTGTTGGTTTTTGGGGGTTTTTGGGTTTTTTTGGGGTTTTTTTTTGTTGCTTTTTTTTGTAGGGTTTTTTTGGGGGTTTTATGGTTTTTTTGGGGTTTTTTTTTGTTTTTTGGTGGGTTTTTTTTGTTTTTTTGGTTTTTTGGGGTTTTTTGGGTTTTGGGGTGACCCCTGTCCCCCCAGGGTACGTCAGAGGGATGCAGGAGGTTCTCACCCCACTGCTCAGCGTCACCCCCGAGGAGGTTCAGGCCTTTTGGGGTTTCTGCAGCGTCATGGAGATGGTGGTGAGAAAACCCGGAATTGGGAAATCCTAAAAGTGGGAAATCCTGAAATTGGGAAATCCTGAAAGTGGGAAATCCTAAAATTTAAAAAGTTAAATCATGGAAAACCCCGAAATTTGGGAAATCCTAAATTTGGGAAATCCTGAAATTGGGAAATCCTAAAACTGGGAAATCCTGAAATTGGGAAATCCTAAAACTGGGAAATCCTAAAAGTGGGAAATCCTGAAATTTAAAAAGTTAAATAATGGAAAACCCCAAAATTTGGGAAATCCTACAACTGGGAAATCCTAAAAGTGGGAAATCCTGAAATTGGGAAATCTTAAAACTGAAGAGGTTAAATAATGGAAAATTCCAAAACTTGGGAAATCCTAAAATTGGGAAATCCTAAAATTGAAGAGGTTAAATAATGGGAAATTCAAAAATTTGGGAAATCCTACAACTGGGAAATCCTAAAACTGGGAAATCCTAAAGTTGGGAAATCCTAAAATTCGGGAAATCCTAAAAGTGGGAAATCCTGAAATTGGGAAATCCTAAAACTGGGAAATCCTAAAAGTGCGAAATCCTGAAATTGGGAAATCCTAAAATTGGGAAATCCTGAAATTGGGAAATCCTTAAACTGGGAAATCCTAAATTTGGGAAATCCAAAAATTGGGAAATCCAAAAATTGGGAAATCCTAAAATTGGGAAATCCTAAAATTTAAAAAGTTAAATAATGGAAAACCCCAAAATTTGGGAAATCCTAAAATTGGGAAATCCTAAAAGTGGGAAATCCTGAAATTGGGAAATCCTATAATTGAAAAGGTTAAATAATGGGACAACCCAAAATTTGGGAAATCCGAAAACTGGGAAATCCTGAAATTGAAGAGGTTAAATAATGGGAAATTCAAAAATTTGGGAAATCCTAAAACTGGGAAATCCTAAAACTGGGAAATCCTAAAGTTGGGAAATCCTAAAATTCGGGAAATCCTAAAAGTGGGACATCCTGAAATTGGGAAATCCTAAAACTGGGAAATCCTAAAATTGGGAAATCCAAAAATTGGGAAATCCTAAAATTGGGAAATCCTGAAATTGGGAAATCCTGAAATTGGGAAATCCTAAAACTGGGAAATCCTAAAACTGGGAAATCCTAAAACTGGGAAATATCCTAAAGTTGGGAAATCCTGAAATTGGGAAATCCTAAAACTGGGAAATCCTGAAATTGGGAAATCCTGAAATTGGGAAATCCTAAAACTGGGAAATCCTAAAATTGGGAAATCCTAAAATTGGGAAATCCAAAAATTGGGAAATCCTAAAATTGGGAAATCCTGAAATTGGGAAATCC
Organism: Entomyzon cyanotis; assembly: GCA_024500445.1. Lineage (NCBI taxonomy): Eukaryota > Metazoa > Chordata > Aves > Passeriformes > Meliphagidae > Entomyzon > Entomyzon cyanotis. Next base: position 81,761 of record JAKEPQ010000997.1, read on the forward strand.
TAAAACTGGGAAATCCTAAATTTGGGAAATCCTACAATTGGGAAATCCTAAAACCAGTGGGGTTAAATAATGGGAAATCCTAAAATTGAAAAGGTTAAATAATGGGAAACTCCAAAATTTGAGAAATCCTAAAACCAGAGAGATTAAATAATGGGAAATCCCAAAATTTGGGAAATCCTAAAATTGAGAAATCCTAAAACCAGAGAGATTAAATAATGGGAAATCCCAAAATTTGGGAAATCCTAAAATTGGGAAATCCTAAAACCAGGGGAGTTAAATAATGGGAAGCCCCAAAATTTGGGAAATCCTAAAATTGAGAAATCCTAAAACCAGAGAGATTAAATAATGGGAAATCCCAAAATTTGGGAAATCCTAAAATTGAGAAATCCTAAAACCAGAGAGATTAAATAATGGGAAATCCCAAAATTTGGGAAATCCTAAAATTGAGAAATCCTAAAACCAGGGGAGTTAAATAATGGGAAATCCCAAAATTTGGGAAATCCTAAAATTGAGAAATCCTAAAACCAGAGAGATTAAATAATGGGAAATCCCAAAATTTGGGAAATCCTAAAATTGGGAAATCCTAAAACCAGGGGAGTTAAATAATGGGAAATCCCAAAATTTGGGAAATCCTAAAATTTGAGAGGTTAAATAATGGGAAATCCTAAAATCTGGGAAGTCCTAAAACCAGGGGAGTTTGGGGTTTTTTTGGGGGGCACTGGGTGGATTTTGGGAGGAATTTGGGGGTTTTGGGGGGATTTGGGGTTTTTTGGGTATTCTGTGGGATTTGGGGTATTTTTGGGTTCTCTGGGGGGGATTTGGGTTTTTTGGGGTTTCTGGGGTGGTTTTTGGGAGTTTTTGGGGTGAATTTGGGGTTTTATGGGGGTTTCCAGGGTGATTTTTTGGTTTTGGGGTTTATTGGGGTTTTGGGGTGGATTTGGATTTTTGGGGTTTTTTTGGGATTTTGGGTTTTCTGGGGTGATTTTTGGGGTTTTGGGGTGGATTTGGGGATTTTTTGGTGTTCTCTGTGAGAATTTGGGATTTTTTGGGGTTTCTGGGGTGATTTTTGGGGGTTTTGGGGTGAATTTGGGTTTTTTGGGGGTTTCTGTGGGAATTTGGGATTTTTGGGGTTTCTGGGGTGATTTTTTTGGGGTGAATTTGGATTTTTTGGGGGTTTTTTGGGGTGAATTTGGGTTTTTTGGGGTTTCTGGGGTGTTTTTGGGGGGGGTTGGGGTGATTCTTGGGGGATTTGGGATTTTTTGGGGGTTTTTTGGGGTGAATTTGGGGTTTTTGAGGGTTTTTTGGGGTGAATTTGGGTGGTTTTGGGGTTCTCCGGGGCTGACAGCCCATTTTTGCCCCCAGGGGGAGAATTTCAGCCAGGAGGGACTGGAGAGGAATTTGGGACAATTGGGACAAGTGGTGAGAGTGGTGAACCCAAACCTGAGTGACCTCCCGGGTGAGAACCTGAAAATGGGGAGAAAACCCCAAAAAATGGTGAAAACCCCCAAAAATGGGGAGAAAATACCAAAAAATTGGGGGAAAAAGCCCAAAAATGGGAAGAAAATACAGAAAAATGATTAAAAAACCCCAAAAAATGGGTGAGGAAATCCTAAAAAATTGAGAGAAAACCCTGAAAAATGGTGAAAAAGCCCAGAAAATGGTGAAAAAACCCAACAAATGGGAAGAAAACTCCAAAAATGGGGAGAAAACCCAAAAATGGGGAAAAACCACAAAAAATGGGGAGAAAACCCCAAAAATGGGGAGAAACCCCCGAGAATGGTGAAAAAACCCTGAAAAATGGGGAAAAACCCCCCAAAAATTGTGAAAAAACAAAAAAAGGGGGAGAAAACCCCAAAAAATGGCGAAAACCCCAAAAATGGGGAAAAAATCCTGAAAAATGTTGAAAAAAACTCCAAAAATGGTGAAAAAAACCCAAAAAATGGTGAAAAAATCCCAAAAATGGGGGAGGAAATCCTAAAAAATGAGAAGAAAGCCCAAAAAAATGGGGAGAAAACCCTGAAAAATGGTGAAAAAACCCCAAAAAATGATGAGAAAAACTCCAAAAACGGGGAAAAAACCCGAAAAATGGAGAAAAAAACCCAAAAAATGATGAGGAAAAACTCCAAAAATGGGGAAAAACCCCGAAAAATGGAGAAAAAAACCCAAAAAATGATGAGAAAAACTCCAAAAATGGGGAAAAAAAACCGAAAAATGGAGAAAAAACCCCAAAAAATGGTGGAGAAAACCCAAATAAATGATTGGGAAATCCTAAAAGATGGTGAAAAACCAGGAAAAATGGTGGAAAACCCCAAAAAAGAGGGGGAAAACTGAAAAAACCAGGGAGGGAAATCCCAAAAATGAGGGAAACCCCAAAAAATAGGGGGGAAACCCAAAGATGGGGGAAATCCCAAAAATGAGGGAAACCCCAAAAAATAGGGGGAAACCCAGAGATGGGAGGGAAATCCTAAAAAACAGGTGGGAAACCCCAAAAACAGGTGGGAAATCCCAAAAATGGGGGAAATCCCAAAAATGGGGGGGACCCCAAAAACGAAGGGGAACCCCAAAAAACGGGGGGAGCCCTAAAAATCATGGGAAAACCCCAAAACTGGGTAAAACCCCAAAACTGGGGGGTTTGAACCCTTGGGGGATCCCCGAAACCCGAGAGAACCCCAAAACGGAGGGTTGGACCCCAAAATTGGGTTTGGGGAGTTTTGGGGGTTCTGAAAACGGGGGAGACCCCAAAATCGCCCCTGGGGGGTTTGGGACCCCAAATTTGGGGGGTGGGGGTTTGGGGATCCCAAAATTGGGGGATTTGGGACCCCAAATGTTGGGATTTTGGTGATTTCGGATTTGGGGTGTTTGGTGACCCCAAATCTGGTTTTTTTGGGGTTTGGTGAGTGCAGATCTGGGGAGTTGGGGGAGTTGGTGACCCCAGATTTGGGGTTTTTTTGGGATTTCGGTGACCCCAAATTTGGGGTGTTTGGGGTTTTTTTGGGGTTTGGTGACCTCAGCCCTGCTGTCCCCTGGGTGTCCCCAACGTCCCCAAATGTCCCCAAATGTCGCAATGTCCCCAAATGTCCTCAATGTCCCCGATGTCCCCAGTGTCCCCGAATGTCCCCAATATCCCCAATGTCCCCATTAATGTCCCCAATATCCTCAATGTCCCCGATGTCCCCAATGACCCCAAATCCCCCCAGTGTCCCAAATATCCCCCAGTGTCCCCAACATCCCCAAATGTCCCCAATGATGTCCCCAATGTCCCCAATCCCCCAATGTCCCCAGTGTCCCCAATGTCCCCAGTGTCCCCAAGATCCCCATTAATGTCCCCAATGTCCCCAAATCTCCCCGAATGTCTCCAATGTCCCCAATATCCCCAATGATGTCCCCAATGTCCCCACCCAATGTCCCCAAATGTCCCCAATGTCTCCAAATCCCCAAAATGTCCCCAATGTCCCCAACATCCCCGATGTCCCCAATGTCCCCAGTGTCCCCATTAATGTCCCCAGTGTCCCCAATGTCCCCAATGATGTCCCCAATGTCCCCAAATCCCCAATATCCCCCAATGTCCCCAATATCCCCATGATGTCCCCAATGTCCCCAATGTCCCCAAATGTCCCCAACGTCCCCACTGTCCCCAGCATCCCCAACATCCCCAATGTCCCCAACATCCCCGATGTCCCCATTAATGTCCCCAGTGTCCCCAATGTCCCCAATGATGTCCCCAGTGATGTCCCCAATGTCCCCAGAGCTCGGCGCTCCCCGCAGACTTTGCTCCCAGTGGCTCCAGTTGAGATTCCAGCGGCAACTGGGAATGGAGGGAACCCGGCAGGTGTGCGAGGTATGGGGACAGGAGTGGGGACATGTGGGGACATTGGGGACAGCTGGGGACAGCTGGGGACATTAATGGGGACATTGGGGACAGTGGGGACAGCTGGGGACATTAATGGGGACATTGGGGACATCATGGGGATAGCTGGGGACATTAATGGGGACATTGGGGACAGTGGGGACAGCTGGGGACATTTGGGGACATTGGGGGATATTTGGGGATATTGGGGACATTGGGGACATCATGGGGACAGCTGGGGACATTAATGGGGACATTGGGGACAGTGGGGACACTGGGGACATCGGGGACACCTGGGGACATTTGGGGGATTGGGGACATTGGGGATGTTGGGGATGCTGGGGACAGTGGGGACGTTGGGGACATTTGGGGACATTGGGGATGTTGGGGGCATTTGGGGATGTTGGGGACATTTGGGGACATTGGGGGTGTTGGGGACATTTGGGGATATTGGGGACATTTGGGGACATTGGGGGTGTTGGGGGCATTTGGGGATGTTGGGGACATTTGGGGACAGTGGGGGTGTTGGGGACATTTGGGGATATTGGGGACATTTGGGGACATTGGGGGTGTTGGGGGCATTTGGGGATGTTGGGGACATTGGGGACAGTGGGGACGTTGGGGATGTTGGGGGATTTGGGGACATTAATGGGGACATTGGGGACTTTGGGGACCTTGGGGACATTGAGGGATTTGGGGACATTGGGGACACTGGGGGCATTGAGGACAGTCATGGGGACAGCTGGGGACATTGGGGACATTGGGGACTTCGGAGACACTGGGGACACTGGGGACACTGGGGACATTAATGGGGACATTGGGGGATTTGGGGACATTGGGGACATCACAGGGACAGGGGGGAATGGCGAGGGGGACTGAAGGTCCCCAGATGTCCCCAAGTGTCCCCAAGTGTCCCCAGGGTGTCCCCAGGGTGTCCTTGGGATTCTCAGGATATCCCCAAGTGTCCCCAGGGTGTCCCCAAGATGTCCCCAAGTGTCCCCAGGGTGTCCTCGATGTCCCCAGGGGGTCTGAGGTGTCCTCAGGACATCCCCAAGGTGTCCCCAAGTGTCCCCAAGTGTCCCCAAGATGTCCCCAAGTGTCCCCAAGTGTCCCCAAGTGTCCCCAGTTGTCCCCAGGGTGTCCGAGGTGTCCTCAGGACATCCCCAAGGTGTCCCCAAGTGTCCCCAAGTGTCCCCAAGATGTCCCCAAGTGTCCCCAAGTGTCCGGACCCAAGTGTCCCCAGTTGTCCCCAGGGTGTCCGAGGGTGTCCTCAGGACATCCCCAAGATGTCCCCAAGTGTCCCCAAGTGTCCCCAGTTGTCCCCAGGGTGTCCGAGATGTCCTCAGGACATCCCCAGGGTGTCCCCAGGATGTCCCCAAGTGTCCCCCGATGTCCCCAAGATGTCCCCAAGTGTCCCCAAGATGTCCCCAAGTGTCCCCAGGGTGTCCTTGGGATCCTCAGGACATCCCCCGGGTGTCCCCAAGTGTCCCCAAGTGTCTCCAAGATGTCCCCAAGTGTCCCTAAGTGTCCCCAAGATGTCCCCAAGTGTCCCCAGGGTGTCCTTGGGATCCTCAGGACATCCCCGGGTGTCCCCAAGTGTCCCCAAGTGTCCCCAAGATGTCCCCAAGTGTCCTCAGGGTGTCCTTGGGATCCTCAGGACATCCCCGGGTGTCCCCAAGTGTCCCCAAGTGTCCCCAAGATGTCCCCAAGTGTCCCCAAGGTGTCCCCAAGATGTCCCCAAGTGTCCCCAGGGTGCCCTTGGGGTTCTCAGGACATCCCCGGGGTGTCCCCAAGATGTCCCCAGGGTGTCCCCAAGTGTCCCCGATGTCCCCAGGTGCTCTGGACGGGGCTGCCCTGCCCCAACTTCCTGCTGCTGGTGACATGTGCCCTGCTGGAGCTGCTTGGGGACAGCAGTGGGGACAGCAATGGGGACAGCAGTGACGGCGACAGCGACAGCGAGGACAGCGACGGGGACACGGTGGGGACAGCGGGGTGGGCTTGGGGACACTGGGGTGGGGTTGGGGACACTGGGGTGGGCTTGGGGACACTGGGGTGGGCTTGGGGACACTGGGGTGGGGTTGGGGACACTGGGGTGGGCTTGGGGACATCGGGATGGGGTTGGGGACATCGGGATGGGGTTGGGGACACTGGGGTGGGGTTGGGGACACTGGGGTGGGGTTGGGGACACTGGGATGGGGTTGGGGACATCGGGATGGGGTTGGGGACACTGGGGTGGGCTTGGGGACATTAAAGAAGAGTTGGGGAAGGGTTGGGGACACTGGGATAGGGTTGGGGACATTGAGATGGGCTTGGGGACACTGGGATGGGGTTGGGGACACTGGGATAGGGTTGGGGACATTGAGATGGGCTTGGGGACACTGGGATGGGGTTGGGGACATCAGGATGGGGTTGGGGACACCGGGATGGGGTTGGGGACATTGGAATGAGGTTGGGGACACCGGGATGGGGTTGGGGACACTGGGATGAGGTTGGGGACATTGGGATGGGGTTGGGGACATCGGGGTGGGGTTGGGGACATCAGGATGGGGTTGGGGACACTGGGATGGGGTTGGGGACATTAGAATGAGGTTGGGGACATGGGGTGGGGTTGGGGACACTGGGATGGGTTTGGGGACACTTAAAGAAGAGTTGGGGACAGGGTTGGGGACACTGGGATAGGGTTGGGGACATTGAGATGGGCTTGGGGACACTGGGATGGGGTTGGGGACACTGGGATGGGGTTAGGGACATAGGATGGGGTTGGGGAATTGGAATGAGGTTGGGGACACTGGGATGAGGTTGGGGACATCGGGATGGGCTTGGGGACACTGGGATGGGGTTGGGGACATCAGGATGGGGTTGGGGACACCGGGATGGGGTTGGGGACATTGGAATGAGGTTGGGGACACCGGGATGGGCTTGGGGACACTGGGATGAGGTTGGGGACATTGGGATGGGGTTGGGGACACTGGGGTGGGGTTGGGGACATTAGGATGGGGTTGGGGACACTGGGATGGGGTTGGGGACATTGGGATGGGGTTGGGGACATTGGGATGAGGTTGGGGACATTGGGATGGGGTTGGGGACATTGGGGTGGGGTTGGGGACATAGGATGGGGTTGGGGACACTGGGATGGGTTGGGGACACTGGGGTGGGCTTGGGGACACTGGGATGAGGTTGGGGACATTGGGATGGGGTTGGGGAATTGGGGTGGGTTGGGGACATCGGGGTGGGGTTGGGGAATCAGGATGGGGTTGGGGACACTGGGATGGGGTTGGGGACACTGGGGTGGGGTTGGGGACATTGGGATGGGGTTGGGGACATTGGAATGAGGTTGGGGACACGGGGTGGGCTTGGGGACACTGGGATGGGGTTGGGGACATTGGGATGGGGTTGGGGACACTGGGATGGGTTTGGGGACACTGGGATGGGGTTGGGGACACTTAAAGAAGAGTTGGGGAAGGGTTGGGGTAGGATGGGGTTGGGGGGGAATGAGGTTGGGGAATAGAAGAGTTGGGGAAGGGTTGGGGAATGGGATAGGGTTGGGGAATTGAGATGGGTTGGGGAACTGGGATGGGGTTGGGGAATGGGATGGGGTTGGGGAATCAGGATGGGGTTGGGGATGGGATGAGGTTGGGGAATTGGGATGGGGTTGGGGAATTGGGGGGGTTGGGGAATTGGGGTGGGGTTGGGGACATCAGGATGGGGTTGGGGACATTAGAATGAGGTTGGGGACATTGGGATGAGGTTGGGGACACTGGGATAGGGTTGGGGACACTGGGATGGGGTTGGGGACACTGGGATGGGGTTGGGGACATCAGGATGGGGTTGGGGACACTGGGATGGGGTTGGGGACATTGGGATAGGGGTTGGGGACATTGGGGTGGGTTGGGGACATTGGGATGGGGTTGCGGACACTGGGGTGGGCTTGGGGACACTAGGACGGGGTTGGGGACACTGGGGTGGGCTTGGGGACAGGGGGGTTGGGGTGGGGGGGGGGGGGGCATTGGGGTGGGGTTGGGGACACTGGGGTGGGCTTGGGGACACCAGGACAGGGTTGGGGACAAGGCTGGGGACACCTGGATGGGGCTTGGGGACACCAGGAGGGGTTTGGGGTAAGCCTGTCCCCAGTGTCCCCAATGTCCCCAATGTCCCTAATGTCCTCAAATCCCCCAAGCCCCATTGTCTCTAATGTCCCCAGTGTCCCCAGTGTCCCCATTGTCTCTAATGTCCCCAATGGCTCCAATGCCTGCAATGTCTCCAAATGTCCCCAATGTCCCCAATGTCCCTAATAACCCCAATGTCCCCAAATCCCCCCATGATGTCCCCAATGTCCTCAAATCCCCCAAGTCCCCATTGTCTCTAATGTCCCCAATGTCCCCAAATGTCCCCATTAATGTCCTCAATGTCCCTAAATATCCCCAAATGTCCCCATTAATGTCCCCATTAATGTCCCCAAACCAATGTCCCCAATATCCCCAGTGTCCCCAATGTCCCCATTACTGTCTCCATTAATGTCCCCAGTGTCCCCAATAGCCACAGTGTCCCCAAATGTCCCCAAATGTCCCCAATGTCCCCATTGTCCCAATGTCCCCAATGTCCCCAATGTCCCCAGTTGTCCCCAGGTGTCCCCAATGTCCCCAATGTCCCCACTACTGTCCCCATTTCTGTCCCCAATGTCCCCAATGTCCCCAATGTCCCCATCACTGTCCCCATGTTGTCCCCAAATGTCCCCAAATGTCCCCAATGTCCCCATCACTGTCCCCATCACTGTCCCCATGTCTGTCCCCATGTTGTCCCCAATGTCCCCAATGTCCCCAGTCTGTCCCCAATGTCCCCAATGTCCCCAATGTCCCCAATGTCCCCATGTCTGTCCCCATGTCTGTCCCCAATGTCCCCAATGTCCCCAATGTCCCCATGTCTGTCCCCAAGGTCCCCTTTGTCCCCAATGTCCCCATGTACTGTCCCCAATGTCCCCAATGTCCCCATGTCTGTCCCCAATGTCCCCTGTCCCCAATGTCCCCATGTCCCCAATGTCCCCATGTCTGTCCCCAGGTGTCCCCAATGTCCCCAATGTCCCCATCACTGTCCCCAATGTCCCCAATGTCCCCAATGTCCCCAATGTCCCCATGTCTGTCCCCAGGTGTCCCCAATGTCCCCAATGTCCCCATGTCTGTCCCCAATGTCCCCAATGTCCCCAATGTCCCCAATGTCCCCATGTCTGTCCCCATGTGTGTCCCCAATGTCCCCAATGTCCCCATGTCTGTCCCCAATGTCCCCAATGTCCCCAATGTCCCCATGTCTGTCCCCAATGTCCCCAGTGTCCCCAATGTCCCCAATGTCCCCATGTCTGTCCCCAATGTCCCCAATGTCCCCAGTGTCCCCAATGTCCCCATGTCTGTCCCCAATGTCCCCAATGTCCCCAATGTCCCCAATGTCCCCATGTCTGTCCCCAGGTGTCCCCAGCGCTGCAGGTGGGGGAGGTGCTGAGCAGAGCTGAGGGGATTTACCTGCAGTTGGCAACAGCCAAGGTGACCCTGAGTGACCACTGAGTGACCAATGAGTGACCCTGAGTGACCACTGAGTGACCTGAGTGACCACTGAGTGACCTGAGTGACCAATGAGTGACCCTGAGTGACCAATGAGTGAGCCTGAGTGACCAATGAGTGACCTGAGTGACCCTGAGTGACCAATGAGTGACCTGAGTGACCTGAGTGACCTGAGTGACCAATGAGTGACATGAGTGACCAATGAGTGACCAATGAGTGACCACTGAGTGACCAATGAGTGACCCTGAGTGACCACTGAGTGACCAAGAGGACCCGAGTGACCAATGAGGACCAATGAGAGAGCGGAAGGAGGGAGTGAGTGAAGAGGAAGAGTGACCCTGAGTGACAATGAGTGACCAATGAGTGACCATGAGGACCACTGAGTGACCAATGAGTGACCACTGAGTGACCAGAGGACCACTGAGTGACCAATGAGTGACCAATGAGTGACCAATGAGTGACCACTGAGTGACCAATGAGTGACCACTGAGTGACCACTGAGTGACCAATGAGTGACCAATGAGTGACCAATGAGGACCTGAGTGACCAATGAGTACCACTGAGTGACCAATGAGTGACCAATGAGTGACCAATGAGTGACCCTGAGTGACCAATGAGTGACCAATGAGTGACTGAGTGACCATGAGGACCTGAGTGACCAATGACTGACCAATGACTGACCAATGAGTGACCAATGAGTGACCTGAGTGACCAATGAGTGACCAATGAGTGACCAATGAGTGACCCTGAGTGACCAATGAGTGACCACTGAGTGACCAATGAGTGACCAATGAGTGACCAATGAGTGACCTGAGTGACCAATGAGTGACCTGAGTGACCACTGAGTGACCAATGAGTGACCCTGAGTGACCAATGAGTGACCAATGAGTGACCCTGAGTGACAATGAGTGACCAATGAGGAATGAGTGACGAGTGACAGAGGACCAATGAGTGACTGAGTGAAATGAGGAAGAGTGAATGAGTGAAATGAGGAAATGAGGAATGAGTGAAATGAGGAAGAGACTGAGTGACCAATGAGTGACCAATGAGTGACCAATGAGTGACCCTGAGTGACAATGAGTGACCACTGAGTGACCAATGAGTGACCAATGAGTGACCAATGAGTGACCCTGAGTGACCAATGAGTGACCAATGAGTGACCAATGAGTGACCTGAGTGACACTGAGTGACCAATGAGTGACCAATGAGTGACCAATGAGTGACCAATGAGTGACCCTGAGTGACCAATGAGTGACCAATGAGTGACCAATGAGTGACCAATGAGTGACCTGAGTGACCAATGAGTGACCAATGAGTGACCAATGAGTGACCCTGAGTGACCAATGAGTGACCACTGAGTGACCAATGAGTGACCAATGAGTGACCAATGAGTGACCTGAGTGACCAATGAGTGACCTGAGTGACCAATGAGTGACCAATGAGTGACCTGAGTGACCTGAGTGACCAATGAGTGACCATGAGTGACCTGAGTGACCTGAGTGACCAATGAGTGACCAATGAGTGACCAGATGAGTGACCTGAGTGACCAATGAGTGACCAATGAGTGACCAATGAGTGACCTGAGTGACCCTGAGTGACCCTGAGTGACCAATGAGTGACCAATGAGTGACCAATGAGTGACCAATGAGTGACCTGAGTGACCCTGAGTGACCCCAAAGTGACCCCATTGTCCCCAAAGTGACTGCAATGTCCCCACAGTGACCCCAGAGTGACCCCAAACTGACCCCAATGTCCCCAAAGTGACCCCGAAGTGACCCCAATGCCCCACAGTGACCCAATGTCCCCAAAGTGTCCCCACAGTGACCCCAAAGTGACCCCAATGTCCCCACAGTGACCCCAGAGTGACCCCACAGTGACCCAATGTCCCCAAAGTGACCCCAAAGTGACCCCAAAGTGACCCCAATGTCTCCAAAGTGACCCCAATGTCCCCAAAGTGACCCCAAAGTGACCCCAAAGTGACCCCAATGTCCCCAGAGTGACCCCAGAGGGACCCCAATGTCCCCAAACTGTCCCCAAAGTGACCCCAATGTCCCCAAAGTGATCCCAAAGTGACCCTGAGTGACCCTGAGTGACCTGAGTGACCCCAAAGTGACCCCAAAGTGACCCCAATGTCCCCAGAGTGACCTTAAAGTGACCCCAATGTCCCCAAAGTGACCCCAATGTCCCCAGAGTGGCCTTAAAGTGACCCCAATGTCCCCAAAGTGACCGCAATGTTCCCAGAGTGACTTAGTGACCCCAGAGTGACCCTGAGTGACCCTAAAGTGACCCCAAACTGACCCTAAAGTGACCCCAATGTCCCCAGAGTGACCCCACAGTGACCCCAATGACCCCAGCCCCAAACTGTCCGCAGGATTTGCCGCTGACCCTCCAAGAGCTGCTGGGCTTGGGGGAGCAACCTGAACTGGGAGAGCAAACTGGGAGAGCTGACCCCAAACTGGGACACCAAACTGGGACTGGAGACATCAAACTGGGAGAGGAAACTGGGACTGGAGACATCAAACTGGGAGAGCAAACTGGGATTGGAGACATCAAACTGGGAGCTCAAACTGGGACTGGAGACATCAAACTGGGAGAGCAAACTGGGACTGGAGACATCAAACTGGGAGAGCAAACTGGGAGAGCTGACCTCAAACTGGGAGCTCAAACTGGGACTGGAGACACCAAACTGGGAGAGCAGACTGGGAGTGCAGACCTCAAACTGGGAGAGCAAACTGGGATTGGAGACACCAAACTGGGAGCTCAAACTGGGACTGGAGACATCAAACTGGGAGAGCAAACTGGGAGAGCTGACCCCAAACTGGGAGAGCAAACTGGGACTGGAGACACCAAACTGGGAGCCCAAACTGGGAGCTCAGACCCCAAACTGGGAGCCCAAACTGGGAGAACTGACCCCAAACTGGGACCTCCCCCAGAGCCGCCACCCCCCGAGAGCTGCCCCAAACTGGGAGCCCAAACTGGGACACTGACCCCAAACTGGGAGCCCAAACTGGGACACTGACCCCAAACTGGGACACTGACCCCAAACTGGGACCCCAAACTGGGATCCTGACCCCAAACTGGTAACCTAAACCCCAAGCTGGGATCCCAAACTGGGATCCTGAACCCAAACTGGAATCCTGAACTGGGAAAACAAACCCCAAACTGGGAGCCCAAACCTCAAACTGGGAGCCCAAACTGGGAGTCCAAACCCCAAACTGGGAGCTCAAACTGGGACCCCAACCCCCAAACTGGGAGCCCAAACTGAGACCCCAAACCCCAAACTGGGATCCCAACCCCCAAACTGGGAGCCCAGACCCCAAACTGGGATCCCAAACTGGGAGCCCAAACTGAGACCCCAAACAGCAAACTGGGAGCCCAACCCCCAAACTGGGAGCCCAAACTGGGAGCCCAACCCCCAAACTGGGAGCTCAAACTGGGAGCCCAACCCCCAAACTGGGAGCTCAAACCCCAAACTGGGAGCCCAAACTGGGAGCCCAAACCCCAAACTGGGAGCCCAAACCCCAAACTGGGAGCTCAAACTGGGAGCCCAAACTGGGACCCCAGCCCCCAAACTGGGAGCCCAAACTGGGACCCCAAACCCCAAACTGGGAGCCCAAACCCCAAACTGGGAGCTCAAACTGGGAGCCCAACCCCCAAACTGGGAGCCCAAACTGGGAGCCCAAACTGGGATCCCAAACCCCAAACTGGGAGCCCAAACTGAGACCCCAACCCCCAAACTGGGAGCCCAAACTGGGAGCCCAAACTGAGACCCCAACCCCCAAACTGGGAGCCCAACCCCCAAACTGGGAGCCCAAACTGGGACCCCAACCCCCAAACTGGGAGCCCAAACCCCAAACTGGGAGCCCAAACTGAGACCCCAACCCCCAAACTGGGAGCCCAAACCCCAAACTGGGAGCTCAAACTGGGAGCCCAAACTGGGACCCCAGCCCCCCAAACTGGGAGCCCAAACTGGGACCCCAAACCCCAAACTGGGAGCCCAAACCCCAAACTGGGAGCTCAAACTGGGAGCCCAACCCCCAAACTGGGAGCTCAAACCCCAAACTGGGAGCCCAAACTGGGAGCCCAAACCCCAAACTGGGAGCCCAAACTGAGACCCCAACCCCCAAACTGGGAGCCCAAACTGGGAGCCCAAACTGGGACTCCAACCCCCAAACTGGGAGCCCAAACCCCAAACTGGGATCCCAAACTGGGAGCCCAACCCCCAAACTGGGAGCCCAAACCCCAAACTGGGAGCCCAAACTGGGAGTCCAAGCCCCAAACTGGGAGCCCAAACTAGCCCAAACTGGGACCCCAAACCCCAAACTGGGACCCCAAACCCCAAACTGGGAGCCCAAACTGGGAGCCCAACTGGGAGCCCAACCCCCAAACTGGGAGACCCCAAACTGGGAGTCCAAGCCCCAAACTGGGAGCCCAAACTGGGAGTCCAAGCCCCAAACTGGGAGCCCAAACCCCAAACTGGGATCCCAAACTGGGAGCCCAAACCCCAAACTGGGAGCCCAAACTGGGAGCCCAAACTGGGAGCCCAAACTGGGAGTCCAAGCCCCAAACTGGGAGCCCAAACCCCAAACTGGGACCCCAAACTGGGAGCTCAAACTGGGAGCTCCAACTGGGAGCCCAAACCCCAAACTGGGAGCCCAAACTGGGACCCCAACCAACTGGGAGCCCAAACTGAGACCCCAACCCCCAACTGGGACCCCCAAACTGGGACCCCAACCCCCAAACTGGGAGCCCAAACTGGGACCCCAAACCCCAAACTGGGAGCCCAAACCACCCAACTGAGCCCAAACTGGGAGCCCAAACTGGGACCCCAAACCCCAAACTGGGAGCCAAACCCAAACTGGGAGCCCAAACCCCAAACTGGGAGCCCAAACCGGGAGCCCCAAACTGGGAGCCCAAACTGGGAGCTCAAACTGGGAGCCCAGACCCCAAACTGGAGTTGGGTTTGTGTTTCCCCTGTGCTCCATTAAAGTCGTTGTTACCTGAGGGGTTTTTTTGGGTTTTTTGGGGAGTTTTGAGGGGTTTGGGGGAGTTTTTTGGGGTTTTTGGGGAGTTTTTGGGGGGTTGGGGGTTTTTTTGGGGTTTTTTGGGGAGTTTTTGGGAGTTTTCTGTGGTTTGGGGGAGTTTTTCGGGTTTTTTTGGGGGTTTTGGGGAGTTTTTGGGGGGTTGGGGGTTTTTTTGGGGTTTTTTTGGGAGTTTTGAGGGGTTTGGGGGGGGTTTTGGGGGTTTTTTTGGGAGTTTTTGGGGAGTTTTTGGGGGTCTGGGGGGGTTTGGGAGTCTTTGGGGATTTGGGGGAGTTTTTTTTGGATTTTGGTAGTTCTTGGGGATTTGGGGTAGTTTTTTGGGGTTTTTTGGGAGTTTTTTGGGAGTTTTTTGGGGTTTGGGGGGAGTTTTTTGGGGTTTTTTGGGGGGTTGGGGAGTTTTTGGGGAGTTTTTAGGGGTTTGGGGGCGTTTTTGGGTTTTTTGGGGGTTTTATGGGAGTTTTTTGGGGGTTTGGGGGAGTTTTTGGGGAGTTTTTGGGGGGTTTTGGGGTTTTTTGAGGAGTTTTTTGGGGTTTGCGGGAGTTTTTGGGGGGGTTGGGGAGGTTTTGGGGAGTTTTTAGGGGTTTGGGGATTTTTTTGGGTTTTTTGGGGGTTTTGGGGAGCCCAGGAGGGTCTGGGGTGTCCCCCCAGTACAGAGACCCCAAACCAGTATAGAGAACTCCAAACCAGTATGGAAACCCCAAACCAGTATGGAAACCCCAAACCAGTATGGAAACTCCCAAACCAGTATGGAAACCCCAAACCAGTATAAAAACCCCAAACCAGTATAAAAAACCCAAACAGTATAAAAAAAACATATAGAAACCCCAAACCAGTATGGAAACCCCAAACCAGTATAGAAACCCCAAACCAGTATAGAAACCCCAAACCAGTATAGAAACCCCAAACCAGTATAGAAACTCCTAAACCAGTATGGAAACCCCAAACCAGTATGGAAACCCCAAACCAGTATAGAAACCCCAAACCAGTATAGAAACCCCAAACCAGTATGGAAACCCCAAACCAGTATAAAAAAACCCAAACCAGTATAGAAACCCCAAACCAGTATAGAAACCCCAAACCAGTATGGAAACCCCAAACCAGTATAGAAACCCCAAACCAGTATGGAAACCCCAAACCAGTATAGAAACCCCAAACCAGTATGGAAACCCCAAACCAGTATGGATACCCAGTGCGTTACTGGGAGGTAACTGGGAATTACTGGGAGGGCACTGGGGGGTTACTGGGAGCAGTTCTGGGTGAACTGGGCGGGAACTGGGGGATACTGGGAGCACTGGGGGATACTGGGAATACTGGGAATACTGGGGATGGTTACTGGGAGCACTGGTGGTTACTGGGAGCACTGGTGTCACTGGGAATACTGGTGGTTACTGGTGTTACTGGGAGCACTGGTGGTTACTGGGAGCACTGGTGTTACTGGGAGTGGTTACTGGGATTACTGGGAGTGGTTACTGGGATTACTGGAGGTGGTTACTGGGAGATTACTGGGAGCACTGGTGTTACTGGGAGAACTGGGGGTTACTGGTGTTACTGGGAGCACTGGGATTACTGGGAGCACTGGTGTTACTGGGAGCACTGGGGTTACTGGGAGCACTGGTGTTACTGGGAGGTTACTGGGAGCACTGGTGGTTACTGGGGGTGGTTACTGGGAGCACTGGTGTTACTGGGAGCACTGGTGTTACTGGGAGTGGTTACTGGGATTACTGGAGGTGGTTACTGGGAGCACTGGGGGTTACTGGTAGGTTACTGGGAGCACTGGTGTTACTGGGAGCACTGGTGTCACTGGGAGCACTGGTGGTTACTGGGAATACTGGGAATACTGGGGATGGTTACTGGGAGCACTGGTGGTTACTGGGAGAACTGGGTGTTACTGGGAGGCACTGGTGGTCACTGGTAGGTTACTGGGAATGCTGGTGGTTACTGGGAGGCACTGGTGGTTACTGGTAGGTTACTGGGAATACTGGTGTTACTGGGAGCACTGGGGGTTACTGGGGGTGGTTACTGGGAGTACTGGTGGTTACTGGGAGCACTGGGGGTTACTGGGAGCACTGGTGGTTACTGGGAGAACTGGGTTGTTACTGGGGAGAACTGGTGGTTACTGGGGATGGTTACTGGGAGCACTGGTGTTAATGGGGGTGGTTACTGGGAGTACTGGTGGTTACTGGGAGTACTGGTGGTTACTGGGAGTACTGGTGGTTACTGGTGTTACTGGGAGCACTGGTGTTACTGGGAGAACTGGGGGTTACTGGGATTACTGGGAGGGGTTACTGGGAGCACTGGGTGTTACTGGGAATACTGGTGGTTACTGGAGGGGAGGAAAAAGGGGGGGTGGGAGCACTGGTGTTACTGGGAGGTTACTGGGAGCACTGGTGGTTACTGGGGGCACTGGGGGTTACTGGGGATGGTTGCTGGGAGAACTGGGTTGTTACTGGTGGTTACTGGTGGTTACTGGGAGCACTGGGAGTGGTTACTAGGGATGGTTACTGGGAGCCCTGGGGGTTACTGGGAGCACTGGTGGTTACTGGTGTTACTGGGATTACTGGAGGTGGTTACTGGGAGCACTGGTGGTTACTGGGAGTGGTTACTGGGAGCATTGGGGGTGGTTACTGGGAGCACTGGTGGTTACTGGTGTTACTGGGATTACTGGGGGTGGTTACTGGGAGCACTGGGTGTTACTGGGAGCACTGGGGGTTACTGGGAGCACTGGTGGTTACTGGGAATACTGGGAATACTGGGGATGGTTACTGGGAGCACTGGTGTTACTGGGAGAACTGGGGGTTACTGGTGTTACTGGGGGAACTGGTGGTTACTGGGAGCACTGGTGGTTACTGGTAGGTTACTGGGAGCACTGGTGGTTACTGGTGGTTACTGGGAGCACTGGTGTTACTGGGAACACTTTGGGTGTCCCCTTACACCAGTAATTACGGTAGCTAATTACCGTAATAACCGCACTATCAGCGCGCCCTCAGTTTACCACTACCGTAATACCCGCTATAGCCGCACCGCCTGATTTCCGTACATCGACTCGATGGGTTAATGAATCAATTAATGAGTAATTAATTAATTAATCGGGCTGTCAGCTGGACAGAAGGACAGATGGACATGAGGACAGCCAGGGACAATTACACAATTAATTTGTATTTATTAATTAATTAATATTAGAATATTATTTGCACATTAATGACTCACCTTAGGCTATAAATAATGTGTAAGTTTAGCTGTAATTATGTATAAAATGTGGTTTATATAAATATATTTGGTATTTGTTAGTCATCAGCGTTAATGGATTCATGTCAATAAATCATTTCTGTTCTTCAGAAATTGAATTTTCTGTGTTATAAATACCATTTGGCTTTATATGTATTTATAACTGTAAAATTGACATAAATTTATAAATGGATTTATAATCTGTAAAATTAATATAAATTTATAAATGGATTTATAAAAAAAAAAATTTAAAGGTTAAAAATAAAAAAAATTTTAAAAAAATCTGTGAAATTAATATAAATTTATAAATGGATTTATAATCTGTAAAATTAATACAAATTTATAAATCTGTTTCTAATAATCAGCTGATATTATTTTTCTGTTTATGCAGAAAAGTGTAAAAGATATTTCATTTCTGCATCTTTATACTCTTAACATAATTAATATGGATTTATACACTTTTAATGTGATTTATATTTTTTAAATCCTTATGATTAGTCATCCGAATTTCTTTGATTTTATTTAGTTTTTGTGTGAACTCTGCATACACATTTTATATAAATATAGTGTAATATAATATATAAAATATAATATAATATAATATAATATAATATAATATAATATAATATAATGTCGAAGGTAAGGTGTGGTAATAAAATATGAAATTAATATTTGTGTGATGCTAATTAAGGGTAATTAAAGGTTATTAATGGTGATTTTATATGGAATTATGGTAATAATATAGTATATACAATAATATATATCTGCAATATCTATATTATGTTATTATATGATCTTAATTAATATTATAATTATAATTAATATTATATTATAATACTATTTTATATTATAATGTTATAGTTATAATTAATATTATAATATTATGTTATATTATATTAAATTATGTTATGTTATATTATATTATATATTAATATAATATTTTATTGTATTATATTGTATTAAATTATGTCATATATTTTATACATAATGTAACATAATATAATATAATATAATATAATATAATATAATATTATATTATATTATATTATATTATATTATATTATATATATATTATACATATTATATATTATATTATATATATATACAAATTATATATATTATATAAACAAAATATATTATTTATAATTATGTTAGATATATTATAATTTTTATTCTTTTTATTCAATAAGAAATAAAACCACAAATAATAATTTATTATATTACATACAGAGAATTTATTCCATTATATACAGAGATCAACATACACACCATATAAATGTAATTACGGTAATAACATGTAATTACGGTAATTAATAATTATAAGCAATGCTAATTACCGGGAGGGCTCTGGGGGTCTCGGGGGGATATTTTGGGGTTCCCAGGGTCGATTTTGGGGTATTTTGGGGTATTTTGGGGTCACCAGGGGGTTAACCTGGGGGGGGAAATTTGGGGTGTGCTGCAGCGCCCCCTGGCGGCCGCGCGGGGCAGCACGGCTGGGCAAGATGGCGCCGAGGAGCCGCAAGATGGCGCTAAGGAGGCCACGCCCCCTCCCCAGAAACCACGCCCTCACTCCGTTAAGCCACGCCCATCAAACCACGCCCACTGTGTTTCCTGGTCCCTATAAGCCACGCCCCTTTGAGCTGGCCACGCCCCTTTACAAAGTCCCCAACCCTTTCCCTTAAACCCCCTTCATTAATATTAATGAGGGGCGGGGCAAGTGCGACTCCCTTCATTAATATTCATGAGCGTGAAGGGGGCGTGGCAGCTAATTATGCTTATTAATGAGGTTTGGTGGGCTATCTAGTGACGTCATCCCGAGGCTGTCAGGGGTGGCTAATTAATATTAATGAGGGGCTGAGGGCATCGGCTCATTACTATTCATGAGAGGCTGTTTAATATGCATGAGGCAACGAATGCCCATCAGCATCTCATTAATATTCATGAACCGGCTAATTGCAGCTCATTAAAATGGATAACGAATGGTTAACGGCAGCTCATTAATATTCATGAGGGAGTGACCACTCATTGCAATTAATATTAATGAGATGGTCATCGTCAAGCCCCCTGTCTGCTCATTAATATTCATGAGTGCCTCATTAATATTCATGAGTCTCCCAGCCCCTCCCACTCCAGGAGGCATTCAGAGGGGGTTGGGCCAATGGAGGGGCGTGGCCTCCCCAAGGGGTGGGGCTTATGGCAGTGGGCGTGGCCCGAGGTGGGCGTGGCTGCCGTAGTGGGCGTGGCCTTCCAGCTACTGCGGGCCCGGGGTGGTGCCGGGGGGCGTGGTCTGCAGTGGTGGGCGGGGCTTATCGGGGCGTGGCCTGTTCGGTGGGCGTGGCCTGGGCCGGTTCCATCACAGGGTGTGGCGATGGGCGTGGCTTGGCTCCCGGCCTTTAGCGAGGTGGGCGTGGCTTCCTACCCCATTCTGGGCGTGGCTTAGCCGGCTGGGCGTGCTCAGCGGGGTGGGCGTGGCTTAGCCGGAAGGGCGTGGCCTTCCCGCTAGGTGAGCGTGGCTTAGGGCGGCTCCACGGGCAGAGCCATTCCCATTGGCGGTGGGCGGCGCGGTGGGCGTGGCTTAGCCGGCAGGGCGTGTCCTCCCCTCCCCATCCCCGCGCCGGCTGGGCGTGGCTTTGGGCGTCGCCGCGCTCAGCGCCGTTCCCATTGGCCGCGGGCGGCGCGGTGGGCGTGGCCGGGCGCGGGGTGGGCGTGGCCGGGCGGTGGGCGTGGCCGCCGCCGCCGCTCCATCTCCGGCGTTGCTCGGCCGCCCCCGGAGCGCGGAGCCGGCAGGTAACCGGGGGGGGGTGGGGAGGGGTCTGCACACCTGGCGGGGGGTCAGACTCACCTGGCGGGGGGGTCACACCTGGCGGGGGGGTCACACCTGGCGGGGGGGTGGGATGGGCGGTGGGGGAGGGGAGGATGGCGGGGGAGAGGGGAGAGGGGGAAGGGCAGGGATTGGGGGGGGGGGGATGGGGGCAATTTGGGGAGGGGGCGGCGAGGGTGGGGGAGGGGGTGGCGATTTTGGGGTGGGGGTCGCGCCAACGGGGGCCGCCGGGGGCTGAGAGCAGGGGCGGCGGAGGGGGGGGGAGGGGCGGAACGGGGCCGCGATTTTGGGGAGGGGGGAGGGGAGGGGGCGCGGAGGGGGGAGGGGTCGGCGCTGCAGCAGCGAGACACGTGGAGCCCGTGGGGGGGGGGGGGTGGGCGTGCAAGGACGGGCGTGCAAGGGGGGTGAGTGTGCAAGGAGGGGGGTGGGCGTGCGAGGAGGGGCGTGCAGAGGGGGGGTGGGCGTGCAAAGGCGGGGGGAAGGGTCGCCCGGCAGGGAGGACACGTGGAGAGCGGCGCGGTGGGTGTGCAAGCGGGGGGGGGTGGGCGTGCAAACGGGCGTGCAAGCGGGTGTGCAAATCGGGGAGGGGGTCTCGCCTCGCACGCGCGCGGGGAAAGGGGGTCCGGGGGTGGGCGTGCAAGGCGGGCGTGCAAATCGGGGAGGGGTCGCGGCGGCGGGGGTGACACGCGGGTGTGCAAGGGGGGTGGGTGAGTGTGCAAGGCGCGGGGCGGAGCGGGGGGGAGGGTCGCGCCCGCCCCCCTTTTCTTGCACGCGCGCGTGCCCCCCGGCCCCGCCCCCTCCCCAAATTCGCGACCCCCTCCCCAGATTTCCCTCCCCACGTGTCTGCCACACGCGTGTGCAAAGCTAAGTGTGTCACGGCCCGGGGGGGAGGGGCGTTTGGCCTCGATTGGCCTCGTTTTTTGGGGCGCCCCCCCCCCCCGCCGCCCCTCCCCCACCCACCCCGCCCGCCCCTCCCCCCACCCCCCAGCGGCACGTGTGTGACACGTGCGACACACGTGGGTGACACCTGGCCGGGGGGGGGCGGGGTGGCCCTTGCACGCGCGTGGGGGGGGGCTTGGCCACGCCCCTTCTCCCCCCCCCCCGGGTTGTCATGGTAACGGCGGAGCATCACGGGAGGGAGGGTGGCGAGCGGGGGGTTTGGGGACAGCCGTGTCACACACGTGTCACACGAGGAGTCCTGGGTCACACCCGTGTCACACACGTGTCACACCGGGGGTCCTGGTGTCCCTGTGTCACACGTGGGGGTCACAGTGTCACCCCTCTGTGTCACACCCGTGTCACACACGTGTCACACCGGGGGTCCTGGGGTCCCTGTGTCACACGTGGGGGTCACAGTGTCACCTCCTGTGTCACACACGTGTCACACACGTGTCACTCCCTGTGTCACACGTGGGTGCCCTTGTGTCACACCCGTGTCACACCTGGGGTCTGGGGGCACACGAGGGGTCCCATTGTCACCCTCTGTGTCACACCCGTGTCACACCCGTGTCACATGTGGGGTCCTGGGGCACTCCCAGTGTCACACCCGTGTCACCCCCGTGTCACACCTGGGGCTCCCAGTGTCACTCCCAGTGTCACACGTGTGGTCCCAGTGTCACCTTGCGTGTCACACCAGGTGTCCTGGGGCACACCTGGGGGTCCCGTTGTCACCCACGTGTCACCCAAGTGCCACACCAGGGGTCTTGGTGTCCCTGCGTCACACGTGGGGGTCACAGTGTCACCCCCAGTGTCACCCACGTGTCACTCCCAGTGTCACACGAGGGGTCCCAGTGTCACTTTGTGTGTTACATGTGATGTCCTGGGTCACTCCCAGGGTCACCTTGTGTGTCACACGAAAAGTCCTGGGTCACACCTATGGGTCCCAATGTCACTGCCAGTGTCACCCACGTGTCACACGGGGCATCCTGGTGTCCCTGTGTCACATTGGGGGTCACAGTGTCACCCTCTGTGTCACACCTGTGTCACATGGGGGGTCCTGGAGCACACCTGGCGGTCCCATTGTCACCCATGTGTCACCCACGTGTCACACCCGTGCTCCCCATTGTCACTGCCAGTGTCACACGAGGGGTCCCGGTGTCACCTTGTGTGTCACATGTGGTGTCCTGGTTCACTCCCTGTGTCACACCCGTGTCACACGGGGGGTTCTGGGTCACACCTGGGGGTCCCAGTGTCACCCATGTGTCACTCGATGGTCCCTGTGTCACCCCTGTGTCACACCTGTGGTCCCTATTGTCACTGCCAGTGTCACACGTGGGGTCCTGGTGTCACCTTGTGTGTCACATGGGGGGTTCTGGGTCACTCCCAGTGTCACCCACGTGTCACACCAGTGTCACCCACGTGTCACACGAGGGGTCCTGTGTCACCCATGTGGTCCCAGTGTCACCTCTGTGTCACACGTGTTGTCCCAGTGTCACCTCCAGTGTCACCCATGGCAGTCCCTGTGTCACCCCCTGTGTCATATGTGCAGTCCCATTGTCACCCACGTGTCACACATCGGGGTCCTTGTCACACGTGCGGTCCCAGTGTCACCCCCAGTGTCACTCGGTGTTCCCCGTGTCACCCCCAGTGTCACACGTGTGGTCCCCGTGTCACCCTGTGTGTCACACGTGTTGTCCCCGTGTCGCTCCCTGTGTCACACCAGGGGTCCTGGGTCACACGTGTGTCACCTCTTGTGTCACACGTGCTCCCTGTGTCGCGCATGGGGGTCCCAGTGTCACCCTGTGTGTCACACGTGAGTGTCCTTGTGTCACTCGGTGATCCCTGTGTCACCCCAGTGTCACTCGGTGGTCCCATTGTCACCCCCTGTGTCACGCCTGGGGGTCTCCGTGTCACCCCCTGTGTCACTCGGTGGTCCCATTGTCACTCCGTGTGTCACACAGGGAGTCTCTGTGTCACCCCCTGTGTCACTCGGTGGTCCCTGTGTCACCCCCTGTGTCACACAGGGAGTCTCCGTGTCACCCCCTGTGTCACTCGGTGGTCCCTGTGTCACCCCAATGTCACTCGGTGGTCCCATTGTCACTCCCAGTGTCACACCTGGGGGTCTCCGTGTCACCCCCTGTGTCACACGTGTGGTTCCTGTGTCACCCCTGTGTCACCCAATGCTCCCACTGTCACCCCCTGTGTCACACCTGGGGGTCTCCGTGTCACCCCCAGTGTCACACATGTGGTCCCTGTGTCACCCCAGTGTCACTCGATGGGTCCTGGGTCACTCGGTGTGTCACACCTTTGGGTCCTTGTCACACGTGGGGGTCTCGGTGTCACCCTGTGTGTCACACGAGGAGTCCTGTGTCACCCCCTGTGTCACTCGAGGGTCCTGTGTCACATATGTGGTCCCTGTGTCACACGTGGGGGTTCCATGTCACTCCCCATGTCACCCCCGGTGTCACACGTGTGGTCCCCAGGTGTCACTCCCGGTGTCACACGTGTGGTCCCCGTGTCACTCTGTGTGTCCCAGGAGGGCTCCTCGTCACACGTGTGATCCCATTGTCACCACCCGTGTCACACGTGTGATCCCATTGTCACCCCCTGTGTCACTCGATGGTCCCATTGTCACCCCCCGTGTCACTCGAAGGTTCCCGTGTCACACGTGGGGGTCTCGGTGTCACCCTGTGTGTCACACGAGGGGTCCCGTGTCACTCCCTGTGTCACTCCCGGTGTCACACGAGGGTCCCCGTGTCACACGTGTGATCCCAGTGTCACTCCCTGGGTCACACATGGTGTCCCAGTGTCACTCCTGGTGTCACTCTGTGTCACACGATGGTCCCAGTGCCACTCCCTGCGTCACTCCTGGTGTCACACATGGTGTCCCAGTGTCACTCGCTGTGTCACACATGTGGTTTGTGTGTCACCGCCTGCGTCACTCTGTGTGTCACACGAGGCTGTCCCTGTGTCACTGTCGGTGTCACTGTCGGTGTCACACGAGGCTGTCCCATGTCACTCGTGTGTCACTCCCTGTGTCACTCCAGGTGTCACTCTGTGTGTCACATGAGAGTCCCAGTGTCACTCCAAGTGTCACATACGTGGTTTGTGTGTCACTCCTGCTGTCACACAAGGCTGTCCCATGTCACTCCATGTGTCACTCCCTGTGCCACTCCAGGTGTCACTCCTGGTGTCACACGAGGGTGCCTGTGTCACTCCCAGTGTCACAATGTGGTTCGTGTGTCACTCCCAGTGTCACTCCCGCTGTCACACAAGGCTGTCCCAGTGTCACTCCGTGTGTCACTCTGTGTCACCCGATGGTCCCTGTGTCACTCATTCCTGGTGTCACTCCCTGTGTCACACATGGTGTCCCAGTGTCACATATGTGGTTTGTGTGTCACCGCCTGTGTCACTCTGTGTGTCACACGAGGCTGTCCCTGTGTCACTCCCTGTGTCACTCCTGGTGTCACTCCTGGTGTCACACGAGGCTGTCCCATGTCACTCCTGGTGCCACTCCCGGTGTCACTTTCTAGTGTCACTCGAGGGTCCCTGTGTCACTCCCATGTCACTGTGTGTGTCTGTGGTGTCACTCGAGGCACTCCCATGTCACTCCGTGTGTCCTCCCTGTGTCACTCCTGGTGTCACTCCCTGTGTCACACATGGTGTCCCAGTGTCACTCTGTGGGTCACTCTGTGTCACACGAGGGTCCCTGTGTCACTCGTGTGTCACTCCATGTGTCACTCCTGGTGTCACTCCCGCTGTCACACGAGGCTGTCCCATGTCACTCCATGTGTCACTCTGTGTCACCCAATGGTCCCTGTGTCACACATGGGGGTCCTGGTGTCACTCCCTGTGTCACTCCTGGTGTCACTCCTGCTGTCACACGAGGCTGTCCCATGTCACTCCCGGTGCCACTCCCGGTGTCACTTTCTATGTCACTCGAGGCTGTCCCATGTCACTCCGGATGTCACTGTCGGTGTCACTGTCGGTGTCACACGAGGCTGTCCCATGTCACTCCGTGTGTCACTCCCTGTGTCACTCCCTGTGCCACTCCCTGTGTCACACATGGTGTCCCAGTGTCGCACGTGGGGGTCCCTGTGTCACACGAAGGTCCCAGTGTCACTCTGTGTGTCACTCCCTGTGTCACTCCTGGTGTCACACGAGGCTGTCCCATGTCACTCCGTGTGTCACTCCCTGTGTCACTCGATGGGTCCCTGTGTCACACGAGGGTCCCAGTGCCACTCCCTGTGTCACTCCTGGTGTCACACATGGTGTCCCAGTGTCACTCGCGGTGTCACTCTGTGTCACACGAGGCTGTCCCATGTCACTCCGTGTGTCACTCTGTGTCACTCGATGGTCCCTGTGTCACACGAGGGTCCCAGTGCCACTCCCTGTGTCACTCCCACTGTCACACGTGGTGTCCCAGTGTCACACGTGGGGGTCCCTGTGTCACACGAGGGTCCCAGTGTCACTCTGTGTGTCACTCTGTGTGTCACTCCCTGTGTCACTCCCGGTGTCACACGAGGGTCCCCGTGTCACACGTGTGATCCCAGTGTCACTCCCTGGGTCACACATGGTGTCCCAGTGTCACTCCCAGTGTCACTCTGTGTCACACGAGGGTCCCAGTGCCACTCCCTGTGTCACTCCTGGTGTCACACGAGGGTCCCAGTGCCACTCCCTGTGTCACTCCTGGTGTCACACGAGGGTCCCTGTGCCACTCCCTGTGTCACTCCTGGTGTCACACGAGGGTCCCAGTGTCACTCCCGCTGTCACATATGTGGTTTGTGTGTCACTCCCAGTGTCACTCCCGCTGTCACACGAGGCTGTCCCATGTCACTCCCTGTGTCCCTCCGTGTGTCCCTCCCTGTGCCACTCCGTGTGTCACTCCGTGTCCCCTCCCTGTCCCTCCCCTGTCCCTCCCCTGTCCCCTCCCCTCCCGAACTGGTTCAAGGACCCCCAAAGTCGCTCTGCCTGTCCCCCGGGCCGCTGTCGCGCCGTGTCCCCGCCGTGTCCCCTCCCTGTCCCCTCCCTGTCCCCGCCGTGTCCCCGCGGCGCTGGCCCAGATCCGCAAATAGCCCGAGAGCGGCACGCGGCCTTGCACGCGCGTGTGCCTGAATGGGGCTGGAACGGGCTGAATGGGGCTGGGGGCTTGCACACGAGTGTGTCAGGGGTAGAATGGGGCTGAATTGGGGTTGGGGCCTTGCACACGAGTGTGTCAGGGGATGGGATGGGGCTGAATTGGGGTTGGGGCTTTGCACACGAGTGTGTCAGGGGATGGAGTGGGGCTGAATTGGGGTTGGGGCCTTGCACACGCATGTGTCAGGGGGATGGGATGGGGTTGAATTGGGGTTGGGGCCTTGCACACGAGTGTGTCAGGGGATGGAATGGGGTTGAATTGGGGCTGGGGGCTTCATGGGGCTTTGCACACGCGTGTGTCAGGGGGTGGGATGGGGTTGAATTGGGGTTGGGGCTTTGCACACGAGTGTGTCAGGGGATGGAGTGGGGCTGAATTGGGGTTGGGGCTTTGCACACGAGTGTGTCAGGGGATGGGATGGGGTTGAATTGGGGCTGGGGCTTTGCACACGAGTGTGTCAGGGGATGGGATGGGGCTGAATTGGGGCTGGGGGTTTGCACACGAGTGTGTCAGGGGATGGAAGTGGGTCTGAATTGGGGTTGGGGATTTGCACACGAGTGTGTCAGGGATGGAGTGGGGTGAATTGGGGTTGTGGGGCTTAGGGGCTTTGCACACGCGTGTGTCAGGGATAGAATGGGGCTGAATTGGGGTTGGGGCTTTGCACACGCGTGTGTCAGGGGATGGAGTGGGGTTGAAGTGGGGCTGGGGGCTTAGGGGCTTTGCACACGCGTGTGTCAGGGGATGGGATGGGGGTTGAATTGGGGCTGGGGGTTTGCACACGAGTGTGTCAGGGGATGGGATGGGGGTTGAATTGGGGCTGGGGGTTTGCACACGAGTGTGTCAGGGATAGAATGGGGCTGGATTGGGGTTGGGGCTTTGCACACGAGTGTGTCAGGGGGTGGGATGGGGTTGAATTGGGGTTGGGGGCTTTGTGGGGCTTTGCACACGCGTGTGTCAGGGGACGGAATGGGGCTGGATGGGGTTGAATTGGGGCTGGGGATTTGCACACGAGTGTGTCAGGGGATGGGATGGGGTTGAATTGGGGCTGGGGGCCTTGCACACGAGTGTGTCAGAATGGGGACGGAATGGGGTCTGGGGGCTTGTGGGGCTTTGCACACGAGTGTGTCAGGGGATGGAGTGGGGCTGAATTGGGCTTGAATTGGGGATTTGCACACGAGTGTGTCAGGGATGGAGTGGGGCTGAATTGGGGCTGGGGGCTTCGTGGGGCCTTGCACACGAGTGTGCCAGAATGGGGCTGGAATGGGGCTGAGGCTTTGCACACGCGTGTGTGGGCGATGGGGCTGAATTGGGGTCTAGGGGCTTCGTGGGGCCTTGCACACGCGTGTGCCAGATGGGATGGAATGGGGCTGGGGGCTTTGCACACGCGTGTGCCAGAATGGGGCTGAATGGGATTTTGCACACGCGTGTGCCAGGGGCTGGAATGGGGCTGAATTGGGGTTTCGTGGGGCTTTGCACACGCGTGTGTCAGGGGCTGGAATGGGGTCTGGGGACTTTGTGGGGCTTTGCACACGAGTGTGCTGGGGCAGAATGTGGCTGGGGGTTGAAATGGTGTTTTGCACACGCGGTGTCAGGGGAAATGGGGCTGAATTGGGGCTGGGGCTTTGCACACGCGTGTGTCAGGGGGAAATGGGGCTGAATTGGGGCTGGGGCTTTGCACACGAGTGTGTCAGAATGGGGCTGAGTGGGGCTTTGCACACACGTGTGTCAGGGCTGGAATGGGGCTGGAATGGGATTTTGCACACGAGTGTGTCAGGGGATGGAGGCTGGATGGGGCTGAAATGGGGCTGGGGGGCTTTGCACACGCGTGTGCCAGAATGGGGCTGGAATGGGGTTTTGCACACGCGTGTGCCAGGGATAGAACGGGGTTGAATTGGGGCTTCGTGGGGCTTTGCACACGGGGGGGGGGGGGGGGGGGGGGGGCGTGTGCCAGGGGGTGGAGTGGGGTGAATGGGGCTGGGGGCTTCGAGGGGCTTTGCACACGAGTGTGTCAGGGGGTGGAGTGGGGCTGAATTGGGGGTGGGGCCTTGCACACGTGTGTGTCAGGGATAGAATGGGGCTGAATGGGGTTGGGGCTTTGCACACGAGTGTGTCAGGGGATGGAGTGGGGCTGAATGGGGTTGAATTGGGGATTTGCACACGAGTGTGTCAGGGGCTGAATTGGAGTCTAGGGGCTTCATGGGGCTTTGCACACGAGTGTGCCAGGGGCTGGATGGGGCTGAATTGGGGTTGGGGATTTGCACACGCGTGTGCCAGGGGGTGGAGTGGGGGCTGGGGGGCTTCGCCTGGCTTTGCACACGCGTGTGCCAGGGGATGGAATGGGGCTGGATGGGGTTGAATTGGGGTTGGGGATTTGCACACGAGTGTGTCAGGGGATGGAATGGGGCTGAATGGGGCTTTGCACACGCGTGTGTCAGGGGATGGAATGGGGAGTTCTTGGCCATTTGTTTGTGGCTTTGGGGAGTTCTGGGGAGTTTTGGGGGATTTTGAGGGGTTTTGGGGAGTTTTTGGGAGTTTTGGGAGTTTTTTGGGAATTTTTGTTGAGGTTTTGGGGAGTTTCGGGAGTTTTGGGGAGTTTTTTGGGAGTTTTTGTTGAGGTTTTGGGGAGTTTTTGGGAGTTTTGGGAGTTTTTTGGGAATTTTTGTTGAGGTTTTGGGGAGTTTTTGGGAGTTTTGGGAGTTTTTTGGGAATTTTTGTTGAGGTTTTTGGGAGTTTTTTGGGAGATTTTGGGAGTTTTGAGGAGTTTTTTGGGAATTTTGGGCAGTTTTTGGCGAGTTTTTGAGAATTTTTTGAGTGTTTGGGAATTTTTGGGAGTTTTGGGGAGTTTTTGGGGAATTTTGGGGAGGTTTTATGAGATTTTGGGAGTTTTGGGAGTTTTTTGGGAATTTTTGTTGAGGTTTTGGGGAGTTTTTGGGAGATTTTGGGAGTTTTGAGGAGTTTTTGGGGAATTTTGGGCAGTTTTTGGGAGGTTTTGGGAGTTTTGGGAGTTTTTGGGAGTTTCGGGAGTTTTTTGGGAATTTTTGTTGATGTTTTTGGGAGTTTTTTGGGAGGTTTTGGGAGTTTTGAGGCGTTTTTGGGGAATTTTGGGCAGTTTTTGGCGAGTTTTTTGAGGTTTTTTTGAGTTTTTGGGAATTTTGGGGCGTTTTGGGGGAGTTTTGGGGAGTTTTTGGGAGGTTTTGGGAATTTTGGGGGAGTTTTTGGTGCTTTTGGGGAATTTTGGGGAGGTTTTACGAGATTTTGGGAGGTTTGGGAGGTTTTGGGAGGGGGGGGGGGGTTTTGGGAGGTTTTTGGTGAGTTTTTGGGAGTTTCGGGAGTTTTTGGGGACTTTTTGTTGAGGTTTTTGGGAGGTTTTGGGAGTTTTGAGGCGTTTTTGGGGAATTTTGGGCAGTTTTTGGCGAGTTTTTGAGGTTTTTTTGAGTTTTTGGGAATTTTTGGGAGTTTTGGGGGAGTTTTGGGGAGTTTTTGGGAGGTTTTAGGAATTTTTGGGGAGTTTTTGGTGATTTTGGGGAATTTTGGGGAGGTTTTACAAGATTTTGGGAGGTTTTTTTGAGATTTTGGGAGCTTTTGGGGAGTTTTTGGGAATTTTTGGGAGGTTTTGAGAGTTTTTGGGATTTTTGGTGAGATTTTGGGGAGTTTTTCGAAGGTTTTGGGGAGTGTTCAGGTGGTTTTTTTGAATTTTTTGTGAGTTTTGTGAGTTTTTGGGGTTTTTGGGAGGTTTTGGGAGGTTTTGGGGAGTTTTGGGACATTTTTGAGAGGTTTTGGGAGTTTTTTGGGAGTTTTTGGGGATTTTTTGTGAGTTTTTTTGGGAATTATTGGGGAGTTTTTGTGGAGTTTTTGTGGAGTTTTGGGGAGTTTTGGGGAGTTTTGGGAATCTTTGGGAGCTTTTTGGGAATTTTTTGGGAGGTTTTGGGGAGTTTTGGGGAGTTTTGGGGAGTTTTTGTGGAGTTTTTGGGAGGTTTTGGGGAGTTTTGGGGAGTTTTGGGGAGTTTTTGTGGAGTTTTTGGGAGGTTTTGGGGAGTTTTTGGGTGGTTTTTTTGAATTTTTTGTGAGTTTTGTGAGTTTTAGGGATTTTTTGGGGAGTTTTTGGGGATCTTGGGGGAGTTTTGGGTGACCTTTCGGGAATTTTGGAGCTTTGAGGGACTTTGGAGGGTCTTGAAGGGCCTTGGGGGAGTTTTTGGGGGATTTTGGGGAGTTTTTGGGGGATTTTGGGGAGTTTTGGGGTCCTTGAGGTGCCTTGGAGGAGTTTTTAGGGGTCTTGAGGGGTCTGGAGGGACTTTGAGAGGATTTTGAGTTTTGGGGAAGTTTTTGGGAAGTCTTTGGGAAGTTTTTGGGAGTTTTTGGGAGTTTTGGGAAGTTTTGGGGAGTTTTTGGGGGCGTTGAGGGTTTTTTGGGGCATCTTGAGGGGCTTTGAGAGGACTTTAAGGGATTTTGGGGAGTTTTTGGGGGATTTTTGGGCGTTTTTGGGGGATTTTTGGGCGTTTTTGGGGGATTTTGGGGAGTTTTTGGGGGATTTTGGGGAGTTTTTGGGACTTTTTGGGGAGTTTTTGGGGGATTTTGGGGCGTTTTGGGGGGATTTTGGGGAGTTTTTGGGGGATTTTGGGGAGTTTTTGGGGTTTCTCGAGGTGTTTTGGAGGAGTTTTTGGGGGTCTTGAGGAATCTTCAGGGGTCTCGAGGGGCTTTGAGGGGATGTTGAGGGATTTTTGGGTGGGTTTTGGGGAGTTTTGGGGGAGTTTTTGGGGAGTTTTTGGGGCGTTTTTGGGAGTTTTGGGAGTTTTTGGGAGTTTTTGGGAGTTTTGGGGAGTTTTTTGGGAGTTTTGGGAGTTTTTGGGGAGTTTTTGGGAGGTTTTGGGAATTTTGGGGAGGTTTTATGAGATTTTGGGAGTTTTTGGGGAGTTTTTGGGGAGTTTTTTGGGAATTTTTGGGAGTTTTTGGTGGGTTTTTGGGGAGTTTTTGGGAGGTTTTGGGAGGTTTTGGGGAGTTTTGAGGAATTTTTGGGGAGTTTGGGGGAATTTTGGGGGATTTTGGGGCATTTTTGGGGGATTTTGGGGAGTTTTTGGGGAGTTTTGGGAGTTTTTGGGCAGTTTTTGGGGAGGTTTTGGGAATTTTTGGGGAGTTTTTGGTGATTTTGGGGAATTTTGGGGAGGTTTTACGAGATTTTGGGAGGTTTTTTTGAGATTTTGGGAGCTTTTGGGGAGTTTTTGGGAATTTTTGGGAGGTTTTGAGAGTTTTTGGGATTTTTGATGAGATTTTGGGGAGTTTTTGGGAGGTTTTGGGAGGTTTTGGGGAGTTTTGGGACATTTTTGAGAGGTTTTGGGAGTTTTTTGGGAGTTTTTGGGGATTTTTTGTGAGTTTTTTTGGGAATTATTGGGGAGTTTTTATGGAGTTTTTGGGAGGTTTTGGGGAGTTTTCAGGTGCTTTTTTGAATTTTTTGTGAGTTTTGTGAGTTTTTGGGGTTTTTGGGAGGTTTTGAGAGGTTTGGGGAGTTTTTGGGAATTTTTGGGAGGTTTTGGGGAGTTTTTGGGGGTTTTTGGTGATTTTGGGGAATTTTGGGGAGGTTATACAAGATTTTGGGAGGTTTTGGGAGGTTTTGGGAGTTTTGAGGAGTTTTTGGAGAATTTTGGGGAGTTTTTGAGAATTTTTTGAATTTTTGGGAGTTTTGGGGAGTTTTTGGGAGGTTTTGGGAATTTTGGGGGAGTTTTTGGTGATTTTGGGGAATTTTGGGGAGGTTTTATGAGTTTTTGGGAGGTTTTGGGAGGTTTTGGGGAGTTTTGAGGAATTTTTGGGGAGTTTGGGGGAATTTTGGGGGATTTTGGGGCGTTTTTGGGGGATTTTGGGGAGTTTTTGGGGGATTTTGGGGAGTTTTTGGGGGATTTTGGGGAGTTTTTGGGGTTTCTCGAGGTGTTTCGGAGGAGTTTTTGGGGGTCTTGAGGAATCTTCAGGGGTCTCGAGGGGCTTTGAGGGGATTTTGATGGATTTTTGGGTGGGTTTTGGGGAGTTTTGGGGGAGTTTTTGGGGAGTTTTTGGGGCGTTTTTGGGAGTTTTTGGGGATTTTTGGGAGTTTTTGGGAATTTTGGGAGTTTTTGGGAGTTTTGGGGAGTTTTTGGGGAGTTTTGGGGAGTTTTTGAGAATTTTAGGGAGTTTTTGGGAAGTTTTTGGGAGTTTTTGGGGCATTTTGAGGGGATTTGGGGAGTTTTTGGGGGATTTTGGGGTGTCTGAGGAGCTTTGGGGGGATTTTGGGTGAATTTTTGGAGGTTTTGGGTGAATTTTTTGCGGGTTTTGGGTGAATTTTTGGGGTTTTGGGTGAATTTTTGGGGTTCTTGGGGGCTTTGAGGGGATTTTTGGGATTTGAGGGGATTTTTGGGGGATTTGGGGAGTTTTTGGGGTTCTCGAGGTGCTTTGGAGGAGTTTTGGGGGTCTGGAGGGGCTTTTGTGGGATTTTGAGGGGCGTTGGGGGAGATTTTGGCAGTTTTTGGGGAGTTTTGGGAGTTTTGGGAGATTTTGGGAGTTTTTGGGGAGTTTTGGGAGATTTTAGGAGTTTTTGGGGAGTTTTAGGAGATTTTGAGGGTTTTTGGGGAGGTTTTGGCAGTTTTTGGGGAGTTTTGTGAGTTTTGTGGAGTTTTGGGAGTTCTTGGGGAGTTTTGGTGAGTTTTTGGGAGTTTTTGTGGAGTTTTGGGGAGGTTTTTTGAGTTTTTGGGAATTTTGCGGAGTTTTTGGGAGTTTTGGGGAGTTTTTGGGAATTTTAGGGAGTTTTTGGGGAGTTTTTGGAAATTTTTGGGGGTTTTGGGGAGTTTTGGGGCATTTTGAGGGGCTTTGGGGGAGTTTTTGGGGGATTTTGGGGTGTCTGAGGGGCTTTAAGGGGATTTTGGGGATCTTGGGGGAGTTTTTTGGGGGATTTGAGAGGATTTTGAGGGGCGTTGGAGCAGATTTTAGGGCTTTGAGAATTTTTTGGGGCGTTTTCGGGAGTTTTCGGGTGTTTTTTTGAATTTTTTGTGAGTTTTGTGAGTTTTGGGGAGTTTTTGGGGAAGTTTTGGGGAGGTTTTGGCAATTTTTGGGGAGTTTTTGGTGATTTTGGGGAGGTTTTGTGAAATTTTAGGAGTTTTTGGGGAGTTTTGGGAGGTTTTGAGAGTTTTTGGGATTTTTGGTGAGATTTTGGGAAGTTTTTGGGAGGTTTTGGGGGAGTTTTTGGGGAGTTTTGGGGCATCTTGAGAGTTTTTGGGGGAGTTGAAGGACTTTGGGGGGTCTTGGGGGGATTTTGGGGGGTTTGGGATTTTGGGGGAGTTTTTGGGAGTTTTTGGGGATTTTGGGGAGTTTTGGTGAGTTTTTGGGGATTTTTTGAGTTTTGGGGAGTTTTGGGAGGTTTTGGGGGAGTTTTTGGGGAGTTTTGGGGGTCTCGGGGGATTTTGGGGGGTTTGGGATTTTGGGGGGAGTTTTGGGGGTCTTGAGGGGTTTTAAGGGGATTTGGGGATTCTCGAGGGGCTTTGTAGGGTTTTGGGGAGTTTTTGGGAGAGTTTTGGGGGTCTCGGGGGATTCTGAGAGATTTAGGGGAGTTTTTGGAGGACCTTGAGGGATTTTGGGAAGTTTGGGGGGAGTTTTGGGGGTCTTGAGGGATTTGAGGGGATTTTGGGGGTCTTGGGGGAGTTTTTGGGGGCTTTTGGGGAGATTTTGGGATTTTGAAGTCCTTCGGGGGGACTTGGGGTGTTTTGGGGGCCTTGAGGGAATTTTGGGGGAGTTTTTGGGGGTCTTTAGGGGCTTTGAGGGGATTTTGGGGTGTCTGAGGAGCTTTGGGGGGATTTTGGGTGAATTTTTGGAGGTTTTGGGTGAATTTTTGGGGTTTTGGGTGAATTTTTGGGGTTCTTGGGGGGCTTTGAGGGGATTTTGGGGATTTGAGGGGATTTTTGGGGGATTTGGGGAGTTTTGGGGGATTTTGGGGTGTCTGAGGAGCTTTGGGGGGGTTTTGGGTGAATTTTTGGGGGTTTTAGGTGAATTTTTGGGGTTCTTGGGGGGCTTTGAGGGGATTTTTTGGGATTTGAGGGGATTTTTGGGGGATTTGGGGAGTTTTTGGGGTTCTCGAGGTGCTTTGGAGGAGTTTTGGGGGTCTGGAGGGGCTTTTGTGGGATTTTGAGGGGCGTTGGGGGAGATTTTGGCAGTTTTTGGGGAGTTTTGGGAGTTTTTGGGAGATTTTGGGAGTTTTTGGGGAGTTTTGGAGAGTTTTTGGGAGTTTTTGGACAGTTTTGGGGAGTTTTGGGAGTTTTTGGGAATTTTGGGAGGTTTGGGGGAGTTTTTGGGAGGTTTTTGGGGATTTTGGGGAGTTTTTGGGAGATTTTGAGGGTTTTTTGGGGAGGTTTTGGGAGTTTTTGGGCAGTTTTGGGAGATTTTGGGGAGTTTTGGGAGATTTTGGATGATTTTGGGAGTTTTTGAGGAGTTTTTGGGGTTTTTTTTGAATTTTTTGTGAGTTTTGGGAGTTTTTGGAGAGTTTTGGGGAGTTTTTGGGAGTTCTTGGGGAGATTTTGGGAAGTTTTTGGGGTGGTTTTGGGAGGTTTTGGGGAGTTTTTGGGGAGGTTTTCAGGGGAATTATTGGGGAATTTTTAGGGAGGTTTTGGGAAGTTTTGGGGAGTTTTTGGGAGGTTTGGGGAGTTTTTGGGGAGTTTTTGGAGGTCCCTGGGGGTCTTTAGATATGATTTTGTGGGATTTTTCGGTGATTTTGGGTGATTGTTGTGAGATTTTGGGGCGATTTTGTGGGATTTTGGGAGATTTTGGGGCGATTTTGTGGGATTTTGGGAGATTTTTTGGGTGATTTTGGGGATTTCGGTGTAATTTGTGGTGATTTTTCGGTGACTTCATGGGATTCTGAGGTAATTTTGAGGAGGTTTTGGGGTTTTTTGGTGATTTTTGGGGTTTTTTTGGGATTTGATGTGATTTTTTTGTGATTTTTTTGTGATTTTTTTGTGATTTTGATGTAACTTTGTGGGATTTTGCTGTGATTTTGGGTTGATTTTGTGAGATTTTTTGGTGATTTTGGGGGATTTTGGGGTGATTTTTCAGTGATTTTGGGGGATTTTTTGGGGTGATTTTGTGGGATTTTTCAGTGGTCTTTGGGGAAATCTTTTTGGTGATTTTGTGGGATTTTTCAGTGATTTTTGGGGATTTTTTTGGGTGATTTTGTGGAATTTTTTGGTGATTTTGGGGGATTTTTTGGTGATTTTTAAAAAATTATTCAGTGATTTTTGGGATTTTTTTTGTGGGGGATTTTGTGGGACTTTTCAGTGATTTTGTGGAGTTTTTCAGTGATTTTTTGGGTGATTTTGGGGTGATTTTGGGGTGATTTTGTGGGATTTTTTGGGTGATTTTAGGGATATTTTTTGGTGATTCTGTGAGGATTTTTGGAGTGATTTTTTTTGATTTATCTGTGAGGATTTTGGGTGATTTCTTGGTGATTTTTGGGGTGATTTTGATGTGATTTTGAGGAGATTTTGTGAGATTTTGGGGTGATTTTGTGGGATTTTTTGGTGATGATTTCTCAGTGATTTTGGGGGATTTTTCTGTGATTTTATGGGGGGATTTTTCTGTGATTTTATGGGATTTTTCTGTGATTTTTCAGTGATTTTCTGGGATTTTTCTGGGATTTTCCAGTGGTTTTTCAGTGGTTTTAATGGGATTTCCCTGTGATGTTGTGGGATTTTTTGGTGATGATTTCTCTGTGATTTTGGGGTGATTTTGGGGTGATTTCTCAGTGATTTTGGGTTACTTTGATGTCCCCAACCTGGGATGGTGATAAATCACCGAAAAATCCTCACAGAGAAATAAAAAAAAATCACAGAAAAATCACAATAAAATTATATCAAAATAACCCCCAAAATCACCCAAAATCACATCAAAATCACCCAAAATCACAGAGAAATCATCACCAAAAATTCCCCAAATCACTGAGAAATCCCATTAAAATCATTGAAAAACCACTGAAAAATCACTGAAAAATCACTGAAAAATCACCAAGAAATCACAGAAAAATTACATCAAAATATCCCCAAAAATCACCCGAAAATCACATCAAAATCACTCCAAAATCACCGAGAAATCATCACCAAAAATTCCTCCAAAATCACTGAGAAATCCCATTAAAATCATTGAAAAACCACTGAAAAATCACTGAAAAATCACTGAAAAATCACCGAGAAAGCACAGAAAAATTACATCAAAATATCCCCAAAAATCACCGAAAAATCACATCAAAATCACCCCAAAATCCCACAAAATCATCACTGAAAAATCCCACAAAATCACTGAGAAATCCCATTAAAATCATTGAAAAATCACTGAAAAATCACTGAAAAATCACTGAGAAAGCACAGAAAAATTACATCAAAATATCCCCAAAAATGACCCAAAATCACAAAGAAATCACAGAGAAATCACAGAGAAATCATCACCAAAAAATTGCCCAAAATCACCGAGAAATCCCATTAAAATCATTGAAAAAATCACTGAAAAATCACTGAAAAATCACTGAAAAATCACTGAAAAATCACCGAGAAATCACAGAAAAATTACATCAAAATATCCCCAAAATCACAAAGAAATCACAGAAAAATCCCACAAAATCATCGCTGAAAAATCCCCCAAAATCACAGAGAAATCCCATTAAAATCATTGGAAAAACCACTGAAAAATCACTGAAAAATCACCGAGAAATCACAGAAAAATTACATCAAAATATCCCCAAAAATGACCCAAAATCACAAAGAAATCACAGAGAAA
The DNA here is from genome assembly GCA_024500445.1 of Entomyzon cyanotis. Lineage (NCBI taxonomy): Eukaryota > Metazoa > Chordata > Aves > Passeriformes > Meliphagidae > Entomyzon > Entomyzon cyanotis. Next base: position 119,091 of record JAKEPQ010000997.1, read on the forward strand.
TCACAGAGAAATCATCACCAAAAATTGCCCAAAATCACTGAGAAATCCCATTAAAATAATTGAAAAAAATCACTGAAAAATCACTGAAAAATCACTGAAAAATCACTGAAAAATCACCGAGAAATCACAGAAAAATTACATCAAAATATCCCCAAAATCACAAAGAAATCACAGAAAAATCACAGAGAAATCATCACCAAAATCCCACAAAATCACCGAGAAATCCCATTAAAATCATTGAAAAAATCACTGAAAAACCACTGAAAAACCACTGGAAAATCACCGAAAAATCACCAAGAAATCACAGAAAAATTACATCAAAATATCCCCAAAATCACAAAGAAATCACAGAAAAATCCCACAAAATCATCACTGAAAAATCCCCCAAATCACTGAGAGATCCCATTAAAATCATTGGAAAAACCACTGAAAAACCACCGAAAAATCACCAAGAAATCACAGAAAAATCACAGAAAAATCACAGAAAAATATCCCCAAAATCATTTTTCGGTGATGATTTTTCTGTGATTTTTCTGTGATTTCTCTGTGATTTTGGGGTAATTTTGGGGTGATTTTGGGAGATCTTTTTCTGAGATTTTGGGGGATTTTTTTGGGATTTTTCTGTGAGGATTTTGATGTGATTTTGGGGGATTTTTTGGTGATTTTGGGGATATTTGGATGTAATTTTTCTGTGATTTTTCTGTGATTTCACTGTGATTTTGGGGTGATTTCAATGTGATTTCTCTGTGATTTCAGAGTAATTTTGGGGTGATTTGGGAGATCTTTTTCTGTGATTTTTTGGGATTTTTCTGTGAGGATTTTGATGTGATTTTTCCGTGATTTTAATGGGATTTTTCAGTGATTTTGTGGGTTTTGCAGTGTGTTCGTGTTTTGGGTTTTTTGTTGTTTTTCGTGTTTTTGGGTTTTTGTGTTTTTTGGTGTTTTTCGTGTTTCTTGTGTTTTGGGGTGTTTGTATGTGTTTTGGGGTGTTTCTGTGTTTTGGGGTGTTTCTGTGTTTTGGGGTGTTTCTGTGTTTTGGGGTGTTTTCTGTGAGGCTTTGGGTGTTTGGTGTTTTTTTGGTGTTTTTCAGTGTTTTTTGGGTGATTTTGGGGGATATTTTGTGTAATTTTCTGTGATTTTTCAGTGTTTCTCTGTGTTTCGGTAATTTTGGGGTGATTTGGGAGATATTTTCCTGGGATTTTTTGGTTTTTCTGTGAGGTTTTGATGTGTTTTTCAGTGATTTTGTGGGATTTTTCGGTGATTTTGTGGGATTTTGCAGTGATGTTTCTCAGTGATTTTGGGTGATTTTTCAGTGATTTTTTGGGTGATTTTGGGGGATATTTTGATGTAATTTTTCTGTGATTTCACTGTGATTTTGGGTTGATTTCAATGTGATTTCTCTGTGATTTCAGAGTAATTTTGGGGTGATTTGGGAGATATTTTTCTGGGATTTTTTTGGATTTTTCTGTGAGGATTTTGATGTGATTTTTCCGTGATTTTAATGGGATTTTTCGGTGATTTTGTGGGATTTTGCAGTGATGATTTCTCAGTGATTTTGGGTGATTTTGATGTGATTTTTTGGGTGATTTTGGGGGATATTTGGATGTAATTTTTCAGTGATTTTGGGGTGATTTCTCTGTGATTTTGGGGTGAATTTGATATGTGATTTTGGGGTGATTTCTGTGACTTTGGGGTGATTTATCTGTGAGGCTATTGGGTGATTTGGTGATTTTTTGGGTGATTTTTCAGTGATTTTTTTGGGTGATTTTGGGGATATTTTGATGTAATTTTTCTGTGATTTCACTGTGATTTTGGGTTGATTTCAATGTGATTTCTCTGTGATTTCAGAGTAATTTTGGGGTGATTTGGGAGATATTTTTCTGGGATTTTTTTGGATTTTTCTGTGAGGATTTTGATGTGATTTTTCCGTGATTTTAATGGGATTTTTCGGTGATTTTGTGGGATTTTGCAGTGATGATTTCTCAGTGATTTTGGGTGATTTTGATGTGATTTTTTGGGTGATTTTGGGGGATATTTGGATGTAATTTTTCAGTGATTTTGGGGTGATTTCTCTGTGATTTTGGGGTGAATTTGATATGTGATTTTGGGGTGATTTCTGTGACTTTGGGGTGATTTATCTGTGAGGCTATTGGGTGATTTGGTGATTTTTTGGGTGATTTTTCAGTGATTTTTTTGGGTGATTTTGGGGATATTTTGATGTGATTTTTCAGTGATTTTTCAGTGATTTCTCTGTGATTTTGGGGTAATTTTGGGGTGATTTTGGGAGATGTTTTTCAGAGATTTTTGGGGATTTTTTGGGATTTTTCTGTGAGGATTTTGATCCAATTTTGATGTGATTTTGGGGGATTTTTTGGTGATTTTTGGGATATTTGGATGTAATTTTTCTGTGATTTTTCTGTGATTTCTCTGTGATTTTGGGGTGATTTCAATGTGATTTCTCTGTGATTTCAGAGTAATTTTGGGGTGATTTGGGAGATATTTTTCTGGGATTTTTTTTGATTTTTCTGTGAGGATTTTGATGTGATTTTTCCGTGATTTTAATGGGATTTTTCAGTGATTTTGTGGGATTTTGCAGTGATGATTTCTCAGTGATTTTGGGTGATTTTTCTGTGATTTTTGGGGTGATTTTGGGGATATTTTGATGTGATTTTTCTGTGATTTTTCTGTGATTTCTCTGTGATTTTGGGGTAATTTTGGGGTGATTTTGGGAGATCTTTTTCTGAGATTTTTGGGGATTTTTTTGGATTTTTCTGTGAGGATTTTGATGTGATTTTGGGGGATTTTTTGTGATTTTGGGGATATTTGGATGTAATTTTTCTGTGATTTCTCTGTGATTTTGGGGTGATTTCAATGTGATTCCTCTGTGATTTCAGAGTAATTTTGGGGTGATTTGGGAGATATTTTTCTGGGATTTTTTAGGATTTTTCTGTGAGGATTTTGATGTGATTTTTCCGTGATTTTAATGGGATTTTTCGGTGATTTTGTGGGATTTTGCAGTGATGATTTCTCGGTGATTTTGGGTGATTTTGATGTGATTTTTTGGTGATTTTTTTGGATATTTGGATGTAATTTTTCAGTGATTTTGGGGTGATTTCTCTGTGATTTTGGGGTGAATTTGATATGTGATTTTGGGGTGATTTCTGTGATTTTTTGGGTGATTTCTCTGTGAGGCTATTGGGTGATTTGGTGATTTTTGGGGTGATTTTTCAGTGATTTTTTGGGGGATTTTGGGGGATATTTTGATGTAATTTTTCTGTGATTTTTCAGTAATTTCTCTGTGATTTTGGGGTAATTTTGGGGTGATTTGGGAGACCTTTTTCTGAGATTTTTGGGGATTTTTTGGGATTTTTCTGTGAGGATTTTGATCCAATTTTGATGTGATTTTGGGGGATTTTTTGGTGATTTTGGGGATATTTGGATGTAATTTTTCTGTGATTTTTCTGTGATTTCTCTGTGATTTTGGGGTGATTTCAATGTGATTTCTCTGTGATTTTGGGGTGATTTCAATGTGATTTCTCTGTGATTTCAGAGTAATTTTGGGGTGATTTGGGAGATATTTTCCTGGGATTTTTTAGGATTTTTCTGTGAGGATTTTGATGTGATTTTTCAGTGATTTTAATGGGATTTTTCAGTGATTTTGTGGGATTTTGCAGTGATGATTTCTCAGTGATTTTGGGTGATTTTGATGTGATTTTTTGGGTGATTTTGGGGGATATTTTGATGTAATTTTTCTGTGATTTTTCTGTGATTTCTCTGTGATTTTGGGGTGAATTTGATATGTGATTTTGGGGTGATTTCTGTGACTTTGGGGTGATTTATCTGTGAGGCTATTGGGTGATTTGGTGATTTTTTGGGTGATTTTTCAATGATTTTTTTGGGTGATTTTGGGGATATTTTGATGTGATTTTTAGTGATTTTTCTGTGATTTCTCTGTGATTTTGGGGTAATTTTGGGGTGATTTTGGGAGATGTTTTTCAGAGATTTTTGGGGATTTTTTGGGATTTTTCTGTGAGGATTTTGTCAATTTTGATGTGATTTTGGGGGATTTTTGGGTGATTTTGGGGATATTTGGATGTAATTTTTCTGTGATTTTTCTGATTTCTCTGTGATTTTGGGGTGATTTCAAGTATTTCTCTGTGATTTCAGAGTAATTTTGGGGTGATTTGGGAGATATTTTTCTGGGATTTTTTGGATTTTTCTGTGAGGATTTTGATGTGATTTTTCCGTGATTTTAATGGGATTTTTCAGTGATTTTGTGGGATTTTGAGTGTGATTTCTCAGTGATTTTGGGTGATTTTTCTGTGATTTTTGGGGTGATTTTGGGGATATTTTGATGTGATTTTTCGTGATTTTTCAGTGATTTCTCTGTGATTTTGGGGTAATTTTGGGGTGATTTTGGGAGATCTTTTTCTGAGATTTTTGGGGATTTTTTTATTTTTCTGTGAGGATTTTGATCCAATTTTGATGTGATTTTGGGGGATTTTTTGGTGATTTTGGGGATATTTGGATGTAATTTTTCTGTGATTTTTCTGTGATTTCTCTGTGATTTTGGGGTGATTTCAATGTGATTTCTCTGTGATTTTGGAGCAATTTTGGGGTGATTTGGGAGATATTTTTCTGGGATTTTTTGGGATTTTTCTGTGAGGATTTTGATGTGATTTTTCAGTGAATTTTGTGGGATTTTTTGGTGATTTTGTGGGATTTTGCAGTGATGATTTCTCTGTGATTTTGGGTTAATTTGATGTGATTTTTTGGGTGATTTTGGGGGATATTTTGATGTGATTTTCCAGTGATTTTTCTGTGATTTTTCAGTGATTTTTTCTGTGATTTTTCTGTGATTTTTTTCTTTTTTTTTCTTTTTTATTTGTTTTGTCGTTGTTTTATTTTTGTTTTGTTTTTTTGGGTGTTTGGGTTTGGATTTTGTGTTTTTTTTGGGTGTTGTATGTTTTTGTGTTTCTTTTTGGGTTCTAGCTTTGGGTGTTTTTTTTTTGTTTTTCAGTGTTTTTGGGTGTTTTGGGGATTTTTGTTACTCTGTGTTTTGGGTGTTTCTTTTTTGGGGTGTTTTCTTTTTGGGGCGTTTTGGGGTATTCTTAGGTTTGGGTGTTTGGTGTTTTTTGGTTTTAGTGTTTTTTGGGTGTTTTGGGGGTTTTTGTGTATTTTTCATGTTTTTAGTGTTTCTGTGATTTAGAGTATTTTGGGGTGTTTTGGGAGATATTTTTTAGATTTTTGGGGATTTTTGGGATTTTCGTGTGTTTTGTCAATTTTGGATTTTGGGGGTTTTTTTGTTTTGGGGATATTTGGTGTAATTTTTCTGTGATTTTCTGTGATTTCTCTTGATTCAGAGTAATTTTGGGGTGATTTGGGAGTCTTTTCTGGGATTTTTGGGATTTTCGTGAGGTTTTGTGTGTTTTTCCGTGATTTTAATGGGATTTTTCGGTGATTTTGTGGGATTTTGAGTGTATTTTTCAGTGTTTTGGGTTTTTTGATGTGATTTTTTCTGATTTTTTGGGATATTTTGTGTAATTTTTTGGTGATTTTTCTGTGATTTCTCTGTGATTTTGGGGTGATTTGATATGTGATTTTGGGGTGATTTCTGTGATTTTGGGGTGATTTCTGTGATTTTGGGGTAATTTTCGTGAGGCTATTGGGTGATTTGGTGATTTTTTGGTGATTTTTCAGTGATTTTTGGGTGATTTTGGGGATATTTTGATGTGATTTTTCTGGATTTTTCATGATTTTCTGTGATTTTGGGGTAATTTTGGGGTGATTTTGGGAGATCTTTTCTGAGATTTTTGGGGATTTTTTTGGATTTTTCTGTGAGGATTTTGTCAATTTTGATGCGATTTTGGGGGATTTTTCGGTGATTTTGGGGATATTTGGATGTAATTTTTCTGTGATTTCTCTGTGATTTTGGGTTGATTTCAATGTGATTTCTCTGTGATTTTGGAGCAATTTTGGGGTGATTTGGGAGATATTTTCCTGGGATTTTTTAGGATTTTTCTGTGAGGATTTTGATGTGATTTTTCTGTGATTTTGGGGAATATTTTCAGTGATTCTGGGGGGACTTTTCAGTGACTTTGTGGGATTTTGATGTGATTTTGAGGAATATTTTGCTGTGATTTTTCTGTGATTTTTCTGTGATTTTGGGGTGAATTTGATATGTGATTTTGGGATGATTTCTCTGTGATTTCTCAGTGATTTCTCAGTGATTTTGTGGGATTTTTCAGTGATGATTTCTCTGATTTTTCTGTGATTTCTGTGATTTTGGGGTGATTTCTGTGTGATTTTTGGGCGATTTTGGGTTATTTTGGGGTAATTTTTCTGTGATTTATCTGTGATTTTGGGGTGATTTTTCAGTGATTTTGGGGGATATTTTGATGTAACTTTTAGGTGATTTTTCAGTGATTTTTTGGGATTTCTCAGTGATTCTGTGGTGATGATTTCTCAGTGATTTCTCTGTGATTTTTGGGGTTATTTTGGGGTGATTTTGATCTGTGATTTTGGGTGATTTCTCTGTGATTTTTTGGGATTTCTCTGCGAGGATTTTTCGGTGATTTCTCGGTGATTTTGGGAGATTTTTTTGTGATTTTGGGGTGATTTTTGGAGATATATTTCCGTGATTTCTCGTTGATTTTTGGGGTGATTTTGGGTGATTTCTAATTGATTTTATGGTGATTTTATGGTGATTTTGTGGGATATTTTGATGTAATTTTCCGGTGATTTTTCAGTGATTTCCGGGGATATTGTGGGATTTTTCGGTGATGATTTCTCTATGATTTTGGGGTCATTTTCCAGTGATTTTTCAGTGTTTTTTTCAATTATTTTAATGGGATTTCTCAGTGATTTTGTGGGATTTTTCAGTGATGATTCCTCTGTGATTTTGGGGCAATTTTGGGATGATTTCTGTGTGATTTCTCAGTAATTTTATGGGATTTCTCTGTGATTTTGGGTGATTTCTCAGCGATTTTTCAGTGATTTTGGGGAATATTTTTCGGTGATTTTTTGGTGATTTTGGGGGATATTTTGAGGTGATTCTGTGGAATTTTTTGGTGATTTTGATGTGATTTTGGGAGATATTTTTCTGTGATTTTGATGTGATTTCTCTGTGATTTTGGAGTGACTTTGATATGTGATTTTTCTGTGATTTCTCTGTGATTTTGGGTGATTTCTCAGTGATTTTGGGGTGATTTTGGGGAATATTTTGATGTAATTTTTCTGTGATTTCTCGGTGATTTTGGGGTGAATTTGATATGTGATTTTGGGGTGATTTCTCTGGGATTTTGGGGTGATTTCTGTGATTTCTCTGTGATTTCTCAGTGACTTTGGGGTGATTTCTCTGTGAGGATTTGGGGTGATTTCTCCGTGATTTTGGAAGATATTTTTCTGCAATTTTGATGGGATTTTTCTGGGATTTTGTGGGATTTTCCGGTGATGATTTCTCAGTGATTTTGGGGTGATTTTTGTGATTTCTCATTGATTTTTGGGGTGATTTTGTGGGATATTTTGATGCAATTTTTCAGTGATTTTTCAGTGATTTTTTTGGGATTTCTCTGAGAACTTTTCGGTGATTTCCCTGTGATTTTGGGAGATTTTGGGATGATTTTGGGAGACATTTTTCTGTGATTTCTCAGCAATTTTGTGGGATTTTTCGGTGATGATTTCTCTGATTTTTGGGTGATTTATCAGTGATTTTAGGGATATTTTGAGGTGATCTTTTAGTGATTTTGGGAGATATTTTGATGCAATTTCTCAGTGATTTTGGGATGATTTCTGTGTGATTTCTCTGTGATTTTTCAGTGATGATTTCTCTGTGATTTTTCTGTGATTTCTCTGAGAGGATTTTGGGTGATTTCTCGGTGATTTTTGCATGTAATTGTTCTGTGATTGCTCAGTGATTTTGGGGTGACTTTTCAGTGATTTTTCAGTGATTTTTCAGTGATTTTAATGGGATTTCTCAGTGATTTTGTGGTGATGATTTCTCTGTGATTTCTCTGATTTTGGGGTGATTTCTCTGTAAGGACTTTGGGTGATTTCTCAGTGATTTTTCAGGGAATTTTCAGGATTTTTCAGTGATTTTCAGTGGTTTTTTCAATGATTTTAAAGGGATTTCTAAGTGATTTTGTGGGATTTTTCAGTGATGATTTCTCTGTGATTTTGGGGTGATTTCTCTGTGATTTTTCTGTGATTTCTCGGTGATTTTGGGGTGAATTTGATGTGTGACTTTGGGGTGACTTCTCGGTGATTTTGGGGTGATTTCTCTGTGAGGAATTTGGGTGATTTCTTGGTGATTTTGGGGTGATTTTTGGGTGATTTTGGAGAATATTTTGATGTGATTTCTCTGTGATTTCAGGGTGATTTTTCTGTGATTTTTCAATGATTTTAATGGGATTTCTCGGTGATTTTGTGGGATTTTTCAGTGATGATTTCTCTGTGATTTTTCAGTGATTTCTCTGTGAGGATTTTGGGTGATTTCTCGGTGATTTCTCTGTGATTTTTCAGTGATTTTTCAGTGGTTTTTTCAATGATTTTAATGGGGTTTCTCAGTGATTTTATGGGATTTTTTGGTGATGATTTCTCTGTGATTTTGGGGTGATTTTTCTGTGATTTCTCAGTGATTTTATGGGATTTTTTGGTGATGATTTCTCTGTGATTTTGGGGTGATTTCTCTGTGATTTCTCTGTGATTTTGGGGTGAATTTGATCTGTGACTTTGGGGTGACTTCTCGGTGATTTTGGGGTGATTTCTCTGTGAGGAATTTGGGTGATTTCTTGGTGATTTTGGGGTGATTTTTGGGTGATTTTGGAGAATATTTTGATGTGATTTCTCTGTGATTTCAGGGTGATTTTTCTGTGACTTTTCAATGATTTTAATGGGATTTCTCGGTGATTTTGTGGGATTTTTCGGTGCTGATTTCTCTGTGATTTTGGGGTGATTTCTCTGTGATTTTTCTGTGATTTCTCAGTGAATTTGATCTGTGACTTTGGGGTGACTTCTCGGTGATTTTGGGGTGATTTCTCTGTGAGGATTTTGGGTGATTTCTTGGTGATTTTGGGGTGATTTTTGGGTGATTTTTGGTGAATATTTTGATGTGATTTCTCTGTGATTTCAGGGTGATTTTTCAGTGTTTTTTTCAATGATTTTAATGGGATTTCTCAGTGATTTTGTGGGATTTTTCGGTGATGATTTCTCTGATGGGGTGTTTTTCACTGATTTCTCTGTGAGGATTTTGGGTGATTTCTTGGTGATTTTTCAGTGATTTTCCAGTGATTTTTTGGTGATTTTTCTGTGATTTTTAAAGTGTTTTTTCCAATTATTTTTATGGGATTTCTCGGTGATTTTGTGGGATTTTTCAGTGATGATTTCTCTGTGATTTTGGGGTGATTTCTCTGTGATTTTTCTGTGATTTCTCAGTGAATTTGATGTGTGACTTTGGGGTGACTTCTCGGTGATTTTGGGGTGATTTCTCTGTGAGGAATTTGGGTGATTTCTTGGTGATTTTGGGGTGATTTTTCTGTGATTTTTCAATGATTTTAATGGGATTTCTCTGTGATTTCTCGGTGATTTCTCAGTGATTTTTGGATGATTTCTCGGTGATTTTTGGATGATTTCTCAGTGATTTTTGGTGTGATTTTGGGCTAATTTTGGTCTCTTTCCCCCCCCAGCCTGGGATGGTGACGTCATGCCGCGCAGCCCGGCCTCCAGCGAGGAGGAGGAGGGTCGAGGCTCCGAATACCCCGAGGGCGACTCGGATTCGGGGAGTTCCCGCGAGGGCAGCAACCCCAACAACCCCAGTAGTAACCCCAGTAACCCCAGTAACCCCAGTAACCCCAACCCCGGCGTCCCGCGCAGCCGCGGAGCCCCCCCGAGCCCCCCAGAGCCCCGAGGATTCCCACTTCAGCATGATGGTGTTCCGCATCGGCATCCCCGACCTGCACCAGACGGTGAGCGGGGAGAACTGGGGGAGAGTGGGGAAATCCTGAAAAAAATGGGGGAATGGCGAGAAAAATGGGGGGGAATGGCAAAGAAATGGGGAAAAGCCAGAAAAAAGCCCGAAAAAAATGGGGGGAAAGGCAAAAAAATGGGGGAAAACACCCCAAAAAAATGGGGGAAAAGCAGAAAAAAATGGGGGGAGAACTCAAAAAAATGGGGGAAAACACCCAAAAAAAATGGGGAAAAACCGAAAAAACGGGGGAGAACACCAAAAAAAAAAAAGGGGGAAACTGGAAAAAATGGGGGGAGAATTCAAAAAAATGGGGGAAATCCCAAAGAAATGGGGCAAGACTGAAAAAAGCCTGAAAAAAATGGGGAAAAAACGTCAAAAAATGGGGGAAAACTGGAAAAAAAGGGGGAAAACAAAAGAAAAAAAAGGGGAAACACAGAAAATGGGGGGAAAACCAGAAAAAGTGGTGGAACACCTGAAAAAAATGGAGGGAGAACTCAAAAAATTGGGGAAAACACCAAAAAAAGGGGAGGAAACACCAAAAAAATGGGGAAAGACTAAAAAATCCCCCCAAAAATGGGGAAAAACACCCAAAAAAAGGGGGAAAACCAGAAAATATGGGGGGAAACATCCCAAAAAATGGGGGGAAAACACCAAAAAAAAGATGGAAAAACATCCCAAAAAATGTGGAAAGACTGAAAAATCCTGGAAAAAATGGGGGAAATCCCAAAAAAAAGGGGAAAAACACCCAAAAAATGGGGAAAGACTGAAAAAATCCCAAAAAAAAGGGGGGAATGGCTAAAAAAATGGGGGGAAAACACTCAGAAAATGGGGTAAAGCAGAAAAAAATGGGGGGAGAAAAAAAATGGGGGAGAACTCAAAAAAAATGAGGAAAAACACCAAAAAAATGGGGAAAGTCTGAGAAATTCCTAAAAAAATGGGGGGAAATGCAAAAAAAATAGGGGAAACGCACAAAAAAAAGGGGGGAATCCCTGAAAAAATGTGGAGAGAATTCAAAAAAATGGGGGAAAACCAGAAAAAATGGGGGAAAACGAAAAAAATGGGGAAAAACAAAAAAAATGGGGAAAAACATCCCAAAAAAAGGGAGAAAACCAGAAAATATGGGGGGAATCCCTGAAGAAATGGGGGGAGAACTCAAAAAAAGGGGGAAAACCAAAAAAAATGGGGAAAGGCTGAAAAAATCCTGAAAAAATGGGGGAAATAAAAAAAAAAATGGGGGAAAACCAGAAAAAAAGGAGAAAACACCAAAAAATGGGGAAAAACACCCAAAAAATGGGGAAAGACTGAAAAAATCCCCCAAAAAATGGAGAAAAAAAAAAAAAAAAAAAGGAAAAACACAAAAAAAAAAATTGGGAAAGACAGAAAAAATGGGGAAAAACACCCCAAAAATGGGGAAAGACTGAAAAAATGCTGAAAAAAATGGGGGAAAATCCCAAATAAATGGGGGAAAACCGGAAAAAATGGGGGAAAATGCAAACAAAAATGGGGAAAACACAAAAAAATGGGGGGAAAACCAGAAAAAATGGTGGAATCCCTGAAAAAATGGAGGGAGAACTCAAAAAAATTGGGTAAAACACCAAAAAAATGGGGGAATAGCAGAAAAATAGGGGAAAACCATCAAAAAATGGGGAAAACACACCAAAAAAGGGGGAAACCAGAAAAATGGGGAAAGACTGAAAAATCCTGAAAAAATGGGGGAAATCCCAAAAAATGGGGGAAAACCAGAAAAAATGGGGGAAAACCAAAAAAAGTGGGGAAAGACTGAAAAAATCCTGAAAAAATGGGGGAAATCCCAAAAAATGGGGGAAAGCCAGAAAAAATGGGGGAAAACCCAAAAAAAGATGGAAAAACACCCAAAAAATGGGGAAAGACTGAAAAATCCCGAAAAAAATGGGGGGAAACAAAAAAAAAAAAAAAAGGAAAAACACCAAAAAAAAAGAGGGAAAGACAGAAAAAATGGGGAAAAACACCCCAAAAATGGGGAAAGACTGATAAAATTCTGAAAAAAATGGGGGAAATGCAAAAAAAGGGGGAAAACCAGAAAAAATGGGGGAAAACCAGAAAAATTGGGGGAAAACGCAAAAAATGGGGAAAAACACAAAAATGGGGAAAGACTGAAAAAATCCCAAAAAAAAGGGGGAATGGCTAAAAAATGGGGGGAAAACACCAAAAAATGGAGGAAAAGCAGAAAAATGGGAAAAACACCCAAAAATGGGGAAAGACTGAAAAATCCTGAAAAAATGGGGGAAATCCCAAAAATGGGGGAAAACCAGAAAAAATGGGGGAAACAAAAAAAGGGTGAAAAACACCCAAAAAATGGGGAAAGACTGAAAAATGCTGAAAAAATGGGGGAAAATCCCAAATAAATGGGGGAAAACCAGAAAAATGGGGGAAAACCGGAAAAAATGGGGGAAAACCGGAAAAAATGGGAAAAACACACAAAAAAATGGGGGAGAACGCAAAAAAAAGAGGAAAAACCAGAAAAAATGGGGAAAAACACCAAAAAATGAGGAAAAACCAGAAAAAATGGGAATCCCCAAAAAATCGGAAGGGGAAACACCAAAAAAATTCGGGAGGAATCCCAAAAAATTGGGAGAGAAACTACCAAAAAATGGAGAGGGGGAACACCCGAAAAATTTTGGGGTTCCCCCTCTCTGACACCCCAAAAATCCATCCCAGGGTTATTTTTTGGAGTTCCCAATGGCGATTTTTGGGGTTTCCCCATCCCGGGACTCCCAAATGATGGGATTTTTTGGGTTCTGAGGATCCATTTTTGGGGTTTCCCCTGCTCTGACTCCCCAAAAATTCCATCCCAATGCTATTTTAGAAGGTTTCCCATCGAGTTATTCGTGTTTTCCCATCCCAAAGCTCCCAAATCTCGGGATTTTTTGGGTTCTGAGGATCCATTTTTGTGGTTCCCCCTACTCTGACTCCCCAAAAATCCATCCCAGGGTTATTTCAGGAGTTCCCAATGGCGTTTTTGGTGTCTCCCCATCCTGAGGCTCCCAAACCTTGGGATTTTTTTGGTTTCCCCCAACTCGATGCTCCAATTTCGGGGTTCCCCCTCGGTGACCCCCCAAATCTCTCCCCCAGAAGTGCCTGCGGTTCGACCCCGGCGCGGCGGTGTGGGCAGCCAAGCAGCAGCTTCTCCTGCTCTGACCCCAAAATCCATCCCAGTGGCATTGCAGGAGTTCCCAATGGCGATTTTTGGGGTTTCCCCATCCTGGGACTCCCGAATCTCGGGATTTTTTGGGTTCTGAGGATCCATTTTTGGGGTTCTCCCTGCTCTGTCTCCCCAAAAATTCCATCCCAATGTTATTTTAGAAGGTTTCCCATAGAGTTATTCATGTTTTCCCATCCCAGGACTCCCAAATCTCGGGATTTTTTGGGTTCTGAGGATCCATTTTTGGGGTTTCCCCCTGCTTTGACTTCCAAAAATTCCATCCCAATGCTATTTTAGAAGGTTTCCCATAGAGTTATTCATGTTTCCCCCATCCCAAAGCTCCCAAATCTCGGGATTTTTGGGTTCCGAGGATCCATTTTTGGGGTTCCCCCACTCTGACCCCCCCAAAAATCCATCCCAGGGCTATTTTCAGAAGGTCTCAATGGAGTTTTTTGGTGTTCCACCATCCCGGGGCTCCGGAATCTCGGGATTTTTGGGTTTCCCCCAACTCGATGCTCCATTTTTGGGGTTCCCCCTCTCTGACCTCCCAAAACATCCATCCCAATGCTATTTTAAGGAGTTCCCAATGGGATTATTTATTCCAAGGCTCCCCAATCTTGGGATTTTTTGGGGTCTGAAGGTCCATTTTTGGGTTCCTCCAACCCCAGGCATTCTGGGGATGCATTTTTGGGGTTTCCCCAGTCCAGGGGTGCATTTTTTGGGGTCCTTACCGTCCTAGAGCCCCCCTAAAAATCCATCCCAGGGTTATTTTAAGGTGTTCCCGATGGGATTATTTATTCCAAAACTCCCAAATCTCGGGATGTTTTGGCTTCCCCCGACCCCACAGGTACTCAGGACCCAGTTTTAGGGGTTCCCCCCTCTCTGATCCCCCAAAATCCATCCCAGTGGCATTGCAGGAGTTCCCAATGGCGATTTTTGGGGTCTCCCCATCCTGGGACTCCCAAATCTCAGGATTTTTTGGGTTCTGAGGATCCATTTTTGGGGTTTCCCCTGCTCTGTCTCCCCAAAAATCCATCCCAATGTTATTTTAGAAGGTTTCCCATCGAGTTATTTGTGTTTCCCCATCCCAAAGCTCCCAAATCTCGGGATGTTTTGGGTTTCCCCACCCCAGACTCAGGCTCCAATTTCAGGGGTTCCCCCACTCTGACCACCCCAAAAATCCATCCCAGTGGCTATTGTTGGAAGGTCTCAATTGGGTTTTTTGGGGTCTCACCATCCTGGAACTCCCAAATCTTGGGATTTTTTGGGGTCCCTTAAACCCAGGAATTCCCAGGATGCAATTTTGGGGTTCCTCGACTCCTGACTCCCCAAAAATTCATTTCAATGTTATTTCGGGAAGATTTCACATTGGGATTTTTGGTGTTCCACCATCCCGGAGCTCCCAAATCTCGGGATTTTTGGGTTTCCCCCAACCCGGGGATCCATTTTTGGGGTTCTCCCCTCACTCTGACCCCCCCAAAAATCCATCCCAGGGTTATTTTTTGGAGTTCCCAATGGCGTTTTTTGGTGTCTCCCCATCCTGAGGCTCCCAAACCTTGGGATTTTTTTGGGTTTCCCCCAACTCGATGCTCCAATTTCGGGGTTCCCCCTCGGTGACCCCCCAAATCTCTCCCCCAGAAGTGCCTGCGGTTCGACCCCGGCGCGGCGGTGTGGGCAGCCAAGCAGCAGCTTCTCCTGCTCTGACCCCAAAATCCATCCCAGTGGCATTGCAGGAGTTCCCAATGGCGATTTTTGGGGTTTCCCCATCCCGGGACTCCCAAATCTCGGGATTTTTTGGGTTCTGAGGATCCATTTTTGGGGTTTCCCCTGCTCTGTCTCCCCAAAAATTCCATCCCAATGCTATTTTAGAAGGTTTCCCATAGAGTTATTCATGTTTTCCCATCCCAGGACTCCCAAATCTCGGGATTTTTTGGGTTCCGAGGATCCATTTTTGGGGTTTCCCCCACGCTGACACCCCAAAAATCCATCCCAGGGTTATTTTTGGGGAGTTTCCCATGGGATTATTTATTCCTGGTCTCCCAAATCTCGGGATTTTTTGGGTTCTGAGGATCCATTTTTGGGGTTCCCCCTGCTCTGACACCCCAAAAATCCATCCCAGGGTTATTTTTTGGAGTTCCCAATGGCGTTTTTTGGGGTTTCCCCATCCCGGGACTCCCAAATCATGGGATTTTTTGGGTTTCCCCCAACTCGATGCTCCAATTTTTGGGGTTCCCCCACTCTGACCACCCCAAAATTCCATCCCAGGGTTATTTTTAGGAGTTCCCAATGGCGATTTTTGGGGTCTCCCCATCCCAGGACTCCCAAATCATGGGATTTTTGGGTTCTGAGGATCCATTTTTGGGGTTCCCCCACTCTGACCTCCCAAAAATCCATCCCAATGTTAATTTAGAAGGTTTCCCATAGAGTTATTCGGTTTTCCCATCCCAAAGCTCCCAAATCTTGGGATTTTTTGGGTTTCCCAACTCGATGCTCCAATTTCGGGTTCCCCCCACTCTGACACCCCAAAAATCCATCCCAGGGCTATTTTCGGAAGGTCTCAATTGGGTTTTTTGGGGTCTCACCATCCCGGAACTCCCAAATCTTGGGATTTTTTGGGGTCCTTTAACCCAGGAATTCCCAGGATGCAATTTTGGGGTTCCTGACTCCCCCGTGCCCCCCAAAAATTCATTTCAATGTTATTTTGGGAAGATTTCAATGGGGATTTTTGGTGTTCCACCATCCCGGAGCTCCCAAATCTCGGGATGTTTTGGTTTCCCCCAACTCGATGCTCCAATTTTTGGGGTTCCCCCACTCTGACACCCCAAAATTCCATCCCAGGGTTATTTTTGGAGTTCCCAATGGGGTTTTTTGGGGTTTCCCCATCCCGGGACTCCCAAATCATGGGATTTTTGGAGTTCTGAGGATCCATTTTTGGGGTTTCCCTCTCTCTGACTCCCCAAAAAATCCATCGCAATGTTATTTTAGAAGGTGTTCCCATAGAGTTATTCATGTTTTCCCACTCCCAAATCTCGGGATGTTTTGGCTTCCCCCGACCCCACAGGTACTCAGGACCCAGTTTTAGGGGTTCCCCCCTCTCTGATCCCCCAAAACCCATCCCAATGGCATTGCAGGAGTTCCCAATGGCGATTTTTGGGGTTTCCCCATCCTGGGACTCCCAAATGATGGGACTTTTTGGGTTCTGAGGATCCATTTTTGGGGTTCCCCCGCTCTGACTCCCCAAAAATCCATCCCAATGTTAATTTAGAAGGTTTCCCATCGAGTTATTCGTGTTTTCCCATCCCAAAGCTCCCAAATCTCGGGATTTTTTGGGTTCTGAGGATCCATTTTTGGGGTTCTCCCCTCTCTGACACCCCAAAAATCCATCCCAGGGTTATTTTTTGGAGTTCCCAATGGCGTTTTTTGGTGTCTCCGCCATCCCGGAGCTCCCAAATCTCGGGATTTTTTGGATTTCCCCCAACTCGATGCTCCAATTTCGGGGTTCCCCCTCGGTGACCCCCCAAATCTCTCCCCCAGAAGTGCCTGCGGTTCGACCCCGGCGCGGCGGTGTGGGCAGCCAAGCAGCAGCTTCTCCTGCTCTGACCCCAAAATCCATCCCAGTGGCATTGCAGGAGTTCCCAATGGCGATTTTTGGGGTTTCCCCATCCCGGGACTCCCAAATCTCGGGATTTTTTGGGTTCTGAGGATCCATTTTTGGGGTTTCCCCTGCTCTGACTCCCCAAAAATCCATCCCAATGCTATTTTAGAAGGTTTCCCATAGAGTTATTCGTGTTTTCCCATCCCAAAGCTCCCAAATCTTGGGATTTTTTTTGTTCAGAGGATCCATTTTCGGGGTTCCCCCACTCTGACACCCCAAAAATCCATCCCAGGGCTATTTTAGAAGGTTTCCCATCGAGTTATTCGTGTTTCCCCCATCCCAAAGCTCCCAAATCTCGGGATTTTTTGGGTTCCGAGGATCCATTTTTGGGGTTCCCCCACTCTGACACCCCAAAAATCCATCCCAGGGTTATTTTTTGGAGTTCCCAATGGCGTTTTTTGGTGTTCCGCCATCCCGGAGCTCCCAAATCTCGGGATTTTTTGGGTTTCCCCCACCTCGATGCTCCAATTTCGGGGTTCCCCCACTCTGACACCCCAAAAATCCATCCCAGTGCTATTTTCGGAAGGTCTGAATTGGGTTTTTTGGGGTCTCACCATCCCGGAACTCCCAAATCTTGGGATTTTTTGGGGTCCTTTAAACCCAGGAATTCCCAGGATGCAATTTTGGGGTTCCTGACTCCCCCATGCCCCCCAAAAATTCATTTCAATGTTATTTTGGGAAGATTTCAACGGGGATTATTGGTGTTCCACCATCCCAGGGCTCTGGAATCTCGGGATTTTTTTGGTTTCCCCCAACTCGATGCTCCATTTTTGGGGTTCCCCCTCTCTGACACCCCAAAAATCCATCCCAGGGTTATTTTTGGAGTTCCCAATGGCGATTTTTGGGGTTTCCCCATCCCGGGACTCCCAAATCTCGGGATTTTTTGGGTTCTGAGGATCCATTTTTGGGGTTCTCCCTGCTTTGACTTCCAAAAAATCCATCCCAGGGCTATTTTAGAAGGTTTCCCATCGAGTTATTCGTGTTTTCCCATCCCAAAGCGCCCAAATCTTGGGATTTTTTGGGTTCTGAGGATCCATTTTTGGGGTTCCCCCGCTCTGACACCCCAAAAATCCATCCCGGTGCTATTTTGTGGAAGTTTCATTTGGGTTTTTTAGGGTCCCACCATCCCGGAACTCCCAAATCTCAGGATTTTTTGGGTTCTGAGGATCCATTTTTGGGGTTTCCCCCTGCTTTGACTTCCAAAAATTCCATCCCAATGCTATTTTAGAAGGTTTCCCATAGAGTTATTCATGTTTCCCCCATCCCAAAGCTCCCAAATCTCGGGATTTTTTGGGTTCCGAGGATCCATTTTTGGGGTTCCCCCACTCTGACCCCCCCAAAAATCCATCCCAGGGCTATTTTCAGAAGGTCTCAATGGAGTTTTTTGGTGTTCCACCATCCCGGGGCTCCGGAATCTCGGGATTTTTTGGGTTCCCCCAACTCGATGCTCCATTTTTGGGGTTCCCCCTCTCTGACCTCCCAAAACATCCATCCCAATGCTATTTTAAGGAGTTCCCAATGGGATTATTTATTCCAAGGCTCCCCAATCTTGGGATTTTTGGGGTCTGAAGGTCCATTTTTGGGTTCCTCCAACCCCAGGCATTCTGGGGATGCATTTTTGGGGTTTCCCCAGTCCAGGGGTGCATTTTTTGGGGTCCTTACCGTCCTAGAGCCCCCTAAAAATCCATCCCAGGGTTATTTTAAGGTGTTCCCGATGGGATTATTTATTCCAAAACTCCCAAATCTCGGGATGTTTTGGCTTCCCCCGACCCCACAGGTACTCAGGACCCAGTTTTAGGGGTTCCCCCTCTCTGATCCCCCAAAAACCCATCCCAATGGCATTGCAGGAGTTCCCAATGGCGATTTTTGGGGTCTCCCCATCCTGGGACTCCCAAATCTCAGGATTTTTTGGGTTCTGAGGATCCATTTTTGGGGTTTCCCCTGCTTTGACTCCCCAAAAATCCATCCCAATGCTATTTTAGAAGGTTTCCCATCGAGTTATTCGTGTTTTCCCATCCCAAAGCTCCCAAATCTCGGGATTTTTTGGGTTTCCCCTGAGGATCCATTTTTGTGGTTTCCCCTACTCTGACTCCCCAAAAATCCATCCCAGGGTTATTTTTTGGAGTTCCCAATGGCGTTTTTGGTGTCTCCCCATCCTGAGGCTCCCAAACCTTGGGATTTTTTGGGTTTCCCCCAACTCGATGCTCCAATTTCGGGGTTCCCCCTCGGTGACCCCCCAAATCTCTCCCCCAGAAGTGCCTGCGGTTCGACCCCGGCGCGGCGGTGTGGGCAGCCAAGCAGCAGCTGCTGTGCGCGCTGACCGAGGGGCTCCACGATGGACTCAACTACGGGCTCTTCCAGCCCGCCGCCGCGGGAGAGACGCCAAATTCCTGGACGAGGAGAGACCGCTGAGGGATTACCCGCAGAGCTTCGACCAGGGCGTGCCCTACCTGGAGGTGGGCGAAGGGGATGGGGAAACAGGGGGTTTGGGGGGAAATGGGGGGATTTGGGGGGAAAGTGGGGGATTTTGGGGGGAAAGTGGTGGAATTGGGGTGAAAAGTGGTGGATTTGGGATTAAAGTGGTAGATTTGGGGTGAAAAGTTCAGGATTTGGGGTTGGAAGGAGCAGGGATGGGCGTGATCTACCTGCAGGTGGGTGAAGGGGATCTGGGGTTGGGGAGGGGCGAGAATTTGGAGGGATTTGGGGTGAAAATGGTGGATTTTGAGGGAAAAGTGGTGGAACTGGGGTGAAAAGTTCAGGATTTGGGGTGAAAAGTTCAGGATTTGGGGTGAAAAGTTCAGGATTTGGGGTTGGAAGGAGCAGGGATGGGCGTGATCTACCTGCAGGTGGGTGAAGGGGATCTGGGGTTGGGGAGGGGCGAGAATTTGGAGGGATTTGGGGTGAAAAATGGTGGATTTTGAGGGAAAAGTGGTGGAACTGGGGTGAAAAGTTCAGGATTTGGGGTGAAAAGTTCAGGATTTGGGGTGAAAAGTTCAGGATTTGGGGTTGGAAGGAGCAGGGATGGGCGTGATCTACCTGCAGGTGGGTGAAGGGGATCTGGGGTTGGGGAGGGGCGAGAATTTGGAGGGATTTTGGGGGAAAAGTGGTGGAACTGGGGTGAAAAGTTCAGGATTTGGGGTTAAAACTGGTGGATTTGGGATGAAAAATTCAGGATTTGGGATTAAAAATTTGCAATTTGGGATTAAAAATCCGCGATTTGGGATTAAAAATTCACGATTTGGGATTAAAAGTTCAGGATTTGGGGTGAAAAGTTCAGGATTTGGGGTTGGAAGGAGCAGGGATGGGCGTGATCTACCTGCAGGTGGGCGAAGGGGATGGGGAAATGGGGGGGGTTTGGGGGGGAAATGGGGGGATTTGTGGGGAAAAGTGTTGGATTTGGGGTGAAAGTGGTGGAATTGGAGTTAAAAGGGGTGGATTTGGGGTTAAAAGTGGTGGGTTTGTTATAAAAAGTGGTGAAATTGGGGTGAAAAGTGGTGGATTTGGGGCGAAAAGTTCAGGATTTGGGGTTAAAAGTGGTGGATTTGGGATGAAAAATTCAGGATTTGGGATGAAAAATTCGCAATTTGGGATTAAAAATTCAGGATTTGGGGTGAAAAGTTCAGGATTTGGGGTTGGAAGGAGCAGGGATGGGCGTGATCTACCTGCAGGTGGGTGAAGGGGATGGGGAAAGGGGGGATTTTGGGGGGGGAGAGTGGGGGATTTGGGGGGAAAAGTGGTGGATTTGGGGGAAAGTGGTGGATTTTGGGGGAAAGGGGTGGGTTTGTTATAAGAAGTTGTGGATTTGGGGTGAAAGTCAAGGATTTGGGGTGAAAAGTGGTGAATTTGGGGTTTAAAACTGGTGGAATTGGGGTGAAAAGTAGTGGATTTGGGTCTAAAAGTGGTGGAATTGGAGTTAAAAGGGGTGGATTTGGGATTAAAGTGGTAGATTTGGGGTGAAAAGTTCAGGATTTGGGGTGAAAAGTTCAGGATTTGGGGTGAAAAGTTCAGGATTTGGGCTAAAGAGTGGTGGAATTTGGGTTTAAAAGGGGTGGGTTTGGGGTGAAATTTGGTTGAAAAGTTCAGGATTTGGGGTGAAAAGTTCAGGATTTGGGGTGAAAAATTCAGGATTTGGGGTGAAAAGTTCAGGATTTGGGATGAAAAGTTCAGGATTTGGGGTGAAAAATTCAGGATTTGGGATGAAAGTTCAGGATTTGGGGTGAAAAGTTCAGGATTTGGGATGAACAATTCAGGATTTGGGATGAAAAGTTCAGGATTTGGGATGAACAATTCAGGATTTGGGGTGAACAATTCAGGATTTGGGGTGAAAGTTCAGGATTTGGGGTTGTAAGGACGTGGGGTGGGCGTGGTCAGAGCGAGGGGGTGTGGCTTACAGAGTAGGCGTGGTCCAAGGTGGGCGTGGCTTGCATTCCAGACGGGGCAAAAAATGGCCGATTTGTGTTTCGAGAGCCACGGGGGCGTGGTCAGGAAGTGGGCGTGGCTTATGCGGTGGGCGTGGCTTGAATTTGGGGCGGGGCCGAGCTTTAACCCCGTTTAGGGCGTGGCCATGGTGGGTGGGCGTGGCCGGGGGGTGTGGTCAGACAGGCTGGGCGTGGCCTGGGGGTGGTGGGGGCGTGTCCCCCGTGCCGGGGGGCGTGTCCCCGTGTCGGTGGGCGTGGCCCCGTGCTGACCCCGCCCCCAGTTCCGGTACAAGACCCGCGTGTACAAACAAACCAACCTGGACGAGAAACAGCTGGCCAAGCTGCACACCAAGGTGGGACACGCCCCCTGCCCCGAGACCACGCCCCCTGCTCCCTGGACACGCCCCCTTACTTCTATAGACACGCCCCCTGTTCTCTGGACACCCCCTTCCTTCTCTGGACACGCCCCCTTCCCCTAGACACGCCCCTTGTTTCCCTGACCACGCCCTCAATCCTTGGCCACGCCCCCTATCATTGGACACACCCCTTGTTTCCCTGGAAACACCCCCTTCCCTGGCCACGCCCCCTTCCACTGGACACACCCCTTTTCTCTGGACACGCCCCTTGTTTCTCTGGACACGCCCCCAATGCTTGGCCACGCCCCTTTGTCCATGGCCACGCCCCTTATTCCTTTACTCCGCCCACTGCTTCCAGACCACGCCCCATGACCACGCCCTTTCTCCCAGGCCCCGCCCCCGCGCATGGCTCCGCCCCTCCCGGCTGTCCCCGTGTCCCCTGCAGGCCGTGGCCGTGTGTCCGCGAGTGTCACCTGTGTCACCCCAGTGTCACCTGTGTGTCACCTGTCACTGTCACCATGTCCATGTGTCACCTGTGTGTCACCTGTGTCCCCCCTGTGTCCCCTGTCACTGTCACCATGTCCCTGTGTGTCCCCTGTGTCACCTCAGTGTCCCCTGACCTCTGTCTCCGTGTCCCCTGCCAGCTGTCCCCTGTCCCCCCCATGTCCCCTGCCAGCTGTCACCGTGTCCCAATGTCCCCTGGTGTGTGTCACCATGTCCCCCCCATGTCCCCTGATGTGTGTCCGCATGTCCCCATGTCCCCTGCTGGGTGCCACCATGTCCCCATGTCCCCTGATGTGTCCCCTGATGTGTCCCCATGTCCCCTGCTGGCTGTCCCCCTGTCCCCTGACGTGTCCCCCGTCCCTGTCCCCATGTCCCCTGACATGTCCCCAACATGTTCCCATATTCCCTGATATGTCCCTGTCCCCATGTCCCCTGCCATGTCCCCTGATGTGTCCCCATGTCCCCCATGTCCCCTGACGTGTCCCCATGTACCCTGACATGCCCCTTGTCCCCTGTCCCTTGTCCCCTGCCGTGTCCCATGTCCCCTGTGCCTGTCCCTGTCCCCTGTCCCTTGTCCCCTGCCATGTCCCCATGTCCCCTGCCATGTCCCCTGCCCCTGTCCCCATGTCCCCTACTGTGTGCTCTGTCCCCTGTCCCCCTGTCCCCCTGTCCCCTGATGTGTCCCATGTCCCCCGACATGTCCCCATGTCCCCTGTCGCTGTCCCCTATCCCCTGTGCCCTGCCGTGTCCCCATGTCCCCATGTCCCCTGCCGTGTCCCTTGTCCCCATGTCCCCATGTCCCCTGACGTGTCCCCATGTCCCCGGCTGTGTCCCCTGCCGTGTCCCCTGCCATGTCCTCATGTCCCCTGCCATGTCCTTCCCCCTGTCCCCATGTCCCCTGTCCCTGTCCCCATGTCCCTATCCCCTGCCATGTCCCCTGCCATGTCCCCATGTCCCCTGCCATGTCCCTATGTCCCTGTCCCCATGTCCCCTGACGTGTCCCCATGTCCCCTGCCCTGTCCCTGTCCCTGTCCCCTGCCATGTCCCCTGACTGTCCCCGTGTCCCCAGACGGGTCTGCGGAAGTTCCTGGACTACGTGCAGCACGGCTCGGCAGAGAAGGTGGCGCGGCTGCTGGAGAGAGGGCTGGACCCCAACTACCATGACTCGGACTCGGGGGTGAGTGACACCTGGGGACACCTGGGGACACCTGGGGACATCCCTGACCCAAGGGGAAACCGGGAACGAATCTGGGGACATCCCTGACCCCAACTACCATGACTCGGACTCGGGGGGTGAGTGACACCTGGGGACACCTGGGGACACCTGGGGACATCCCTGACCCCAACTACCATGACTCCGACTTGGGGGTGAGTGGGGACATCCTGGGGACACCCTGGGGACACCTCCTGACCCCTGGGGACACCCCCACCCCATCCCTGGGGACACGACTGATCCTGATGTCCCCAGTGTCCCCAGAGCCCCTCATGTCCCAGTGTCCCCATGGAGCTCAAGGTCCCTCCTGTCCCCCCACACCCCCCATTGTCCCCAGTGTCCCCAGTGTCCTTATATCCCCCAGTGTCCCCAATATCCCCAATGTCCCCAATACCCCGATGTCCCCAAATGTCCCCATTATCCCCTATACCCCCCAATGTCCCCAATGTCCCCAATGCCCCCAATGCCCCCAATCCCCCCAATGTCCCAATGTCCCCAATGTCCCCACATCTCCAATATCCCCCAATGTCCCCAATGCCTCCCAATGTCCCCAATGTCCCCAACATCCCTGCTGTCTCCAATGTCCCCAATATCTCCAATGCCCCCAATGCCCCCAATTTCCCAAATGTCCCCAATGTCCCCAACATCCCCAATGTCCCCAATGTCTCCAATCCCTCCAGTGTCCCCAGTATCCCCAATGTCCCCAATGCCCCCCAATATCCCCAATGTCCCAAATGTCCCCAATGTCCCCAATATCCCCAATGTCCCCAATACCCCGATGTCCCCAAATGTCCCCATTATCCCTTATACCCCCCAATGCCCCAAATGTCCCCAATGTCCCAATCCCCCCAATGTCCCCAATATCCCCAACATCCCCAGTGTCCCCAATGTCTCCAATCCCTCCAGTGTCCCCAATATCCCCAATGTCCCTGCTGTCCCCAATGTCCCCAATATCCCCAATGTCCCTGCTGTCCCCAATGTCCCTCCAGTCCCTGCTGTCTCCAATGTCCCCAATACCCCCAATATCCCTGATGTCCCCAATGATCCCCCGTGCCCCCAATGGCTCCCAATGTCCCAAATGTCCCCAATGTCCCCAATGTCCCCAAATGTCCCCAATGTCCCCTATACCCCCCAATGCCCCAAATGTCCCCAATGTCCCCAATGCCCCCCAAACCCCCCAATGTCCCCAACGTCCCCCAATCCCCCCAATGTCCCCAATGTCTCCAATCCCTCCAGTGTCCCCAACGTCCCCAATGTCCCCGATGTCCCCAACATCCCCAATGCTCCCAATGTCTCCAATCCCTCCAGTGTCCCCAATATCCCCAATGTCCCTGCTGTCCCCAATGTCCCCAATGTCCCCAATACTCCGATGTCCCCAAATGTCCCCAATGTCCCCTATAGCCCCCAATGCCCCAAATGTCCCCAATGTCCCCAACATCCCCAAAGCCCCCAATGTCTCCAATCCCCCCAATGTCCCCAGTGTCCCCAATATCCCCATACCCCCCAATGTCCCCACTGTCCCCGCTGTCCCCAGAGACGCCCCTGACGCTGGCTGCCCAGCGGGAAGGCCCAGGTGAGGTGGAGATCATCCGGCTGCTGTGCCTGGGCGGAGCTCACCTGGATTTCCGGGCTCGGGACGGAGCGACAGCTCTGCACAGAGCCGTGTGCACGCGGAGATACCCCGCGCTCCTGGTGAGACACCGTGGGGACATTGGGGACACCTGGGGGACACTGGGGGACAGCCACGGGACATGTGGGGACACGGGGGGAAAGGGGGTGGCACGGGGAGGTGGCTCAGGAGGGAGCAGGGTGAGTGGCACAGGGGCGTCTGCATGCGTGGGACACCCTGCGTTGGTGGACACGGGTGGGGACATGTGAGGACACCCACGGGGACACAGGGGGACACGGGGGTGACACCCACGGGACAGTGGGGACATGGAGGTGACACCTACAGCACGGGGGTGGCTCGGGGAGGGAGCACCAGTGGTGTCCCCAAAGCCAAAGTGACCCCTGGGGTGTCCCAGGGGTGTCACAAGTGGGTGACCACGCTGGTCCCCTGTGTCCCCAGGCCCTGCTGGACCTCAGGGGTTGCCCAAACCAAAGTGACCCCATGGGTGTCACAGTGGATGTCCTGGGGGTGACATTAGTGGGTGACCATGCTGTCCCCTGTGTCCCCAGGCCCTGCTGGACCCTCGGGAGGGTTCCCCAAGGGACCAAGAGTGACCAGTGGAGTCCCCAAACCAAAGTGACCCCGTGGGTGTCACAGTGGGTGTCCTGGGGGGTGACATGAGTGGGTGACCTTGCTGTCCCCTGTGTCCCCAGGCCCTGCTGGACCTTGGGAGTTCCCCAAACCAAAGTGACCATTGGTGTCCCCAAATCAAAGTGACCCCAGGGGTGCCATGGGGAGGTCCAGGGATGTCACAGGGGTGTCATGAGTGGGTGACCGGGCTGTCCCCTGTGTCCCCAGGCGCTGCTGGACCTCAGGGGTTCCCTGAACCAAAGTGACCAGTGGTGTCCCCAGACCAAAGTGACCCCAGGGGTGTCCCCAAACCAAAGTCACCAGTGGTGTCCCCAGACCAAAGTGACCCCATGGGTGTCACAGGGATGTCACAGGGGTGTCACGAGCGCATGACCTTGCTGTCCCCTGTGTCCCCAGGCGCTGCTGGACCTGGGCGGCTCCCCGAACTACAAGGACCGGCGTGGGCTGACCCCTCTGTACCACACGGCCATGGTGGGAGGTGACCCGCGGTGCTGCGAGCTGCTGCTCTACAACCGAGCGCACATCGGGACGGCTGACGAGAACGGGTGGCAGGAGATCCACCAGGTGACAGGGACATGGTGTCATTGTGTCACCGTGTCACCTCATCATCCCATCACTGTGTCACCTCATCATCCTGTGATCCCATCATTGTATCACCTCACTGTCACCCTGTGTCACTGTGTCACATCGGGACGGCTGACGAGAACGGGTGGCAGGAGATTCACCAGGTGACAGGGACAGGGACATCTTGTCACCGTGTCATTGTGTCACCATGTCACACTGCCACCCCATCATCCCATCACTGTGTTACTGCATCAACCCGTTATCACCCCATGTCATTGTCACACTGTGTCACATCAGGACAGCTGATGAGAACGGCTGGCAGGAGATTCACCAGGTGACACCGTGTCACTGTGTCATTGTGTCATCGTGTCACTGTGTCACTTCATCATCCCATCACCCTGTGACCTCATCATTGCATCATCCCATCACACTGTGTCATTGTCACCCTGTGTCACATCGGGACAGCTGACGAGAACGGGTGACAGGAGATCCACCAGGTGACAGGGACAGGGACATCGTGTCACCGTGTCACCCTGTCACCCCATCATCCCATCACTGTGTCAGCCCATCACTGCATCACTGCATTGTCACTGTGGCATTGTGTCACCCTGTGTCACTGTGTCACATCGGCACTGCCGATGAGAACGGCTGGCAGGAGATCCACCAGGTGACAGGGACAGGGACATTGTGTCACACTGCCACCTCATCATCCCATCACACTGTGTCATTGTCACACTGTGTCACATCAGGACGGCTGACAAGAACGGCTGGCAGGAGATACACCAGGTGACAGGGACAGGGACATCTTGTCACCGTGTCATTGTGTCACCATGTCACACTGCCACCCCATCATCCCATCACTGTGTTACTGCATCAACCCGTTATCACCCCATGTCATTGTCACACTGTGTCACATCGGGATGGCTGACGAGAACGGCTGGCAGGAGATACACCAGGTGACAGGGACAGGGACAGCGTGTCACAGTGCCACCTCATCATCCCATCACCCTGTGTCACTGTGTCACCTCATCATCCTGTGATCCCATCATTGTATCACCTCACTGTCACCCCATGTCACTGTGTCACATCGGGACGGCTGACGAGAACAGGTGGCAGGAGATACACCAGGTGACAGGGACAGGGACATCATGTCACCGTGTCACCCTGTCACTGTGTCACCTCATCATCCTATCACTGTGTGACTCCATCACTGCATCATCACATCACACTGTGTCATTGTCACACTGTGTCACATCGGGACAGACTGACGAGAACGGGTGGCAGGAGATCCACCAGGTGACAGGGACAGGGACAGCGTGTCACCGTGTCATTGTGTCACCATGTCACACTGCCACCCCATCATCCCATCACTGTGTTACTGCATCAACCCGTTATCACCCCATGTCATTGTCACACTGTGTCACATCAGGACAGCTGATGAGAACGGCTGGCAGGAGATTCACCAGGTGACACCGTGTCACTGTGTCATTGTGTCATCGTGTCATCGTGTCACTGTGTCACCTCATCATCCCATCACCCTGTGACCTCATCATTGCATCATCCCATCACACTGTGTCATTGTCACCCTGTGTCACATCGGGACGGCTGACGAGAAGGGGTGACAGGAGATCCACCAGGTGACAGGGACAGGGACATCGTGTCACTGTGTCACCCTGTCACCCCATCATCCCATCACTGTGTCTCTGTCACCTCACCATCCTGTGATCCCATCATTGTATCACCTCACTGTCACCCCATGTCACTGTGTCACATGGGACGGCTGACGAGAACAGGTGGCAGGAGGTCTACCAGGTGACAGGGACAGGGACATCGTGTCACCCTGTCACCGTGTCACCTCATCATCCCATCACTGTGTCACTGTGTCACCCCATCATTGTGTGACCTCATCATTGCATCATCACATTGTCATTGTGCCACACTCTGTCGCTGTGTCACATCGGGACAGTCGACGAGAATGGGTGGCAGGAGATCCACCAGGTGACAGGGACATGGTGTCATTGTGTCACCGTGTCACCTCATCATCCTATCACTGTGTGACTCCATCATTGCATCATCACATCACACTGTGTCATTGTCACCCTGTGTCACATCAGCACTGCCGATGAGAACGGGTGGCAGGAGATTCACCAGGTGACAGGGACAGGGACATTGTGTACACTGTCACCTCATCATCCCATCACTGTGTCAGCCCATCACTGCATCACCACATTGTCACCATGTCATTGTGTCACCCTGTGTCACTGTGTCACATCGGCACTGCCGATGAGAACGGTGGCAGGAGATCACCAGGTGACAGGGACAGAGACATCATGTCACCGTGTCACCCTGTCACTGTGTCACCTCATCATCCCATCACTGTGTGACTCCATTGCATCATCCCATCACACTGTGTCATTGTCACACTGTGTCACATCGGGACAGACCGACGAGAACAGGGAGGAGATCCACCAGGTGACAGGGACAGGGACATCGTGTCACTGTGTCACCCCATCACTGCATCACCACATTGTCACCATGTCATTGTGTCACTGTGTCACTGTGTCACCTCATCATCCCATCACTGTGTCACTGTGTGACCTCATCATTGTGTGACCTCATCATTGTGTGACCTCATCATTACATCATCACATCACATCACATCACACTGTGTCATTGTCACACTGTGTCACATCGGGACCACCGATGAGAACGGGTGGCAGGAGATACACCAGGTGACAGGTACAGGGACATCGTGTCACTGTGTCACTGTGTCACCATGTCACCTCATCATCCCATCACTGTGTCACCTCATCATCTCATCACTGCATCACCACATTGTCACCATGTCATTGTGTCACCCTGTGTCACATCGGCACTGCTGACGAGAACCAGGTGACAAGGACAGAGTGACATCGTGTCACCATGTCACCATGTCACCGTGTCACCCCATCGCTGCCTTACCCTGCTGTCACTGTGTCACGCTGACACCCTGTCACCGTCACTGTGGCTGTGTGTCACCTGATCCTCCTGCCACCCTGTCCCTGTGTCTGTCACCGTGCCACCCCGTCACCCAGTCACTGTCACCCTGTCCCTGTGTCTGTCACACTGTCACCACGTCGCCCTGCTGGTGTCACCTTGTCACTCTGTCACTCTGCCGTGCCATCTGTCACTGCGTCGCACTGACTGTGTCACCCTGTCACCCCTTTACTGTCACCCTGTCACTGTGTCACCCTGTCACTGTGTCACACTGTCACTGTGTCACACTGTCACCTGCCACCGTGTCACCCTGCCGCTGTCCCCACAGCCCTGTCCCCTCCTGTCCCATGTCCCCACACCCTGCTGCTGGCCTTGTCCCCAGGAGTGCCACCCTCTGTTCCCGCAATGTCCCCTGCTGTCCCCCTTGTCCCCTGATGTCCCCAATATCCCCACAATGTCCCCAGTGTCCCTAATGTCCCCAATGTCCCAACCCCCCCCAGTGTCCCCATTGTCCCCTGATGTCCCCAACGCCCCCAATGTCCCCAATCCCCCAAATGTCCCCAATGTCCCCAATGCCCCCAATATCCCAATATCCCAAATGTCCACAATGTCCCCACAATGTCCCCAATATCCCCAATAACCCAAATGTCTCCAATCCCCCCAATGTCCCCAACGTCCCCAACATCCCCAATGTCCCCAATGTCCCAAATCCCCCCAATGTCCCCAATGTCCCCGATGTCCCCAATGTCCCCAATATCCCCAACCCCCCAATGTCCCCAATATCCCTAACCCCCGATGTCCCCAATGTCCCCAATGCCCCCAATGTCCCCAACCCCCCAATGTCCCCAATCCCCCCAATGTCCCCAATGCCCCCAATGTCCCCATGTCCCCGATGTCCCCAACCCCCCCGATGTCCCCAAGCCTCCGATGTCCCCAATGTCCCCGCTGTCCCCAGGCCTGCCAGCACGGCCACTCGCAGCACTTGGAGCATTTGCTGTTCTATGGCGCTGAGGCTGCAGCTCAGAATGCGTCCGGTAACACCGCGCTGCACATCTGCGCCCTCTACAACAAGGTGACACTGCGGGGACATCGGGGACTTTGGGGACATAGGGGACAATGGGGACATCAGGGACATTGGGGGGATTGGGGACATCAAGGACATGGGGGACATGGGGGACATTGGGACGTTGGGGACACTTGTAGGATTTTGGGGACATTGGGGGAATTTGGGATATTGGGGACATTGAGGACATTAGGGGACTTTGGGGACATTGGGGGGATGTTGGGGACATTAGGGATATTGGGGACATTGGGGACACTGGGACATTGGGGACATCAGGGAATTTGGGGACATCAGGGACATTGGGGACATTGGGGGATGTTGGGGACATTGGGGATATTGGGGGACATTGGGGACACAGGGACATGGGGGTGTCCAGCAACAGCACCCTGCAGATCTGTGCCCTGTACAAGGTGACACATTGGGGACACTGGGGGACATCGGGGAGATTTGGGACTTTGGGGACATTGGGGACAGTGGGGGGATTGGGGACATTGGGGACATCAGGGGGACATTGGGAGATTTGGGACTTTGGGGACATTGGGGACAATGGGGGGATTGGGGACATTGGGGACAGTAGGGGCACTGAGGGGACATTGGGGACATTGGGGGGTTCAGGGGGATTGGGGACATTGGGGACATCAGGGGGACATTGGGGGGATTTGGGACATCAGGGGGACATTGGGAAATTGGGGACATTGGATCATTGGGGACAGCGGGGGCACTGAGGGGACATTGGGAACACCAGGGGGACATTGGGACATTGGGGACATTGGGGGGATTGGGGACATTGGGGGGTTCAGGGAGATTGGGGACATAGGGGCACTGAGGGGACATTGGGGACACATGAAGCCATGGGAGGCCCTTGGGGACAGGGCAGGGCAGGGACACCCAGGTGACACCGGGGGGATGTGGGGACACTGGGAGACATGGAGGGACACTGGAGATACACTGGTGGTGTTAGTGACATCAGTGACATTGGTGACATTGGTGACATTGGTGACATCGGTGACAATGGTGACATCAGTGACACTGGTGACACTGGTGACATTAGTGACACTGGTGACATTAGTGACATTGGTGACATTAGTGACACGGGTGACATCGGTGACATCAGTGACATTGGTGACATTAGTGATATCGGTGACATTAGTGACACTGGTGACATTGGTGACATTAGTGACATTGGTGACATTGGTGACGTTGGTGACACTGGTAACACTGGTGACATTGGTGATGTTGGTGACGGTGACACTGGTGCCATCAGTGACCCCGGTGCCACTGGTGCCACTGGTGCCATCGGTGACATCAGTGACACTGGTGCCATTGGTGACCCTGGTGACACCGGTGCCATCAGTGACCCCGGTGCCACTGGTGCCACTGGTGCCATCGGTGACATCAGTGACACTGGTGCCATTGGTGACCCTGGTGACACCGGTGCCATCAGTGACCCCGGTGCCACTGGTGCCACTGGTGCCATCGGTGACATCAGTGACACTGGTGCCATTGGTGACCCTGGTGACACTGGTGCCATCGGTGCCTTGGGTGACCCTGGTGACCCTGGTGACCCTGGTGACACTGGTGCCATCGGTGACCCTGGTGACCCTGGTGACACTGGTGCCATTGGTGACCCTGGTGACACCGGTGCCATTGGTGACCCTGGTGACACCGGTGACACTGGTGACATCAGTGACACTGGTGACACTGGTGCCATTGGTGACCCTGGTGACACTGGTGCCATCGGTGCCTTGGGTGATCCTGGTGACCCTGGTGACACTGGTGTCACCCTGTCCCCAGGAGAGCTGTGCGCGCATCCTGCTGTACCGTGGAGCCAACAAGGAGGTGAAGAACAACAGCGGCCAGACGCCATTCCAGGTGACACTGGGGACACTGGGGACAGCGGGGACACTGGTGACATTGGGGACACTGGGGACATTGGGGATATTGGGGACATTGGAGATATTGGGGACATTGGGGACATTGGAGGGGTTGGGGACATTGGGGATATTGGGGACATTGGAGATATTGGGGACATTGGGGATGTTGGGGACATTGGGGGAGTTGGGGACATTGGGGGGTTGGGGTCATTGGGGACATTGGGGACAGCAGGAAGGTTGGGGACACTAGAGACATGGGGGACATTGGGGGATATTGGGGACACTTGGGGGGTTGGGGACATTGGGGACATTGGGGACACTGGGGACACTGGGGGACATTGGGGATATTTGGGACAATGGGGACATTGGGAACACTTGGGGACTTCGGGGACAATGGGGTCATTGGGGACACTGGGGGACATTGGGGACACGGGGGGGGACAGCCGCCATTCCAGGTGACACTGGGGACACGGCGGGGGTGGCCCTGCCCCGCTGGGGACAGCCGGTGAGTGTCACCTCGCTGTCCCCAACCCCGGAGGTGGCAGTGATCGCCGGGAACTTCGAGCTGGGGGAGCTCATCAAGAACCACCGCGACAGCGACGTGGGTGAGCCGGGGGGACAGCTTGGGGACAGCTTGGGGACAGTGGGGACAATGGGGACACTGGGGACACTGGGGATATTGGGGACAATGGGGACAGCGGGGACAGCTTGGGGACAATGGGGACAATGGGGACAGCCTTGGGGACAATTGGGGCAATGGGGCAGGGGTGGGACAGCAACGTGGGTGAGCCTGGGGACAGCTTGGGGACACTGGGGACACTGGGGACAGCTTGGGGACAGCTTGGGGACAATGGGGACAATGGGGATAATGGGGACACTGGGGACAGCCCTGGGGACAGTGGGGACAATGAGGACAGTGGGGACACTGGGGATATTGGGGACAATGGGGACAGTGGGGACTGGGGGACAAGGGCGGGACAGTGATGTGGGTGAGCCTGGGGACAGCCTTGGGGACAATGGGGACAGTGGGGACAATGGGGCGGGGCAGTGGGACAGCCCTGGGCACAGCGGGGACAATGGGGACACTGGGGACAATGGGGACAATGGGGCGGTGCTTGGGGACAGCCTTGGGGACAATGGGGACACTGGGGACAATGGGGACAGGGGTGGGACAGCAACGTGGGTGAGCCTGGGGACAGCGGGGACAGCTTGGGGACAATGGGGACAATGGGGGCGGGGCAGTGGGACAGCCCTGGGGACAACCTTGGGGACAATGGGGACAAGGGGGCGGGACAGCGACGTGGGTGAGCTTGGGGACAGTGGGGACAGCTTGGGGACAGTGGGGACACTGGGGACAAGCGTGGGGGCCTGGGGGGGGGGGGGGGGGGGGGGGTGGGGACAGTGGGGACAATGGGGACACTGGAGACAACGATGTGGGTGAGCCTGGAGACAAGGGGGACACTGGGGACACTGGGGATGGGGCTTAGGGACAATGGGGACAGCCTTGGGGACAGCCTTGGGGACAATGGGGACACTGGGGACAATGGGGACAATGGGACAGCCCTGGGGACAGTGGGGACACCGGGACAGGGCTTGGGGACAATGGGGACACCAGGGCGGGGCTTGGGGACAGCCTTGGGGACACTGGGGGGATTTGGGGGTGTGGCACTCTCCCCCTCCCCCGTGCCTCCCCACACCCCAAATCCCCAAAATTCACCCCAAATCTCCCAAATTCTCCCCAAAATCCCCCAAATTTCCCCCAAAATCCCCTGAGCGCCCCCCAGTTCACCCTAAATCCCCTAGACCCCCCAAACCCCTTACATTCACCCCAAAATCCCAAATTTCCCCTACCTAACTCCCCCCAGTCCCCTTCCAGGAGAGTCCCCAAATCCCCTAAATCCCCTAAATCCCTCCAAAATGCCCCAAATCCCCTAAATCCCCCCAAAATCCCAAACTAACGCCCCCCAGGCCCCTTCCAAGAGAGCTCCCAATTCACCCTAAACCCCCCAAACCCCCCAAATCCCCTAAATTCCCCCCAAATCCCCAAAATCCCAAACCTAACTCCCCCCAGTCCCCTTCCAGGAGAGACCCCAGTTCACCCCAAATCCCCTAAATTTCCCCCAAATCCCCCCTAACTCCCCCCCCAAATCCCTAACTCCCCCCAGTTCTGTTCCAGGAGAGCCCCAAATTCACCCTAAATCCCCCAAATTCACCCTAAATCCCCCCAAAATCCCCTAAATCCCCCCAAATCCCCCCCAAAATCCCCCCCTAACTCCCCCCCAGTCCCGTTCCAGGAGAGCCCCCAAATCCCCTAAATCCCCCAAATTCACCCCAAATTTCCCCCAAATCCCTAACTCCCCCCAGTCCCGTTCCAGGACAGCCCCCAAATCCCCAAAATGCCCCAAAATCCCAAATTTTCCCCCAAATTCCCCCCTAACTCCCCCCAGTCCCGTTCCAGGAGAGCCCCCAAATCCCCAAAATGCCCCAAAATCCCAAATTTTCCCCCCAAATCCCCCAAATCCCTAACTCCCCCCAGTCCCCTTCCACGAGAGCCCCCAAATCCCCTAAGTCCCCCCAAAACCCCAAATTCCCCCCAAATCCCTCCCTAACTCCCCCCAGTCCCGTTCCAGGAGAGCCCCCAAATCCCCCAAATCCCCCAAATCCCCCCAAATCCCCCAAATCCCCCAAATCACCCCAAACCCCCCAAAATCCCCTAAATCCCCCTAAAATCCCCAACCTAACTCCCCCCAGTCCCGTTCCAGGAGAGCCCCCAAATCCCCAAAATGCCCCAAAATCCCAAATTCACCCCAAATCCCCCCAAAATCCCAAACCTAACTCCCCCCAGTCCCGTTCCAGGAGAGTCCCCAGTTCACCCCAAACCCCCCAAATTCACCCCAAATCCCCCAAATCCCTAACTCCCCCCAGTCCCGTTCCAGGAGAGCCCCCAAATCCCCCAAATCCCCCAAATTTCCCCCAAATCCCCAACCTAACTCCCCCCAGTCCCGTTCCAGGAGAGCCCCCAAATCCCCCAAATCCCCCAAATTCCCCCAAATCCCCCCAAAATCCCCAAACCCTAACTCCCCCCAGTCCCGTTCCAGGAGAGCCCCCAAATCCCCCAAATCCCCCAAATTCACCCCAAATTACCCCTAAACCCCCCAAATCCCCCAAATCCCCCCTAACTCCCCCCAGTCCCGTTCCAGGAGAGCCCCCAGTTCACCCCAAACCCCCCAAATCTCCCCCAAATCCCCCCAAATCCCCCAAAATCCCAAACCTAACTCCCCCCAGTCCCGTTCCAGGAGAGCCCCCAAATCCCCTAAATCCCCCAAATCCCCCCAAAATCCCCAAAATCCCCCCAAAATCCCCAAAATCCCCCCAAATCCCCCCTAACTCCCCCCCAGTCCCGTTCCAGGAGAGCCCCCAGTTCACCCCAAACCCCCCAAAATCCCCAAAATCCCCCCAAATCCCCCCCAAAATCCCAAACCTAACTCCCCCCAGTCCCGTTCCAGGAGAGCCCCCAAATCCCCCAAATCCCCCAAATTCACCCCAAACCCCCCCAAAATCCCCCCAAATCCCCCCAAATCCCCGCTAACTCCCCCCAGTCCCGTTCCAGGAGAGCCCCCAAATCCCCTAAATCCCCCAAATTCACCCCAAATTTCCCCAAATTTCCCCCAAATCCCCCAAATCCCCCCTAACTCCCCCCCAGTCCCGTTCCAGGAGAGCCCCCAGTTCACCCCAAACCCCCCAAATCTCCCCCAAATCCCCCCCAAAATCCCCCCAAAATCCCAAACCTAACTCCCCCCCAGTCCCGTTCCAGGAGAGCCCCCAAATCCCCTAAATCCCCCAAATCCCCCCAAAATCCCCAAAATCCCCCCAAATCCCCAAAATCCCCCCAAATCCCTAACTCCCCCCAGTCCCGTTCCAGGAGAGCCCGCAGTTCGCCGGCCGCCGCCGCGACCCGCTCCGCTCGCTGCCGCTCCCCCCGCAGCGGCTGCTGCGCGCCAACAGCGACACGGGGGGCGCGGCTGTCCCCGAGTGGGTGCTGCGGGGACCCCCGGAGCCCCCCGGCCCCGCGACCCCCCTCGGGGACACTGCGCAGCGCCAGCTCCCCCGCGGCGCCAGGGCCAGGTCACCTTCCCGGGGGCGACACCCCGAGGAGCCGCGCCGGCAGGCACGGGGGAGACCCAGGTGAGGATTTGGGGGGGATTTGGGGGGATTTTGGGGGGGGTTTGGGGGGATTTGGGGGATTTTGGGGGGTTGGACACCCCGAGGAGCCGCGCCGGCAGGCACGGGGGAGACCCAGGTGAGGATTTGGGGGGATTTGGGGGATTTTGGGGGTTTGGGGGGATTGGGGGGATTTTGGGGGTTGGACACCCGAGGAGCTGCGCCGGCAGGCACGGGGGAGACCCAGGTGAGGGGGATTTGGGGGGATTTGGGGGATTTGGGGGGTTTGGGGGGATTGGGGGGATTTTGGGGGTTGGACACCCCGAGGAGCTGCGCCGGCAGGCACGGGGGAGACCCAGGTGAGGGGGATTTTGGGGGGATTTGGGGAGATTTGGGGGGGTTTGGGGGGATTGGGGGGATTTTGGGGGGTTGGACACCCCGAGGAGCTGCGCCGGCAGGCACGGGGCAGACCCAGGTGAGGGGGATTTTGGGGGGATTTGGGGAGATTTTGGGGGATTGGGGGGGATGTGGGGGGATCTAGAGGAGATTTAAGGGGGATTTTGGGGGGATTTGTGGGGATTTGGGGGATTTTGGGGGATTTTGGGGGATTTTGGGGGTTGGACACCCCGAGGAGCCGCGCCGGCAGGCACGGGGCAGACCCAGGTAGGGGATTTTTGGGGGATTTGGGGTGATTTAGGAGGGATTTAGGGGGGATTTGGGGTATCTAGGAGGGAGTTGAAGGGGTTTAGGGGGGATTTGGGGGAGATTTGGGGGATCTAGAGGAGATTTAAGGGGGGATTTTGGGGGATTTGGGGGGATTTTGGGGAGATTTGGGAGGATTTGGGAAGTTTAGGGGAGATAGGGAGAGGATTTGGGGGGATTTTGGGGTGGATTTAGGGAGGTTTGGGGCATCTAGGAGGGAGTAGAAGGGGTTTAGGGGGGATTTGGGGGGATTTGGGGGATTTGGGGGGATTTGGAGGGAGTTGGAGGGGAGTTCGGGTGGATTGGGGGGAGGATTTGGGGGGGTTTGGGGGGATTTGGGGAGATTTGGGGGGTTGGACACCCCGAGGAGCCGCGCCGGCAGGCACGGGGGAGACCCAGGTAGGGGATTTTGGGGGGATTTGGGGGATTTTGGGGGGATTTAGGGGGGATTTGGGGGATCTAGGAGGGAGTTGAAGGGGTTTAGGGGGGATTTGGGGGAGATTTGGGGGGATTTGGGGGGTCTAGAGGGGATTTGAGGGGGATTTTGGGGAGATTTGGGGGGATTTGGGGGGTCTAGGGGAGATATGGAGGGAATTTGGGGGGATTTGGGGGATTTGGGGGGGTTTGGGGTGATTTGGGGAGATTTTGGGGGGTTGGACACCCCGAGGAGGCCGGCAGGCAGGGGGAGACCCAGGTGAGGAGGATTTTGGGGGGGTTTGGGGAGTTTTGGGGGGGATTGGGGGGGATGTGGGGGGATTGGGGGGATTTTGGGGAGATTTAGGGGTGATATGGAGAGGATTTGGGGGATTTTGGGGGATTTTGGGGGGTTGGACACCCCGAGGAGCCGCGCCGGCAGGCACGGGGGAGACCCGAGTAGGGGATTTTTGGGGGGGGATCTGGGGGGATTTGGGGGGATCTAGGGGAGATTTAGGGGGGATTTGGGGGATTTCGGGGGGTCTAGGGGGGATTTGAGGGGAGTTGGGGGGAATTTGGGGGGATTTGGGGGATTTGGGGATGTTTGGGGGGATTTGGGGTGGATTTAGGAGGGATTTAGGGGGGATTTGGGGGATCTAGGAGGGAGTTGAAGGGGTTTAGGGGGGATTTGGGGGGAGATTTGGGGGGGATTTGGGGGGTCTAGGGGAGATATGGAGGGAATTTGGGGGGATTTTGGGGGGTTTGGGGGGTTTTGGGGGGATTTGGGGAGATTTGGGGGGATCTAGAGGAGATTTAAGGGGGGATTTGGGGGATTTGGGGGGTCTAGGGGAGATTTGAGGGGAGTTGGGGGGGAGTTTTGGGGGGTTTTGGGGGGATTTGGGGATGTTTGGGGGATCTGGGGGAGATTTGGGGAGATTTAGGGGGATTTGGGGCGATTTTGGGGGGATTTGGGGAGATTTAGGGGAGATATGGAGAGGATTTGGGGGGATTTTGGGGGGTTTGGGGGGTTTTAGGGGCGTTTGGGGTGATTTGGGGGGATTTGGCGGGTTGGACACCCCGAGGAGCCGCGCTGGCAGGCACGGGGGAGACCCAGGTGAGGATTTTTGGGGGGTTTGGGGGGATTTTGGGGGGATTTGGGAAGATTTTGGGGAGATATGGAGAGAATTCGGGGGGTTTGGGGAGGTTTGGGGGGATTTGGGAGTCTGGGGGGAGATTTGGGGTGGATTTGGGGGATTTGGGGCAGATTTGGGGTATCTGGGGGCGATCCGAAGGGAATTTGGGGAGATTTAGGGGAGATACGGAGAGGAGATTTTGGGGGGCATCTTGGGGGGAATAGGGGGGCTCTGGGACCCCAAATTTCCATCCTGTGACCCCCAAATTCAGCCCCCCGTCCCCATTTAACCCTTTCTCCCCCAGCTCGAGCGGGCTGAGCCGGGAGCCGGCGGGCTCGGTGACCCCCGGGGGCACTTTGGGGTCTCGGGGAGTCAAACGGAAACTCTACTCTGCCGTGCCGGGGAGAACCTTCCTGGCCGTGAGACCTTACCAGGCGCAGGGCGAGGGGGAGCTGAGCCTCAGCAAGGGCGAGAGGATCAAGGGTGGGTGAGAGAAAACCCCAAAAAAATCCCATAGAGAAATCCTAAGTGGGTTCCGAAAAAATCCCAAAAAACCTCATTCAAATGGGATACTGAAAACCCAAAAAATGATCCCAAAATGCACCAAAACATCCCAAACTGGGAGCCACAGCGAGGGCGAGAGGATCAAGGGTGGGTGAGAGAAAACCCCAAAAAATCCCATAGAGAAATCCTAAATGGGTCCTGAAAAAATCCCGCTGGAATTGGGCACCAAAAACCCCAAAAAATGACCCCAAAATATCCCAAAATATCCCAAACTGGGAGCTCAGCAAGGGCGAGAGGATCAAGGGTGGGTGAGAGAAAACCCCAAAAAAAATCCCATAGAGAAATCCTAAATGGGTTCCGAAAAAATCCCAAAAAACCTCATTCAAATGGGATACTGAAAACCCAAAAAATGATCCCAAAATGCACCAAAACATCCCAAACTGGGAGCCACAGCGAGGGCGAGAGGATCAAGGGTGGGTGAGAGAAATCCCAAAAAAAATCCCGGAAAAAATCCCATAAATGGGTCATGAAAAAATCCCGTTGGAATTGTTACCAGAAACCCAAAAAACCCCAAAAAATGACCCCAAAATGTGCCAAATCCACCCAAACTGGGAGGAGCTCAGCAAGGGCGAGAGGATCAAGGGTGGGTGAGAAAAACCCCAAAAAAAATCCCATAGAGAAATCCTAAATGGGTCATGAAAAAATCCCAAAAAACCCCATTTGAATGGGATATTGAAACCCCCAAAAAATGACCTCAAATGTGCCAAAATGACCCCAAACTGGGAGCTCAGCAAGGGCGAGAGGATCAAGGGTGCGTGAGAGAAATCCCCAAAAAAAATCCCAAAAAAATCCCATAAATAGGTTCTGAAAAAATCCCGTTGGAATTGGGTACTAGAAACCCAAAAACCCCAAAAAATGACCCCAAAATATCCCAAACTGGGAGCTCAGCAAGGGTGAGAGGATCAAGGGTGGGTGAGGAAAATCCCAAAAAAATCCCATAGAGAAATCCTAAATGGGTTCTGAAAAAATCCCAAAAAACCTCATTTGAATGGGATACTGAAAACCCAAAAAATGACCCCAAAACATCCCAAAACACCCCAAACTGGGAGCCTCAGCAAGGGCGAGAGGATCAAGGGTGGGTGAGAAAAAACCCAAAAAATCCCGGAAAAAATCCCATAAATGGGTTCGGGAAAAAATCCCGTTGGAATTGGATACTGAAACCCCCGAAAAATGACCCTAAAACTCACCCAAAACACCTCAAATTTACCCAAAACACCCCAAACTGGGAGCTCAGCAAGGGCGAGAGGATCAAGGGTGGGTGAGAGAAAACCCCAAAAAAAATCCCATAGAGAAATCCTAAATGGGTTCCGAAAAAATCCCAAAAAACCTCATTTGAATTGGATATTGAAAAGCACGAAAAAACCTAAAAATGACCCCAAACTGGGAGCCACAGCAAGGGCGAGAGGATCAAGGGTGGGTGAGAGAAAACCCCAAAAAAATCCCATAGAGAAATCCTAAATGGGTTCGGAAAAAATCCCGTTTGAATTGGATACCAGAAACCCAAAAAAACCCAAAAAATGACCCCAAAATGTGCCAAATCCACCCAAACTGGGAGCTCAGCAAGGGCGAGAGGATCAAGGGTGGGTGAGAGAAAACCCCAAAAAATCCCATAGAGAAATCCTAAATGGGTCATGAAAAAATCCCATTGGAATTGGATACTGAAACCCCGAAAAATGACCCCAAAACTCACCCAAAACACCTCAAATTTACCCAAAACACCCCAAACTGGGAACCTCAGCGAGGGCGAGAGGATCAAGGGTGGGTGAGAGAAAACCCCAAAAAAATCCCATAGAGAAATCCTAAGTGGGTTCTGAAAAAATCCCAAAAAACCTCATTCAAATGGGATACTGAAAACCCCGAAAAATGACCCCAAAATGTGCCAAAATGACCCCAAACTGGGAGCTCAGCAAGGGCGAGAGGATCAAGGGTGGGTGAGAGAAAACCCCAAAAAATCCCGGAAAAAATCCCATAAAT
Organism: Entomyzon cyanotis; assembly: GCA_024500445.1. Lineage (NCBI taxonomy): Eukaryota > Metazoa > Chordata > Aves > Passeriformes > Meliphagidae > Entomyzon > Entomyzon cyanotis. The sequence goes on from JAKEPQ010000997.1 coordinate 160,067, forward strand.
GGGTTCTGAAAAAAATCCCAAAAACCTCATTTGAATGGGACACTGAAAACCCCAAAACACCCCAAAAATGACCCCAAATCCACCCCAAACTGGGAGCTCAGCAAGGGCGAGAGGATCAAGGGTGGGTGAGAAAAATCCCAAAAAAGTCCCATAAAGAAATCCTAAATGGATCCCGAAAAAATCCCATTGGAATTGGATACTGAAACCCCCGAAAAATGACCCTAAAACTCACCCAAAACACCTCAAATTTACCCAAAACACCCCAAACTGGGAACCTCAGCGAGGGCGAGAGGATCAAGGGTGGGTGAGAGAAAACCCAAAAAAATCCCATAAAGAAATCCTAAATGGATCCCGAAAAAAAATCCCATTGGAATTGGATACTGAAAACCCCGAAAAATGACCCAAAAAACATCCCAAAATGCCCCAAACTGGGAGCTCAGCAAGGGCGAGAGGATCAAGGGTGCATGAGAAAAAACCCAAAAAAATCCCGGAAAAAATCCCATAAACGGGTCCCAAAAAATCCCAAAAAACCACATTTGAATTGGACACTGAAAACCCCAAAACACCCCCAAAAATGACCCCAAATCCACCCCAAACTGGGAGCTCAGCAAGGGCGAGAGGATCAAGGGTGTGTGAGGAACATCCCAAAAAAATCCTAAAAAAATTCCATTTAAAATCCCATTAAAATTCCCATAAAAAATCCCATTAAAAAATCCTAAATGGGTCCTGAAAAATCAGCGTTGGAATGGGACACGAAAAAACCCAAAACCCCCAAAAATGACCCCAAAACATCCCGAAACCACCCAAAATGGGACTTCCTGAGAGGGAATTGAGGGTGGGTGAGAAAAAACCCCAAAAAATCCCGTGAAAAAATCCCATTAAAAAATCCTAAATGGATCCTAAAAAAATCCCAAAATACCCCCAAAAAACCCCATTTGAATGGGACACCAAAAACCCCAAAAATGACCCCAAATCCACCCCAAACTGGGAGCCTCAGCAAGGGCGAGAGGATCAAGGGTGGGTGAGAAAAATCCCAAAAAAATCCCATAAAAAATCCCCAAAAAATCCCAAATAAATCCCAAATAAATCCCAAAAAAACCCCCAAAAAACCCCATTTCAATGGGACACCGAAAACCCCAAAAAATGACCCCAAAATGTGCCAAAACCACCCAAAATGGGACTTCCTGGCAGGGAATCGAGGGTGGGTGAGAAACCCCAAAAAAATCCCATAAAAAATCCTAAATGGATCCCAAAAAAATCCTAAATGGATCCCAAAAAAATCCTAAATGGGTCCCGAAAAACCCCGATGGAATTGGATACCGAAAACCCCAAAAATGACCCCAAAACATCCCAAATCGACCCAAAATACCCCAAAATGGGATCCTCTGGGAGGGAATCGAGGGTGGGTGAGAAACCCCAAAAAAAATCCCATAAAAAAACCCTAAATGGATCCCTAAAAAACGGTGTTTATATGGGATACTGAAAAACCCCAAAACCCAAAAAAACGACCCCAAAACACCCCAAATTTACCTAAAATACCCAAAATGGGATTCCCTGGGCGGGGAGAAACCCAAAAATCCCCTAAAAAACCCTAAAAACCCCAAAACTCCCAAAATATCCCCAAAACCCCAAAAAACCCCAAAACCCAAAAAAAACCCCCAAAACCCCAAAAATACCCCCAAAAACCCCAAAAAAGACCTCAAAAAATCTCAAAAAATTTGGGGTTTTTCAGGGCAGTTTTTGGGGTTTCTCACTGTTTTTTTGGGGTTTCTCAGGGTGGTTTTTGGGGTCCCTGTGGGGTTTTTGGGGTCTCGGGGTGGTTTTTGGGGTTTTCAGGGTGTTTTTTGGGGTTTCTCACTGGTTTTGGGGTCACGGGGTGGATTTTGGGGTCTCGGAGTTGTTTTTGGGGTTTTGCTGCCTTTTGGGATTTCTCGGGGTTGATTTTGGGGTCTGGGGGTGTCTCGCTGATTTTTGGGGATTTTCTGGGATCGTTTTTGGGGTTTCTCACTGTTTTTTTGGGGTCTCGGGGTGGTTTTTGGGGTTTTCAGGGTGGTTTTTGGGGTTCCTTACTGGTTTTGGGGTCTCGGGGTGGTTTTTGGGGTTTCTTGGGGTGCTTTTTGGGGTTTCTCACTGGTTTTTTGGGTCTCAGGGCTATTTTTGGGGTTTCTCACTGTTTTTTGGGATATTGGGGCGTTTTTTGGGGTCTCTCACTGGTTTTTGGGGTCTCAGGGTGGTTTTTGGGATCTCAGGGTGTTTTTGGGTTTTTTCAGGGTGGATTTTGGGGTCTCAGGGTGGTTTTTGGGGTCTCTCACTGCTTTTGGGGTCTCGGAGTTGTTTTTGGGGTCTCAGGATGGTTTTTGGGGTCTCAGGGGTGTTTTTGGGGTTTTCAGGGTGGATTTTGGGGTTTCTCACTGGTTTTTGGGATATTGGGGTGGTTTTTGGGGTCTCTGGTTTTGGGGTCTCTCAGGGTGTTGTTTGGGGTTTCTCACTGTTTTTTTGGGGTCTCGGGGTGGATTTTGGGGTCTCAGGGTGTTTTTTTGGTTTTTCAGGGTGTTTTTTTGGGTTTTGGGGGTTTTTCGGGGTGGATTTTGGGGTTTTTGGGGTCTCTGGGGGTGATTTTTAGGGTCTCACTGGGTTTGGGGGTTTTTCAGGGTGTTTTTTGGGTGTTTTGGGATCTCACTGATTTTTTGGGGTCTCTGCAGTGCTCAGCGTGGGCGAGGGAGGATTTTGGGGTTTTGGGGTTTTCAGGGTGATTTTTGGGATGGATTTTGGGATTTCTCTGATTTTGGGATCCCCGCAGTTCTCAGCGTGGGCGAGGGAGGATTTTGGGAAGAATTTTGGGGTTTTTGGGGTCTCTCAAGGTGTTTTTTGGGATCTCTCTGGGTTTTAGGGTTTCTCAGGGTGGTTTGTGGGGTTTCTCGGAGTGTTTTTGGGGTTTTTGGGGTCTCTGGGTGATTTTGGGGGTCTCTGAGGGTGTTTTTTTGGGTTTTGGGGGTTTCTCAGGGTGGATTTTGGGATGGATTTTTGGGGTCTCACTGATTTTTGGGATCCCCACAGTGCTGAGTGTTGGCAAAGGAGGATTTTGGGATTTTTTTGGGGTCTCAGGCTGTTTTTTGGGGTCTCTGCAGTTCTCAGCGTGGGTGAAGGAGGATTCTGGGAAGGGTTTTGGGGTTTTGGGGTTTCTCAGGGTGGATTTTGGGATGGATTTTGGGATCTCACTGGGTTTTAGGATTTCTCAGGTTGGATTTTGGGGTTTTTGGGATCTCAGGCTGTTTTTTGGGGTCTCTGCAGTGCTGAGTGTGGGCGAAGGAGGATTTTGGGGTGAATTTTTGGGATGTTTTTTAGGGTTTTCCTGATTTTTTGGGGTTTCTCAGGGTGGATTTTTGGGATCTCTCTGATTTTGGGATCCCCACAGTGCTCAGCGTGGGCGAGGGAGGATTTTGGGGTGGATTTTGGGGTTTTTGGGGTTTCTCAGGGTGATTTTTGGGGTTTTAGGGTTTCTCAGGGTGGATTTTGGGGTGTTTTTTGGGATTTCTCTGATTTTCGGGTTTCCCTCAGTGCTGAGCGTGGGCAAAGGAGGATTTTGGGATGGATTTTGGGGTTTCCAGGGTGTTTTTGGGGTTTCTGGGGTTCCTGGTGGTGATTTTTTTTGGTTTTTGGGATTTTGGGATGGATTTTGGGGTTTCTCTGATTTTCTGGGGTTTCTCAGAGTGATTTTTGGGGTTTTCAGGGTGGTTTTTTTGGGTTTTGGGGTTTCTCAGGGAGGATTTTGGGATGAATTTTTGGGATTTTTCCGATTTTGGGATCCCCACAACCCTCAGCGTGGGCAAGGGAGGATTTTGGGGTTTTTGGGGTTCCTGGGGGTGGGTTTTTTGGTTTTTGGGATTTTGGGAAGGATTTTGGGTTGTTTTTTGGGATTTCTCTGATTTTGGGTTCCCCACAGTGCTGAGCGTGGGCGAGGGAGGATTTTGGGATGGATTTTGGGGTTTTTGGGGTTTCTCAGGGTGATTTTTGGGGTTTTTGGGGTTTCTCAGGGTGAATTTTGGGGTGTTTTTTGGGCTCTCACTGGGTTTTAGGGTTTCTCAGGTTGGATTTTGGGATTTTTTTGGGATCTCTCTGATTTTTGGGATCCCCACAGTGCTGAGCGTGGGCGAGGGAGGATTCTGGGATGGATTTTGGGATGGATTTTGGGGTTTCCAGGGTGTTTTTTGGGGTTTCTGGGGTTCCTGGGGGTGATTTTTTGCGTTTTTGGGATTTTGGGATGGATTTTGGGATTTCTCGGATTTTGGGATTTCTCTGATTTTGGGTTCCCCGCAGTTCTCAGCGTGGGCGAGGGAGGATTCTGGGATGGATTTTGGGGTTTTGGGGTTTTTCAGGGTGTTTTTTGGGTTTTGGGGTTTCTCAGGGTGAATTTTTGGGATCTCTCTGATTTTTTGGGATCCCCTCAGTCCTCAGTGTGGGCGAGGGAGGATTTTGGGGTGGATTTTGGGATGAATTTTTGGGATTTCTCTGATTTTTGGGATCCCCACAGTCCTCAGCGTGGGCAAAGGAAGATTCTGGGAACGATTTTGGGATGAATTTTGGGATATTTGGTGTTTCTCAGGGTGATTTTTGGGGTTTCTCAGGGTGGATTTTGGGATGGATTTTGGGATCTCACTGGGTTTTAGGGTTTCTCAGGTTGGATTTTGGGGTGTTTTTGGGATCTCACTGATTTTTTGGGATCCCCGCAGTGCTCAGCGTGGGTGAAGGTGGATTTTGGGAAGGTCAGGCTCGCGGCAGGATCGGTTGGTTTCCATCCGAGTGTGTGGAGGAAGTTCCACCCAGAACCCCCGAGGGCAAATCAGGTACCCAAAATCCCCAAAAAACCCCAAAAATTACCCCAAAAACTCAACCCAGAAACCCCAAAATCCAAAAAAACCCAAAAATTACCCCAAAAATCAACCCAGAAACCCCAAAATATCCCTGAAACCCCAAAATTACCCCAGAAATAACCCCAGAAAGCCAAAAAAATCCCCAAAAAATCAACCAGGAAACCCCAAAATCCCCAAAAAACCCCAAAATTACCCCAAAATCACCCCAGAAACCCCAAAAACCAAAAAAAAACAACCCAGAAACCCAAAAAATCACCCTGAAAACCCCAAAAACCCCAAAAATCAACCCAGAAACACCAAAATTAAAAAAAAACCCCAAAAATCACCCCAAAAATCAACCCAGAAACTCCAAAATATCCCCAGAAATTCCAAAAATCACCCCAGAAACTCCAAAAAACCCAAAAAATCAACCCAGAAACCCCGAGGGCAAATCAGGTACCCAAAATCCCCAAAAAACCCCAAAATTACCCCAAAAAACCCCAAAAAATCAACCCAGAAACCCCAAAATTCAAAAAACCCCCAAAAATTACCCCAAAAATCACCTCAGAAACCCAAAAACCCAAAAAATTCAACCCAGAAACCCCAAAATTACCACAAAAAAACCCCAAAAATCAATCTGGAAACCCCAAAATCCCAAAAAAACCCCAAAATTTCCCCAAAAATCTCCCCAGAAACTCCAAAATATCCCCAGAAACCCCAAAAATCACCCCAGAAACCCCAAAAAACCCAAAAAATCAACCCAGAACCACCGAGGGCAAATCAGGTACCCAAAATCCCCCAAAAACCCCAAAATTACCCCAAAAAACCCCAAAAATCACCCCAGAAACCCCAAAATCCAAAAAAAAAACCCAAAATTACCCCAAAAATCACCTCAGAAACCCAAAAAACCCCAAAAAATCAACCCAGAAACCCCAAAATATCCCCAGAAACTCCAAAAATCACCCCAAAAATCACCCCAGAAACCCAAAAAAATCCCCAAAAAATCAACCAGGAAACCCCAAAATCCCCCAAAAAAGCCAAAATTACCCCAAAAATCTCCCCAGAAACCCCAAAAACCAAAAAAAACAACCCAGAAACCCCAAAAATCACCCTGAAAACCCCAAAAAACCCCAAAAATCAACCCAGAAACACCAAAATTCAAAAAAAAAAAACAAAAAACCCCAAAAATCACCCCAGAAACCCTAAAATCTCCCCAGAAACTCCAAAAATCTCCCCAGAAACCCCAAAAAACCCAAAAAATCCACCCAGAACCCCCGAGGGCAAATCAGGTACCCAAAATCCCCAAAAAACCCCAAAAAATTACCAAAAAAACCCCCAAAAAATCACCCCAGAAACACCAAAATTACCACAAAAAAACCCCAAAAAATCAATCTGGAAACCCCGAAATCAAAAAAAAACCCCAAAATTTCCCCAAAAATCACCCAGAAACACCAAAATATCCCCAGAAACTCCAAAATTACCCCAGAAATCACCCCAGAAACCCAAAAAAATCCCCAAAAAATCAACCAGGAAACCCCAAAATCCCCCAAAAAAGCCAAAATTACCCCAAAATCACCCCAGAAACCCCAAAAACCAAAAAAAACAACCCAGAAACCCCAAAAATCACCCTGAAAACCCCAAAAAAACCCCAAAAATCAACCCAGAAACCCTAAAATCTCCCCAGAAACTCCAAAAATCACCCCAAAAATCAACCCAGAAACACCAAAATCTCCCCAGAAACTCCAAAAATCTCCCCAGAAACCCCAAAAAACCAAAAAATCCACCCAGAACCCCCGAGGGCAAATCAGGTACCCAAAATCCCCAAAAAACCCCAAAAATTTCCCAAAAAAAACCCCAAAAAATCAACCCAGAAACCCCAAAAACCCCAAAAAATCAACCCAGAAACCCCAAAAAATCAACCCAGAAACCCCAAAATTACCACAAAAAACCCCAAAAAATCAATCTGGAAACCCCGAAATCCAAAAAAACCCCAAAATTTCCCCAAAAATCTCCCCAGAAACTCCAAAATATCCCCAGAAACTCCAAAAATCACCCCAAAAATCTCCCCAGAAACCCCAAAAAACCCAAAAAATCAATCCAGAACCCCCGAGGGCAAATCAGGTACCCAAAATCCCCAAAAAACCCCAAAAATTTCCCAAAAAAACCCCCAAAAAATCAACCCAGAAACCCCAAAATGTCCCCAGAAACCCCAAAATTACCCCAAAAATCTCCCCAGAAACCCCAAAAACCCCAAAAAATCACCCCAGAAACGCCAAAAAAATCAACCTGGAAACCCCAAAATATCCCTGGAAACCCAAAAAAATCCCCAAAAACCCTAAAAATATCCCTGGAAACCCCCAAATCCCCCCAAATGTCCCAAAAATGTCCCCAAATTTCCCCAAAATCCCCCCAAATCACCCCAAAATCGCCTCAGGAACCCCAAAGTTCCCCAAAATCCCCCAAAATCCTCCAAAATTTCCAAAAAATTCCCCAAATTTCCCCAAAATCCCCCAACATCTCCCAAAATTTCCCCCAAATCCCCAAAATCCCCAATAATTTCCCCAAACATTTCCCAAAATTCCCCCAAAATTCCAAATTCCCAAAAATTCCCCAAAATCCTCCATAAATTTCCCCAACATCCCCAAAATTCCCCAAAATTCCCCAGATTTCCTCAAAATCCCCAAAATTTCCCCAAAATTTCCCCAAATTTCCCCCAAAATCCCCCAAAAATCACCCCCAAATTTCCCCCAAATCACCCAAAATTTCCCAAATCCCCCAAAATTCCTCAGATTTTCTCAAAATTCCCCAAAATTCCCCAAAATTACCCTAAAATCCCCCAAAAATCACCCCAAAATCCTACAAAATTTCCCCAAAATTCACCAAAATTCCCCCAAATTCCCCAGATTTCCCTGAAATTTCTCAAAATTTCCCCAAAATCCCCCAAATTTGCCCCAAAATCTCCCCAAAAACCCCAAAATCCCCCAAAAATCCCCCCCAAATTTCCCCCAAATCCCCAAAAATTCCCCAAAATCCTCCATAAATTTCCCAAAATTGCCCCAAAATCCCCCCAAATCACCCCAGGAACCCCAAAATTCCCCTAAATCACCCCCAAATCCCCCAAAATTTCCCAAAATCCCCCAATTTGCCCCAAAATCCCAAAAAATTTCCCAAATTTCCCCAAAATCTCCCCAAGAACCTCAAAATCCCCAAAAATTTCCCAAATTTCCCCAAAATCCCCCAAAACTTCCCCCAATATTTCCCCAAAACTTCCCAAAAATTCCCTAAATCCCCCAAAATCCCCCCAGGAACCCTAAAATCCCCCAAATTTCCCCAAAATTTCCCAAAATTACCCTAAAATCCCCCCAAATCACCCCAAAAGCCCCCAAAATTTCCCAAAATTTCCCCAAAATTCCCCAAAATTTCACCAAATCACCCAAAATCCCCCAAATTTCCCCCAAATCCCCCAAATTTCCCCCAAAATCTCCCCAAGAACCCCAAAATCCCCCAAAATTCCCCCCGAAATCTCCCCAAAATTCCCCGAAATCTCCCCAAAATTTCCCCAAAATTCCTCAGGTTTCCTCAAAATCCCCCAAAATTCCCCAAAATTTCCCAAAATTACCCACAAAATTACCCTAAAATCCCCCCAAATCACCCCAAAATCCTCCAAAATTTCCCCAAAATCTCCCCAAAAACCCCAAAATCCCCCAAAAATCACCCCCAAATTTCCCCCAAATCACCCAAAATCCCCCCAAAACCCCAAAATCCTCCAAAATTTCCCCAAATTTCCCCAAAATCCTCCAAAATTCCCCAGATTTCCCTGAAATTTCCCCCAAAATTTCCCAAAATCCCCCAAATCACCCCAAAATTCCCCAAAATTTCCCAAATTTCCCCAAAATCTCCCCAAGAACCCTGAAATCCCCAACAATCACCCCCCAAATTTCCCCCAAATCCCCCAAAATTCCCCCAAATCACCCCAAAATCCTCCAAAATTTCCCCAAATTTCCCCAAAATCACCCAAAATCCTCCAAAATTCCCCAGATTTCCCTGAAATTTCTCCAAAATTTCCCCAAAATCCCCCAAAATTTTCCCCCAAAATTCCCCCAAATCCCCCCAAATCACCCCAAAATTCCCCAAAATTACCCTAAAGTCACCCCAAATCACCCCAAAAGCCTCCAAAATTTCCCCAATATCCCCAAAATTCCCCCAAAATCCCCCAAAAATTCCCCCAATATTTCCCCAAATCCCCCCAAAATCCCCCAAAATCCCCCAAATCACCCCAAAATCCTCCAAAATTTCCCCCAAATTCCCCCAAAATTTCCCAAAATCCCCAAATTTCCCAAATTTCCCCAAATTTCCCCAAATTTTCCAAATTTCCCAATCCCCAGAGTCTCGCAGCGACAAAGCCAAACGTCTCTTCCGTCACTACACTGTGGGATCTTACGACAGCTTCGACGCGCCCAGGTGAGACCAAACCCCAAAAACACCCCAAAAACCCCAAAAAAACACCTCGGGGACCCCAAAATCCGATCCGGGACCCCAAAAACCCCCGAAAAAGCCTCTGGGACCCCAAAAAAACCCCAAAATTCAAGTTGGGAACCGAAAATCTGCCCTGGAATAACCAAAATCCTAAAAACTTCTGTGATTCCTGAAATGTTTTCTGGACCCAAAACCCCCAAAAACCACCTCAGAACCCCAAAAAACACCTCGGGGACCCCAAAATCTGATCCAGGACCCCAAAAAACCCAAAAAAACCCCAAAAATACAAGTTGGGAACTGAAAATCTGCCCTGGAATAACTGAAATCCTAAAAACTTCTGTGATTCCTGAAATGTTTTCTGAATCCCAAAACCCCAAAAAACACCTTTGGTACCCCAAAAAACACCTCGGGGACCCCAAAATCCGATCCGGGACCCCAAAAAACCCCAAAAAAGCCTCTGGGACCCCAAAATCCACCTCAGGACCCAAAAAAATGCCATAAAACCCCAAAAATTCAATTTGGGAACCCAAAGTCTGCCCTGGAATAACCGAAATCCTAAAAAAGTCTGTGAGTCCTGAAATGTTTTCTGAACCCCAAAAACCCCAAAAAACTTCTCTGAGACCCCAAAACCACCTCGGGGATCCCAAAATCTGATCCGGGACCCCAAAAAAACCCAAAAAACCCCAAAAATTCAAGTTGGGAACCGAAAATCTACACTGGAATAACCGAAATCCTAAAAACTTCTGTGATTCCCGAAATGTTTTCTGAATCCCAAAACCCCAAAAAACACCTTTGGTACCCCAAAAAACACCTCGGGGACCCCAAAATCCGATCCGGGACCCCAAAAACCCCAAAAAGCCTCTGGGACCCCAAAATCCACCTCAGGACCCAAAAAAATGCCAAAAAACCCCAAAAATTCAATTTGGGAACCCAAAGTCTGCCCTGGAATAACCGAAATCCTAAAAACGTCTGTGATTCCTGAAATGGTTTCTGAACCCCAAAAACCCCAAAAAACACCTCAGGGATCCCAAAATGCAACCCGGGGACCCCAAAATCTGATCCGGGACCCCAAAACCCCCCAAAAAGCCTCTGGGACCCCAAAATCCACCTCAGGACCCAAAAAAATGCCAAAAAACCCCAAAAATTCAAGTTGGGAACCCAAAATCTGCCCTGGAATAACCGAAATCCTAAAAACTTCCTGTGATTCCTGAAATGGTTTCTGAATCCTAAAATTCACCCCAAAACCACCAAAAATTCACCTCAAAAACCCCCAAAATTCACCCAAAAACCCCAAAAAACACCTCGGGGATCCCAAAATCTGATCCAGGACCCCAAAAAACCCCAAAACAACCCCAAAATTCAATTTGGGAACCCAAAATCTGCCCTGGAATAACCGAAATCCTAAAAACTTCTGTGATTCCCTAAATGTTTTCTGGATCCTAAAATTCACCCAAAAACCCCCAAAATTCACCTCAGGACCCCAAAATTCACCCCGGGGACCCCAAAATCCCCCAAAATTCCCCCAAATTCCCCCAAAATTCCCCCCAAATTCCCCCAAATCAGCCAAAAAAACCCCAAATCTCACCAAAATCGCCCTAAAATTGCCCTAAATTTCTACTTTTTCCCAAAAAACCCCAAATCCCCCAAATTTCCACCCAAATCTCCCCAATTTCCCTCAAAAATCCCAAATTCATCCTAAATCCACTCAAATCACCCCAAAGTTTTACCCAAATTGCTGGAAAAACCCCAAATTTGCCCTAAATTCTTGGAAATTTTGCCTAAAAAACCCTAAATCCTCCCAAAAATCCTAAATCTCCTCAATTCCTATTAATCTTCCCCAAATCTCCCCCAAAAATCTCAAATATTTCCCTAAATTGTCCTAAATTCCCATAAATCCCCCAAAAATCCCAAATCTGCACGTAATTCCCCCAAATTCCTCCCAAAATCCCAAAAAAACCCCAAAATCTCAAAAAAACCCCAAAATCTTCTCTAAATCCTCTTAATTTGCATCAATTTTTACCAAATTTCCCCAAAAATATCAAAATTCCCCAAAAAAATCAAAATTCCCCCAAAAATATGAAAATTCCCAAAAAAAAAAATCAAAATTCCTCCAAAAAATATCAAAATTCCCCCAAATTCTGCTGGGAATTCCTTGGAATTCACAGCCAAACCCCCAAAATCACCCCAAAAACTCCCAAATTCCCACAAAATCCCCCAAATCTCCCGAAATTCCCCACAAATCGCCCGAAATTGCCCCAAAATGTCCCCAAATCCCCCCGAAAATCCCCCAAAATCCCCAAAATCCTCCCAAATCCTCCCCAAATCACCCCGAATTTCCCCAAATCCCCCAAAATCACCCAAAATCCCAGAAATCCCCCAAATCCTCCCCAGATTCCCCCAAATTTCCCCAAAATTCCCCAAATTCCCCCAAATCCTCCCCAAATTCACCCCAAATCCCCCCATAATCCACCCCAAAATCCCCCAAATCACCCCAAATTCCCTGAAATCCCCCAAATCTCCCCAAATTCTCTCCAGATTTCCCCCAAATCACCCCTTAAATCCCCCAAATCACCCCAAATCCCCCAAATCCCCCAAATCCCCCCAAATTCTCTCCAGATTTCCCCCAAATCCCCCCAAATTCACCCCAAATCTCCCCAAAATCCCCCAAAATCCCCCAAATTCTCTCCAAATTTCCCCCAAATCCCCCCAAATTCACCCCAAATCCTTCCCAAAATCCCTGATATCCCCCAAATCCATCCCCAAATCCCCCAAAATCCCCCCAAATCCCCCAAATCCTCCCCAAATCACCCCAAAAATCACCCAAATTCACCCCACATGCCCCCATAATCCACCCTAAAATCCCCCAAATCCCCCCAAATCCCCCCCAAATCCCCCAAATCTCCCCAAATTCTCTCCAGATTTCCCCCAAATCACCCCTTAAATCCCCCAAATCACCCCAAATCCCCCAAATACCCCCAAATTCTCTCCAAATTTTCCCCCAAATCCCCCAAATTCACCCCAAATCCCCCCATAATCCATCCCAGAATCACCCCAAAATCACCCCAAATCACCCCAAATCACCCCAAAATCCCCCAAATTCTCTCCAAATTTCCCCCAAATCCCCCAAATTCACCCCAAATCCTTCCCAAAATCCCTGATATCCCCCAAATCCATCCCCAAATCCCCCAAAATCCCCCCAAATCCCCCAAATCCTCCCCAAATCACCCCAAAAATCACCCAAATTCACCCCACATGCCCCCATAATCCACCCTAAAATCCCCCAAATCCCCCCAAATCCCCCCAAATCCCCCAAATCTCCCCAAATTCTCTCCAGATTTCCCCCAAATCACCCCTTAAATCCCCCAAATCACCCCAAATCCCCCAAATACCCCCAAATTCTCTCCAAATTTTCCCCCAAATCCCCCCAAATTCACCCCAAATCCCCCCATAATCCATCCCAGAATCACCCCAAAATCACCCCAAATCACCCCAAATCACCCCAAAAATCCCCCAAATTCCCTGAAATCCCCCCAAAATCCACCCTAAAATCCCCCAAATCACCCCAAAATCCCTAAAATCCCCCAAATCTCCCAAAAATCCCCCAAATCGTCCCCAAATCCCCCCAAATCCACCCTTAAATCCCTCAAAATCCCCCAAATTCACCCCAAATCCTCCCAAATCCCCCCAAAATCCCCCAAAATCCCCCAAATCCCCCCAAATTCCCCCTTAAACTCCTCCAAATCCCCCCAAAATCCCCCAAAAATCCCCCAAATTCCCCCCAAATCCCCCCCAGGCCTGGCGGGGGGGAGGGGCAGTGGGGTGGGGGAGGGGCAGTGGGGTGGGGGAGGGGCTGTAGGGTGGGGGAGGGGCTGTAGGGTGGGGGAGGGGCAGGTCTGTAGGGTCCCCCGGAGCTGTCCCGGTTCTGCTGTCCCCATTTGTGACCCCACTGTCCCCTCCCCCCCACTGTCCCCTCCCCCCCACTGTCCCCTCCCCCCCACTGTCCCCCTCCCCCCCGCCCCTCCCCCCCGCCCCACTCGGATTTTGGGGTTGCCGCTGGCTGTGGGGTCGGGGGGGCTGGGGGCATCTATGGGGCCGGAGGAGGTGGGGGTGAGTCTGGGGGATTTGGGGTCAGGGGGATTTGGGGTTATGGGGCTGGGGGCAGTTATGGGGCTGGGGGGTTGATTTGGGGTCAGGGGGATTTGGGGTCAGGGGGATTTGGGGTTATGGGGCTGGGGGCAGTTATGGGGCTGGGGGGTTGATTTGGGGTCAGGGGGATTTGGGGTCGGGGAGATTTGGGGTTATGGGGCTGGGGGGGTTATGGGGTTGGGGGCAGTTATGGGGCTGGGGGGGTTTGGGGTCCAGTTGGGGCTGGGGGCAGTTATGGGGTTGGGGGCAGTTATGGGGCTGGGGGGTTTGGGGTCCAGTTGGGGCTGGGGGCAGTTATGGGGCTGGGGGGTTTGGGGTCCAGTTGGGGCTGGGGGCAGTTATGGGGCTGGGGGGGATTTGGGGTCAGGGGGATTTGGGGTTATGGGGTCGGGGGGTTTGGGGTTGATTTGGGGTTAGGGCAGTTATGGGGTCGGGGGGGCTGGGGGCATCTATGGGGCCGGAGGAGGTGGGGTGAGTCTGGGGGATTTGGGGTCAGGGGGATTTGGGGTTATGGGGCTGGGGGCAGTTATGGGGCTGGGGGGTTGATTTGGGGTCGGGGGGATTTGGGGTCAGGGGGATTTGGGGTTATGGGGCTGGGGGGATTTGGGGTTGATTTGGGGTCGGGAGCAGTTATGGGGCTGGGGGGATTTGGGGTCAGGGGAGTTACAGGGTTGATTTGGGGCTGGGGGCACCTATGGGGCCAGAGGAGGTGGGGTGAGTCTGGGGGATTTATGGGGTTGGGGGGTTTGGGGTTGATTTGGGGTCAGGTGCAATTATGGGCTTGGGGGGCAGTTATGGGGCTGGGGAGGTTATGGGATTGATTTGGGGCTGGGGGGCAGTTATAGGGTCAGAGGGGATTTGGGGTTATGGGGCTGGGGGGATTTGGGGTTGGGGGCAGTTATGGGGTCAGGAGGTTATGGGGCTGGGGGGGTTTGGGGTTGGGGGCAGTTGTGGGGCTGGGGGGATTTGAGGTTATGGGGCTGGAGGGATTTGGGGTTGGGGGGAGTTATGGGGTCGGGGGGGTTTGGGGCTGGGGGCAGTTATGGGGTTGATTTGGGGTCTGGGTGGTTATAGGGCCGGGAGGGATTTGGGGCTGGGGGCACTTATGGGGCTGGGGGGGATTTGGGGTCAGGGCAGTTATGGGGCTGGGGGGATTTGGGGTTGATTTGGGGCTGGGGGCAGTTATGGGGCAGTAGATTGGCGGCAGTTTTAGGGTGGATTTGGGGCAGATTTGGGGCAGATGTAGGATGGATTTGGGGTGGATTTGGGGCAGATTTGGGGCAGATGTAGGATGGATTTAGGGTGGATTTGGGGCAGATTTGGGGCAGATTTAGGACAAATTTAGGGCAGATTTGGGGCCCTTTAGGGCTGTGGGGCAGATTTGGGGTGGATTTGGGGCAGAGCTGGGCGAGTTGTAGGGTTGTGGGGCAGATGTGGGGCAGATTTGGGACACATTAGGGGCAGTTTTAGGACAGATTTGGGACGGATTTGGGGTGGATTTGGGGCAGATTAGGATGGATTTTGGGGCAGATTTGGGACAGTTTTAGGGTGGATTTAGGGCATATTAGGGGGCAGTTTTAGGGTAGATTTGGGACAGATTTAGGATGGATTTGGGGCAAATTCAGGGTGGATTTGGGACAGATTTAGGATGGATTTGGGACAGATTTAGGGTGGATTTGGGGCAGATTTAGGGTGGATTTGGGGCCGATTTAGGATGGATTTGGGGACAGATTTAGGATGGATTTGGGGACAGATTTAGGATGGATTTGGGGACAGATTTAGGGTGGATTTGGGGCAAATTTAGGGTGGATTTGGGGCAGATTTAGGATGGATTTGGGACAGATTTAGGGTGGATTTGGGGCAAATTTAGGATGGATTTGGGGCAGATTTAGGGTGGATTTGGGGCAGATTTAGGGTGGATTTGGGGCAGATTTAGGATGGATTTGGGGCAGATTTAGGGTGGATTTGGGGCAGATTTAGGGCAGTTTTAGGAAAGATTTGGGGTGGATTTCGGACAGATTTAGGACAGTTTTAGGGTGGATCTGGGGCAGTTTTAGGGTAGATTTGGGGCAGATTTGGGACAGTTTTAGGATGGCTTTCAGGACAGATTTGGGGCAGATCTGGGGTGGATTTGGGACAGATTTGGGGTGGATTTGGGCAGATTTAGGATGGATTTAGGGCATATTAGGGGCAGTTTTAGGGTGGATTTGGGGCAGTTTTGGGGTGGATTTGGGGCAGATTTAGGACAGTTTTAGGGTGGATTTGGGGCAGTTTTAGGGTGGATTTGGGACAGATTTGGGGTGGATTTGGGCAGATTTAGGGTGGATTTAGGGCATATTAGGGGCAGTTTTAGGGTGGATTTGGGGCAGTTTTGGGGTGGATTTGGGGCAGATTTAGGACAGTTTTAGGGTGGATTTGGGGCAGTTTTAGGGTGGATTTGGGACAGATTTGGGGTGGATTTGGGCAGATTTAGGGTGGATTTAGGGCATATTAGGGGCAGTTTTAGGGTGGATTTGGGGCAGTTTTGGGGTGGATTTGGGGCAGATTTAGGACAGTTTTAGGGTGGATTTGGGGCAGTTTTAGGGTGGATTTGGGACAGATTTGGGGTGGATTTGGGCAGATTTAGGGTGGATTTAGGGCATATTAGGGGCAGTTTTAGGGTGGATTTGGGGCAGTTTTGGGGTGGATTTGGGGCAGATTTAGGACAGTTTTAGGGTGGATTTGGGGCAGTTTTAGGGTGGATTTGGGACAGATTTGGGGTGGATTTGGGCAGATTTAGGGTGGATTTAGGGCATATTAGGGGCAGTTTTAGGGTGGATTTGGGGCAGTTTTGGGGTGGATTTGGGGCAGATTTAGGACAGTTTTAGGGTGGATTTGGGGCTGTTTTAGGGTGGATTTGGGGCAGTTTTGGGGTGGATTTGGGGCAGATTTAGGACAGTTTTAGGATGGATTTGGGGCTGTTTTAGGGTGGATTTGGGGCAGTTTTGGGGTGGATTTGGGGCAGATTTAGGGTCGATAAGGGGCAGATTTAGGTCTGGGGGTTTCCAGTATGGGATCCCCCAGAGTCCCCTCTGACCCCACAGTGTCCCCCGGGGGTTTGGGGTCCCCAGGCTGGGGCTGCAGGGAGCTGGACTGGGAGGGACTGGGACGGACTGGGGTTAAACTGGGACTGGACTGGGAAGGACTGGGGTTAAACTGGGACTGGACTGGGAAGGACTGGGAAGGACTGGGGTTAAACTGGGACTGGACTGGGAAGGACTGGGGTTAAACTGGGACTGGACTGGGAGGGAGTGGGGTTAAACTGGGACTGGACTGGGAAGGACTGGGGTTAAACTGGGACTGGACTGGGAAGGACTGGGAAGGACTGGGGTTAAACTGGGACTGGACTGGGAAGGACTGGGGTTAAACTGGGACTGGACTGGGAGGGAGTGGGGTTAAACTGGGACTGGACTGGGAAGGACTGGGGTTAAACTGGGACTGGACTGGGAAGGACTGGGGTTAAACTGGGACTGGACTGGGAAGGACTGGGGTCAAACTGGGACTGGACTGGGACGGACTGGGGTTAAACTGGGACTGGACTGGGACGGACTGGGGTTAAACTGGGACTGGACTGGGAGGGACGGGGGTTAAACTGGGACTGGACTGGGACGGACTGGGGTTAAACTGGGACTGGACTGGACAGGGAAAGACTGGGGTTAAACTGGGACTGGACTGGGAAGGACTGGGGTTAAACTGGGACTGGACTGGGAAGGACTTGGGTTAAACTAGGGCTGCAGGGAGCTGAACTGGGAGGGACTGGGGTTAAACTGGGGTTAAACTGGGACTGGACTGGGACTGGACTGGGGTTAAACTGGGACTGGACTGGGGTTAAACTGGGGCTGCAGGGAGCTGGACTGGGAGGGACTGGAGTTAAACTGGGACTGGACTGGGTGTTGGAGCTGTACTGGTTCTGTGCTGGTGCCGTACTGGGAGCTGTACTGGAGCTGTACTGGTGCCATACTGGGAGCTGTACTGGAGCTGTACTGGTGCCATACTGGTGCCATACTGGGAGCTGTACTGGAGCTGTACTGGTGCCATACTGGTGCCATACTAGGATCTCTACTGGTGCTGTACTGGAGCTGTCCTGGGTACTGGGAGCTGTACTGGTGCCGTACTGGTGCTGTACTGGGATCTGCGCTGGTGCTGTACTGGTGCCATAAAGGGAGCTGTACTGGAGCTGTACTGGAGCCATACTGGTGCTGTACTGGTGCCATACTGGTGTTGCACTGGTCCTGTACTGGATGATTGGTTCTGTACTGGGAGCTGTCCTTTTGCTGTACTGGTGCTGTACTGGTGCCATACTGGGAGTTGTACTGGTGCCTTACTGGTGCTGTACTGGTGCTGTAGTAGAGCTTTACTGTATGGCAGTATGGCTGTACTGGTGCCATACTGGGAGTTGTACTGGTGCCAATTGGTGCCGTACTGGTGTCATACTGGAGCTGTACCGGTGCTGTACTGGGAGTTGTACTGGTGCCATACTGGTGCCATACTGGTGCTGTCCTTGGTGCTGTAGCAGAGCTGTACTGGGTACTGGGAGCTGTACTGGTGCCATACTGGAGCTATACTGGTGCCATACTGGAGCTATACTGGAGCTGTACTGGTGCCAAACTGGAGCTGTACTGGTGCCATACTGGAGCTATACTGGAGCTGTACTGGTGCCAAACTGGAGCTGTACTGGTGCCATACTGGAGCTATACTGGTGCCATACTGGAGCTATACTGGAGCTGTACTGGTGCCAAACTGGAGCTGTAGTAGAGCTGTACTGGTGCCATACTGGAGCTGTACTGGAGCTGTACTGGTGCCATACTGGAGCTATACTGGTGCCATACTGGAGCTGTAGTAGAGCTGTACTGGTGCCAAACTGGAGCTGTAGTAGAGCTGTACTGGTGCCATACTGGAGCTGTACTGGAGCTGTACTGGTGCCATACTGGAGCTATACTGGAGCTGTACTGGTGCCATACTGGAGCTGTAGTAGAGCTGTACTGGTGCCATACTGGAGCTGTACTGGTGCCATACTGGAGCTATACTGGAGCTGTACTGGTGCCATACTGGAGCTGTAGTAGAGCTGTACTGGTGCCATACTGGAGCTGTACTGGTGCCATACTGGAGCTATACTGGTGCCATACTGGAGCTATACTGGAGCTGTACTGGTGCCATACTGGAGCTGTAGTAGAGCTGTACTGGAGCTGTAGTAGAGCTATACTGGTGCCGTACTGGAGCTGTACTGGTGCCATACTGGAGCTGTAGTAGAGCTATACTGGTGCCGTACTGGAGCTGTACTGGTGCCGTACTGGTGCCATACTGGTGCTGTGATGGTGCTGTAGTAGAGCTGTACTGGTGCTGTACTGGTGCCAATTGGTGCTGTACTGGTGCTGTACTGGGAGTTGTACTGGTGCCATACTGGTGCTGTCCTTGGTGCTGTAGCAGAGTTGTACTGGTGCCATACTGGGAGTTGTACTGGTGCCATACTGGGAGCTGTACTGGTGCCATACTGGGAGCTGTACTGGTGCCATACTGGGAGCTGTACTGGTGCCGTACTGGTGCCGTACTGGTGCCGTACTGGTGCTGTAGCATAGCTGTACTGGGTACTGGTGCTGTACTGGTGCTGTGCTGGAGCTTTACTGGGAGCTGTACTGGTGCCATAGTGGTGCTGTGGTAGAGCTGTGCTGGAGCTGTACTGGAGCTGTACTGGTGCCATACTGGTGCCATACTGGTGCCATACTGGGAGCTGTACTTGCCGTACTGGAGCTGTCCTTGGTCCTTGTGTTGGTCCTGTCCAGTCCCTCCCAGTCCATCCCAGTCCATCCCGGTCCCTCCCAGTGCCCCCCCAGTCCCTCCCAGTCCATCCCAGTCCCATCCCAGTCCATCCCACTCCCATCCCAGTCCCATCCCAGTTCCATCCCACTCCCATCCCAGTTCCATCCCAGTTCCATCCCACTCCCATCCCAGTTCCATCCCAGTTCCATCCCAGTCCGTCCCAGTCCCATCCCAGTCCCATCCCAGTCCCATCCCAGTTCCATCCCACTCCCATCCCAGTCCCATCCCAGTGCCCCCCAGTCCCTCCCAGTTCCATCCCAGTTCCATCCCAGTCCATCCCAGTCTCCATCCCGGTCCATCCCAGTCTCCATCCCAGTCCATCCCGGTCCATCCCAGTCCCTCCCAGTCCATCCCAGTCCATCCCAGTCCATCCCAGTCCCTCCCCAGTGTCCATCCCAGTCCATCCCAGTCCCTCCAAGTCCCTCCCAGTCCCATACTGGTCCCATCCCAGTCCCATACTGGTCCCGTCCTGCTCCAGTTCACACCGCACGGCCCGCTCCTTGTGGCGACCCCTCCCCAAATCCCCCTCGCCCCCTCCCCCACGCCCCCTCCCCCTGTCCCTGTCCCCCTCCCCATGTCCCCTCGCCCCCTCCTCTGTCCCCACACCCCCTGCTCATGTCCCCTCGCCCCCTCCCCAAATCCCCACCGCCCCCTCCTCATGTCCCCCTCCCCTGTCCCCACCTCCCCCTCCCCAAATCCCCGCGCTCCCCGCTGTCCCCTCGCCCTCTCCACCGTCCCTGTCCCCCTCCCCACGTCCCTGTCCCCCTCCCCAAATCCCCACCGCCCCCTCTTCATGTCCCCTGTCCCCCTCCGCTGACCCCTCGCCCCCTCCCCACGTCACCTGTCCCCCTCCCCATGTCCCCTCGCCCCCTCCCCGTGTCCCCACTGCCCACTCCCCCTGTCCCTGTCCCCCTCCGCTGACCCCTCGCCCCCTCCCGATGTCCCCACCTCCCTCTCCTTGTCCTACCGCCCCTTCCCCATGTCCCCTGTCCCCCTCCTCATGCTCCCCTCCTCATGTCCCCACGCCCCCTCCCCTGTCCCTGTCCCCCTCCCCATGTCCCCACGCCCCCTCCCCGTGTCCCCTGTCCCACTCCTCATGTCCCCTCGCCCCCTCCCCACGACCCCATCCCCTCCCCATGTCCCGCCGCCCCCTCCCCACGTCCCTGTCCCCCTCCCATGTCCCCTCGCCCCCTCCCCAAATCCCCACCGCCCCCTCCCTTGTCCCCTCGCCCCCTCCTCATGTCCCCTGTCTCTCACCTCATGTCCCCACGCCCCCTCCCCAAATCCCCGCGCCCCTTCGGCTTTCCCAGCTCCCCCTCCCGCTGTCCCCTCGCCCCCTCCCCTGTCCCTGTCCCCCCGCGCTGTCCCCGCTGTCCCCTCGCCCCCTCCCCATGTCCCCACGCCCCCTCCTCAAATCCCACTGCCCCCCCCAAATCCCCTTGCCCACTCCGCTGTCCCCTCGCCCCCTGTCCCTGTCCCCCTCCCGCTGTCCCCTCGCCCCCTCCCCTGTCCCTGTCCCCCCGCGCTGTCCCCGCTGTCCCCGCGCGCTGTCCCTGCCCGGCCTCCGTCGCGGCCCTGCCGGGTCCTAGAGCGAGCCGAGCCGGGCCGGGCCGAGCCGAGCCGAGCCGAGCCGGGCCGGGCCGAGCCGAGCCGAGCCGAGCCGGGCCGAGCCGAGCCGAGCCGAGCCGAGCGGCGGGCCCGAACCCCCCGAGCCCCCCCCCGGGCCATGCGGCCGCGCCCCCCCCCGGCCCCGCCATGTCCCGCCGTGTCCCCCCCCGCCACGCGCCACCCCCCGCGCCCCCGCTGTCCTCCAGCTGGCCCCTGCTGGGACCCCCCGCCGCAGCGTCTGGTACATCTACAGGTACGGCCCGACCCCCGGGACCACCCCCGGGGACGATCCGGGACCCCCGGGGACAATCCGGGAGCGGGACATCCCCCCCCGGGCCAGCCCCATCGCTGTCCCCTCCCCTGTCCCCATCGCGGTCCCCATGCGCGTCCCCACCGCGGTGACAGCCCCCCCGTCCCGGTGACACCCCCGTGTCGGTGACACCCCCCCAGGGACGATCCGGGACCCCCAGGGACCCCCCGGGAGTGGGACATCCCCCCCCGGGCCATCCCCATCCCTGTCCCCATCGCTGTCCCCCCTGCGCGTCCCCACCGCGGTGACAGCCCCCGTGTCGGTGACACCCCCCGGGACAATCCGGGACCCCCAGAGGCCCCCCGGTACCGGGACATCCCCCCCGGGACACCCAGGGACCCCCCCGGGACAGTCTGGGACCCCCAGGGACCCCCCGGGAGTGGGACATCCCCCCGGGCCATCCCCCATCCCCCAGCCCTGTCCCCTACCATTGGGGTCCCCCTGCGCGTCCCCACCGCGGTGACACCCCCTCCATCGCGGTGACACCCCCGTGTCGGTGTCACCTCCGCCGGGACCCCCCCGGTATCGGAACCACCCCCCCGGGACAATCCGGGACCCCCGGGGACAATCCGGGAGCGGGACATCCCCCCCGGGCCAGCCCCATCCCTGTCCCCATCGCGGTCCCCCTGCACGCCCCACCGCGGTGACAGTCCCCCCCGTGTCGGTGACACCCCCGTGTCGGTGACAGCCCCCCTGTCACTCTGCGACCCCCCCGGGACCCCCCGGGACCCCCCGGTATCGGGCCATCCCCCCCGGGCCATCCCCATCCCTGTCCCCATCCCTGTCCCCATCGCGGTCCCCCTGCGCGTCCCCACCGCGGTGACAGCCCCCCCATCCCGGTGACACCCCCGTGTCGGTGACAACCCCCCGTGTCACTCTGGGACCCCCAGGGACCCCCCGGGCCATCCCCCCTTCCCCATCCCTGTCCCCATGGCTGTCCCCCCTGCATGTCCCCATCGCGGTGACACCCCCGTGTCACTCTGCGACACCCCCGGGACCCCCAGGGGACCCCCACGGACAATCCGGGACACCCAGGGACCCCCCCGTGTCGGTGACAACCCCCCGTGTCACCTCTCGGGACCCCCCGGGCCATCCCCCCTTCCCCATCCCTGTCCCCATCGTTGTCCCCCCGCATGTCCCCATCGCGGTGACACCGCCGTGTCACTCTGCGACCCCCCAGGGGACACCCCGGGACAATCCGGGACCCCCAGGGACCCCCGATAGCGGGACCACCTCCCCAGGCCATCCCCAGCCCTGTCCCCTACCTTTGGGGTCCCCATGCGCGTCCCCACCGGGGTGACATCCCCGTGTCGGTGACAACCTCCCCGTGTCACTCTGCGACCCCCCCGGGACCCCCCCGTGTCGGTGACAACCCCCCTGTCACTCCGGGACCCCCCCGGGCCATCCCCCCCTCCCCATCCCTGTCCCCTCCCCTGTCCCCATGGCTGTCCCCCCGCTTGTCCCCATCCCGGTGCCACCCCCGTGTCGGTGCCAACCCCCCGTGTCACCTCTCGGGACCCCCAGGGACCCCCCGGGCCATCCCCACCCCCCATCCCTGTCGCCTGTCCCCGTCGGGGTCCCCTCACCCCCCCATCCCGGTGACACCCCCTGTGTCCCCCGATGTCCCCCCGATGTGCCCCGGGACCCCCCAGGACTTCCCCATGTCCCCCCGACGTCCCCCGATGTCCCCTCGATGTCCCCTCCATGTCCCCCGATGTCCCCCGATGTCACCTGGAACCCCTCCATGTCCCCCCGATGTCCCCCCGATGTCCCTCCGATGTCCCCTCGATGTCCCCTCCATGTCCCCCGATGTCCCCCGATGTCACCTGGAACCCCTCCATGTCCCCCCGATGTCCCCGCGATGTCCCCCCGATGTCCCCTCCATGTCCCCTCCATGTCCCCTCCATGTCCCCCTGATGTCCCCTCCATGTCCCCCTGATGTCCCCCGATGTCGCCTGGAACCCCTCCATGTCCCCCCGATGTCCCCCCGATGTCCCCCGATGTCCCCCCGATGTCCCCTCCATGTCCCCCTGATGTCCCCTCGATGTCCCCTCCATGTCCCCCGATGTCCCCCGATGTCACCTGGAACCCCTCCATGTCCCCCCGATGTCCCCCGATGTCCCTCCGATGTCCCCCAGAACCCCTCCATGTCCCCCCTGATGTCCCCTCCATGTCCCCCGATGTCCCCCCGATGTCCCCCGATGTCCCCCCGATGTCCCTCCGATGTCCCCTCGATGTCCCCTCCATGTCCCCCTGATGTCCCCTCCATGTCCCCCGATGTCCCCCCCGATGTCCCCCGATGTCCCCCAGAACCCCTCCATGTCCCCCTGATGTCCCCTCCATGTCCTCCGATGTCCCCCAGGACCCCCCCGATGTCCCCCCGATGTCCCCTCCTGTCCCCCTCAGGTCCCTCTGTCACTGTTTGTCCCCCCGGGGGACACGGGACATTGTGGGGGGGGGGAGACTTGTGGGGACACGGGGACAGTGTGGGGACACTGGGAGGGACATGGGGACAGTGTGGGGACACTCAGGGGGACATGGGGACAGCGTGGGGACAGTCAGAGGGACACAGGGACAGCGTGGGGACACTCGGGGGACCCAGAGGGGACACAGGGTGTCCCACGTGGGGGGGTGGGGCTGCAGGGGAGCCACGTGACCTCATTGTCCCACGGATGTCCCCAGTGTCACCTCTGGGGGTGTGTCCACACTGTCCCCCCGTGGCGCCTCTTTGCCCGATGTCCCCAATGTCCCCAATACCCCCAATGTCCCCAACGTCTTCAATATCCCCAGTGTCCCCAGTGTCCCCAATTTCCCCCAATGTCCCCATGATGTCCCCAATGTCCCTAATGTCCCCATTCACCCCAATGTCCCCAATGATGTCCCAAATCCCCCCAATGTCCCCAACGTCCCCACTGTCCTCAGCGTCTCCAATATCCCCACTGTTCCCCTGTCCCCACCGATGTCCCCAATGTCCCCAATGTCCCTGATATCCCCAATGTCCCCAATCCTCCCAATGTCCCCAATATCCCCAATGATGTCCCCAATGTCCCCAATATCCCCAATGATGTCCCCAATGTCCCCAATGTCCCCAATGTCCCCAATATCCCCAACGTCCCCAGTGTCCCCAATCCCCTCAATGTCCCCGATACCCTCAATGTCCCTGATATCCCCAATGATGTCCCCAATGTCCCCAATATCCCCAACGTCCCCAGTGTCCCCAGTGTCG
The DNA here is from genome assembly GCA_024500445.1 of Entomyzon cyanotis. Classification (NCBI taxonomy): domain Eukaryota; kingdom Metazoa; phylum Chordata; class Aves; order Passeriformes; family Meliphagidae; genus Entomyzon; species Entomyzon cyanotis. The sequence continues at coordinate 184,539 of JAKEPQ010000997.1, forward strand.
CCAGTGTCCCCAGTGTCCCCAATCCCCTCAATGTCCCCGATACCCCCAATGTCCCTGATATCCCCAATGTCCCCAATCCTCCCAATGTCCCCAATATCCCCAATGATGTCCCCAATGTCCCCAAATCCCCCAATGTCCCCAATATCCCCAACGTCCCCAGTGTCCCCAGTGTCCCCAGTGTCCCCAGTGTCCCCAATCCCCTCAATGTCCTCGATACCCTCAATGTCCCTGATATCCCCAATGTCCCCAATATCCCCAATGATGTCCCCAATGTCCCCAAATCCCCCAATGTCCCCAATGTCCCCAATGTCCCCAATATCCCCAACGTCCCCAGTGTCCCCAGTGTCCCCAGTGTCCCCAGTGTCCCCAATCCCCTCAATGTCCTCGATACCCTCAATGTCCCTGATATCCCCAATGTCCCCAATATCCCCAATGTCCCCATGTCCCCACCGATGTCCCGAATCCCCCAATGGCCCCAATGATGTTCCCAATCCCCACTGTCCCCAATATCCCCAGTTTCCCCCAATGTCCCCAATCCCTCCAATGTCCCCAATATCCCAAATATCCCCATAATGTCCCCAGCGTCCCCAACGTCCCCACTGTCCCCAACGTCTCCAATACCCACAATGTCCCCAATGATGTCCCCACTGACCCCATTGTCCCCAATATCCCCCAATGTCCCCAATGATGTCCCCAATCCCCTCAATGTCCCCAATGTCCCCAATAACCCATTGATGTCCCCAATGTCCCCCAATCCTCCCAATGTCCCTGATATCCCCAATGTCCCCAAATCCCCCAATGTCCCCAAGTCCCCTCTCATGTCCCCATGTCCCCAAATCCCCCAATGTCCCCAATCCCCTCAATGTCCCCAATGTCCCCAATATCCCCAGTGTCCCCAGTGTCCCCAATGTCCCCAAATCCCCCACTATCCCCTCAATGTCCCCAATGTCCCCAATGTCCCCAATGATGTCCCCACTGTCCCCTGTCCCCACGGCTGTCCCCCTGTCCCCGCAGTGATTACATCATCAAGGAGAAAACGGTTTTGCTGCAGAAGAAGGACAGCGAAGGATTCGGCTTCGTCCTGCGAGGGGCCAAGGGTGAGGGGCGGGGGGCTGCGGGGGGTTTGGGGGGATTTTTGGGGGATTTTGGGGGGAATTTGGGGGGATTTGGGGGTCCTGGGAGGTCCTGGGGGAGATTTGGGGGGAATTTGGGGAGATTTGGGGGGATTTTGGGGGAGATTTGGGGGATTTGGGGGAGATTTGGGGGGATTTGGGGGAGATTTGGGGGATTTGGGGAGATTTGGGGGGATTTTGGGGAGATTTGGGGGATTTGGGGAGATTTGGGGGGATTTGGGGGGATTTGGGGGGGTTTGGGGGGATTTGGGGGAGATTTGGGGGGATTTGGGGGGAATTTGGGGGAGATTTTGGGGGGATTTGTGGGGATTTGTGGGGATTTGGGGGGATTTTGGGGGATTTGGGGGATTTGGGGGGATTTGGGGAGATTTTGGGGGATTTTGGGGGTCATTGGGGGGATTTGGGGGAGATTTCGGGGGATTTGGGGGGGATTTGGGGGGAGATTTTGGGGGAATTTGGGGAGATTTGGGGGGATTTGGGGGGATTTGGGGAGATTTGGGGGAGATTTGGAGGGTCCTGGAGGTGATTTGGGGGATTTTGGGGGATTTTGGGGAGATTTGTGGGGCTTTTGGGGAGATTTGGGGGATTTGGGGAGATTTGGGGGGATTTTGGGGGGATTTGGGGGGATTTTGGGAGATTTGGGGGGATTTTGGGAGATTTTGGGGGGATTTGTGGGGAGATTTGTAGGGATTTGTGGGGATTTGAGGGGATTTGGGGGATTTGGGGGGATTTTGGGGGGCTTTGAGGAGATTTGGGGAGAGATTTTGGGGGGATTTGGGGGCATTTGGGGAGATTTGGAGGGAATTTTGGGAGATTTGGAGGGAATTTTGGGGGAGATTGGGGGGGTTGGGGGGAATTTGAAGAGATTTGGGGGGGATTTCGGGGGATTTGGGGGGTTTGGGGGGGGATTTGGGGGTCCCTGGGGGTTCTAGAGGCGATTTGAGGGGGATTTCGGGGGTCTTGGGGGGAATTTGGGGGAGATTTGGGGAGTCTGGGGGGAGATTTTGGGGGGATTTTGGGAGATTTGGGGGGATTTGGGGGAATTTTGGGGGGATTTGGGGGGATTTGGGGTCCTGGAGGTGATTTGAGGGGAATTTGGGGGGATTTGGGGGATTTGGTCGAGATTTGGGGGGATTTTGGAGGATTTGGGGGGTCTGGGGGAGATTTGGGGGAATTTGGGGGGATTTTGGGGGAGATTTGAGGGGTCTGGGAAGAATTTTAGGGGAGATTTTGGGGTCCCGGAGGTGATTTTGGGGGAATTTTGGGAGATCTTGGGGGGATTTTTGGGGTTGCTGAGGATATTTGGGTCGGGGGTCCTGGATTTTGGGGGGATTTGGGGTTTTTTTGGGGGGATTTCCAAAATTTTGGGATTTTTTGGGGCCGATATCCAATTTTTTTTGGGAATTCCCAAATTTTTGGGGGATTTGGGTATTTTTGGGGGAGATTCCCGTGGTTTTTTGGAAGGGATTTCCAAATTTTTTTGGGATTTCTGGGGGTTTTTTGGGGGAGAACTCCCATTTTTTGGGGAATTCCAAATTTTTTGGGGGATTTGGGGTTTTTTGGGGCGATTCCCGGGTTTTTCGGAGGGATTTGGGAATTTTTGAGGGATTTTTGGGGATATTTTGAGGTGTTTTGGTGTTTTTTGGGGATATTTTGGGTTGGGATTTGGGATTTTTTTGGGGATTTTTTGGGGTATTTTTGGGTTTTTGGGTTTTTGGGGGTTTTTTTGGGTTTTGGGTTGGGTTTCGGTTTTTTGGGGTTTTTGGGGTTTTTTGGGTTTTTGGGTTTTTGGTGTTTTGGTTTTTTGGGGATTTGGGTTGGGATTTTGGGTTTCAGGTTTTTGGGGTTTTTTGGGTTTTTTGGGGATTTTTTGGGATATTTTTGGGGTGCTTTGGGGTGTTTTGGGGCGACCCCCGCGCGCGCCCCATCGGGGTTCCCGGGGACCCTTTAAGGGGTTTTGGGGATTTGGGTTTTTGGGGGTTTTTTGGGGTTTTTGGGATTTTTGGGGTGTTGGGGTTTTTGGGGGATTTTCTCTGGGTTTCGGGTTTTTTGGGTTTTTTGGGTTTTTGGGGTGTTTTGGGGTGTTTTGGGGTTTTGGGTTGGGTTTCGGTTTTTTGGGGTTTTTGGGGATTTTTTGGGTTTTTGGGTTTTTTGGTGTTTTGGTTTTTTTGGGGATTTTGGGTTGGGATTTTGGGATTTCAGGATTTTTGGGGGATTTTTTGGGATATTTTTGGGGATTTTTTGGGATATTTTTTGGGGTGCTTTGGGGTGTTTTGGGGGCGCCCCCGCAGCGCAGACCCCATCGAGGAGTTCCCCCGGGAGAATCCCTTTAAAAGGGTTTTGGGGTTTGGGGTTTTTGGGGGTTTTTTGGGGTTTTTTGGGTTTTTGGGGTGCTTTGGGGGTTTTTGGGGTTTTCTCTGGGTTTCGGGTTTTTTGGGTTTTTGGGTTTTTGGGGTGTTTTGGGGTGTTTTGGGGATTTTGGGTTGGGTTTCGGTTTTTTGGGGTTTTTGGGGTTTTTGGGTTGTTTTGGGTTTTTTGGGGAATTTTCTCAGGGTTTCGGGTTTTTGGGGTTTTTTTGGGGGTTTTTGGGGTGTTTTGGGGTGTTTTGGGGATTTTTGGGTTGGGTTTCGGTTTTTGGGGTTTTTGGGGTTTTTTGGGATTTTTTGGGAATTTTTGGGTGTTTTGGGTCTTTTTGGGGAATTTTCATCTGGGATTTCGGGTTTTTGGGGATTTTTTGGGGATATTTTGGGGTGTTTTGGGGAATTTTTGGGTTGGGTTTCAGGATTTTTTTGGGGATATTTTTGGGATATTTTGGGATATTTTGGGATATTTTTGGGGTGTTTTGGGGTGTTTTGGGGTGCTGACCCCCCGCAGCGCAGACCCCTCGAGGGTTCACCCCGGAGGAGGGAAATCCCTTTAAATGGGGAATTTTGGGGTTTTGGGGATAGTTGGGCTGGGATTTCGGGATTTTTGGGGATTTTTTGGGGATATTTTGGGGTGTTTTGGTGTTTTTTGGGAATATTTTGGGTTGGGATTTCGGGATTTTTTGGGGGATTTTTTGGGGATATTTTTGGGATAGTTTTGGGATATTTTGGGATATTTTGGGGTGTTTTGGGGTGTTTTGGGGTGCTGCCCCCCGCGCGCAGACCCCATGGTTCCCCCAGAGAGGGGAAATCCCTTTAAAATGGGGTTTTGGGTTTTTGGGGAAGTTGGGCTGGGTTTCGGGATTTTTGGGGATTTTTTGGGGATATTTTGGGGTGTTTTGGTGTTTTTGGGAATTTTTGGGTTGGGATTTCGGGATTTTTGGGGGATTTTTTGGGGATATTTTTGGGATAGTTTTGGGATATTTTGGGATATTTTGGGGTGTTTTGGGGTGTTTTGGGGTGCTGACCCCCCGCAGGCAGACCCCATCGAGGAGTTCCCCCAGAGAGAGAATCCCTTTAAAATGGGGATTTTGGGTTTTTGGGGATTTTCTCTGGGTTTCGAGTTTTTGGGGATTTTTTGGGATATTTTGAGGTGTTTTGGTGTTTTTGGGGATATTTTGGGTTGGGATTTCGGGTTTTTTGGGGATTTTTGGGGATATTTTTGGGATATTTTGGGATATTTTGGGGTGTTTTGGGGTGTTTTGGGGAATTTTTGGGTTGGGATTTCAGGTTTTTTGGGGATTTTTTGGGGATATTTTTTGGGTTTTTGGGATTTTTGGGGGATTTTTTGGGATTTTTTGGTGTTTTGGGTTTTTTTGGGGAATATTTGGGTTGGGATTTTGGGATTTCAGGATTTTTTGGGGGATTTTTTTGGGATATTTTTGGGGATATTTTTGGGATATTTTTGGGATATTTTGGGATATTTTGGGGTGTTTTGGGGTGTTTTGGGGTGCTGACCCCCCGCAGCGCAGACCCCATCGAGGAGTTCACCCCGAGAGAGAGAAATCCCTTTAAAAATGGGGAATTTTGGGTTTTTGGGGAATTTTCATCTGGGATTTCGAGATTTTTTGGGGATTTTTTTGGGATATTTTGAGGTGTTTTGGTGTTTTTTGGGGATATTTTGGGTTGGGATTTCGGGATTTTTTGGGGATTTTTGGGGATATTTTTGGGATATTTTGGGATATTTTGGGGTGTTTTGGGGTGTTTTGGGGAATTTTTGGGTTGGGATTTCAGGATTTTTTTGGGGATTTTTGGGGATATTTTTTGGGATTTTTGGGATTTTTTGGGGGATATTTTTGGGATTTTTTGGATGTTTTGGGTTTTTTTGGGGAATATTTGGGTTGGGATTTTGGGATTTCAGGATTTTTTGGGGGATTTTTTTGGGATATTTTTGGGGATATTTTTGGGATATTTTTGGGATATTTTGGGATATTTTGGGGTGTTTTGGGGTGTTTTGGGGTGCTGACTCCCCCGCAGCGCAGACCCCATCGAGGAGTTCACCCCGAGAGAGAGGGAAATCCCTTTAAAAATGGGGAATTTTGGGTTTTTGGGGAATAGTTGGGCTGGGATTTCGGGATTTTTTGGGGATTTTTTGGGGATATTTTGGGGTGTTTTGGTGTTTTTTGGGGATATTTTGGGTTGGGATTTCGGGATTTTTGGGGGATTTTTTGGGGATATTTTTGGGATATTTTTGGGATATTTTGGGATATTTTGGGGTGTTTTGGGGTGTTTTGGGGTGCTGACTCCCCCCGCAGCGCAGACCCCATCGAGGAGTTCACCCCGAGAGAGAGGGAAATCCCTTTAAAAATGGGGATTTTTGGGGAATTTTTGGGGTTTTTTGGGGGATTTTTTTGGGGATTTTTTTTGGAATTTTTGGGGTGCTTTGGGGGGTTTTTTAGGGGGAATATTTCATCTGGGATTTCGGGATTTTTTTTGGGATATTTTTGGGATTTTTGGGGTGTTTTTGGGGTGTTTTGGGGAATTTTTGGGTTGGGATTTCAGGATTTTTTGGGGGATTTTTTGGGGATATTTTGGGATGTTTTGGGGTTTTTTTGGGGAATATTTCATCAGGGATTTCAGGATTTTTTGGGGATTTTTTTGGGGGATATTTTGGGGTGTTTTGGGGTGTTTTGGGGAATTTTTGGGTTGGGATTTCAGGATTTTTTTGGGGATTTTTTGGGGATTTTTTTGGGATATTTTTGGGAATTTTTTGGGATGTTTTGGGTCTTTTTTGGGGAATATTTCATCTGGGATTTCGGGATTTTTTGGGGATTTTTTTGGGGATATTTTGGGGTGTTTTGGGGAATTTTTGGGTTGGGATTTCAGGATTTTTTTTGGGGATATTTTTTGGGATATTTTTGGGATATTTTGGGATATTTTTTGGGGTGCTTTGGGGTGTTTTGGGGTGCTGACTCCCCCGCAGCACAGACCCCCATCGAGGAGTTCACCCCGGGAGAGAGGGAAATCCCTTTAAAAATGGGGATTTGGGGGAAATTTTGGGTTGGAATTTCGGGATTTTTTGGGATTTTTTTGGGGGATATTTTGGGATGTTTTGGGGTTTTTTTGGGGAATATTTCATTTGGGATTTCGGGATTTTTTGGGGATTTTTTTGGGGTGTTTTGGGGTGTTTTGGGGAGTTTTTTGGAATATTTCATCTGGGATTTCGGGATTTTTGGGGGTTTTTTGGGATTTTTTGGGGATATTTTGGGATGTTTTGGGGGTTTTTTTGGGGAATATTTCATCTGGGATTTCAGGATTTTTGGGGGATTTTTTTGGGGATATTTTGGGGTGTTTTGGGGAATTTTTGGGTTGGGATTTCAGGATTTTTTTGGGGGATTTTTTTGGGATATTTTTGGGATATTTTGGGATATTTTTGGGGGTGTTTTGGGATTTTTGGGGTGTTTTGGGGTGTTTTGGGGGCGCCCCCGCGCGCAGACCCCTCGGGGTTCCCCCGAGGGGGAATCCCTTTAAATGGGGAATTTTGGGTTTTTGGGGAATAGTTGGGCTGGGATTTCGGGTTTTTTGGGGTTTTTTGGGGATATTTTGGGGTGTTTTGGGGTTTTTTGGGGAATTTTCATTTGGGATTTCGGGACTTTTTGGGGGATTTTTTTGGGGATATTTTGAGGTGTTTTGGTGTTTTTTGGGGATATTTTGGGTTGGGATTTTGGGATTTTTTGGGGGATTTTTTGGGGATATTTTTTGGGATATTTTGGGGATATTTTGGGATATTTTGGGGTGTTTTGGGGTGTTTTGGGGTGCTGACCCCCCGCAGGCAGCCCCATCGAGGAGTTCCCCCGAGAGAGAGAAATCCCTTTAAAAATGGGGAATTTTGGGGTTTTTGGGGAATTTTCGGGCTGGGATTTCGGGATTTTTTGGGATGTTTTGGGAATTTTTGGGATGTTTTGGGGGTTTTTGGGGAATATTTCATCTGGGATTTCGAGATTTTTGGGGATTTTTTTGGGATATTTTGGGGTGTTTTGGTGTTTTTTGGGGATATTTTGGGTTGGGATTTCGGGATTTTTTTGGGGATTTTTGGGGATATTTTTGGGATATTTTTGGGATATTTTGGGATATTTTGGGGTGTTTTGGGGTGTTTTGGGGTGCTGACTCCCCGCAGCGCAGACCCCATCGAGGAGTTCACCCCGAGAGAGAGGGAAATCCCTTTAAAAATGGGGAATTTTGGGTTTTTGGGGAATAGTTGGGCTGGGATTTCGGGATTTTTTGGGGGATTTTTTTGGGGATATTTTGGGGGTGTTTTGGTGTTTTTTGGGAATATTTTGGGTTGGGATTTCGGGATTTTTTGGGGGATTTTTTGGGGATATTTTTGGGATATTTTTGGGATATTTTTGGGATATTTTGGGGTGTTTTGGGGTGTTTTGGGGTGCTGACCCCCGCAGCGCAGACCCCATCGAGGAGTTCACCCCGAGAGAGAGAAATCCCTTTAAAAATGGGGAATTTTGGGGTTTTTTGGGGAATTTTCGGGCTGGGATTTCGGGATTTTTTGGGATGTTTTTGGGAATTTTTGGGATGTTTTGGGGGTTTTTTGGGGAATATTTCATCTGGGATTTCGAGATTTTTTGGGGATTTTTTTGGGATATTTTGAGGTGTTTTGGTGTTTTTTGGGGATATTTTGGGTTGGGATTTCGGGATTTTTTGGGGATTTTTTGGGGATATTTTTGGGATATTTTGGGATATTTTGGGGTGTTTTGGGGTGTTTTGGGGAATTTTTGGGTTGGGATTTCAGGATTTTTTGGGGATTTTTTGGGGATATTTTTTGGGATTTTTTGGGATTTTTTGGGGGATATTTTTGGGATTTTTTGGATGTTTTGGGTTTTTTTTGGGGAATATTTGGGTTGGGATTTTGGGATTTCAGGATTTTTTGGGGGATTTTTTGGGATATTTTTGGGGATATTTTTTGGGATATTTTGGGGATATTTTGGGATATTTTGGGGTGTTTTGGGGTGTTTTGGGGTGCTGACCCCCGCAGCGCAGACCCCATCGAGGAGTTCACCCCGAGAGAGAGGGAAATCCCTTTAAAAATGGGGATTTTTGGGGAATTTTTGGGGTTTTTTGGGGGATTTTTTTGGGGATTTTTTTGGGAATTTTTGGGGTGCTTTGGGGGTTTTTTGGGGGGACTATTTCATCTGGGATTTCGGGATTTTTTGGGATATTTTTGGGATTTTTGGGGTGTTTTGGGGAATTTTTGGGTTGGGATTTCAGGATTTTTTGGGGATTTTTGGGGATATTTTGGGATGTTTTGGGGTTTTTTGGGGAATATTTCATCAGGGATTTCGGGATTTTTGGGGATTTTTTGGGGATTTTTTGGGGATATTTTGGGGTGTTTTGGGGTGTTTTGGGGTGCTGACTCCCCCCGCAGCGCAGACCCCCATCGAGGAGTTCACGCCCACACCTGCCTTCCCGGCGCTGCAGTACCTGGAGTCGGTGGATGAGGGGGGCGTGGCCTGGAGGGCGGGGCTGCGGATGGGAGACTTCCTGATCGAGGTGAGGCCACGCCCACCCGGGCACACCTGGGCACACCTGGGGACATTGACGTACACCTGGGGACACACCTGGGGACATTGACACTCACCTGGGGACACCTGGGGACACACCTGGGGACACACCTGGGGACATCTGGGGACATCTGGGGACACCTGGGGACATTGACACACACCTGGGGCACACCTGGGGACAGCTGGGGACACCTGGGCACACCTGGGAACACCTGGGGACAGCTGGGGACATTGACACACACCTGCGGACATTGACACACACCTGGGGACACCTGGGGACACACCTGGGAACACCTGGGCACACCTGGGGAACACCTGGGGACAGCTGGGGACACCTGGGGACACCTGGGGACATTGACACACACCTGGGGACACCTGGGGACAGCTGGGGACATCTGGGCACACCTGGGGACATTGACACTCACCTGGGGACACCTGGGGACACACCTGGGGACACACAGGGACATCTGGGCACACCTGGGGGCATTGACACACACCTGGGGACACCTGGGGACAGCTGGGGACATCTGGGGACACACCTGGGGACATTGACATACACCTGGGGACAGCTGGGGACACTGGGGACACCTGGGAACACCTGGGGACAGCTGGGGACACACCTGGGGACACCTGGGGACACACCTGAGTACATTGACATACACCTGGGCACACCTGGGGACACACCTGGGGACACCTGTGCACACAGACACACACCTGGGGACACCTGTACATAGACCTGGGCACATTGACACACACCTGTGCACAATTAGGCACACACCTGGGCACACCTAGGGACACACCTGGGCAGATCTGGGGACACTGACACACACCTGGGTATGTTGACACATACCTGGGCACACCTGTGCACACCGACACACACCTGGGCACATCTGCAGACACCCGGGCACACCTGGGGACATGTGGGGACACACCTGGGGACATCTAGGCGCATACCTGGGAACACCTGGGAACACCTGGGGACACCTGGGCATACCTAGGCACACACCTGGGGACACCTGGGCATACCTAGGCACACACCTGGGCACATCGACACACACCTAGGCACACCTGGGGACGCTTGGGAACACCTGGGGACACCTGGGGACACACCTGGGCACATCTGCAGACACCTGGGCACACACCTGGGCACATTGACACACATGGGCCACACCTGGGTACACTGACACACACTTGGGCACACCTGGGAACACCTAGGCACACACCTGAGCATACTGACACACACCTGGGCACACCTGGGCACACCTGTGCACACCCCACATGGGACCCAGCCCATGTGTGTGACAGGTGTGTTCAGGTGTGTCACTCCATGTTCAGGTGTGCACAGGTGTGTGTGACCGTGTAACGGCATGTGCACAGGTGTGTGCAATCACCTGTCCAGGTGTGCGACTGCTCAGGTGTGTATGCCCAGTGTCACACCTGTGTGTCCCCTGGGTGACACCTGTTACCTGTGTGACATCACCTGTGTCACACACCTGTGTCACACCTGTCTCACACATTACCTGTGTGATGTCACACACCTGTCACACACCTGTGTCACCTGTCACACCTGTCCTACACCTGTCACACACCTGTGTCACACCTGTCTCACACAGCCTGTGTGATGTCACACACCTGTCACACACCTGTCTACACCTGTCACACATCTGTCTCACCTGTCCTACACCTGTCTCACCTGTCACACATGCCTGTGTGATGCTCACACCTGTCTCACCTGTCTCACCTGCACAGGTGAACGGTCAGACACGTGTCTCAACACCGTGTGCATCACCTGTCACACACTTCACACCTGTCACACATTACCTCTGTGATGTCACACCTGTCTGTCACACAGGTGTGTCTCACCTGTCGCACAGGTGAACGGTCAGAACGTGGTGAAGGTGGGGCACCGGCAGGTGGTGAACATGATCCTGTCACACACACACACCTGTCACACACACACCTGTGTGATGTCACTCACCTGTACACAGGTGTGTCTCACCTGTCTCACCTGTCGCACAGGTGAACGGTCAAACGTGGTGAAGGTGGGGCAGGAGGTGTGAACAGATCCTGTCACACACATACACCTGTCACACACATTACCTGTGTGATGTCACACCTGTCACAGAGGTGTCACACAGGTGTGTCTCACCTGTCGCACAGGTGAACGGTCAGAACGTGGTGAAGGTGGGGCACCGGCAGGTGGTGAACATGATCCTGTCACACAAACTTCACACATCACCTGTCACACACATTACCTGTCACAGAGGTGTCACACAGGTGTGTCTCACCTGTCTCACCTGTTGCACAGGTGAACGGTCAGAACGTGGTGAAGGTGGGGCACCGGCAGGTGGTGAACATGATCCTGTCACACAACACCTTCACACATACACCTGTCACACACATTACCTCTGTGATGTCACACCTGTCACAGAGGTGTCACACAGGTGTGTCTCACCTGTCTCACTGTCAGGTGAACGGTCAGAACGTGGTGAAGGTGGGGCACCGGCAGGTGGTGAACACGATCCTGTCACACACACACACCTGTCACACACACACCTGTGTGATGTCACTCACCTGTCACACAGGTGTGTCTCACCTGTCTCACCTGTCGCACAGGTGAACGGTCAGAACGTGGTGAAGGTGGGGACGGCAGGTGGTGAACATGATCCTGTCACACATACACCTGTCACACACATTACCTGTGTGATGTCACACCTGTCACAGAGGTGTCACACAGGTGTGTCTCACCTTCGGGAACCACGTGGTGAAGGTGGGGACCGCAGGTGGTGAAAACATCCCTTCAAAAACCCCCCTTCACACACACCCCCCACACACCACCTATCCCAAAATTTTTGTCTCACCTGTTGCACAGGTGAACGGTCAGAACGTGGTGAAGGTGGGGCACCGGCAGGTGGTGAACATGATCCTGTCACACACACACACCTGTCACACACATTACCTGTGTGATGTCACACCTGTCACAGAGGTGTCACACAGGTGTATCTCACCTGTCTCACCTGTCGCACAGGTGAACGGTCAGAACGTGGTGAAGGTGGGGCACCGGCAGGTGGTGAACATGATCCTGTCACACACACACACCTGTCACACCTGTCACAGAGGTGTCACACAGGTGTGTCTCACCTGTCTCACCTGTCGACAGGTGAACGGTCAGAACGTGGTGAAGGTGGGGCACCGGCAGGTGGTGAACATGATCCTGTACACACACACACCTGTCACACCTGTCACAGAGGTGTCACACAGGTGGTCTCACCTGTCTCACCTGTCGCACAGGTGAACGGTCAGAACGTGGTGAAGGTGGGGCACCGGCAGGTGGTGAACATGATCCTGTCACACACACACACCTGTCACACCTGTCACAGAGGTGTCACACAGGTGTGTCTCACCTGTCCAGGTGAACGGTCAGAACGTGGTGAAGGTGGGGCACCGGCAGGTGGTGAACATGATCCGGCAGGGCGGGAACAGCCTGGTGCTGAAGGTGGTGATGGTGACGCGACACCCCGAGCCCCCCGAGGGACCCCGGCGCAGGGGTGAGCACCCACACCTGGGCAGGGGGACAGGGGGGCACCGACACCTGGGGAGGGGGACAGGTAATTGGGGAGGGGGTCCTGAGCACCTGGGCAGGGTCTCAGGTACAGTGGGAAGGGTCTCAGGTAGATGAGGAGGGGTCTCAGGTAATAGTGGGAGGGGTCTCAGGTAGATGGGGAGGGTCTCAGGTGGGCCTGGACACCTAGGGAGGGGTCTCAGGTAAATGAGGAGGGGTCCCAGGTAATTGGGGAGGGGTCCTGAGCACCTGGGGAGGGTCCCAGGTAAATGGGGAGGGTCCCAGGTAGATGGGGAGGGGCCCCAGGTAAATGGGGAGGGGTCTCAGGTAAATGAGGAGGGGCCCCAGGTATAGTGGGGAGGGGGTCTCAGGTGGGCCTGGACACCTGGGGAAGCATCTCACAGCCATAGGAAGGGTCTCAGGTAAATGAGGAGGGGTCTCAGGTAGAGGGGAGGGCCAGGTAGTGGGAGGAGGGGTCTCAGGTAAATGGGGGGGAGGAGGGGTCTCAGGTAAATGAGGAGGGGTCTCAGGTAGATGGGGGAGGGGTCTCAGGTAAGTTGGGGAGGGGTCTCAGGTAATTGGGGGAGGGGTCTCAGGTAAATGAGGAGGGGTCTCAGGTAGATGGGGAGGGGTCTCAGGTAATTGGGGAGGGGTCTCAGGTAGATGGGGAGGGGTCTCAGGTAAATGAGGAGGGGTCTCAGGTAGATGGGGAGGGGTCTCAGGTAGATGGGGAGGGGTCTCAGGTAAATGAGGAGGGGTCTCAGGTAGATGGGGAGGGGTCTCAGGTAATTGGGGAGGGGTCTCAGGTAAATGAGGAGGGGTCTCAGGTAGATGGGGAGGGGTCTCAGGTAATTGGGGAGGGGTCTCAGGTAGATGGGGAGGGGTCTCAGGTAAATGAGGAGGGGTCTCAGGTAGATGGGGAGGGGTCTCAGGTGGGCCCGGACACCTGGGGAGGGGTCCCAGGTAAATGAGGAGGGGTCTCAGTAATTAGGGGAGTGGTCTCAATTGGGGCGGGGTCTCGGTAATTAGGGAGGGTCTCATTAATTAGGGGGAGGGGTCTGCGGTGCTGGGGGGCTGCCCGGCGGCCTGAGTTAATTTGGGGAGGGGTCTCTGACGCCCCCCACCCCCCAGCCGCGCTCCGGTAATTAGGGGAGGGCTCTCGGTTAATTAGGGGGTCTCAGTTAATTAGGAAGGTGCCACTAATTAGGGGAGGGGTCTCCGGGGGTGTAATTAATTAGGGGGAGGGGTCTCAGTTAATTAGGAAGGTGCCACTAATTAGGGAGGGGTCTCCGGGGGTGTAATTAATTAGGGGAGGGGTCTCAGTTAATTAGGAAGGTGTCGGTAATTAGGGAGGGGTCTCCGGGGGGTGTAATTAATTTGGGGAGGGGTCTCACTAATTGGGGAGGGGTCTCCGGGGCTGTCACTAATTAGGGGAGGGCAGTAATTAATTGGGGAGGGGTCTCTGGGCAGTAATTAATTGGGGAGGGGTCTCTCCCGCCAGCCGCACCCGCCCCAGCCGCGATCTCAGTTAATTAGGGGAAGATCTCAGTTAATTGGGAAGGTCTCGGTAATTAGGGGAGGTGTCAGTAATTAGGGGAGGGGTCTCCGGGGCTGTCACTAATTAGGGGGGGAAGAAATAAGGGGAGGGGTCTCTGGGCAGTTATTAATTAGGGGAGGGGTCTCTCCCAGCCGCGCCGCCTCCCCGCCCCTGTGATATCCGGTAATTAGGGGAGTTCTGAGTTAATTGGGGAGGGGTCTGAGTTAATTGGGAAGGTGTCACTAATTAGGGAAGGGGTCTCACTAATTAGGGGAGGGGTCTCGGGGCTGTAATTAATTAGGGGAGGGGTCTCTCCCCCAGCCCCGATCTCCAGTAATTAGGGAAGGTGTCAGTTAATTGAAGGGTCTCGTTAATTGGGAAGGTCTCAGTTAATTGGGAAGGTCTCAGTAATTAGGGGAGGGGTCTCTGGGGGCAGTAATTAATTGGGGAGGGGTCTCCGGGGCTGTAACTAATTAGGGGAGGCAGTAATTAATTGGGGAGGGGTCTCTCCCGCCAGCCGCCCCCTCCAGCCACGATCTCTGGTAATTAGGGGAAGATCTCAGTTAATTGGGAAGTTCTCGGTAATTAGGGGAGGTGTCACTAATTAGGGGAGGGGTCTCCGGGGCAGTAATTAATTAGGGGAGGGGTCTCTCCCCCAGCCGCCCCTCCCAGCCCCGCCGCCTCCCCGCCCCTGTGATCTCCGGTAATTAGGGGAAGGGCTCTGGTAATGGGTGATCTCAGTTAATTGGGAAGGTGTCACTAATTAGGGGGGGGTATTAATTAGGGGAGGGAGTAATTAATTAGGGGAGGTAAATTGGGGCCAGTCTCCGGTAATTAGGGGAAGATCTCAGTAATTGAGGAGGGGGTCTCCGGGGCTATAGTTAATTAGGGGAGGGCAGTAATTAATTAGGGAGAGGGCTGTAATTAATTGGGGAGGGGTCTCTCTCCAGCCGCCCCCCCCAGCCCCGCCGCCTCCCCGCCCCTGTGATCTCCGGTAATTAGGGGAAGGGTCTCTGGTAATTGGGGTGGAAGGTGTCAGTAATTAGGGGAGGGGTCTCGGGGCAGTAATTAATTAGGGGAGGGCAGTAATTAATAGGGGAGGGGTCTCCCCAGCCGCCCCCTCCCAGCCCCGCCACCTCCCCGCCCCTGTGATCTCCGGTAATTAGGGGAAGATCTAGTTAATTGGGAAGGTCTAGTTAATGGGGAGGGGTCCCGGGGCTGTACTAATTAGGGAGGGCAGTAATTAATTAGGGGAGGGGTCCAAAAGGGAGGGGTCTCCCCAGCCGCCCCCCCCAGCCCCGCCGCCTCCCCGCCCCTGTGATCTCCGGTAATTAGGGGAAGGGTCTCAGTTAATTGGGAGGGGTAATAGGGAAGGTGTCAGTAATTAGGGGAGGGGTCTCCGGGGCTATAGTTAATTAGGGGAGGGCAGTAATTAATTGGGGAGGGGTCTCTGGGCAGTAATTAATTGGGGAGGGGTCTCTCTCCAGCCGCCCCCCCAGCCCCGCCGCCTCCCCGCCCCCGCCATCTCGCTGCGCTCCAAGTCCATGACGTCAGAGCTCGAGGAGATGGGTGAGGGGTTTGGGGGATTTGGGGGATTTTGGGGATTTGGGGGAATTTGGGGGGATTTGGGGGAATTTGGGGATTTCGGAGATTTGGGGGATTTTGGGGGAATTTTGGGAGGATTTGGGAGGATTTTGGGGGAATTTGGGGTGGGGAAAATTTGGGGGAATTTTGGGGGATTTGGGGGAATTTTGGGGAGGATTGGGGGATTTGGGGGGAATTTGGGGGGAATTTGGGGGTTCCTGGGGGAATTTGGGGAATTTGGGGGGGATTTGGGGGAATTTTGGGGGATTTGGGGGATTTGGGGAATTTGGGGAATTTGGGGGGATTTTGGG
The DNA here is from genome assembly GCA_024500445.1 of Entomyzon cyanotis. Taxonomy (NCBI): domain Eukaryota; kingdom Metazoa; phylum Chordata; class Aves; order Passeriformes; family Meliphagidae; genus Entomyzon; species Entomyzon cyanotis. The sequence continues at coordinate 200,602 of JAKEPQ010000997.1, forward strand.
GGATTTGGGGATTTGGGGGAATTTGGGGGGATTTTGGGGGATTTTGGGGATTTGGGGATTTGGGGGGAATTTGGGGATTTGGGGGATTTTGGGGATTTGGGGGATTTGGGGATTTGGGGATTTTGGGGGAATTTGGGGGATTTTGGGGATTTGGGGGATTTGGGAGGATTTTGGGGGGATTTTGGGGGGAATTTGGGGTCCTGGGGGAAATTTTGGGGGAATTTGGGGGAATTTTGGGGAGGATTGGGGGATTTGGGGGAATTTTGGGGGGATTTGGGGGAATTTGGGGGATTTGGGGGATCTGGGGGATTTTGGGGGTCCTGGAGTGGTTTTGGGGGAAATTTGGGGGGAATTTTGGGGGATTTTGGGGGGATTTGGGGGATTTTGGGGGAATTTTGGGGAATTTTGGGGGATTTTGGGGATTTTGGGGGGAATTTGGGGGGGATTTGAGGTGATTTGGGGGGATTTGGGGGTCCTGGGTGGAATTTTGGCGGAATTTGGGGAAATTTTGGGGGAATTTTGGGGGTCCTGGGGGAATTTGGGGGGGTTTGGGGAATTTTGGGGGGTTTGGGGGGATTTTGGGGAATTTGGGGGATTTGGGGGGATTTTGGGGATTTTGGGGGATTTTGGGGGATTTTGGGGGAATTTGGGGGATTTTGGGGGAATTTGGGGGAATTTTGGGGGGTTTTGGGGAATTTTGGGGGAATTTTGGGGGATTTTGGGGAATTTTGGGGGAATTTGGGGGAATTTGGGAAGTCCTGGGGGGATTTGTGGGGAATTTTGGGGATTGGGGGGAATTTGGGGAGGATTTGGGGGCAATTTTGGGGGTCCTGGAGTGGTTTTGGGGGAATTTCGAAGAATTTCGGGGGAATTTGGGGTTCCTGGGGGAATTTTGGGGGAATCAGGGGGGAATTTTGGGGAATTTTGGGGAATTTTGGAGGAATTTTGGGGTTCCTGGGTGGTTTCAGGGAGATTTTGGCAGAATTTTCAGGGAATTTGGGGTTTTGGGGGAATTTTGGGGAGGTTTTGGTGGGTTCTGGGAGGGATTTGGGGGATTTTGGGGAATTTTGGGGATTTGGAGGAATTTTGGGAATTTTGGGAATTTTGGGGATTTTGGGGAATATTGGGGATTTGGGGGAAAATTTTGGGATTTTGGGGGTCCTGGAGTGGTTTTGGGGGAATTTTGGGGGTCCTGGGGAGATTTGGGGGGAATTTGGGGGATTTTGGGGAATTTGGGGGATTTTGGGGGATTCGTGGGAATTTTGGGGGTTTCGGGGGGAGAATTTTGGGGGATTTTGGGGAAATTCTGAGGGGTTTTGGGAAAATTTGTGGGGAATTTGGGGAGATTTTGGGAGGATTTTGGGGAATATTGGGGGATTTGTGGGAAATTTTGGGGATTTTGGGGGTCCTGGAGTGGTTTGGGGGGAATTTTGGGAAATTTTGGGGGGAATTTTGGGGCAATTTTGGGAAATTTTGGGGAATTTGGGGGATTTTGGGGGTCCTGGGGGGATTTTGGGGCAATTTTGGGGGATTTGGGGGGAATTCTGGGGTGATTTTTGGGGGAATTTGGGGTTCCTGGGGGAGATTTTGGTGGTTTGGGGGGAATTTTGGGGGATTTTGGGGAAATTCTGAGGGGAATTTGGGGAGATTTTGGGAGGATTTTGGGGCAGTTTTGGGGGGTTTGGGGGGATTTTGGGGATTTTTGGGGGTCCAGGAGTGGTTTGGGGTGGATTTTGGGGGATTTTGGGTGGATTTGGGGAGTTTTGGGGGATTTTGGGAGTTTTGGGTGGATTTTGGGTGGGTTTGGGGAGTTTTGGGTAGATTTTGGGGTCCCAGGGTGGATTTTTGGGGTGTTTTGGGGGTTTTGGGGTCTCTGAGGAATTTGGGGTCCCGGGGGCTTCGCTGACCTTTGCTGACCTTTGACCTTTGCCCTCCCCTCCCCCCTGCTGCCCCAAAGTGGAGAAGGGTGAGCTGGGGTGGGGGAGGGGCGGGGGGGCTGAGACCCCCCGGGAGTTTGGGACCCCAAAAATATCCTAAATATCCTAAAAATACCCCAAAACAGCCAAAAAATATCCTAAAAATACCCCAAAATAGCAAAAAAAATCCCAAAATATCCCAAAATACCCTAAAAATACCCCAAAACAGCCAAAAATTAGCCCAAAATAGCCCAAAATATCCTAAAACTACCCCAAAATTGCCAAAAAATACCCCAAAACAGCCAAAAATAGCCCAAAATCGCCCAAAAAAACCCCAAAAATACTCCAAAATATCCTAAATATCCTAAAAATACCGCAAAACAGCCAAAAATATCCTAAAACCACCCCAAAATAGCCAAAAAATATCCTAAAATAGCCCAAAATAGCCCAAAATAGCCAAAAATATCCTAAATATCCTAAAAATAGCCCAAAACAGCCAAAAATATCCTAAAATAGCCCAAAAGAGCCAAAAAATATCCCAAACCAGCCAAAAATAGCCCAAAATCGCCCAAAAAACCCCAAAAATACCCCAAAATATCCTAAATATCCTAAAAATACCCCAAAACAGCCAAAAATATCCTAAAATAGCCCAAAAGAGCCAAAAATATCCCAAAATCGCCCAAAATATCCTAAAAACACCCCAAAATAGCAAAAAATAGCCCAAAACAGCCCAAAATAGCTCAAAAATATCTCTGAATATACCAAAATACCCCAAAAGAGCCAAAAATAGCCCAAAATCGCCCAAAAACCCCGAAAATACCCCAAAATATCCCAAAAATACCCCAAAACAGCCAAAAACCACCAAAATAGCCCAAAATAGCCCAAAATATCCTAAAAATAGCCAAAAAAAATCTCAAAATAGCCCAAAATAGCCCAAAAAACCCTGGAAATGCCCCAAAATATCCTAAAAATAGTCAAAAACCACCCCAAATACCCCAAAAATACCCCAAAATATCCCAAAAATACCCAAAAATATCCCAAAAATACAGCAAAATACCTCAATATATCCCAATATTCCCCAAAATATCCCAGAAGATCCTAAAATAGCCCAAAATATCCCAAAAAATGCACCAAAGTATCCCAAAATATCCAAAAATACCCCAAAATATCCCCAAATAGCTCAAAAGATCCCAAAACAGCCCAAAAATACCAAAAGGTACAGCAAAATACCTGAAATACCCCAAAATATCCTAAAAATACCCCAAAATATCCCAAAATACCCCAAAATACCCCAAAATACACCAAAATATCCCAAAATACCCAAAATCTACCCAAATACCCCAAAATACACCAAAGTACCAAAAAAAAAATCCAAAAATATCCAAAATATCCCAAAACAACCCCAAAGTACCCAAAAATACACCAAAGTACCCCAAAATATCCCAAAATATCAAAAATCCCAAAATATCCCAAAATATCCCAAAATATCCCAAAATACCAAAAAAATCCCAAAAATACAGCAAAATACCCAAAATTACCCCAAAATAGCCAAAAATCGACCAAAATACCCCAAAATATCCCGAAAACCCAAATAACCCAAAATGCCCTAAAATACACCAAAATACAAAAAAACCCAAAACCCCAAAATATCCCAAAATACCCCAATATACCCCAATATACCTGAAAATATCCTAGAAAAATCTCCCAAATATCCCAAAAATGCCCAAAATACCCAAAAATACCCCAAAATTCCCCAATTCGACTCCAAAATCCCAAATCTCCCCAAAATCCCAAAAATCCTAAAAAATCCCCTCAGGACCTCCCAAGAGCCTCCCAAATCCCTCAAAATTCCCAAAAATCTCCACAAATTCCCCCAAAATTCCCCCCAAAATGACAAAAAAAAATCCCCAAAATCCCCAAATTCCCCCCAAAATCGCCCAAAAATCCCATTAATTTAGCCCCAAATCTCTCCCAAAATTCCCCCAAAATCCCCCCCAAAAATTCCCCAAAAAATCACCACAAAATTCCCCAAATTCCCCAAAATCCCTGAAAAATCCCAATTCCCCAAAATCCCCCCAAATTCCCCCCAAAAAATCCCCAAAAATTCCCCCCAAAATCCCCAAAAATCTGAAATTCCCCAAAAATTCCCAAATTCCCCAAAATCCCCCCAAAAAAAAAAAAAAAAATTCCCAAATTCCCCCAAAAATCCCCAAAAAATCCCCAAAAAATCCCCAAAATCCCCCCAAAAATCCAAAAAATTCCCAAAAATCCCCAAAAATCCCCAAAATCCCCACAAAATTCCCCAAAATCACCAAAAATTCCCCAGAATTCCCCAAAACCCCCAAAAAATCCCCAAAAATGCCTCCAAAATCACCCCAAAATAAAAAAAAATCCCCCAAATAAAAAAAAATCCCCAAAAATCCCCAAAAATTCCCCCCAAAATTCCCAAAATTCCCAAAATCCCCAAAACTCCCAAAAAATCCCCCAAATCCCCAAAATTAAAAAAAAAAAAAGTCCCCAAAAAATTCCCCCAAAAAATCCCAAATCCCCAAAAATTTCCCCAGAAATTCCCAAAAATCCCCAAAATTCCCCCCAAATCACCAAAAATTCCCAAAAATCACCACAAAATTCCCGAAAAAATCCCCAAAAATCCCAAATTCCCCAAAATTTCCCAAAAAATCCCCAAAAATTCCCCCAAGAATTCCCAAAATTTCCCCAAAAATCCCCAAAAATTCCCCCAAAATCAAAAAAATCCCCCAAAAAATCCCCAAAAATCCCCCCAAAATCACCCCAAAATCCCCCAAAATAAAAAAAAAGTCTCCAAAAATTCCCCAAAAATCCCCAAATCCCCAAAAATCAAAAAAAAATCCCAAAAATCAAAAAAAAAAGCCAAAAAATCCCCCAAAATCCCAATTTTCCCGCAAATCCCGCCAAAAATCCTCAAAAATTCCCCAATATTCCCCAAAAATTCCCCCCAAATCCCCCCCCAAAAAAAATCCCAAAAATCAAAAAAATTCCCCAAAAATCCCAATTCCCCAAAATTCCCCAAAAATCCCCAAAATCCCCAAATCCCCAAAAATCAAAAAAAAATCCCCCAAAATCCCCAAAAATCAAAAAAATCCCCCAAAAATCCCCCAAAAATTCTCCAAAAATCCCCCAAAAAATCCCAAAAATCCCAAATTCCCCAAAAAATCCCCAAAATCCCCAAAAATCCCCAAAACTCCTTAAAAGTCCCCAAAAATCCCCAAAATTCCCCCAAAATCACCAAAAATTCCCAAATTCCCCAAAAATCCCAAAATCCCCCAAAATCCCCAAATCCCCAAAAATCCAGAAAAAATCCCAAATTCCCCCAAAATCACCCCAAAATCCCCAAAAATTCCCCCAAAATCACCTAAAAATCCCCAAAAATCCCCAAAAAGTCTCCAAAAATTCCCCAAATTCCCCAAAATCCCCAAAATCCCCCAAAATCCCCAAATCCCCCAAAATCCAAAAAAAATTTCAAAAATCCTCAAAAAACCCCAAAAAATCCCCCAAAATCACCCAAAAATCCCAAAAATCCCAAAAAAGTCTCCAAAAATTCCCCCAAATCCCCCAAATTCCCAAAAATCCCCAAAAATCCCCAAAAATTCCCCCAAAAAATCCCCAAAATCCCCCAAATTCCCCCCAAATTGCCCCAAAAAATCCCCAAAAACCCCCAAATTCCCAAAATTCCCCAAAAATCCCCAAAAATTCCCCCAAAAATCACCCAAAATCCCAAAATCCCCAAAAATAAAAAAAAAATTCCCAAATTCCCAAAAAAAATCCCAAAAAATCCCCAAAAATCACCAAAAAAAAAAAAATCCCCAAAAATTCCCCCAAAATCACCCAAAAATCCCAAAAAAGTCTCCAAAAATTCCCCAAATTCCCCAAAATTCCCCAAAATCCCCCAAAAATCCCAAAAATCCTCAAAAAACCCCAAAAAATCCCCCAAAATCCCCAAAATCCCCCAAAATCCCCAAATCCCCAAAAATCCCTGAAAAATCCCAAATTCCAATCCCCCAAAAATTCCCCAAAAATCCCAAAAATCCCCAAAAATCCCCAAAAATCCCAAAAAATTCCCCCCAAAATCACCCAAAATCCCCAAATCCCCAAAAATCCAAAAAAAATCCCAAATTCCCCCAAAAAATCCCAAAAAATCCCCAAAAATCACCAAAAATCAAAAAAAATCCCCAAAAAATCCCCCAAAAATTCTCCAAAAATCCCCAAAAATCCCCAAAATCCCCCAAATTCCCCCCAAATTCCCCCAAAAAATCCCCAAAATTCCCCCAAAAAAATCCCAAAAATCCCAAAAATCCCAAAAATCCCAAAAATCCCAAAATTCCCCCAAAATCCCCCCAAACTGCCCTAACTGGTGTCGTGTCTCCCCAGTCTCCCCCTGGAAGAAGCGCAGTGGTGAGTGAGAGCTCCTTGCACACCCATTGCACACCCATTGCACACTCATGGGGACCTCCCAGGCCTTGCACACTCACCTGGACACTCCTGCGAGGCTTTGCACGCTCATTGCACACTCAGGCCTTGCACACTCATCGAGCCCCAGGCCTTGCACACCCCCCACCGTCATTGCACACTCATTAAAGACCCCATAGGGGATTTGTATGAGGCTTGCACACCCATTGCACACTCATTTTAAACCCATAACGGGCATGCACAAGCCTTGCGCACTCCTTGCACACTCATTGCACACTCCTGGATCCCTCCCAGGCCTTGCACACTCACCTGCACACTCGTGCAAGGCTTTGCACACTCATTAAAGATCCCATAGGGGATTGGTATGAGGCTTGCACACCCATTGCACACTCATTTTAAACCCTTAAAGGGCTTTGCACAAGCCTTGCACACTCACATGGACACTCGTGCAAGGCTTTGCACACCCATCACACACTCACCTGGAATCCTTGTGCAAGGCTTTGCACATGCATTGCACACTCAGCTCACACCCCTTATTGCACACTCATCTCACACTCATTGACCCCCGGGGCTTTGCACACTCACTTGGACACTCGTGCAAGGCTTTGCACACCCATTGCACGCTCAGGCCTTGCACACTCATCCAACCCCCAGTGCAAGGCTTTGCACGAGTCTTGCACACTCATTAACGACCCCCATAGAGGATTTGTACAAGGCTTGCACACTCATTGCACACTCATCTCACACCCCCTTGCACACTCATTGACCCCTGGCCTTGTACACTCATTGCACACCTAGATGAGACTCCTGCAGGCCTTGCACACCCATTTAAAACCCCCACGAAGGACTTGCACGAGCCTTGCACACTCATTGTGCAAGCCTTGCACACTCATGGGATCCCCGTGCAAGCCTTGCACGGCCCTTGCACACTCACCCATCGCACTCCCCACCCTTGCACACCCATTGCACACCAGCACCAGGACTGGCACGGCCCTTGCACACTCATTGAACCCCCGTGCGATCTTCCCAGGGCCTTGCACACTCACTCGTTTGCACACTCACTGTTTTGCACACTCACTCATCCCACCCCCTGCTCTTGCACGCTCATCGGAACCCCCATGCAAGCTTTCCACGGCTCTTGCACACTCACTGGGACCCTCGTGCAAGGCTTGCCCAGCCCTCGCACACTCACCCATCGCACTCCCATCCCTTGCACGCTCATTGCACACCAGCTCCAGCCCTTGCACACTCACTGGAATTCCCCTGCAAGGCTTGCACGGCCCTTGCACACTCATCGTGATCCCTGTGCAATGTTCCCAGGGCCTTGCACACTCACTCGTTTTGCACACTCATCCTGCCCCCTGCTCTTGCACACTCACTGGGATTCCCCTGCAAGGCTTGCACGGCCCTTGCACACTCATCCCCCTTGCACACTCACCCATCGCCCCTCCCAGCCTTGCACACTCATCGCCGCCCCTCCCCCCAAAACCCCAAAAACCCCAAAAACCCCAAAAAACCCCAAAAACCCCAAAAAACCCAAAAAACCCAAAAAACCCCAAAACCCCAAACCAAAAAACCCCAAAAACCCCAAAAACCCCAAAAAACCCCAAAAACCCCAAAAACCAAAAAAACCCCAAAAACCCCAAAAACCCCAAAAAACCCAAAAAACCCCAAAAAACCCCAAAACCCCCAAATTCCCTCAGGATCCCCAAAACACCTCCCAGGACCACCAAAACCCCCCAAAGACCCCAAAAGACCCCCAGGACACCCCAAAGACCACCCAGACTCTCCCAAATTCTCCCCAGAATCCCCAAAAAAACCCCAAAACACCCCCAGGACCCCAAAAGACCCCCGAAAGATACCCCAAAAACCCCCAAAGACCCCTCAGGATCCCCAAAAAAAACCCCAAAAAATACCCCCAGGACCTCCAAAGACCCCCAAAAAAAACCCCAAAACCCCAAAAGACCCCCCAGGATCCCCAAAACGCCTCCAGAACCTCCCAAAGACCCCAAAAAAACCCCCAGAACCCCCAAGACCCCAAAAAAACCCCAAAACCCCTCAGGATCCCCAAAAACCCCCAAAAAGACCCCCAGGACCCCCAAAGACCCCCAAAATATACCCCAAAACCCCTCAGAATTCCCAAAGACCCCCCAAAAAAACCCCCAAAGATCCCTCAAAAGATCCCCAAAAACCACCCCCAGGACTCCCCAAGACCCCCTCAAATCCTCCCAGGACCCCCTAAAACCTCCCCAAAACATCCCCAGGACCCCCAAAAAGACCCCCAAAACACCCCAAAGACCCCCAGAGTCCCCCAAGACCACCCAAAGACCCCCAAGACCCCCTCAGGACCCCCCCAAAATCCCCCAAAACACCCCAAAGACCCCCAAAAACACCTCCAGAACCTCCCAAAGACCCCCTAAACCAACCCCAGGACCCCCAAAAAGACCCCCAAAGCCCCCCCAAGACCCCCCCAAAACCCCCAAAACCCACCCTAGGACCCCCAAATTCCCCCCCAAACCCCTTCAGAACCCCCCCAAAAGACCCCCAGGACCCCCAAGACCCCCCAAAATCCCCTCAAGACCCCCCCCCAGGACCCCCAAATTCCCCCCCCAAACCCCTTCAAACCCTCCCAAAGACCCCCAAAAACACCCCAAAGAACCCCCAAAACCACCCCCAGGACCCCCAAAAGACCCCCCAGGCCTCCCCCAAACCCCCCAGGACCCCCTCAGGACCCCCAAATTCCCCCCCAAACCCCTTCAAGCCCTCCCAAAGACCCCCAAAAACACCCCAAAGACCCCTCAGGATCCCCAAAAAACCCCAAAAAGACCCCCCAGGACCCCCAAATGCCCCCCAGGACCCCTCGAAACCCCCCCAAAACCACCCCAGGACACCCCAAAGACCCCCCAAAACCACCCCCAGGACCCCCCGAAATCCCCCAAAGCCCCCCAGGACCCCCCCCAAATCCCCCCAAACCCCCCCCAGGACCCCCGAAATCCCCCCAAAGCCCCCCAGGACCCCCCGAAATCCCCCCAAAGCCCCCCAGGATCCCCCAAAATCCCCCCAAAGACCCCCCAGGACCCCCCGAAATCCCCCCAAAGCCCCCAGGATCCCCCAAAACCCCCCAAAGCCCCCCAGGACCCCCCGAAAGCCCCCCAAAGCCACCCCAGGACCCCCCGAAAGCCCCCCAAAGCCACCCCAGGACCCCCCGAAATCCCCCCAAAGCCCCCCAGGACCCCCCAAAATCCCCCCAAAGCCCCCCAGGATCCCCCCGTCTCCCCTCCCCCCCAGAGTTCGACCCCTCCTCGAGCACCGAGAAGAAGAGAACCGTGTACCAGATGGCGCTCAGTGAGTCGGGGGGCTTCGGGGGGCTTCGGGGGGTCCTGAGGGGTCTTGAGGGGCTTTTGGGGGGCTTCGGGGGGCTTTGGGGGGGTCCTGAGGGGTCTTGAGGGGCTTTTGGGGGGCTTCGGGGGGATCTGAGGGAGAATTTGGGGGGGTTTGGAGGGATCTGAGGGGGTCTGGGGGGTTTTGGGGGGCTTTTGGGGAGATTTGGGGGAGATTTGGGGGGTCCTGAGGGGTCTTGAGGGGCTTTTGGGGGGCTTCGGGGGGCTTTGGGGGGGTCCTGAGGGGGTTTTGGGGGTCTTTTTAGGGGTCCTGGGGGGGATTTGAGGGATGCTGAGGGGGATTTTGGGGGTTTTGGGGGTCCTGGGGGGATCTGAGGGGATGTTGGGGAGTTTTGGGGGGTCCTGGGGGGCTTTTGGGGTGTTTTGGGGGTCCTGGGGGGATTGAAGGGGGGCTGAGGGGATTTTGGGGGGATCTGAGGGGGTCTTGGGGGGTCCTGGGGGGTTTTGGGGAGATTTTGGGGGGTCTTGAGGGACTTCTGGGGGGTCTGGGGAGGAATTTGGGGGGTTTTGGGGGTCCTGGGGGGCATCTGAGGGGATGTTGGGGAGTTTTGGGGGGTCCTGGGGGTTTTGGGGGTCCTGGGGGGATTTGAGGGATCCTGAGGGAGAATTTGGGGGGTTTTGGGGGTCCTGGGGGTCTTTTGCGGGTTTGAGGGGATTTTGGGGAGGTTTTGGGGGTCCTGAGGGGATCTTGGGGGTCTTTTAGGGGTCCTGGGTGGATTTGAGGGATGCTGAGGGGGAATTTGGGGGGTTTTGGGGGTCCTGGGGGGTTTTTGGGGGTCCTGGGGGATTGAAGGGGGGCTGAGGGGATTTTGGGGCGTCCTAGGGGGCTTCGGGGGGCTTTTGGGGGGTCCTGGGTGGTTTTGGGGGTTTTGGGGGTCCTGCTGGGATCTTGGGGGTCTTTTTGGGGGTCCTGGGGGGAATTTGGGCGGTTTTGGGGGTCTGGGGGGAGTTGAGGAGGGCTGAAGGGATTTGGGGGGTCCTAGGGGGGCTTTGGGGGGCTTTTGGGGGTTTTGAGGGGCTTTTGGGGGCTTTGGGGGGATCTGAGGGAGAATTTGGGGGGTTTTGGGGGTCCTGAGGGGATCTTGGGGGTCTTTTTGGGGGTCCTGGGGGGTTTTGAGGGGCTTTTGGGGGGCTTCGGGGGCTTTGGGGGGGTCCTGAGGGGGTTTTGGGGGTCTTTTTAGGGGTCCTGGGGAGGATTTGAGGGATCCTGAGGGGGATTTTGGGGAGTTTGGAGGGTCCTGGGGGTCTTTTGGGGTCTTGGGGGTCTTTTGGGGGTCCTGGGGGGATTTGAGGGAAGCCTGGGGGCCTTGGGGGTCTTTGGGGGGTCCTGAGGGGGATTTTGGGGTATTTTGGGGGGTTCTGGGGGGATTTGAGGAGGGTTGAGGGGATTTTGGGGGGATCTGAGGGGGTCTTGGGGGGTCCTGGGGGTTTTGGGGGTCCTGGGGGGATTTGAGGGGGGACTGAGGGAGAATTTGGGGGGTTTTGGGGGTCCTGGGGGTCTTTTGCGGGTTTGAGGGGATTTTGGGGAGGTTTTGGGGGTCCTGAGGGGGTTTTGGGGGTCTTTTGGGGGTCCTGGGGGGAATTTGGGCGGTTTTGGGGGTCTGGGGGGGTTGAGGAGGGCTGAGGGGATTTGGGGGGTCCTAGGGGGCTTTGGGGGGCTTTTGGGGGGTTTTGAGGGGCTTTGGGGGGCTTTGGGGGGATCTGAGGGAGAATTTGGGGTGTTTTGGGGGTCCTGGGGGGATTGAAGGGGGGCTGAGGGGATTTTGGGGGCATCTGAGGGGGTCTTGGGGGCTTTGGAGGGAATTTGGGGATTCCCCAAAAATTCCCCAAAAAATCCCAAAAAATTCCCCAAAAAATCCCCAAAAATTCCCCAAATTCTCCAAAAAAAATCACCAAAAATCCCAAGAAATTCCCCAAAAAAATCCCCAAAAATTCCCAAAAAATTCCCCAAATTCCCAAAAAATTCCCCCAAAATTCCCCAAAATCTCAAAAAATTCTCAAAAAATTCCCAAAATTCCCAAAAAATTCCCCAAAATTCCCCAAAATTCCCGAAAAATTCCCGAAAAATTCCTGAAAAATTCCCCAAAATTCCCCAAAATCCAAAAAAGTTCCCCAATAATTCCCCAAAATTTCCCAAAATTCCTGAAAAATTCTTTAAAATTCCCCAAAATCCTTCAAATTCTTCAAAAATTCCAAAAAAATCCCGGAAAATTCCCCAAAATCCAGCCCCAAAAAATCCCCAAAAATTCCACAAATTCTCCAAAAATTCCCCAAAAATTCCTCAAAAAATCCCCCCAAATTCCCCCAAAATCCCAAGAAATTCCCCCAAATTCTCAAAAAATTCCCAAAAAATTCCCAAAAATTCCCCAAAATCCCCACAATTCCCCCAAATTCCCCCAAAATCCCCTGAAAATTCCCCAGAATTCCCCAAAAATCCCCCCCAAAAATTGCCAAAATTCCCCCAAAATCCCCCAAAATAAAAAAAAATTCCCCAAAATTCCAAAAAAATTCCCAAAAAAATCCCCAAAAATTCCCCCAAATTCCTGTAAAATTAAAAAAAATTCCCCCAAAATCCCCAAAAATCCCCCAAAACCCCCAAAAAATTGCCAAAATTCCCCAAAATTCAAAAAAAAATTCCCAAAATTCCCAAAAATTCCTCCAAAATCCCCAAAAAAATTGCCAAAAATTCCCCAAAATTCCCAAAAAAATTCCCAAAAATCCCCCAAAATTGCCCAAAATTCCAAAATATTCCCCCAAAATCCCCAAAATCCCAAAAAAATCCCCAAAATTCCCCCAAAATCCCCCAAAAATCCAAAAAAAATTCCTCAAAAATCCCCAAAAAATCCCCAAAAATTCCCCAAAATCCTGAACAAATTCCCCAAAAATTCCCCAAAATTCCCCAAAATTCCCCAAAAAACTCCCAAAATCCCCCAAAAATTCCCCAAAATTCTCAAAAAATTCCCAAAATTCCCCAAAAATCCCCCAAAAATCCCAAAAAATCCCCCAAAATCCCCCAAAAAATTTCAAAAAATTCCCCAAAAATCCCCCAAAATCCCAAAAAATCCCCCAAAATAAAAAAAAATTGCCAAAAATCCCCAAAATCCCCCAAAAAATTCCCCAAAAAATCCCCCAAAAATTCCCCAAAAATTTCAAAAAATTCCCAAAAATTCCCCAAAAATTCCCCCAAATTCTCAAAAAATTTTTAAAAATTCCCCAAAAATCCCCCAAAATCCCAAAAAATTGCCAAAAATCCCCCAAAATCCCCCAAAAAATTTCAAAAAATTCCCCAAAAATTCCCAAAAAATTCCCCAAAAATCCAAAAAAATCCCAAAAAATCCCCAAATATCCCCAAAAATCCCCAAAAATTCCCCAAAATTAAAAAAAAATCCCCCAAAAAATCCCCAAAAATTCCCCAAAATCCTGAACAAATTCCCCAAAAAATTGCCAAAAAATTCCCCAAAAATTGCCAAAATCCCCCAAAAATTCCCCAAAATTCTCAAAAAATTCCTCAAAATTCCCCAAAAATCCCCCAAAATCCAAAAAATCCCCCAAAATAAAAAAAAATTGCCAAAAATCCCCAAAAATTCCCAAAAAATTTCAAAAAATTCCCCAAAATTTCCTCAAAAATCCCCAAAAATTCCAAAAAATTCCCAAAAATTCCCCAAAATCCCCCCAAAAATTTCAAAAAATTCCCCAAAAATTCCTCAAAAATCCCCAAAATCCCCCAAAAAATTTCAAAAAATTCCCCAAAAATCCCCCAAAATCCAAAAAATCCCCCCAAAAAAAAAAAAATTGCCAAAAATCCCCAAAAATTCCCAAAAATTTTCAAAAAATTCCCAAAAATGTCCTCAAAAAATCCCCCAAAATTCCCCAAAATCCTGAACAAATTCCCCAAAAATTCCCCAAAAAATCCCCAAAAAATCCCCAAAAATTCCCCAAAATCCTGAACAAATTCCCAAAAAATTCCCCAAAAATTCCCCAAAATCCTCAAAAATTCCCAAAATTCCCCCAAAATCCCCCAAAATCAAAAAAATCCCCCCAAAAAAATTGCCAAAAATCCCCAAAAATTCCCAAAAAATTCAAAAAATTCCCCAAAAATTCCCCAAAATTCCCAAAAAATTCCCCAAAAATCCCCAAAAATTCCCAAAAAATTTCAAAAAATTCCCCAAAAATTCCCCAAAATTCTCAAAAAATTCCCAAAATTCCCCAAAAATCCCCCAAAATCCCAAAAAATCCCCAAAATCCAAAAAAAATTGCCAAAAATCCCAAAAATTCCCAAAAAATTTCAAAAAATTCCCCAAAATTTCCTCAAAAATCCCCAAAATCCCCCAAAAAATTCCCAAAAATTCCCCAAAATCCCCCAAAAATTTCAAAAAACTCCCCAAAAATTCCCCAAAAAATTCCCCAAAATTCCAAAAAATTCCCCAAAAATTCCCCAAAAATCCCCAAAATTCCCAAAAAATTTCCAAAAATTCCCCAAAAATTCCCCAAAATTCCCAAAAAATTCCCCAAAAATCCCCAAAAATTCCCAAAAATTCCCCAAAAATTCCCCAAAATTCTCAAAAAATTCCCAAAATTCCCCAAAAATCCCCCAAAATCCAAAAAAATCCCCCAAAATCCCAAAAAAATTGCCAAAAATCCCCAAAAATCCCCCAAAAAATTTCAAAAAATTCCCCAAAAAATTCCCCAAAATCCCCAAAAAATCCCCAAATATCCCCAAAAATCCCCAAAAATTCCCCAAAATCAAAAAATTCCCCAAAAATTCCCCAAAAATCCCCAAAATCCCAAAAAATTTCCAAAAATTCCCCAAAAAATTCCCCAAAATTCAAAAAATTCCCCCAAAATTCCCAAAAAATTCCCAAAATTCCCCAAAAATCCCCCAAAATTCCAAAAAATCCCCAAAATCCAAAAATCCCCAAAAATCAAAAAAATCCCCAAAAATCCCCAAAAAATTTCCAAAAATCCCCCAAAATCCCCCAAAAAATTTAAAAAAATTCCCCAAAAATTCCCCAAAATTCCCCAAAAATTCCCCAAAAATCCCCAAAAATTCCCAAAAAATTTCAAAAAATTCCCCAAAAATTCCCCAAAATTCCCCAAAATTCTCAAAAAATTCCTCAAAAATCCCCAAAAAATTGCCAAAAATTCCCCAAAATCCTGAACAAATTCCCCAAAAATTCCCCAAAAATCCCCAAAAATTCCCCAAAAAATCCCAAAAAATTCCCCAAAAAAATCCCAAAAAATTCCCCAAAAAATCCCCAAAAATTCCCCAAAAATTTCAAAAAATCCCCCAAAATCCCCAAACTCCCCCAATTTCCCAATTCCAGACAAGCTGGACGAGATCCTGGCGGCGGCGCAGCAGAGCATCAGCGCGGGGGAGGGGCAGGGCGCGCCCCTCCCCCCCTGGGCAAGGGGCGACCGAAGGGATTCTTCGGGCCCGAGGTGGGGAGAGCCCCGGATCGGGGGGAGAGGGGGATTTGGGGGGAAATTTGGGGGGAAATTTGGGGGGAAATGGGGAAATTTGGGGGTAAAATGGGGAAATTTGGGAGGGAAAATTTGGGGTGAAGTGGTGAAATTTGGGGGAAAATGGTGAAATTTGGGGGAAAATGGTGAAATTTGGGGGGGAAATGGTGAAATTTGGGGGAAAATTTGGGGGGAAATTTGGGGGAAATGGGGAAAATTGGGGGGAAAATGGGGAAATTTGGGGGGAAATTTGGGGTGAAGTGGTGAAATTTGGGGGAAAACAATGGAAATTTGGGGGGAAAAGGGGGAAATTTGGGGATAAAATGGGGAAATTTGGGGGGGAAGTTTGGGGGGAAAATGGAGAAATTTGGAGGTAAAATGGGGAAATTTGGGGGGGAAATGACAAAATTTAGGGATAAAGTGTCGAAATTTGGGGGGAAAACGGAGAAATTTGGGGTGGGGGAAAAGGGGGAAATTTGGGGATAAAATAGGGAAATTTGGGGGGAAATTTGGGGTGAAGTGGTGAAATTTGGGGGGAAATGGTGAAATTTGGGGTAAAATGGGGAAATTTGGGGGAAAAGGGTGAAATTTGGGGGGAAAACAATGAAATTTGGGGATAAAATGTCGAAATTTGGGGGGAAAACGGGGAAATTTGGGGGAAAATGGGGAAATTTGGGGGGAAAGGGGAAATTTGGGGGAAAATGGTGAAATTTGGGGATAAAATAGGGAAATTTGGGGGAAAATGGGGAAATTTGGGGGAAAACGGGGAAATTTGGGGATAAAATAGGGAAATTTGGGGGGAAGTTTGGGGGAAAATGGGGAAATTTGGAGGGAAAATGGTGAAATTTGGGGGGAAATGACAAAATTTGGGGAGAAAGTGTCGAAATTTGGGGGAAAATGGGGAAATTTGGGGTGAAATTTGGGGGAAAATGGGGAAATTTGGGGATGAAATGGGGAAATTTGGGGGGAAAATTTGGGGTGAAGTGGGGAAATTTGGGGGAAATGGGGAAATTTGGGGGAAAATGGGGAAATTTGGGGTAAAATGGTGAAATTTGGGGGGAAAACAATGAAATTTGGGGATAAAATGTCGAAATTTGGGGGGAAAACGGAGAAATTTGGGGGAAAATGGGGAAATTTGGGAGGGAAAATTTGGGGTAAAATGGGGAAATTTGGGGGAAAACAATGGGAAATTTGGGGGGAAAATGGGGAAATTTGGGGGAAAATGGGGAAATTTGGGGATAAAATAGGGAAATTTGGGGGGAAAATTTGGGGGGAAATGGGGAAATGGGGAAATTTAGGGGGAAAACAGTGAAATTTGGGGGAAAAATGGTGAAATTTGGGGGGAAATGGAGAAATTTGGGGGAAAATGGGGAAATTTGGGGAGAAATGGGGAAATTTGGGGGGAAATTTGAGGGGAAAATGGAGAAATTTGGAGGGAAAATGGGGAAATTTGGGGAGAAAATGGGGAAATTTGGGGGAAAACTGAGAAATTTGGGGATGAAATGGAGAAATTTGGGGGAAAATTTGGGGTGAAGGGGGAAATTTGGGGGGAAAAGCAATGGAAATTTGGGGGAAAAGGGGGAAATTTGGGGGGAAATGGGGAAATTTGGGGATGAAATGGGGAAATTTGGGGATAAAATGTGGAAATTTGGGGGGAAATGGGGAAATTTGGGGGGAAAAGGGGGAAATTTGGGGATAAAATAGGGAAATTTGGGGGGAAATTTGGGGGGGAAATGGTGAAATTTGGGGGTAAAATGGGGAAATTTGGGGGAAAATGGGGAAATTTGGGGGAAAACGGGGAAATTTGGGGGGAAATGGTGAAATTTGGGGGAAAATGGGGAAATTTGAGGGGAAAATGGGGAAATTTGGGGGGAAAATGGTGAAATTTGGGGGAGAAATGGATGAAATTTGGGGGTAAAATGGGGAAATTTGGGGGGAAAATGGTGAAATTTGGGGGGAAATTTGGGGATAAAATGGTGAAATTTGGGGGAAAATTGGGGGGAAATGGGGGGAAATTTGGGGGGATAAAATGGTGAAATTTGGGGGAGAAATGGTGAAATTTGGGGGAAAACGGTGAAATTTGGGGGGAAAATGGTGAAATTTGGGGGAAAATGGGGAAATTTGGGGGTGAAATGGTGAAATTTGGGGGTGAAATGGTGAAATTTGGGGGGAAATGGTGAAATTTGGGGGGAAATGGGGAAATTTGGTGATAAAATGGTGAAATTTGGGGGGAAAATGGTGAAATTTGGGGGGAAATGGGGAAATTTGGGGGAAAAGGGGAAATTTGGGGGGAAATTTGGGGGAAATTTGGGGGGAAATGGTGAAATTTGGGGGGGAAAAAAGGGAAATTTAGGGGTAAAGAAGTGAAATTTGGGGGAAAGGGGTGAAATTTGGGGATAAAATGGCAAAATTTGGGGGAGGTTTTTGGGATTCCCAGGGAGGTTTTCGGGGTGTCCCTGGTTGGTTTTTGGTGTCCCGGGTGGGATTTTGGGGTTCCGGAGGAAGTTTTTGGGGTTCCCTGGATGATTTTTTGGGGTTCCCAGCTGGATTTGGGGTTCCCTGGATGGTTTTTGGTGCTCCCGGCTGGATTTCGGGGTTCCCCGGCTGGATTTGGGGTCCCGGGTTGGATTTCGGGGTCCCGGGTTGGTTTTTGGGGTTAATCTGGATGATTTTCGGGGTCCCCCGGCCGGATTTCGGTGTTCCCCAGTTGATTTTTGGGGTCCCCAGATGATTTTCGGGGTTCCCTGGATGATTTTCGGGGTCCCCCGGCTGGATTTGGGGTCCCTGGATGTTTTTGGGGTTCCCTGGCTGGATTTCGGTGTTCCCCTGGTTGATTTCTGGGGTCCCCCGGCCGGATTTCGGGGTTCCCCAGATGATTTCTGGAGTCCCCAGATGATTTTCGGGGTTCCCTGGATGATTTTCGGGGTCCCCCGGCCGGATTTGGGGTCCCTGGATGATTTTTGGGGTTAATCTGGATGATTTCTGGGTTTCCCCGGCCGGATTTCGGGGTTCCCTGGATGATTTTCGGGGTTTCCCAGCTGGATTTCGGTGTTCCCCGGTCGGTTTTTGGGGTCCCCAGATGATTTTGGGGTTAATCTGGATGATTTTCGGGGTTCCCCGGCCGGATTTCGGGGTTCCCTAGATGATTTCCGGTGTTCCCCGGATGATTTCCGGTGTTCCCCGGATGATTTCGGAGTTCCCTGGATGATTTTCGGGTTTCCCCGGCTGGATTTGGGGTTCCCCGGATGATTTCTGGTGTTCCCCCGGATGATTTTCGGGGTTCCCCGGCTGGATTTCCGTGTTCGCCGGTCGGTTTTGGGTTCCCTGGATGATTTGCGGGGTTCCCGGTCGGTTTTTGGGGTCCCGGGTTGGTTTTTGGGGTTATTCTGGATGATTTCTGGGTTTCCCCGGCCGGATTTGGGTGTTCCCCTGGATGATTTTCGGGTTTCCCCGGCTGGATTTGGGTCCCCTGGATGATTTCTGGGGTTCCCCGGTCGGATTTCGGGTTCCCCAGATGATTTCTGGGGTCCCCAGATGATTTTCGGGGTTCCCTGGATGATTTTCGGGGTTCCCCGGCTGGATTTCCGTGTTCCCCGGCCGGATTTCGGTGTTTCCCTGGATGATTTCTGGGTTTCCCCGGCCGGATTTCTGGTGTTCCCCCGATGATTTTCGGGGTTCCCCGGCCGGATTTCGGGTTCCCCGTATGATTTTCGGTGTTCCTGGCCGGATTTTGGGGTTCCCTGGATGATTTTCGGGGTTCCCCGGCCGGATTTCAGGGTTCCCCGGCTGGATTCGGGGTTCCCCGGATGATTTCTGGTGTTCCCTGGATGATTTCCGGTGTTCCCCGGATGATTTCTGGGTTTCCCCGGCCGAATTTGGGGTTCCCTAGATGATTTTCGGGGTTCCCCAGCCGGATTTCGGGGTTCCCCGGCCGGATTTGGGGTTCCCCGGTTGATTTCCGATGTTCCCTGGATGATTTTCGGGGTTCCCCGGCCGGATTTCGGGGTTCCCCGGATGATTTCCGATGTTCCCTGGATGATTTTCGGGGTTCCCCAGCCGGATTTCGGGGTTCCCCGGCCGGATTTGGGGTTCCCCGGTTGATTTCCGATGTTCCCTGGATGATTTCTGGTGTTCCCGGCCGGATTTGGGGTTCCCCGGCCGATTCGGGGTCCCTGCCTCCCCCTTGCCCGCAGGGTCCGTTCGAGGCTCACCGGCTGGGCTCGGCGGGTTTCGATCGCTCCTTCCTGCCCGCCGCTCCGCCGCACGGCCTCATGCTGCGCCAGAAATCCATCGGTGCGTGTGCGGGGGGACAGATTCGGGGGGCTGGAGCCATTTTTGGGGGGCTGGGATCAATTTTTGGGGGGATTGGATCCATTTTTGGGGGGCTGGAGCCATTTTTGGGGGGTTTGGACCCCTTTTTGGGAGGATTTGGATCCATTTTGGGGGGTGGGATCAATTTTTGGGGGATGGGATCTATTTTTGGGGGTGGGATCAATTTTTGGGGGGGCTGGGATCAATTTTTGGGTGGTTTGGACCCCTTTTTGGGGGGGTAGGACCTCTTTTGGGGGGATTTGGATCCATTTTTGGGGAATTTGGATCGTTTTTTGGGGGGGTAAAACCTCTTTTTGGGGGGATTTGGATCCTTTTGGGGGGCTGGGATCCACTTTTGGGGGGCTGGGATCAATTTTTGGGGGGCTGGGATCAATTTTTGGGGGGACTGGGGTCCATTTTCGGGGGGTGAGATCAATTTTTGGGGGGTGGGATCTATTTTGGGGGGGGCTGGGATCAATTTTTGGGTGGTTTGGACCCCTTTTGTGGGGGGCCGGACCCCTTTTTGGGGGGGGAAGGACCTCTTTTTGGGAGGATTTGCATCCATTTTGGGGGGATTTGGATCCATTTTTGGGGGGATTTGGATCCTTTTTGGGGAGGTGGTACCCATTTTTGGGGGCTGGGATCCATTTTTGGGGAGTGGGATCCCTTTTTGGGGGGTTGGACCCCTTTTTGGGGGGCTGGGATCCATTTTGGGTGGCTGGGATCCCTTTTTGGGGGGGTTAGGACCCCTTTTGGGGAACTGGGATCCATTTTTGGGGGGTGAGATCAATTTTTGGGGGTGGAATCTATTTTGGGGGGGGATTTGGATCCTTTTTGGGGGGCTGGGATCCACTTTTGGGGGGCGGGATCTATTTTTGGTGGGGCTGGGATCAGTTTTTGGGGAGTGGGATCCCTTTTTGGGAGGGTTGGATCCTTTTGGGGAGCTGGGATCAATTTTTGGAGGGATTTGGATCCATTTTTGGGGGGTTTGGAACTCTTTTTGGGGAGTGGAACCCCTTTTTGGGGGATTTGGATCCATTTTGGGGGGGCTGGGATCAATTTTTGGGGGGCTGGGATCCACTTTTGGAGGCTGGGATCCATTTTGGGGTGGTGGGATCCATTTTTGGGGGGCTGGGATCAATTTTTGGGGGGCTGGGACCCCTCTTTGGGGGCTGGGACCTCTCTTTGGGGGGTGGGACCGTTTTTTGGGGGGATTTGGACTTCTTATCGGGGGTTTGAACCCCTTTTTGGGGGGCTGGGATCCATTTTGGGGGGTTTGGATCCTTTTGAGGGGGGCTGGGATCAATTTTTGGGGGCTGGGATCCATTTTTGGGGGGTTGGACCCCTTTTGGGGGGTAGGACCTCTTTTTGGGGGGCTGGGATCCATTTTTGGGGGGTTTGGATCCTTTTGAGGGGCTGGGATCAATTTTTGGGGTGGTTTGGACCCTTTCTTGGGGGTTTGGATCCATTTTTGGGGGGTTTGGATCTTTTTTGGGGAGGTTTGGACACCTTTTTGGGGGGCTGGGATCCCTTTTGGGGGATTTGGAACTCTTTTTGGGGAGTGGAACCCCTTTTTGTGGGCTGGGATCCATTTTTGGGGGGATTTGGATCCATTTTTGGGGAGGTGGGATCCATTTTTGGGGGGTGGGACCCCTTTTTGGGGGCTGGGATGCATTTTTGGGTGGTTAGGACCCTTTTTTGGGGGTTTGGACCCTTTTTGGGGGTTTTGGATCCATTTTTGGGGGAATTTGGATCCATTTTTGGGGGGTTTGGATCCTTTTAGGGGGGTTTGGATCCATTTTTTGGGGGCTGGGATCCATTTTTGGGGGCCTGGGACCTCTTTTGGGAGTGGGACCTCTTTTTTTGGGGGTGGGACCCTTTTTGGGGGGGCTTGAACTTCTTTTTGGGGGGTTTGGACCCTTTTTGGGGGGGGGTGAGACCTCTTTTTGGGGGGCTGGGATCCATTTTTGGGGGGGTTTGGATCCCTTTTTGGGGGATTTGGACCCTTTTTTGGGGGGTGGTACCCATTTCTGGGGGGTGGGATCCATTTTTGGGGGATTTGGACCCTTTTTTGGGGGCTGAGACCTCTTTTGGGGGGCTGGGATCCCTTTTGGGGGGTTTGAACCTCTTTATTTGGGATTTGAAGCCCTTTTTGGGGGGCTTGGACCCCTTTTTTGGGAGGTTTTGGACCCCCAAGACCCCCAAACTCCCATTTTTGGGGGATTTTGGGCCCCTAACTCCCATTTTTGGGGGATTTTGGGTCCCTAACTCCCATTTTTTGTGGGATTTCGGACACCCCCACACCCTTTTCATTCCCCAATTTGGGTGAGTGGCCCTAACTTCCCACCCAGCCCCCATTTTTGGGGTTTTTTGGGCCCAAAACTCCTATTTTTATGGGATTTTGAGCCCCTAACTCCTATTTTTATGGGATTTTGGGCCCCTAACTCCTATTTTTAGGGGATTTTGGCCCCTAACTCCCATTTTTGGGGGATTTTGGGTCCCTAACTCCCCCTTTTTGTGGGATTTCGGACACCCCCAGCCCCTTTTCCTTCCCCCAATTCGGGTCGGTGGTCCCTAACCTCCCACCCAGCTCCCATTTTTGGGGCATTTTGAGCCCCTAACTCCCATTTTTGGGTTTTCTTGGGTCCCCAAACTCCTATTTTTATGGGATTTTGAGCCCCATAAATCCTATTTTGTGGGATTTTGGGCCTCTAACTCCCATTTTCGGGAATTTCCTGCTCCCCCCAGGCCCCCAGGGTCCCCAATTTGGGTTGGTGGTCCCTAACCTCCCACCCAGCTCCCATTTTTGGGGCATTTTGAGCCCCTAACTCCTACTTTTATGGGATTTTGGCCCCTAACTCCTATTTTTATGGGATTTTGAGCCCCTAACTCCTATTTTTATGGGATTTTGAGCCCCTAACTCCCATTTTTATGGGATTTTGAGCCCCTAACTCCCATTTTTATGGGATTTTGAGCCCCTAACTCCCATTTTTGTGGGATTTTGGGTCCCTAACTCCTATTTTTATGGGATTTTGAGCCCCTAACTCCCATTTTTGTGGGATTTTGGGCCCCTAACTCCTATTTTTATGGGATTTTGAGCCCCTAACACCCATTTTTATGGGATTTTGGGTCCCTAACTCCCATTTTTATGGGATTTTTAGCCCCTAACTCCCCTGTTTCGCGGGATTTCGGACACCCCCAGCCCCTTTTCCTCCCCGCAATGTGGGTGGGTGGTCCCTAACCCCCTCTCCCCCTCCCCAGGCGCCCCCGAAGAGGACAAGCCCTACCTGGCTCCCCCCGCGGGCAAGTTCAGCCGCAGCCTGTCGGTGCCCGGCTCGGACGACATCCCCCCGCCGCCCACCACCTCCCCCCCCGGAGCCCCCCTACACCGCCGCCCCGCCCCCCTGGGCGCCCCCAGCCCTCGGGGGGGTCCCGGGGGGCTCCCTGGCGCCTCTACAACCTGGGGGGCCGCGGGGGGGCGCAGGGGGGGGCGGGGGACCCCCAAACCGCTGCGGCGCAAAGGGCCGCTGGTGAAGCAGACCAAGGTGGAGGGGGAGGGGGCGGCGGGGGAGGGGCGGGGGGAGGGGCGGGGGGCGACAAGAGCTCCATCGCCATCCCCACCATCGTGGTCAAGGCTCCCTCCACGTCCAGCTCGGGCCGCTCGAGCCGCGGCAGCAGCGTGGAGGCCGAGGGGGGAGGGGGCGCGGGGGGGCGGCCGAGGGACCCCCGGGGGGGGAGGGGGAGGAGGGGGGGGAGGGTCTCCAGCCGGGGGGGGAGGGGGCGGGTCTCCGGCCGGGGGGGTCCCTCGGTGCCCGCCGCGCCCCCCGGCCTGGATTTCACCTCGCAGTTCGGCGCGGCGCTGGTGGGCGCTGCCCGCCGCGAGTGGGGCGGGGGTCGCCGCTCGGCGCTCTTCCTCAGCACCAAGGAGGACGACGAGGGGGCGGCGGGGCTGGGGGGGGGCTCGGCGGGGCTGGGGGGGGGCGCGGGACCCCCGACCCCCGGCTGCGGCACTCCAAGAGCATCGACGAGGGCATGTTCGTGGCGGCGGGGGGCGACGCCTTCCCCTCGCCCCGCGGCTACCGGGGGCCAAGGGGGCGGCGGGGGGCCAAGGCGGGGGGGGCAGCGCCTTCAGCAGCGTGGGGGTCGCCGGGCCGCCCCCGCTGCACCCCGGGGCGACCGGAGCGGCCGCCGTGCACCCGGGCGTGGCCACCGCGCACCCCGGCGTGGCTACCGTGCACGGCGCCGCCTCGCTGGGCCACCCCGCCGCCTCCCCGGGCCACCCCGCCGTGTCGCCCGTGCACGCCGGCCTGTCCCCGGTGCACCCCGCGCTGTCGCCGGTTCACCCCGGCTTGTCGCCGGTGCACCCCAGCCTGTCGCCGGTGCACCCCGCGCTGTCCCCGGTGCGACCCCCGTCCCCGCTGCCGTCGCCGGTCGCCGCCCCGCCGGGGGCGTGCCGCGTGCTGCCCGCCGCCCCCGGCCCGTTCTCGCTCGGGGGGCTGCACGGGGGTCTCCCCGCCCTGCACGGCCCCCCGCCGCCGCCGCCCCCTCCCCGCTGCACCCCGGCCTGGCCGCCGTGCCTCCGGGGGGAGCGGCGGCCGCTCGCTGCCGCTGGGCGGGGTGGGCTCGCTCCACCTGGCCGGGACCCCCACCCTGCCCAGAGCGCCCCCTCCCCAAAAACTGCCCGCCGCCCCCCGGGCAGCCCGCGCCGCTCCAGCCGCCCGCAGTCCCCCGCCGAGGCCTGGGGGGCTCCGCCGCTGCCCCCCCGGAGGGGCGCGTCCGCTTCGCCGACAGCGGGGGGCTGCTGGCGCTGCCCCCCCGCGCCCTCGGTGGACGGCGACGAGGAGCTGCTGCTGGCCGAGCCGCTGCCGCCGCCGCTCGAGTTCGCCAACAGCTTCGAGGGGCCCGAGGGACCCCCGGTGGGCGACTCGGCGGCCTCCAGCCTCACCTCGTACGACAGCGAGGTGGCCACGCTCACCCAGGCCGGGGGGGACAGCACGACCCCCGGCGCGGCGGCGGCGGAGCGGCGGCGGGGGTCTCGGGGGTGGCGGGGGGCAGCCCGAGGGGCCGGAGGCGGTGACGGACTCCGGGATCGAGGAGGTGGACAGCCGCAGCAGCAGCGACCACCCGCCCGAGGCGGCCGAGGGACCCCCGGCGTACGGAGCGACCCCCGAGGGCGAGCGGCGGGCCAGGGGGCGCGGGGGGCTGCGGGGGCGGCCCGAGGCGTGGGACGAGCCCGGCCGGGGGGCGATCGGAGCGGCGTGGACGCGAGCCGGGCACGACGGGGGATTCGCCGCCAGGCACAGGTGAGCGCGGGGGGGACCCGGGGGGGTGGGAGCTGGGGTACCTGGGGGTTGGGGGTGGGACCTGGGACACCTGTGGGGGGATGTGGCACCTGGGACACCTGGGGGGGTGTGACACCTGGGACACCTGTCACGCTCAGGGCACTCATCACACCTGGGACACCTGAGGGGGTTTGGGGGATGTGGCACTTGGGACACCTGTCACACTCAGGGCACCCATCACCTGGGACACACAGGGGGTTGTGACACTCATCACACCTGGGACACCTGGGATACCTGGGGGGTGGTGACACCTGAGACACCTGGGACACCTGTCACACTCAGAGCACCCATCACACCTGGGGCACACACAGGGGTTGTGACAGTCATCACACCTGGGACACCTGGGATACCTGGGGGGGTGTGACACCTGAGACACCTGGGACACCTGTCACACTCAGGGCACCCATCACACCTGGGACACCTGGAAAACGGGGGGATGAGGGGTGGTGGCACCTGGGACACCTGTGGGGAGATGTGGCACCTGGGACACCTGTCACACTCAGGGCACCCATCACACCTGGGGCACACATAGGGGGTTGTGACACTCATCACACCTGGGACACCTGGGACACCTGTCATGTTCAGGGCACTCATCACACCTGGGGCACCTGGGAAACGGGGGGATGAGGGGTGGTGGCACCTGGGACACCTGTCACACTCAGGGCACCCATCACACCTGGGATACCTGGCATACCCGTGGGGGTGTGACACACATCACACCTGGGATACCTGGGACACCTGGGGGGGTTTGGGGGTGGTGGTACCTGGGGTACCAGTGGGGGAGTGGTGGCACCTGGGACACCTGGGACACCTGTCACACTCAGGGCACACATCACACCTGGGATACCTGGCATACCCGTGGGGGGTGTGGCACCCATCGCACCTGGGACACCTGGGGGGCGTGGCACACATCACACCTGGGACACCCGTGGAGGGATGTGGCACTCATCACACCTGTGACACCTGTGCCACCCATCACACCTGTGGCACCCATGGCATGCATGGGGATGTGTGACACCTGTGGCACACCTGGCACTCATTGCATGGATGGGGGGGCAGGGCACCTGTGACACCAATGACACCTGTGACACCTGTGACACCTTTAATGTCCATCACACCTGTGACACCTGTGGCATGAGTGGCACCTGGCGCACACCTGGCGCACACCTGGTGCACACCTGGCGCACACCTGGCACCTGCTGCATCTGCTGTTGCTGCATGGAATGGGGGGACATCTCACCTGTGACACCTGTGACACACCTGGCAGCTGCTGCATGGATTCTGGGGACATCTCACCTGTGACACCTGTGGCATGTGTGGCACCTGTGACACCTCCTGCATGGGTTTGGGGTTATCACACCTGTGGCACACCTGGCACACCTGTGGCACGTGGCACCTCCTGCATGGCTTGGGGATGTCGCACCTGTGGCACACCTGGCACCTGTGGCACCTGCGGGAGCTGCTGCATGGATTGGGTGGGCATTGCACCTGTGGCAGGCATGGCACCTGTGCCCATCTCACCTGTGCCATTCACACCTGTGCCCATCATACCTGTGCCATTCACACCTGTGCCCATCTCACCTGTGCCCATCGCACCTGTGCCCATCTCACCTGTGCCCATCACCCCATCATACCTGTGCCCATCATACCTGTGCCATTCACACCTGTGCCCATCTCACCTGTGCCCATCTCACCTGTGCCCATCTCACCTGTGCCCATCATACCTGTGCCATTCACACCTGTGCCCATCACCCCATCATACCTGTGCCCATCATACCTGTGCCATTCACACCTGTGCCCATCTCACCTGTGCCCATCTCACCTGTGCCATTCACGCCTGTGCCCATCTCACCTGTACCCATCTCACCTGTGCCCATCATACCTGTGCCATTCACACCTGTGCCCATCACACCTGTGCCCATCACACCTGTGCCCATCTCACCTGTGCCCATCACACCTGTGCCCATCACACCTGTGCCCATCTCACCTGTGCCCATCATACCTGTGCCATTCACACCTGTACCCATCACACCTGTGCCCATCTCACCTGTGCCCATCACACCTGTGCCCATCATACCTGTGCCCATCATACCTGTACCATTCACACCTGTACCCATCTCACCTGTGCCCATCATACCTGTACCATTCACACCTGTACCCATCTCACCTGTGCCCATCTCACCTGTGCCATTCACACCTGTACCCATCTCACCTGTGCCATTCACACCTGTGCCCATCACACCTGTACCCATCTCACCTGTGCCATTCACACCTGTGCCCATCTCACCTGTGCCCATCGCACCTGTGCCATTCACACCTGTGCCCATCTCACCTGTGCCCATCACACCTGTGCCCATCATACCTGTGCCCATCATACCTGTACCATTCACACCTGTGCCCATCTCACCTGTGCCCATCATACCTGTACCATTCACACCTGTACCCATCACACCTGTACCCATCTCACCTGTGCCCATCATACCTGTACCATTCACACCTGTACCCATCTCACCTGTGCCCATCTCACCTGTGCCCATCTCACCTGTGCCATTCACACCTGTACCCATCTCACCTGTGCCATTCACACCTGTGCCCATCACACCTGTACCCATCTCACCTGTGCCATTCACACCTGTGCCCATCTCACCTGTGCCCATCGCACCTGTGCCATTCACACCTGTGCCCATCTCACCTGTGCCCATCACACCTGTGCCCATCACACCTGTGCCCATCGCACCTGTGCCCATCTCACCTGTGCCCATCACACCTGTGCCCATCACCCCATCACACCTGTGCCCATCACACCTGTGCCCATCTCACCTGTACCCATCACACCTGTGCCCATCTCACCTGTGCCCATTGCACCTGTGCCAATCTCATCTGTGCCATTCACACCTGTGCCCATCACACCCATCACACCTGTGCCATTCACACCTGTACCCATCACACCTGTGCTCATCATACCTGTGCCCATCTCACCTGTGCCAATCTCACCTGTACCCATCACACCTGTGCCATTCACACCTGTGCCCATCTCACCTGTACCCATCTCACCTGTGCCATTCACACCTGTACCCATCACACCCATCACACCTGTGCCCATCTCACCTGTAACCCATTACACCTGTGCCCATCTGAGCCATCTCACCTGTGCCACCTCCGTGTCTCCAGGAGCTCCCCACACCTGTGTCACAGGTGTCACCTGCCGGGGGAGGGGGAGGGGGGTGTCTCACCTCCTGTTGGGGATGTCACATCTGTGTCGCGGTGTCACACCTGTGCCCCTCCCCCCCACTGACCGCTCCCCTCCCCCCCACTGACCCCTCCCTCCCTCCCCCACTGCCCCTTCCCCTCCCCCACACTGACCTGACCCCTCCCCCACTGACCCCTCCCCTCTGACCCCTCCCCTCCCCCACTGACCCCTCCCCTCTGACCCCTCCCCCTCCCCCACTGATCCCTCCCCTCCCCCCACACTGCTCCCTCCCTCCCCTCCCCCACTGACCCCCTCCCCACTGACCCCTCCCCCCACTGACCCCTCCCCTCCCCCACTGACCCTCCCCCTCACTGACCCCCCCCCACTGACCCCTCCCCTCTGACCCCTCCCCTCCCCCACTGATCCCTCCCCTCCCCCCACACTGCTCCCTCCCTCCCCTCCCCCACTGACCCCTCCCCACTGACCCCTCCCCCACTGACCCCTCCCCCTCCCCCCACTGACCCTCCCCCCTCACTGACCCCCCCCACTGACCCTCCCCTCCCCCACTGACCCCCCCCCCACTGCCCCCTCCCCCTCCCCCCCCCACTGACGGCTCCCCTCCCCCGCAGGCTCCCGGACACCTCCGCCCCCTCCTCCTCCTCCAAGCCCCCCGCCGCCGCTCTCTTCCCCCACTGGCCCCCAAACCCCCGGCCGGGGTCGCCGTGGGGGTCGCGGGCGACCTGGACGTTCGCCCCCCGCTCCGCCGCGCCCCCAGCCCGGCTCCCCCCCCTCGGAGCGCCGCGGCAGCCCCGCGCCGCGCCCCGCCTCGCTGCCCACCCTACCTGCCGCGCACCTGTACGGCGGCTACCTGGAGCTGCGCGGCGGCCCCGCCGCTTTCGCCGACGCCTCGCCGGCGCGCTCGCTGTCCCCTCCCCGCGCCGTGGCTCCCGGGAAGCCGTTCGGGGCGAAGCCGCTGGCCTTCTGGAGCAAGTTCGACGTGGCGGACTGGCTGGAGTCGCTGAACCTGGGCGAGCACCGCGCGCGCTTCCTGCACAACGAGATCGACGGGACTCACCTGCCCGCGCTCACCAAGGAGGATTACATCGACCTGGGCGTGACGCGCGTGGGACACCGCATGAACATCGACCGCGCCCTCCGCCTCTTCCTCGAGAGGTGATGGAGCCGGGGGGCGCCGGCGGGGGCGGCGGGGGGAGACCCCGGTGGGGGAGAGACCCCCGGTGGGCAGGGGGAGACCCCCGGAGAGACCCCCGGTGGGGAGAGAGAACACCAAGAGGGGAGAGACCCCCGGTGGGTGGGGAGAGACCCCCGAGAGGGGAGAGACCCCCGGGTGAGGGGAGTGCGGTGGGAGGCGAGTGTGCAACGGGGTGTGCAAGGGGATCCACGTGTGCAATGGGATCCGAGTGTGCAATAGGATCCACGTGTGCAATGGGATCTCAATTTGCAATGGGATCTGAGTGTGCAACGGGATCTAAGTGTGCCCCAGTATCCAAGTGTGTAATGGGATCGGAGTGTGCCAAGGGATCCGAGTGTGCAATGGGATCTGGATATGCACCAGGGTCTCAGTGTGCAACGGGATCCGAGTGTGCAATGGGATCTGGGTGTGCAAAGGGATCCAAGTGTGCCACAGTATCCAAGTGTGTAATGGGATCCGAGTGTGCAATGGGATCTGGATATGCACCAGGGTCTCCATGTGCAACAGGATCTGAGTGTACAAAGGGATCTGGGTGTGCAAAGGGATCCAAGTGTGCCACAGTATCCAAGTGTGTAATGGGATCCGAGTGTGCAATGGGATCTGGATATGCACCAGGGTCTCCATGTGCAACAGGATCTGAGTGTACAAAGGGATCTGGGTGTGCAAAGGGATCCAAGTGTGCCACAGTATCCAAGTGTGTAATGGGATTCGAGTGTGCAATGGCATCAGGGTGTGCCAGGGGATCTGGGTGTGCAAAGGGATCCAAGTGTGCAACGGGATCCGAGTGTGCAACAGAATCCACGTGTGCAATTGGGTCCGTGCCTGCAATGGGATCCATGTGTGCAACGAGGTGCGGGTGTGCAATGGGGTGTGAGTGTGCAAAGGGATCCACGTGTGCAATGGGATCCCAGTGTGAAAAGAGATCCACGTGTGCAAAGGAATTCGGGTGTGCAACGGGATCAGAATGTACAAAGGGATCTCAGTGTGCAACGAGGTGTGGGTGTGCAAAGGGATCCACGTGTGCAATGGCATCCGAATATGTAATGGGACCCACGTGTGCAAGGGGATCTGGATGTGCACTAGGATCTCAGTGTGCAACAGGATGTGAGTGTGCAAAGGGCTCAGTGTGCACAGGGGGCTGCGGGTGTGAGGGTGGGTGTGCAACGGGATCCAAGTGTGCAACAGCATCTCAATGTGCAATAGGATGTGAGTGTGCAACGGGCTCAGTGTGCACAGGGGGCTGTGGGTGTGCAACGGGATCTGGATGTGCACCAGGATGTGAGTGTTCACCAGGATCCAAGTGTGTAATGGAATCCAAGTGTGCAACGGGATCTCAATGTGCAACGGGATCTGAGTGTGCAACGGGATCCACGTGCACGGGGGTCTGTGGGTGTGAGGGTGGGTGTGCAACAGGATGTGAGTGTGCAACGGAATCCCAGTGTGCAACGGGATCCAAGTGTGCAACAGGATCTCCATGTGCAACAGGATTCGAGTGTGCAACAGGATCCACGTGCACGGCCTGTGGGTGTGAGGGTGGGTGTGCAACAGGATCTGAGTGTGCAAGGGGATCTGGATGTGCACCAGGATGTGAGTGTGCACCAGGATCTGAGTGTGTAACGGGATCCAAGTGTGCACCAGGATCTCAATGTGCAACGGGATGTGAGTGTGCACCGGGATCTGAGTGTGCAACAGGATCTCAATGTGCAACAGGATGTGAGTGTGCAACGGAATCCCAGTGTGCAACGGGATCCAAGTGTGCAACAGGCTCCAAATGTGCAACGGGATCTGAGTGTGCACCAGGATCTCAATGTGCAAGGGGCTCCGAGTGTGCAAGGGGCTCCGCGTGCACGGGGGTCTGTGGGTGTGAGGGCGGGCGTGCAACAGGATCCGAGCGTGCAAGGGGGTGCGGGCGCGCGGCGGGCTGGGCGCGCAGGGACGGGCGTGCAAGAGGCGCTGAGTGTGCAACGGGACGTGGACAGCGGGCGCCGGGACGTGGACATGGGCATCCGGTGGGATCTGAGCGTGCAACGGGAGCTGAGTGTGCAACAGGAGGTGGACATGGGCATCCGGCGGGAGCTGAGCGTGCAACGGGAGCTGAGCGTGCAACGGGAGGCGCAGCAGGAGCTGAGCGTGCAACAGGACATGGACTTGGGGATCCAGCGGGAGCTGAGCGTGCAAGAGCAGCTGGGTGTGCAACGGGAGGCGGAGCCGGGGATGCGGTGGGACAGGAGCGTGCAACGGGGCGTGCAAAAGGGGGTGCGGCGGTACCTGAGCGTGCCCCGGGATCTGAGCGTGCAACGGGAGCTGAGCGTGCAACGGGACGCCGGCGTCCAGCGGAAGCTGAGTGTGCCGCAGGACCTGAGTGTGCAACGGCAGCTGGACTGGAGCGCCCGGGGCGAGCTGAGCGTGCAATGGGACCCGAGCGTGCGCCGGAAGATGAGTGTGCAACAGGAGCCGGGCGTGGGGTGGGGCGTGAGCGTGCAACGGGACGTGGAGGTGGGCGTGCAACAGGGCCTGGGCGTGCAAGCGGCCCCGAGCGTGCAATGGGATGTGGAGATGGGCGTGCAACGGGAGATGGGCGTGCAACAGGACGTGGAGATGAGCGTGCAACAGGGCGTCCCGTGGGACCTGAGTGTGCAACAGGAGCCGAGTTTGCGGCGGGATGTGAGTGTGCAGCGGGACGTGAGCGTGCAACAGGACGGGGGTGTGCAGCAGCACCTGGGCGTGCAACAGAACACGGACACGAGTGTGCAATGGGACCTGAGCGTGCAACGGGGCCTGGGCGTGCAAGGGGACCTGGTGGGCGTGCAACAGGCCGTGGACGTGGGCGTGCAACGGGAGATGCTTGTGCAACAGAACATGATTGTGCAGCCGGAGCTGATTGTGCAACAGGAGGTGATTGTGCAACGGGAGCTGAATGTAGCGCCGGAGCTGGGCGTGCAAGGCGGCGAGGCGGGCGTGCAACAGGAGCTGGGCGTGCAAGGGGAGCCGGGCGTGCAACAGGACGGGCAGGAGCTCCTGAGTGTGCAAGGGGAGAGGGGAGTGTGAGCGGGCGTGCAAAGGGGCGTGCAAGGGGGGTGGGTCACCCCCAGGCCGGGCACGCGCGTGTGCAAGGGCGTGAGCGGGGAGGTGATGGGGCGAGTGTGAGCACGGCTTGCACACGCGTGTGCAACGGGAGTCCGCTCGCTGCCCCGCGTGGTGCACACGCGTGTGCAAGCGGCCCTCACATGAAAACACACACGCACAGTCCCTTGCACACTCACACACCCGCGGCCCTTGCACACTCAGACATCCCTTTCACGACTGCCCCTTGCACACCCACGTGACCCGGCAGTCACACACGCCTTGCACACGCATCTCTTACACGCTGATGTGTCCCTTGCACACTCACACATCCCTCCCTTGCACACCCACGTGTCACACTACAATGCCTTGCACACCCACGTGTCACGCTACAACGCCTTGCACACTCACATCTCTCTCATACTTTTCTCTCCCTTGCACACTCGCAGGCCTCTCTCACACCCCTTGCACACTCACGTGTCACACGCTCTCCTTTCCACTCGCACACTCACTCCTGACCCATTGCACACCACATTCACACGTGCTCCTTGCACACTCGCGTGTCACACATTCACTTCTTGCACACTCGTGGTTGTTCCTCACACACTCCAACCCCTCATAGTATCTCACTTCTCACTTGCACACTCGTGTGTCACACTCACTCCCCATCCACTCACACACTTATGCGAGTTCCTCGCACACTCACGTGTCACACACTCACCCCTTGCACACTCACACACTCACTCATGCCCCTCACACACTTGTGTGTCACATACTCACACACTCACGCCGCTCGCACACTCGTGTGTCACACACTCACCCACCGACCCTTGCACACTCACACACTCGTGCCTCTCACACATCCACCTGTCACACACTCACACCCTTGCACACTCACACACTTGTATGTCACACGCTCACCCACACTTTCACACTCGCACACTCACACCCTTGCACACTCACGTGTCACATACTCACTCACCCTTGCACACTCGCACACTCACCCCTCTCACACTCACTCTCCCCGCCCCCCTCCCCCGCCGGGCTCCTCCCCCCCCGTTGCACACGCGCGTGCCCCGCCCCTCCCTTGGCCCCGCCCCTCCCCCTGGCCCCGCCCCCTCCCGCATGCTCCGCCCCCCGGCCCGGCCGGATCTCTAAGGGCTCTCATTGGTCGTTCGTCGCCCCTCCCCCCCCGGCAACGACCTCGAATGTCTTCCAGCGCCCCTCCCCCACCCCGTGACCCCCCCAACCCCCCCCCGGGTGGGGGAGGGGCGCACCCCGATTCACTGTGACCCGGGAGGGGGGAGGGGCGCCGCTCCGCCCCTCCCCCCGCCCGCCATCGCCCCTCCCCCCACCCTCCCCCGCCCCTCCCCCCACCCGTAGAGCAAACCGCCCCTCCCCCCACCCTCCGCCCCTCCCCCCACCCACGCCGGTAGCTCCTCCCACCGCCCCTCCCCCCGCCCCTCCCCCACCCCCGCGCAGCGGCTCGGGTGTAATTACGGGATAATTAATTCAGTAATTAATTAATTAATTAATTCACCCGCGGATTAAACGAGGGAGTTTTATTTGCAAATATAAAGAAGTTATCGGAGATCCTGGAGCTCTGAGTGTGCAAAATGAGTGTGCAAACGGGGGGAGGGGCGGGGGAGGGCTGGGGGTGTGCGAAGGGGGGAGGGGCGTGCAAGGGTGAGTGTGCAAGGGGTGAGTGTGCAAATGGGGGAATGGCGGGGAAGGGCTGGGGTGTGCAATGGGTGAGTGTGCAAAGGGATAGGGAGGGTGGGTGAGTGTGCAAGGGGCGTGCAAAGGGGAGAGGCGTGCAAGGGGGCTGTGAGTGTGCAAGGGTTGAGTGTGCAAAGGGATTGGGAGGTGGGTGAGTGTGCAAGGGGCGTGCAAGGGCAGTGTGCAAGGGACATTCAAAGGGGAGGGGCGTGCAAGGGGGCTGGGCGTGTGCAAGGGGTGAGTGTGCAAAGGGATTGGAGGGTGGGTGAGCGTGCAAGGGCGAGTGTGCGAGGTCACATGAGTGTGCAAGGGGCGTGCAAGGGTGAGTGCAAAGGGATTGGGAGGGTGGTGAGTGTGCAAAGGGCGTGCAAGAGTGAGTGTGCGAGGTCACGTGGGTGTGCAAGGGGTGGGCGGGGTGTGCAAGGCGGGTGGGCGTGGCCAGGCGGGTGTGCAAGGCGGGTGGGCGTGGCCACGCGGGTGTGCGCAGGTGAGGTTTGCGCACGCAGTCCCTGAGGGTTCACACACGTGTGCAAGGGCCGTGCAGGGGCCACGCCCACAAGCCTCTGTGGCCACGCCCCTTCTCTTGGCCCCGCCCTTCCTGATGGCCACGCCCCGTTTTCGCCACGCCCCTCTGCAGCGCCCCCTGGTGGTGCCAAGGTGAGTTCTAGCCACGCCCACTTCAATAGACCACGCCCCCTCCTCTGAGCCACGCCCCTTCTTTGGCCACGCCCCCTCCATAGAGACCCCATAGAGACCCCATAGAGACCCATAGAGACCCATAGAGACCCATAGAGACCCATAGAGACCCATAGAGACCCATAGAGACCCCATAGAGACCCATAGAGACCCCATAGAGACCCCATAGAGACCCATAGAGACCCATAGAGACCCATAGAGACCCATAGAGACCCATAGAGACCCCCAGAGACCCATAGAGACCCATAGAGACCCATAGAGACCCCCAGAGACCCATAGAGACCCATAGAGACCCATAGAGACCCCATAGAGACCCATAGAGACCCCCAGAGACCCCATAGAGACCCATAGAGACCCCATAGAGACCCATAGAGACCCCCAGAGACCCCATAGAGACCCCATAGAGACCCATAGAGACCCCATAGAGACCCCTAGAGACCCATAGAGACCCATAGAGACCCATAGAGACCCCATAGAGACCCATAGAGACCCCATAGAGACCCCATAGAGACCCCCAGAGACCCATAGAGACCCATAGAGACCCCCAGAGACCCATAGAGACCCATAGAGACCCATAGAGACCCATAGAGACCCATAGAGACCCCATAGAGACCCATAGAGACCCCCAGAGACCCATAGAGACCCATAGAGACCCATAGAGACCCATAGAGACCCCCAGAGACCCATAGAGACCCCATAGAGACCCATAGAGACCCCATAGAGACCCATAGAGACCCCCAGAGACCCATAGAGACCCATAGAGACCCATAGAGACCCCATAGAGACCCATAGAGACCCATAGAGACCCCATAGAGACCCATAGAGACCCATAGAGACCCCATAGAGACCCATAGAGACCCATAGAGACCCATAGAGACCCATAGAGACCCATAGAGACCCCATAGAGACCCATAGAGACCCATAGAGACCCATAGAGACCCATAGAGACCCCATAGAGACCCATAGAGACCCATAGAGACCCATAGAGACCCATAGAGACCCCATAGAGACCCATAGAGACCCATAGAGACCCATAGAGACCCCATAGAGACCCATAGAGACCCCCAGAGACCCATAGAGACCCATAGAGACCCCATAGAGACCCATAGAGACCCATAGAGACCCATAGAGACCCATAGAGACCCATAGAGACCCCATAGAGACCCATAGAGACCCATAGAGACCCATAGAGACCCATAGAGACCCATAGAGACCCCATAGAGACCCCATAGAGACCCCATAGAGACCCATAGAGACCCATAGAGACCCATAGAGACCCCATAGAGACCCATAGAGACCCATAGAGACCCATAGAGACCCCATAGAGACCCCATAGAGACCCCCAGAGACCCATAGAGACCCCATAGGGACCCCATAGAGACCCATAGAGACCCATAGAGACCCCATAGAGACCCATAGAGACCCATAGAGACCCATAGAGACCCATAGAGACCCCATAGAGACCCATAGAGACCCCATAGAGACCCCATAGAGACCCCCAGAGACCCCATAGAGACCCCATAGAGACCCTATAGAGACCCCCAGGGACCCCATAGAGACCCCATAGAGACCCATAGAGACCCATAGAGACCCATAGAGACCCATAGAGACCCCATAGAGACCCCAGAGACCCCATAGAGACCCCATAGAGACCCTATAGAGACCCCCAGGGACCCCATAGAGACCCCATAGGGACCCCATAGAGACCCCATAGAGACCCCATAGAGACCCATAGAGACCCCATAGAGACCCATAGAGACCCCATAGAGACCCATAGAGACCCCATAGAGACCCCTAGAGACCCCATAGAGACCCATAGAGACCCATAGAGACCCATAGAGACCCATAGAGACCCATAGAGACCCCAGAGACCCCATAGAGACCCCCAGAGACCCATAGAGACCCATAGAGACCCATAGAGACCCATAGAGACCCCATAGAGACCCATAGAGACCCCATAGAGACCCATAGAGACCCATAGAGACCCATAGAGACCCCATAGAGACCCATAGAGACCCCATAGAGACCCCATAGAGACCCATAGAGACCCCATAGAGACCCATAGAGACCCCATAGAGACCCATAGAGACCCCCAGAGACCCATAGAGACCCATAGAGACCCATAGAGACCCCCAGAGACCCATAGAGACCCCATAGAGACCCATAGAGACCCATAGAGACCCCATAGAGACCCATAGAGACCCATAGAGACCCCATAGAGACCCCATAGAGACCCATAGAGACCCCATAGAGACCCATAGAGACCCCATAGAGACCCTATAGAGACCCATAGAGACCCATAGAGACCCCATAGAGACCCATAGAGACCCCATAGAGACCCCATAGAGACCCATAGAGACCCCATAGAGACCCATAGAGACCCTATAGAGACCCATAGAGACCCCCAGAGACCCATAGAGACCCCATAGAGACCCATAGAGACCCATAGAGACCCCATAGAGACCCATAGAGACCCCATAGAGACCCATACAGACCCCAGAGACCCCATAGAGACCCCATAGAGACCCATAGAGACCCCATAGAGACCCATAGAGACCCTATAGAGACCCATAGAGACCCCCTAGAGACCCATAGAGACCCCATAGAGACCCATAGAGCCCCATTGAGACCCCATAGAGACCCCATAGAGACCCATAGAGACCCATAGAGACCCCATAGAGACCCATAGAGACCCATAGAGACCCATAGAGACCCCATAGAGACCCCATAGAGACCCCATAGAGACCCATAGAGACCCCCAGAGACCCCCAGAGACCCCATAGAGACCCCCAGAGACCCCATAGAGACCCATAGAGACCCATAGAGACCCCATAGAGACCCATAGAGACCCCATGGAGACCCATAGAGACCCATAGAGACCCCATAGAGACCCATAGAGACCCCATAGAGACCCCATAGAGACCCCATAGAGACCCATAGAGACCCCATAGAGACCCCATAGAGACCCATAGAGACCCATAGAGACCCCATAGAGACCCCATAGAGACCCATAGAGACCCATAGAGACCCCATAGAGACCCCCAGAGACCCCATAGAGACCCATAGAGACCCCATAGAGACCCATAGAGACCCATAGAGACCCATAGAGACCCCATAGAGACCCATAGAGACCCCATAGAGACCCATAGAGACCCATAGAGACCCATAGAGACCCCATAGAGACCCTATAGAGACCCCATAGAGACCCCATAGAGACCCATAGAGACCCCATAGAGACCCATAGAGACCCCCAGAGACCCATAGAGACCCCCAGAGACCCATAGAGACCCCATAGAGACCCATAGAGACCCATAGAGACCCCCAGAGACCCATAGAGACCCCATAGAGACCCCATAGAGACCCCATAGAGACCCCATAGAGACCCATAGAGACCCCATAGAGACCCATAGAGACCCATAGAGACCCCATAGAGACCCCATAGAGACCCATAGAGACCCCATAGAGACCCATAGAGACCCATAGAGACCCATAGAGACCCCAGAGACCCCATAGAGACCCATAGAGACCCATAGAGACCCATAGAGACCCATAGAGACCCCATAGAGACCCCATAGAGACCCATAGAGACCCATAGAGACCCCATAGAGACCCATAGAGACCCATAGAGACCCATAGAGACCCATAGAGACCCCATGGAGACCCCAGAGACCCCATAGAGACCCATAGAGACCCCATAGAGACCCCAGAGACCCCATAGAGACCCCATAGAGACCCCATAGAGACCCCCAGAGACCCCATAGAGACCCCATAGAGACCCCATAGAGACCCATAGAGACCCCATAGAGACCCCTAGAGACCCCATAGAGACCCATAGAGACCCATAGAGACCCCATAGAGACCCCATAGAGACCCATAGAGACCCATAGAGACCCATAGAGACCCATAGAGACCCCATAGAGACCCATAGAGACCCATAGAGACCCATAGAGACCCCATAGAGACCCCATAGAGACCCATAGAGACCCCATAGAGACCCCATAGAGACCCATAGAGACCCATAGAGACCCCATAGAGACCCCATAGAGACCCCATAGAGACCCCCAGAGACCCCATAGAGACCCCATAGAGACCCCATAGAGACCCATAGAGACCCCATAGAGACCCCTAGAGACCCCATAGAGACCCATAGAGACCCATAGAGACCCCATAGAGACCCATAGAGACCCCATAGAGCCCCAGAGACCCCATAGAGACCCCATAGAGACCCCATAGAGACCCCATAGAGACCCATAGAGACCCCATAGAGACCCCATAGAGACCCCTAGAGACCCATAGAGACCCCATAGAGACCCCATAGAGACCCATAGAGACCCATAGAGACCCCATAGAGACCCCCAGAGACCCCATAGAGACCCATAGAGACCCCATAGAGACCCATAGAGACCCATAGAGACCCATAGAGACCCCATAGAGACCCATAGAGACCCCCAGAGACCCCTAGAGACCCATAGAGACCCATAGAGACCCCATAGAGACCCATAGAGACCCCATAGAGACCCATAGAGACCCATAGAGACCCATAGAGACCCATAGAGACCCATAGAGACCCATAGAGACCCATAGAGACCCCCAGAGACCCATAGAGACCCCCTAGAGACCCATAGAGACCCCATAGAGACCCATAGAGACCCCATAGAGACCCATAGAGACCCATAGAGACCCATAGAGACCCATAGAGACCCATAGAGACCCATAGAGACCCCATAGAGACCCATAGAGACCCCATAGAGACCCATAGAGACCCCATAGAGACCCATAGAGACCCATAGAGACCCATAGAGACCCATAGAGACCCCAGAGACCCATAGAGACCCCCAGAGACCCATAGAGACCCCATAGAGACCCATAGAGACCCATAGAGACCCCATAGAGACCCATAGAGACCCCCAGAGACCCATAGAGACCCCCTAGAGACCCATAGAGACCCCCAGAGACCCATAGAGACCCATAGAGACCCCATAAACACCCCATAGAGACCCCATAGAGACCCCCAGAGACCCCATGGAGACCCATAGAGACCCCATAGAGACCCCATAGAGACCCCATAGAGACCCCATAGAGACCCATAGAGACCCCATAGAGACCCCATAGAGACCCCATAGAGACCCTATAGAGACCCCATAGAGACCCCATAGAGACCTCCAGAGACCCCATAGAGACCCATAGAGACCCATAGAGACCCCCTAGAGACCCATAGAGACCCCATAGAGACCCATAGAGACCCCCAGAGACCCCCAGAGACCCCATAGAGACCCATAGAGACCCATAGAGACCCATAGAGACCCATAGAGACCCCATAGAGACCCCATAGAGACCCCCAGAGACCCCATGGAGACCCATAGAGACCCCATAGAGACCCCATAGAGACCCCATAGAGACCCCATAGAGACCCCATAGAGACCCATAGAGACCCCCAGAGACCCCATAGAGACCCATAGAGAACCCATAGAGACCCCATAGAGACCCATAGAGACCCCATAGAGACCCATAGAGACCCCATAGAGACCCATAGAGACCCCATAGAGACCCCATAGAGACCCTATAGAGACCCCATAGAGACCCATAGAGACCCATAGAGACCCCATAGAGACCCCATAGAGACCCATAGAGACCCCATAGAGACCCATAGAGACCCATAGAGTCCCCATAGAGACCCCCAGAGACCCCATAGAGACCCCATAGAGACCCCATAGAGACCCATAGAGACCCATAGAGACCCCATAGAGACCCCATAGAGACCCCCAGAGACCCCATGGAGACCCATAGAGACCCCATAGAGACCCCATAGAGACCCCATAGAGACCCCATAGAGACCCCATAGAGACCCATAGAGACCCCCAGAGACCCATAGAGACCCCCAGAGACCCCATAGAGACCCCATAGAGACCCATAGAGACCCATAGAGACCCATAGAGACCCATAGAGACCCATAGAGACCCATAGAGAACCCATAGAGACCCCATAGAGACCCATAGAGACCCCATAGAGACCCCATAGAGACCCTATAGAGACCCCATAGAGACCCATAGAGACCCATAGAGACCCCATAGAGACCCCATAGAGACCCATAGAGACCCCATAGAGACCCATAGAGACCCATAGAGTCCCCATAGAGACCCCCAGAGACCCCATAGAGACCCCATAGAGACCCCATAGAGACCCATAGAGACCCATAGAGACCCCCAGAGACCCCATAGAGACCCATAGAGACCCATAGAGACCCCATAGAGACCCATAGAGACCCATAGAGACCCCATAGAGACCCCCAGAGACCCCATAGAGACCCATAGAGACCCCATAGAGACCCATAGAGACCCCATAGAGACCCATAGAGACCCATAGAGACCCATAGAGACCCATAGAGACCCCATAGAGACCCATAGAGACCCCATAGAGACCCATAGAGACCCATAGAGACCCATAGAGACCCCATAGAGACCCATAGAGACCCATAGAGACCCATAGAGACCCATAGAGACCCCATAGAGACCCATAGAGACCCATAGAGACCCCATAGAGACCCCATAGAGACCCATAGAGACCCATAGAGACCCCATAGAGACCCATAGAGACCCATAGAGACCCCATAGAGACCCATAGAGACCCCATAGAGACCCTATAGAGACCCCATAGAGACCCCATAGAGACCCCATAGAGACCCCATAGAGACCCATAGAGACCCATAGAGACCCATAGAGACCCATAGAGACCCATAGAGACCCCATAGAGACCCCATAGAGACCCATAGAGACCCATAGAGACCCCATAGAGACCCATAGAGACCCTATAGAGACCCCATAGAGACCCATAGAGACCCTATAGAGACCCCATAGAGACCCATAGAGACCCCATAGAGACCCCATAGAGACCCCCAGAGACCCCCAGCACCTCCCCAGAGAGACCTCCATAGTGTCCCCATAGAGACCCCATAGAAACCCCCCATATCCCCAATAGAACCCCACAGACTCCCCTATAGACCCCTAAATCCACCCCACAGACCCTCATCGACCCCCCACAGACCTCCATCGTTCCCATAAAGCCCCCCATAGAGACCCCCACGGACCGCCAATAATCGCCCCATAACCGCCCTATAACTGCCCCATAATCCCCCCATAACCCCCATAGCCCCCCTATAGTCCCCCCATCGTTCCCCCACAGATCCCCCATAAACGAGCCATAGACCCCCTATAGAGACCCCATGGACCGCCAATAGTCCCCCCATAATTTCCCTATAATCACCCTATAATCGCCCCCATAATCGCCCTATAACTGCCCCATAGCCCCCCCATAGTCCCCCCCATAATCCCCCCATAGTTCCCCAACAGATCCCCCAAAAAGGCTCCACAGACCCCCCATAGAGACCCCCACGGACGGCCAATAGTCCCCCTATAATCACCCTATAATCGCCCCCATAGGCTCCCCCATAATCCCCCCATAGCCCCCCCTATAATCCCCCCATCGTTCCCCCACAGATCCCCCATAAACGAGCCATAGACCCCCACAGAGACCCCCATAGACTGCCAATAATCGCCCCATAATCGCCCTATAATCGCCCCCATAAAACCCCATAATCCCCCATAGCCCCCCCCCATAGTCCCCCTATAATCGCCCTATAATCGCCCTATAACTACTCCCATAGACCCCCCATAGCCTCCCCATAATCCCCCCATAGTTCCCCCACAGATCTCCCATAAATGGGCCCACAGACCCCCACAGAGACCCCCATGGACCGCCAATAATCGCCCCATAATCGCCCTATAATCGCCCCCATTGGCCCCCCACAGTCCCCCCATAATCCCCCCATAGTCCCTCCTCACAGATCCCCCATAGACCCAACCTACACCCCCCACAGACCCCCTATAGACCCCCTCCATAGGGGTCCCCATAGACCCCACACAGACCCCACACAGTCCCCCTATAATCCCCCCATATATGGTCCCACAGAGCCCCTAGAGATCCCCCACAGATCCCCTATAAACCCACCACAGACCCCCAATAGACCCCCATAGATCCCCCAAGTTCCCCCATAGCCCCCCACAGACCTCCTATAGACCCCTATACCCACCCTACAGATCCCCCCATAGATCCCCACAGTCCCCCCAATAATCCCCCACAGACACCCCATAGATACCCCATAGATACCCCTGGATCGGCCCCATAGACCCCCATAGACCCCTATACCCCCAACAGATCCCCCCATAGAGACCCCCAGTCTCCCCAAAAATCCCCCACAGACACCCCATAGATCCCCCATAGTCCCTTATAGATCCACCCCATAGATCCCCCACAGACCTCT
The DNA here is from genome assembly GCA_024500445.1 of Entomyzon cyanotis. Classification (NCBI taxonomy): domain Eukaryota; kingdom Metazoa; phylum Chordata; class Aves; order Passeriformes; family Meliphagidae; genus Entomyzon; species Entomyzon cyanotis. The sequence continues at coordinate 243,676 of JAKEPQ010000997.1, forward strand.
CTAGATCCACCCCGTAGACCCCATACAGACCCCTATGCCCCCCCATAGATCCTCCCATAGAGACCCCCACAGTCCCCCCAAAAATCCCCCATAGGCACCCCATAGATCCCCCATAGTCCCTTATAGATCCACCCCCTAGACCCCCGATAGACCCCTATACTCCCCACAGATCCCCCATAGGGACCCCCACAATCGCCCCAAAAATCCCCCATAGACACCCCATAGGGACCCTCATAGTCCCCTCCAGATCCACCCCATAGGCACCCCATAGACCCTTATAGATCCACCCCATAGACCCCCATAGATCCCCCTAGATCCACCCCATAGCCCCCCATAGACCCACCACCCCCCACAGATCCCCCAAAAGGACCCCCCACACTCCCCCCAATAATTCCCCCATAGACACCCCATAGATCCACCCCATAGACCCCCCCTAGACCCCCACAGTCCCCCCAATAAGCCCCCATATGCACCCCATACGGACCCCCATAGACCCCTCTAGCTCCACCCCATAGCCCCCCTATAGACCCCCACAGATCCCCCCATAGTCTCCTCAATAATACCCCAAATAATCCCCCATAGACACCCCATTGATCCCCCACAGACACCCCATAAAGCCCCCATAGTTACCCCATAGACCCTTACAGATGCACCCCATAGGCTCCCCACAGACCCCTCTAGATCCACCCCATAGATCCCCGATAGATGCCCCCATAGGGACCCCATAATCCCCCAATAATCCCCCATAGACACCCCATAGATCCACCCCATAGACCCCACACCCCTCCACAGATCCCCCCCATAGGGACCCCCCATAGCCCCCAATAATCCCCCATAGACACTCCATAGGGACCACCACAGTCCCCCCTAGATCCACCCCATAAAGCCCCCACAGACCCCCCATAAACACCCCATAGATCCGCCCTATAGATCCCCCACAGACCCCTCTAGACCCACCCCATAGACCCCCCACAGCCCCCCACATCCCCCCCCAGACCCCCACAGGAACCCCACATCCCCCTCCCCAGGGTCTCCCCCCCCAGCCGGCGGGCGCAGCCGAAGCCTCTCGGCACCTGCCGCCACCGCTCGGCAGCGCTCGGCTCCCTTCGGCTGCGCTCGGCCACCTTCGGCTCCGCTCGGCTCCGTCCGGACCGGTTCGGCTCCGCTCGGCTCCGTCCGGGCCGCTCGGGCCGGTTCGGGCCGGTTCGGCTCCGTCCGGCAGCGCTCGGTCCGGTTCGGAGGAGGTTCGGCAGCGCTCGGCTCGGTTCGGCTCCGCTCGGCCGCCGTTCGTGCGCGGTTCGGCTCGGCTCGGCTCGGCTCGGCTCGGCTCGGCTCGGCTCGGCTCGGCTCGGCTCGGCTCGGCTCGGCTCGGCTCGGCCGGCAGGTGAGCGCGGCCCGGCCGGAGGGACCGAGGGGTCCTTTGGGGGGGGGGAGGAAGGATTTGGGGAGGTGTGGGGGGACAGGTGGGTGGGCAGGTGATGGAGGGCAGGTGGGTGGGGGAGGGAGGGCTGGCGGGGGATGGGGGGTGCAGGTGGGTGGGGGCAGGTGTGGGGGGTGCAGGTATTGGGGTTCAGGTGTGGGGGGCAGGTTGGGCGTGCAGGTGTGGGGGGAGCAGGTTTGGGGTTCAGGTGTGGGGGGCAGGTTTTGGGGGGCTGTTTTGGGGGGTGCAGGTATTGGGGTGCAGGTGTGGGGTGAAGGTATTGAGGTGCAGGTGGGTGGGATACAGGTATTGGGGTGCCGGTTACTGGGGGGTAGGTGTGCAGGATGCAGGTGTTTGGGTTCAGATTTGGGGTTCAGGTGTGGGGGATGCAGGTGTTGGGGTGCAGGTGTAGGGGGTGCAGGTGTGGGGGTTCAGGTTTGGGGAGCAGGTATTGGGGTTCAGATTTGGGGTGCAGGTGTTGTGGTTCAGGTGTGGGGAGCAGGTTTGGGGTTCAGGTATTGGGGGGACTGTTTAGGGAGGCTGTCCTGGCAGTGGGATTGGTGTGCAGGTATTGGGGTTCAGGTGTGGAGAGCAGGTTTGGGGGGCTGTTTTGGGGGATGCAGGTGTGGGGGATGCAGGTATTGGGGTGCAGGTGTGGGGGGTGCAGGTACTGGGGTGCAGGTATTGTGGTTCAGGTGTGGGGAGCAGGTTTGGGGTTCAGGTATTGGGGGGACTGTTTTATGGGGTCTGTCCTAGGGACAATTTTGGGGGATGCAGGTATTGAGGGCAGGTGTGGGGGGCTGTTTTGGGGGTGCAGGTGTTGGGGTGCAGGTGTGGGGTTCAGGTGCGTGCGGCAGGTTTGGGGGGCTGTTTGAGGGGAGCTGTCTTGGGGGCAGGTTTGGGGGGCAGGGATTGGGGTGCAGGTGTGGGGAGCAGGTATTTGGGGGGGGCTGGTTTGAGCTGCAGGTATTGGGGTTCAGGTGTGTGGGTGCAGGTCTGGGGGGTGCAGGTATTGAGGGCAGGTTTGGGGTTCAGGTGTGGGCTGCAGGTATTGGGGTTCAGGTTTGGGATGCAGGTATTGGGGTTCAGGTGTGTGGGTGCAGGTCTGGGGGGTGCAGGTATTGAGGGCAGGTTTGGGGTTCAGGTTTGGGCTGCAGGAATTGGGGTTCAGGTATTGGGGGGCAGTTTTTGGGGATGATTTTGGGGGGCTGTTTTGGGGGAGCAGGTATTGAGGGCAGGTTTGGGGTTCAGGTGTGGGGAGCTGTTTTGGGGATGCAGGTATGGGGGTGCAGGTATTGGGGTGCAGGTTTGGGGTTCAGGTGTGGGGTGCAAGTATTGAGGTTCAGGTGTGGGGGGACTGTCCTGGGTGCAGGTGTTGGGGTTCAGGTGCATGGGGCAGGTTTGGGGGCTGATTTGGGGGATGCAGGTATTGGGCTGCAGGTATTGGGGTTCAGGTGTGTGGGGTAGGTTTGAGGTGCAGGTATTGGAGTTCAGGTTTGGGCTGCAGGTATTGGGGTTCAGGTGTGTGGGGTAGGTTTGAGGTGCAGGTATTGGAGTTCAGGTTTGGGCTGCAGGTATTGGGGTTCAGGTGTGTGGGGAGCAGGTTTTGGGGGCAGGGATTGGGGGGCTGTTTTAGGGGAGCTGTTCTGGGGGCTGTTTTGGGGGGTTCAGGTATTGGGGTGCAGGTATTGTGGTTCAGGTATTGGGGTTCAGGTGTGGGGTTCAGGTTTGGGCTGCAGGTATTGGGGTGCAGGTGTAGAGGGCAGGTTTGGGCTGCAGGTACTGGGGGGACTGTTTCATAGGGTCTGTCCTGGGGGCAGTTTTGGGGGTGCAGGTATTGAGGGCAGGTGTGGGGGCTGATTTGGGGGGTGCAGGTGTGTGGGGCAGTTTTGGGGATGCAGGTATTGGGGTGCAGGTGTCGGGGGCAGGTCTGGGGGATGCAGGTATTGGGGTGCAGGTATTGAGGGCAGGTTTGGGGTTCAGGTTTGGGCTGCAGGTATTGGGGTTCAGGTGCGTGGGGCAGGTGTGAGGGGTTCAGGTGTGGGGGGACTGTCTTGGGGGGCAGGTGTTGGGGTGCAGGTACTGGGGTTCAGGTGCGTGGGGCAGGTTTGGGGAGCAGGTTTGGGGGATGCAGGTATTGAGGGCAGGTTTGGGGTTCAGGTGCGTGGGGCAGGTTTGGGGGCTGATTTGGGGGCAGGTTTGCTGTTCAGGTGTGGGGAGCAGGTATTGGGGTGCAGGTATTGGGGGGCTGTTTTGGGTGCAGGTATTGGGGTTCAGGTTTGGGCTGCAGGTATTGGGGTTCAGGTGTGGGGAGCAGGTTTGGGGTACAGGTGTTGGGGTTCAGGTATTGAGGGCACGTTTGGGGACGCAGGTTTGGGGCATGATTTTGGGGAGCTGTTTTGGGGGAGCAGGTATTGGGGTTCAGGTGTGGGGTGCAGGTATTTGGGGGTGGTTTGGGTACAGGTGAGGTGGGGCTGGTTTTGGGGTTCAGGTGTGTGGGGCAGGTTTGAGGTGCAGGTATTGGAGTTCAGGTTTGGGGTGCAGGTATTGGGGTTCAGGTGTGGGGAGCAGGTTTGGGGTGCAGGTATTGAGGTGCAGGTATTGGGGTTCAGATTTGGGGAGCAGGTCTGGGGGATGCAGGTATTGGGCTGCAGGTGTGTGGGGCAGGTTTGAGGTGCAGGTATTGGGGTTCAGGTACTGGGGTGCTCTCCTGGGGGCAGTTTTGGGGATGCAGGTATTGGGGTTCAGGTGTGGGGGGCAGGTATTGGGATGCAGGTATTTGGGGTGCAGGTTTAGGGGTTCTGTCCTGGGGGCAATTTTGGGGGATGCAGGTATTGAGGGCAGGTGTGGGGGGCTGGTTTGGGGGTGCAGGTTTAGGGGGCAGGTTTGGGAGTGGTTTTTTGGGGTTCAGGTGTTGGGGTGCAGGTTTGGGGTGCTGTCCTGGGGCAGATACTGGGGGATGCAGGTATTGGGGTTCAGGTGTGGGGAGCAGGTTTGGGGGATGATTTTGGGGGGCTGATTTGGGGGAGCAGGTTTGGGGTTCAGGTATTGGGGTGCTGTTTTATGGGGTCTGTCCTGGGGGCAGTTTTGGGGTGCAGGTATTGAGGGCAGGTGTGGGGGGCTGGTTTGGGGGGTGCAGGTGTTGGGGTGCAGGTTACTGGGGTGCAGGTGTGGGATGCAGGTGTGGGGTTCAGGTGCATGCGGCAGGTTTGGGGTGCTGTTTGAGGGGAGCTGTCCTGGGAGCAGGTTTGGGGATGCAGGTATTGGGGTGCAGTTTTGGGGGATGCAGGTATTGGGGTTCAGGTGTGTGGGGCAGGTTTGGGGACAGGTATTGGGGTTCAGGTGTGGGGCAGGTTTGGGAGTGGTTTTTTGGGGTTCAGGTGTGGGGAGCAGGTATTGGGGTTCAGGTGTGGGGTGCAGGTTTGGGATGCAGGTATTGGGGTTCAGGTGTGGGGCGGGTTTGGGGGATGCAGGTATTGGGGTGCAGGTGTGGGGCAGGTCTGGGGGATGCAGGTATTGGGGTGCAGTTTTGGGGGATACAGGTATTGGGGTTCAGGTGTGGGGCGGGTTTGGGGGATACAGGTATTGGGGTGCAGTTTTGGGGGATACAGGTATTGGGGTTCAGGTGTGGGGTGCAGGTTTGGGATGCAGGTATTGGGGTTCAGGTGTGGGGCGGGTTTGGGGGATGCAGGTATTGGGGTGCAGGTGTGGGGCAGGTCTGGGGGATGCAGGTATTGGGGTGCAGGTGTGGGGCAGGTTTGGGGGATGCAGGTATCGGGGTTCAGGTGTGGGGTGCAGGTTTGGGATGCAGGTATTGGGGTTCAGGTGTGGGGTGCAGGTTTGGGGGATACAGGTATTGGGGTTCAGGTGTGGGGGATGCAGGTATCGGGGTGCAGGTGTGGGGCAGGTTTGGGGGCGCGGGAATCAGTGGGGCAGCTCCTGCAGGGATATTTTGGGGTTATTGTGGGGCAGGTTTGGGGGGATTTTGGGGTAAGTTTAGGGGTGATTTTGGGGGGATTTTGAGGAATTTTTGGGGTGATTTTGAGGTGATTTTGAGGCAGGTTTGGGGTGATTTTGGGGTGATTTTGGGGTGATTTTGGGGTGATTTTGGGGCAGGTTTGGGGCGATTTTTGGGATGATTTTGGGGCAGGTTTGGGGTGATTTTGGGGCAGGTTTGGAGGTGGTTTTGGGATCGGTTAAGGGGTGCTTTTGGGGCAGATCTGGGGGTGATTTTGGAGCAGTTTGGGGTTATTTTAAGGGTGATTTTGGGGTGATTCTGGGTTTATTTTAAGGGTGATTTTGGGGCAGATTTGGGGTTCTGGGGTGCAGATTTGGGGCAGATTTGAGGTGATTTTAAGGGTGCAATTTTGGGGTTATTTTGAGGCAGTTTTGGGGTTATTTTAAGGGTGATTTTGGGGCAATTTCAAGGGTGATTTTGGGGCAGTTTTGGGGCAGTTTTGGGGTTATTTTAAGGGTGATTTTGGGGCAATTTCAAGGGTGATTTTGGGGCAGTTTTGGGGCAGTTTTGGGGTTATTTTAAGGGTGATTTTGGGCAGTTTGTGGTTATTTTAAGGGTGATTTTGGGGCAGTTTTAGAGTGATTTTGGGGCAGTTTGGAGTTATTTTAAGGGTGCAGATTTGGGGTGATTTTGGGGCAGTTTTAGGGTTATTTTAAGGGTGATTTTGGGGTGATTTTGGGGCAGTTTTGGGGTTATTTTAAGGGTGATTTTGGGGTGATTTTGGGGCAGTTTTGGGGTTATTTTGGGGCAGTTTTGGGGTGATTTTAAGGGTGATTTTGGGGTGATTTGGGGCAGTTTGGGGTTATTTTAAATGTGATTTTGGGGTCATTTTGGGGCAGATTTGGGGTTCCGGGGTGCAGATTTGGGGCAGATTTAGGGTTATTTTAAGGGTGATTTTGGGGTGATTTGGGGCAGTTTGGGGTTATTTTAAGGGTGATTTTGGGGCAGATTTGGGGTTCCGGGGTGCAGATTTGGGGCAGTTTTAGGGTTATTTTAAGGGTGATTTTGGGGTGTTTTTGGGGCAGTTTGGGGTTATTTTAAATGTGATTTTCGGGTGATTTTGGGGCAGTTTTGGGGTTATTTTAAGGGTGATTTGGGGTGATTTTGGGGCAGTTTGGGGTTATTTTAAGGGTTATTTTAAGGGTGATTTGGGTTGATTTTGGGGCAGTTTTAGGGTTATTTTAAGGGTGATTTTGGGGTGATTTTGGGGCAGTTTTGGGGTTATTTTAAGGGTTATTTTAAGGGTGATTTGGGGTGATTTTGGGGCAGTTTTGGGGTTCAGGAGGTGCAGATTTGGGGTGATTTTGGGGCAGTTTTGGGGTTATTTTAAGGGTGATTTTGGGGTGATTTTGGGGCAGTTTTGGGGTTATTTTGGGGCAGTTTTGGGGTGATTTTAAGGGTGATTTTGGGGTGATTTGGGGCAGTTTGGGGTTATTTTAAATGTGATTTTGGGGTCATTTTGGGGCAGATTTGGGGTTCCGGGGTGCAGATTTGGGGCAGATTTAGGGTTATTTTAAGGGTGATTTTGGGGTGATTTGGGGCAGTTTGGGGTTATTTTAAGGGTGATTTTGGGGCAGTTTTGGGGTTATTTTAAGGGTGATTTTGGGGCAGATTTGGGGTTCCGGGGTGCAGATTTGGGGCAGTTTTAGGGTTATTTTAAGGTTGATTTTGGGGTGTTTTTGGGGCAGTTTGGGGTTATTTTAAATGTGATTTTCGGGTGATTTTGGGGCAGTTTTGGGGTTATTTTAAGGGTGATTTGGGGTGATTTTGGGGCAGTTTGGGCTTATTTTAAGGGTTATTTTAAGGGTGATTTGGGGTGATTTTGGGGCAGTTTTAGGGTTATTTTAAGGGTGATTTGGGGTGATTTTGGGGCAGTTTTAGGGTTATTTTAAGGGTGATTTTAAGGGTGATTTGGGGTGATTTTGGGGCAGTTTTGGGGTGATTTTAAGGGTGATTTTGGGGCAGTTTGGGGTGATTTTAAGGGTGATTTTGGGGTGATTTTGGGGCAGTTTTAGGGTTATTTTAAGGGTGATTTTAAGGGTGATTTGGGGTGATTTTGGGGCAGTTTGGGGTTATTTTAAGGGTTATTTTAAGGGTGATTTGGGGTGATTTTGGGGCAGTTTTGGGGTGATTTCAAGGGTGATTTTGGGGCAGTTTTGGGGTGATTTTAAGGGTGATTTTGGGGCAGATTTGGGGTGATTTTAAGGGTGATTTTGGGGCAGTTTTGGGGTGATTTCAAGGGTGATTTTGGGGCAGTTTTGGGGTGATTTCAAGGGTGATTTTGGGGCAGTTTTGGGGTGATTTTAAGGGTGATTTTGGGGCAGTTTTAGGGTTATTTTAAGGGTGATTTTAAGGGTGATTTGGGGTGATTTTGGGGCAGTTTTGGGGTGATTTTAAGGGTGATTTTGGGGCCGTTTTGGGGTTGCGGGGTGCAGATTTGGGGCAGTTTGGGGTGCTCTGGCTCATTCCCACATCTCCCGTGTCCCCCTGGGGTCACCGCTGTCCCTTGTCCCCCCAGGTGACACGAGGGGCTCCCTGGCCCCGCCCCCCATGGCCCGGCCCCGCCCCCCCCACTGCCCCCCCCCCCGGGCCCCGCTGAGCCCCCGGGGGGAGAGCCCGAGGTGAGCGGGGCGGGGCTTAGCCGGGGGGCGGGGCTTAGCCGGGGGCGGGGCTTAACCGGGGGCGGGGCTTAACGGGAGGGGGTGGAGGTTAACCAGGGCGGGGCTTAACGGGAGGGGCGGGGCTTAGTAGGGAGGGGCGGGGCTTAATGGGAGGAGAGGGGCTTAACCGGGAGGGGCGGGGCTTAACGGGAGGGGCGGGACTTAAAGGGGAGGGGCGGGGCTTAAGGGGGCGGGGCTTAAGGGGAGGGGCGGGGCTTAACGGCAGGGGCGGGGCTTAAGCGGAGGTGGGGCTTAACGGGAGGGATGGGGTTAAAGGGAGGGGAGGGGCTTAACCGGGAGGGGCGGAGCTTACATGGAGGGGGCGGGACCTACACCGGGGCGGGGCTTGAGAAGGATCGGGGGCTTAACGGGAGGGGCGGGGCTTAACGGGAGGGGCGGGGCTTACATGGGGCGGAGCTTGGGAAGGGGAGGGGCTCGAAAGGGAGTAGCTTGGAAAGGGGCGGAGCTTCAGTGGGCACATGGGGTAGAGGCTTAAAGGGGAGGAGCTTGGGAAGGGGAGGGGCGTGAATGGGAGGGGGCTTGAAACGGGAGGAGCTTGGGAAGGGGAGGAGCCTGAAAGGGGAGGAGCTTTAATGGGCGAGGTGTGAAAGGGGTGTGGCTCGTGAAGGGGAGGGGCTTGAGGGCAGGGGATTGAAAAGGGCGGGGCTTGGAAAGGGGAGGGGCTTAAATGACAGGCACATATGGGGGCTTGAATGGGAGGGGCTTGAAAGGGGAGGGGCTTAAATGGGAGGGGCTTAAGGTGGATGGGCTTGGGAAGGGGAGGAGCTTGGAAAGGGGAGGAGCTTGGGAGGGGGAGGAGCTTGGGAGGGGGTGGAGCTTGGGAAGGGGTGGAGCTTAAAGGGAAGGTGCTTGTAAAAGGGGAGGAGCTTGGAAGGGGAGGAGTTTGGAAGGGGAGGAGCTTAAATGGGAGGGGCTTGGAAGGAGGAGGAGATTAAAGTGGGAGAGGCTTGGAGGGGGCGGGGCTTAAATGGGAGGAGCTTGAAAGAGAAGAGGATTGAAGGGGGAGGGGCTTTGAAATGGGAGGGGCTTTGGGTGGGCGTGGCTTAAAAGGAAGAGGCTTGAAGTGGGAGGGGCTTGGGTGGGGCGGGCATAAAGAGGGCGGGGCTTAAGGGGAGGAGCTTGAAAGGGGCGTGGTTTAAATAGGAAGGGTGTGGAAGGGGAGGGGCTAAGTGGGTGTGGCTCAAAGGGGGGAGGGGCTTGGAAGGGGTGTGGCTTGAAGTGGGCGGGGCTTAATGAGGGAGTGACTTGGAGTGGGAGGGGATTGAGTGGGAGTGGCTTGGAAATGGGAGGGGCTTAAAGTGGGAGGAGCTTGGGTGGGCGTGGCTTGAAGTGGGCGGGGTTAGTATGCGGGTGGGGCTAGAAAGGGGAGGGGCTTGTGGAGATCCCGAAGGATATATTGAAAATATTAAAACTCTTCATTTTTAAAATTATAAAATTATGAGAATTATTTACAAAAATTAAAATTATTTCTATGTTAAAATATTCAAAATATTTAATTTTAACGTTTTAAACATTTATTTTCTATTTATATTCTACGTTTTTCCCTCATTTTTCCCCAATTTTTCCTGGTTTTTCCCCAATTCCAGGCCATGTCCAGGGACTACAAACAGAACATTTTTCCCACATTTTTCCCGATTTTTCCCCTTTTTTCCCCATTTTTAGGCCAAATCCACAAACTACTATGTAAATCTTTATTCTGTGTTTCTATCCCTTCTTTTTATCCACGTTTTTCCCATTTTTTCCCCTTTTTCCCCCATTTTTAGGCCACATCCAGGGATTATGAGGAGGACCTTTATCCCACATTTCCATCCCACGTTTCTATGTCTATTTTTCCCATTTTTCCCCATTTTTTCCCTTTTTTTCCCATTTTTCCCCATTTTCAGGCCATGTCCAGGAGCTACTAGGTGAATCTTTATTCCATGTTTCTATCCCATGTTTTTATCCACATTTTTCCCATTTTTCCCATTTTTCCCATTTTTTCCCCAATTCCCAGGCCATGTCCGGTGACAACGAGGAGGACGTTTATCCCACATTGCTTTTATCTGTATTTTTCCCAATTTTCCAGTTTTTCCCCATTTTCAGGCCATGTCCAGTGACAACGAGGAGGATGTTTATCCCATATTTATTTTGACTGTTTTTATCCATTTTTTCCCCATTTTTTCCCCTTTTTTCCCAATTTTCCCCCAATTCCCAGGCCACGTCCGGTGACTACGAGGAGCACGTTTATCCCACTTTGGTTTTATCCCGTTTTTTCCCAATTTCCCCCATTTTCTCCCCAATCCAGGCCATGTCCAGTGACTATGATGATGACATTTTTCCCACACTGTTTTTATCTGTATTTTTCCCAATTTTCCCCGTTTTTCCCCAATTCCCAGGCCATGTCTGGGGACTATGAGGAGAACATTTATCCCACATTGGTTTTATCCTTTTTTTTCCCATTTTTTCCCATTTTTCCCAATTTCCCCCATTCCAGGCCATGTCCGGTGACTACGAGGAGGACGTTTATCCCATATTTATTTTGACTGTTTTTATCCATTTTTTCCCCATTTTTTCCCAATTTCCCCCATTTTTCCCCCATTTTCCCAGGCCATGTCCGGTGACTACGAGGAGGACATTTATCCCACGTTGTTTTTTTCCCAATTTTTCCCAATTTCCCCTGTTTTTCCCCCAGTTCCAGGCCATGTCCGGTGACTACGATGATGACGTTTATCCCACTTTGGTTTTATCCATTTTTATCCCGTTTTTTTCCAATTTCCCCTGTTTTCTCCCCAATTCCCAGGCCATGTGCGGTGACTATGAGGAGGACGTTTATCCCACATTGTTTTTATCCCATTTTTTCCCAATTTCCCCCGTTTTTCCCCCATTCCAGGCCATGTCAGGTGACTACAATGATGACATTTTTCCCACATTATTTTTATCCCATTTTTTCCCATTTTTCCCTGTTTTCCCCAATTCCCAGGCCATGTCCGGTGACTACGAGGACAACGTTTATCCCACATTGTTTTTATCCATTTTTATCCCATTTTTTCCCATTTTTTCCCAATTTTCCCCATTCCCAGGCCATGTCCAGTGACTACGAGGAGGTCGTTTATCCCACATTGTTTATCTCCGATTTTTATCCCATTTTTTCCCAATTTTCCCATTTTTCCCCCATTCCCAGGTCATGTCCGGTGACTATGAGGATGACATTTATCCCATATTTATTTTGACTGTTTTTGTCCCGTTTTTTCCCAATTTTTCCCATTTTTCCCAATTCCCAGGCCATGTCCGGTGACTACGATGATGACATTTATCCCACATTATTTTTATCCATATTTTTCCCAATTTTCCCTGTTTTTCCACAATCCCAGGCCATGTCCGGTGACTACAATGATGACATTTTTCCCACATTATTTTTATCCCATTTTTTCCCATTTTTCCCATTTTTTCCCCAATTCCCAGGCCATGTCTGGTGACTACGAGGAGCACGTTTATCCCACGTTGTTTCTATCCAGTTTTTTCCCATTTTTTCCCATTTTTCCCCAATTTCTCCCCAATCCCAGGCCATGTCCGGTGACTACGATGATGATGTTTATCCCACATTGTTTTTATCCTGTTTTTTCCCAATTTTCCCTGTTTTTTCCCCAATCCCAGGCCATGTCCGGTGACTACGAGGAGGACGTTTATCCCACATTGTTTATCTCCGATTTTTATCCCATTTTTTCCCAATTTTCCCCGTTTTTCCCCCATTCCCAGGTCATGTCCAGTGACTACGATGATGACATTTATCCCACATTATTTTTTTCCTATTTTTTCCCAATTTTCCCATTTCTCCCCATCCCCAGGCCATGTCCGGTGACTATGAGGATGACATTTATCCCATATTTATTTTGACTGTTTTTATCCCATTTTTTCCCAATTTCCCCCATTTTTTCCCCAATCCCAGGCCATGTCCGGTGACTACGAGGAGCACGTTTATCCCACGTTGTTTCTATCCAGTTTTTTCCCATTTTTTCCCATTTTTCCCCAATTTCTCCCCAATTCCAGGCCATGTCCGGTGACTACGATGATGACGTTTATCCCACATTGGTTTTTTCCCATTTTTTCCCAATTTCCCCCATTTTTTCCCCAATCCCAGGCCATGTCCGGTGACTACGAGGAGCACGTTTATCCCACGTTGTTTCTATCCAGTTTTTTCCCATTTTTTCCCATTTTTCCCCAATTTCTCCCCATTTCCAGGCCATGTCCGGTGACTACGATGATGACGTTTATCCCACATTGTTTTTATCCCATTTTTTCCCAATTTCCCCCGTTTTTCCCCCAATTCCAGGCCATGTCCAGTGACTACGAGGAGGACGTTTATCCCACTTTGGTTTTATCCATTTTTATCCCATTCTTTCCCAATTTCCCCCGTTTTTCCCCCATTCCAGGCCATGTCCGGTGACTACGAGGAGGACGTGTGCCGCAGCGCGCTGCGCCTGGTCCATGAGCTCTGCTTCGCCCCTCGCGCTCGCCCGCCCCACGCCCGCTGCCTCGAGTTCACCGACCTGCTGCGCCACCGCGGCCACCCCCGGCCGGCGGATACAGGTATGGACACCTGGGCACACCTGGGGACAGGTATGGGGCACCTGGGGACAGGTATGGCACACCTGGGGACAGGTATGGACACCTGGGGACACCTGGGACACAGCTGGGGATGGGATAGGGACAGGGACAGGGACCTGCTGCGCCACCGCGGCTACCCCCGGCCCGCTGACACAGGTATGGTGCACCTGGGCATACCTGGGGACAGGTATGGGATGGGACAGGGACAGGGACAGGGATCTGCTGCGCCACCGCGGCCACCCCTGGCCGGCGGATACAGGTAAGGTGCACCTGGGGACAGGTATGGGATGGGACAGGGACAGGGACAGGGATCTGCTGCACCACCGCAGCCACCCCCGGCCGGCTGATACAGGTACGGACACCTGGGCACACCTGGGGAAGGTATGGGCACCTGGGGACACCTGGGGATAGGATAGGGACAGGGACCTGCTGTGCCCCTGCAGCCACCCCCCGGCTTGCCGATACAGGTATGGACACCTGGGCACACCTGGGGAAGGTATGGGCACCTGGGGACACCTGGGCACACCTGGGGACAGGCAGGGACACCTGGGGACACCTAGGGACACCGGGGGACACCTAGGGACAGGTATGGCACACCTGGGGACAGGTATGGCACACCTGGGGACACCTGGGGACACCTGGGGACACCTGGGGACAGGTATGGCACACCTGGGGACACCTGGGGACACCTGGGGACAGGTACAGACACCTGGGGACAGGTATGGGATGGGACAGGGACACCTGCCACCGTGGCTATCCCCGGCCGGCCGACACAGGTACGGACACCTGGGGACAGGTACGGACACCTGGGCACACCTGGGGACAGGTATGGGCGCCTGGGGACACCTGGGACACACCTGGGGACACCTGGGCACACCTGGGAACAGGTATGGTACACCTGGGGACACCTGGGGACAGGTATGGACACACCTGGGGACAGGTATGGTACACCTGGGCACACATGGGGACAGGTACGGACACCTGGGCACACATGGGGACAGGTATGGGCACCTGGGGACACCTGGGACACACCTGGGGACACCTGGGACACACCTGGGGACAGGTATGGTACACCTGGGCACACCTGGGGACAGGCATGGCACACCTGGGCTCACTTGGGCACACCTGGGGACAGGTATGGTAAGGGATGGGACAGGGACAGGGACACCCCAGCTTTGGGACAGTGACAATGCCAGCCCCTCCCCCCAGGTGTGCCCTACCTGAACAGAAGGCACCCCAGGTGGATTTTGGGGTCCTTTCGGGGGTTTTGACCCCCGTGTCCCCCCATGTCCCCTGGAGGTGTCGGTGAGCCTGCTGTCTGTCATTGTCACCTGTCATTGTCACCTGCAGCCTGGTCCTGCTGGGGGTTTGGGGCAATCAGGACACCTCCAGATGACATTTTGGGGTCCATTTAGGGGATTTTGGGGTATATTTTGGGATTTACCCCCGTGTCCCCGCAGAGGTGTCAGTGAGCCTGCTGTCTGTCATTGTCACCTGTCATTGTCGCCTTCTGCAGCCAGGTCCTGCTGGGGGTTTGGGGCACTCAGGACCCCTCTGGGATATATTTTGGGGTCCTTTTGGGGGATTTTGGGGTCTCTTTGTGGGATTTTGACCCTCCTGACCCCCTGTGTCCCCACAGAGGTGTCGGTGAGCCTGCTGTCATTGTCACCTGTCATTGTCACCTGCGGCCTGGTCCTGCTCGGGGTGTTTTTGGGGACCCCCAGGGTGACATTTTGGGGTCCATTTAGGGGATTTTGGGGTATATTTTGGGATTTACCCTCCCCGTGTCCCCGCAGAGGTGTCGGTGAGCCTGCTGTCGGTCATTGTCACCTTCTGCGGCCTGGTCCTGCTGGGCGTGTCCCTCTTCGTCTCCTGGAAGCTCTGCTGGGTCCCCTGGCGCCACAAGGGGGGTCCCGGGGGCTGCCCCCCCCGCAAGGAGCCCCCCAGCTGCCCTTCGGGGACCCCCTGGCCGAGCGCGGTGACCCCGAGCCGCCCCCCGAGCGCTGCTACCTGGACATGGGGCCCTGTCCCCCCCCCCGGGCAGGGTCCCCTCCCCCCCGGAGCCCCCCAGGGACCCCCCGAGCTTGGGGACACCGGGGGGGAGGGGGGGAGCCTGCCCAGCGCCCCCTCCCTGCAGGTGGTGGGCGGCAGGTAAGGGGGAGTGGGGACACTGGGGACATGGGGGGACATGGGGGGACATGGGGGGATTGGGGACATTGGGGGATTTGGGGACATTGGGGGATTTGGGGATATTGGGGGATTTGGGGACACTGGGGAACATGGGGACATGGGGGGGATTGGGGACATTGGGGGATTTGGGGATATTGGGGGATTTTGGGACATTGGGGGATTTGGGGACATTGGGGGATTTGGGGATATTGGGGGATTTGGGGATATTGGGGGATTTGGGGACATTGGGGGGATTGGGGACAAGGGGGGGACATGGGGATAAGTGGGAACATGAGGATATGGGGGGATTTGGGGATGAGGGGGGGCATGAGGACATTGGGGGGATTTGGGGACATGGGGACAATGTGGGGACAGGGGAGGGACTTGGGGGGGACATGGGGACAAGGGGGGTGGAAATGGGGGGACTTGGGTGGACATGCCCCCCGTCCCCTCGGGGATGATCCCAACCCCAAATCCCCAGTGGGGTCCCTAACCCCAAACCCCAATCCCTGAGGTGTCCCTAACCCCAAACCCCAATGCTGTCCTTAACCCCACTCGTTGTCCCCAGTGCTGTCCCTAACCCCACTCCCTGTCCCCATGCTGTCCCTAACGCCAACCCCTGAGGTGTCCCTAACCCCCCTCCCTGTCCCCAATGGTGTCCCTAACCCCATTCGCTGTCCCCAATGATGTTCCTAACCCCAATCCCCAGTGATGTCCCTGACCCCACTCCCTGTCCCCAGTGGTGTCCCTAACCCCAAACCCCAATGGGTTCTCTAACCCCAAACCCCAATGCTGTCCCTAACCCCACTCGCTGTCCCCAATGATGTTCCTAACCCCAAACCCCAATGGTGTCCCTAACCCCACTCGCTGTCCCCAGTGCTGTCCCTAACCCCAGTCCCCAATCCCTGAGGTGTCCCTAACCCCACTCCCTGTCCCCATGCTGTCCCTAACCCCAATCCCCAGTGCTGTCCCTAACCCCAAACCCCTGAGGTGTCCCTAACCCCAAATCCCTGTCCCCAATGCTGTCCCTAACCCCAAACCCCAATCCCTGAGGTGTCCCTAACCCCAAACCCTGTCCCCAATGCTGTCCCTAACCCCAAACCCCACCCCCCCAACCCCAAACTCTGTCCCCAGTGCTGTCCCTAACCCCACTCTGTCCCCAGTGCTGTCCCTAACCCCACTGTGTCCCCAATAAGGTCCCTAACCCCACTCTGTCCCCACGCTGTCCCTAACCCCGCTCTGTCCCCAGCTCCTCCCTCCCCGCCGTCCCCGAGGACAAGCCCGAGCAGAACCCAGCCCACCTGGGCCAGATCCAGCCCGAGCTCTACGGGGACAGCGGCGACACCGAGCCGGCCGGCGCCCGCGGTGGCCCCGGCGGTCCGGGCGGTCACTCGGCGCCCTGCGGCCGCCTCAGCGTGTCCCTGCGCTACTCCTACGGCCAGCAGCAGCTGCTGGTGCGCGTCCTGCGCGCCCGCGACCTGCCGGCCAAGGACTCCAACGGCTTCTCCGACCCCTACGTGAAGATCTACCTGCTGCCCGACCGCAAGAAGAAGTTCCAGACCAAGGTGCTGCGCCGGACGCTGAACCCCGAGTGGGACGAGACGTTCAGCTTTGGGGTGCCCTTCGCCGAGCTGCCCTCGCGCCGGCTGCACTTCAGCGTCTACGACTTCGACCGCTTCTCGCGGCACGACCTCATCGGGCAGGTGGTGCTGGACAACCTGCTGGAGGCGGCCGAGGCGCGGCCGGAGGTGCCCATCTGGAGGGACATCCAGGAGGGGAGCGGGGTGAGTGACACCCCAAAATGGAAAAAATCCCCCCAAAAAAACCCCAAAAATATCCCCAAAAACCCCATAAGTGTGACAGGACAGGTGAGGGAGGCAGGTGGTGCTGGAGAACCTTCTAGAGGTGGTCAAGGTGCGGCCGGAGGTGCCCATCTGGAGGGACATCCAGGAGGGGAGTGGGGTGAGTGTGTGGGGAGAGAGGGAGAACCCAAAAAACCCCTAAAAAATCCCATAAGTGTGATAGGACAGGTGAGGGAGGCAGGTGAGGGACACAGGTAGTGCTGGAGAACCTGCTGGAGGTGGTCAAGGTGTGGCCGGAGGTGACATCTGGAGGGACATCCAGGAGGGCAGCAGGGTGAGTGACACCCTGAAATGGAAAAAATCCCCAAAAAATCCCGTAAGTGTGATAGGACAGGTGAGGGAGGCAGGTGAGAGCAGAGGTGGTGCTGGAGAACCTTCTAGAGGTGATAACCAAGAGGTGACATCTGGAGGGACATCCAGGAGGGGAGTGGGGTGAGTGTGTGAGGAGAGAGGGAGAACCCTAAAATCCCCCAAAAAAATCCCCATAAGTGGGATAGGACAGGTGAGGGCACAGGTGAGAGCACAGGTGGTGCTGGAGAACCTTCTAGAGGTGATCAAGGTGTGGCCAAGAGGTGACATCTGGAGGGACATCCAGGAGGGCAGCGGGGTGAGTGACACCCCGAAATCGGAGAGGGCATGGGGAACCCAAAAAACCCCAAAACACCACAGGAAAGGGTCATAGGACAGGTGAGGGAGGCAGGTGAGAGCACAGGTGGTGCTGAAGAACCTTCTAGAGGTGATGACCAAGAGGTGACATCTGGAGGGACATCCAGGAGGGCAGCGGGGTGAGTGACACCCCAAAAACAGGATAAGGAGAGAAAAACCCAAAAAAATCCCCAAAAATCCCCATAAGTGTGATAGGACAGGTGAGGGACACAGGTGAGAGCACAGGTAGTGCTGGAGAACCTTCTAGAGGTGATCAAGGTGTGGCCGGAGGTGACATCTGGAGGGACATCCAGGAGGGGAGTGGGGTGAGTGACACTCCGAAATGGGAAAAATCCCAAAAAACCCCCAAAAAATCCCCATAAGTGGGATAGGACAGGTGAGAGCACAGGTGGTGCTGGAGAACCTCCAGGTTCTGGAGAACCTCCTGGAGATGGTCAGGGTGTGGCCGGAGGTGACATCTGGAGGGACATCCAGGAGGGCAGTGGGGTGGGTGTGTGGGGAGAGAGGGAGAACCCAAAAAACCCAAAAAATCCCCAAAAATCCCCATAAGTGTGATAGGACAGGTGAGGGAGGCAGGTGAGAGCACAGGTGGTGCTGGAGAACCTTCTAGAGGTGATAACAGAGGTGACATCTGGAGGAACATCAGGAGGGAGGGGGTGAGTACACCCAGATGGAAAAAATCCCGAAAATCCCGTAAGTGTGATAGGACAGGTGAGGGAGGCAAAAAATCCCAAAAAGGGTCATGAAGGCACACAGGTGGTGCTGGAGGACCTCCTGGACCTGTCCCTCACCTGTTCCTGTTCCTCACCTGTCGTGTCCCTCACCTGTCCCTCACCTATCTCACCTATCCCCAGTTGTCCCTCACCTGTCCCCACCTGTCCTATCTGTCTCTCACCTGTCTCTCCTGTCTCACCTGTCCCCACCTGTTCCTGTCCCTCACCTGTCCCTCACCTGTCCCTCACCTATCCCTCACCTGTCCCCTCACCTGTCCATCACTCACCTGTCCCTCACTCACCTGTCCCTCAC
This sequence comes from Entomyzon cyanotis, assembly GCA_024500445.1. Lineage (NCBI taxonomy): Eukaryota > Metazoa > Chordata > Aves > Passeriformes > Meliphagidae > Entomyzon > Entomyzon cyanotis. The sequence goes on from JAKEPQ010000997.1 coordinate 262,102, forward strand.
CTGTCCCTCACTTGTCCCTGTCCCCTCACCTGTCCCTCACCTGTCCCACCTGTCCCTCAATTGTCCCCACCTGTCCCACCTGTCCCCTCACCTGTCACTCACCTGTCCCTGTCTCTCACTCACCTGTCCCCACTTGTCTCACCTGTCTCTCACCTCTCCCTCACCTATCCCTCACCTGTCCCACCTGTCCCTCACCTGTCTCACCTCCCTCCCACCTGTCTCACCTGTCCCTCATCTATCCCTCACCTGTCCCACTTGTCCCTCACCTGTCCCTCACCTGTCCCTCACCTACCCCTCACCTGTCTCACCTGTTCCACCTGTCTCACCTGTCTCACCTGTCCCTCACCTGTCCCTCACCTGTCCCTCACCTGTCTCACCTGTCTCACCTGTCCCTCACCTATCCCTCACCTGTCCCACCTGTCCCTCACCTGTCTCACCTGTCCCTCACCTGTCCCTCACCTGTCCCACCTGTCTCACCTGTCCCTCACCTATCCCTCACCTGTCTCACCTGTTCCACCTGTCTCACCTGTCTCTCACCTGTCCCTCACCTGTCCCTCACCTGTCTCACCTGTCCCCCAGGAGAAGGCTGACCTGGGCGAGGTGAATTTCTCTCTCTGTTACCTGCCCACCGCCGGGCGCCTCACGGTCACTGTCATCCGAGCCTCCAACCTGCGCGCCATGGACCTCACCGGCTACTCAGGTGAGTCTCAGGTGTGCTCAGGTGTGCTCAGGTGTGTCACAGGTGTGTCGCAGGTGTGCTCAGGTGTGTCACAGGTGTGAGACACAGAGCCATGGACCTCACCGGCTACTCAGGTGAGTCACAGGTGTGTCACAGGTGTGTCAGGGAGTGACAGGTGTGTCACAGGTGTGTCACAGGTGTAGGACAGGTGTGGGACACAGAGCCATGGACCTCACCAGCTACTCAGGTGTGTCCCAGGGGTGCTCAGGTGTGTCCCAGGGGTGGGATAGGTGTGGGACAGGTGTGGCACAGGTGTGGTACAGGTGTGGGACACGGGGCCATGGACTTCACTGGCTACTCAGGTGAGTAAGGTGGGACAGGTGTGCTAGGTGTGTATAGGTGTGGGACAGGTGTGTACAGGTGGGGAAGGTATGACAGGTGTGGGACATGGCCATGGACCTCACCGGCTACTCAGGTGAGTCACAGGTGTGTTCAGGTGTGACAGGTGTGGACAGGGGTGGGACAGGGGTGGGACAGGTGTGTCACAGGTGTGACAGGTGTGTCACAGCTGTGGGACAGGTGTGGGACACAGAGCCATGGACCTCACAGGGTGCTCAGGTCAGTCACAGGTGTGCTCAGGTGTGTCCCAGGGGTGCTCAGGTGTGTCCCAGGGGTGTTCAGGTGTGACAGGTGTGTCACAGGTATGGGGCAGGTATGGCGCAGGGGTGGCACAGGTGTGGTACAGGTGTGGGACACGGGGCCATGGACCTCAGTGGCTACTCAGGTGAGTCACAGGTGTGACAGGTGAGTCACAGGTGTGCTCAGGTGTGCTCAGGTGTGCTCAGTTGTGTCACAGGGGTGACAGGTGTGTTCACATGTGACAGGTGTGTCACAGGTGTGTCACAGGGGTGACAGGTGTGTTCACGTGTGACAGGTGAGTCACAGGTGTGCTCAGGTGTGTACAGGGGTGACAGGTGTGTTCACATGTGACAGGTATGTCACAGGTGTGTCACAGGGGTGACAGGTGTGTTCACGTGTGACAGGTGAGTCACAGGTGTGCTCAGGTGTGTCACAGGGGTGACAGGTGTGTTCATGTGTGACAGGTGAGTCACAGGTGTGCTCAGGTGAGTCACAGGTGTGGGACAGGTGTGGCACAGGAGTGGGACAGGTGTTGTGAGGTCTATGGGTTTCTATGGGTTTCTATGGGATTCTATGATGTTCTGTGGGTTTCTATGGGATTCTATGGGTTTCTATGGGTTTCTATGGCTTTCTATGGGATTCTGTGATGTTCCATGGGTTTCTATGGGGTTCCATGGGTTTCCATGGGTTTCTATAGGGTCTATGGTGTTCTATGGGTTTCTATGGGGTTCTGTGGGGTTTATGGGTTTCCATGGGTTTCCATGGGTTTCTATGATGTTCTATGGGGTTTCCATGGTTTTCTGTGATGTTCTATGATGTTCTATGGGTTTCCATGGGTTTCCATGGGTTTCCATGGTGTTCAATGGGATCTATGATGTTCTATGGGTTTCTATGGATCTCCATGGTGTTCTATGTGGGTTTCCGTGGGTTTCTATGGGGTCTATGGAGTTCTATGGGGTTCTATGCTATTCTATGGATTTCTATGGGGTCTATGATGTTCCATGGGGTTTCCATGGGTTTCTATGGGTTTCGATGGGGTCTATGGAGTTCTATGGGGTTCTATGCTATTCTATGGATTTCTATGGGGTCTATGATGTTCCATGGGGTTTCCATGGGTTTCTATGGGTTTCGATGGGGTCTATGGAGTTCTATGGGGTTCTATGCTATTCTATGGATTTCTATGGGGTCTATGATGTTCCATGGGGTTTCCATGGGTTTCTATGGGTTTCTATGGGGTCTATGGAGTTCTATGGGGTTCTATGCTATTCTATGGATTTCTATGGGGTCTATGATGCTCCATGGGTTTCCATGGGTTTCTATGGGTTTCGATGGGGTCTATGGAGTTCTATGGGGTTCTATGCTATTCTATGGATTTCTATGGGGGTCTATGATGTTCCATGGGTTTCTATGGGTTTCCATGGGTTTCTATGGGTTTCTATGGTGTTTCCATGGGTTTCTATGGGTTTCCATGGGTTTCCATGGGGTGTCCCCATCCCCCTGCAGACCCCTACATGAAGGCCTCTCTGATGGCCGAGGGGCGGCGGCTGGAGAAGCCATGGGATGTTATGGGGTCTATGGGGTTCTGTGGGTGTCTATGGGTTTCTATGGGTTTCCATGGGTTTCTATGGGGTCTGTGGAGTTCTATGAGTTTCTATGGTGTTCTATGGGGTTCTGTGGGGTCTATGGTGTCCTATGGGTTTCCATGGTGTTCTATGGCGTTCTATGGGTTCCTATGGAGTTCTATGGGATTCTATGGATTTCTATGGGTTTCCATGGGTTGTATGGGTGTCCATGGGTTTCTATAGGGTCTGTGGTGTTCTGTGGGTTTCCATGGGTTTCTATGGGTTTCTATGGGATTTCCATGGGTTTCCATGGGTTTCCGTGGGTTTCCATAGGTGTCTATGGTGTTCTATGGTGTTTCCATGGGTTTCCATGGGTTTCTATGGGTTTCTGTGGGTTTCCATGGGTTTCTATGGGGTTTCCATGGGTTTCCATGGGGTGTCCCCGTCCCCCCGCAGACCCCTACGTGAAGGCCTCGCTGATGGCTGAGGGGCGGTGGCTGGAGAAGCCGTGGGCTGTTACAGGGTCTATGGGGTTCTATGGGTGTCTATGGGTTTCTATGGGTTTCCATGGGTTTCTATGGTTTCTATGGGTTTCTATGTGATTCTACAGGTTTTATGGGTTTCTATGGGTTTCTATGGGGTTCTATGGAGTTCTATGGATTTCTATGGGTTTTTATGGTGTTCTATGATATTCTGTGGTGTTCTATGGTGTTCCATGGTGTTCTATGAGGTCTATGGGGTTTCCATGGGTTCCTGTGGTGTTCTATGGGATCTATGACGTTCTACGGTGTCCTATGGGTTTCCATGGTGTTCTATGGGTTTCTATGATGTTCTATGGGGTTCTATGGGTTTCCACGGGTTTCTGTGGGTTTCTATGGTGTTCAGTAGGGTCTATGGAGTTCTATGGGTTTCTGTGGTGTTCTATGGGTTTCTACGGGTTTCTATGGGTTTCTATGATGTTCTATGGTGTTCTATGGGTTTCTATGGGTTTCTATGATGTTCTATGGTGTTCTATGGGTTTCCATGGGTTCCTGTGGTGTTCTATGGTGTTCTATGGTGTACTATGGGTTTCCATGGGTTGTATGGGTGTCCATGGCTTTCTATAGGGTCTGTGGTGTTCTATGGGTTTCCATGGATTTCCATGGGTTTCCATGGGTTTCCATGGTGTTCTATGGTGTTTCCATGGGTTTCTATGGGGTTTCCATGGGTTTCCATGGGTTTCCATGGGTGTCTATGGTGTTCTATGGTGTTTCCATGGGTTTCTATGGGTTTCTGTGGGTTTCCATGGGTTTCCATGGGTGTCTATGGTGTTCTATGGTGTTTCCATGGGTTTGCATGGGTTTCTATGGGGTTTCCGTGGGTTTCCATGGGGTGTCCCCATCCCCCCGCAGACCCCTACGTGAAGGCCTCGCTGATGGCCGAGGGCCGGCGGCTGAAGAAGCGCAAGACGTCCATCAAGAAGAACACGCTGAACCCCAACTACAACGAGGCGCTGGTGTTCGACGTTCCCCACGAGAGCGTCAACAGCGTCAGCCTCACCATCGCCGTCGTCGACTACGACTGGTGCCTGCCGGGGGGATTTGGGGGGGTTTGGGGGGGGATTTGGGGTCGATTTGGGGCATTTGGGGTCATCCCGGAGCAATGGGACATCCCTTGTTTGATGTTCTCCACAAGATCATCAACCTCATCACCATCGTTGGGTACAGCTGGGTGGAACTGGGAGGTCCTGGGTGATCTTTGGATGTCTTTGAGGGACTTTGGGGTAATTTTGGGGTGGTTTTGGGGGATTTGGGGTCATCCCGGAGCGATGGGACATTCCTTGTTTGATGTTCTCTACAAGATCATCAACCTCATCACCATCGTTGGGTCCAACTGGTTCATACTGGGAGGTCCTGGGGGATCTTTGGATGTCTTTGAGGGAGTTTGGGGGAATTTTAGGGGATTTTGGGGGATTTTGGGGCACTTGGGGTCATCCCAGAGCAATGGGACATCCCTTGGTTGATGTCCACCATGAGATCATCAACCTCATCACCATCGTTGGGTCCAACTGGCTGGCACTGGGGGTTCTTTGGAGGGTCCTGGGGGGTTTGAGGTGTCTTTGAGGGACTTCAGGGTAATTTTGGGGGATTTGGGGCATTTGGGGTCATCCCGGAGCAATGGGACATTCCTTGTTTGATGTTCTCTGCAAGATCATCAACCTCATCACCATCGTTGGGTCCAACTGGCTGGCACTGGGGGTTCTTTGGGGGGGTCCTGGGGGGGTTTCGGGATCTTTGGAGGGTCTTGGGGGAATTTTGGGGTATTTGGGGTGGTTTTGGGGCATTTGGGGTCATCCCGGAGCAATGGGACATCCCTTGTTTGATGTTCTCCATGAGATCATCAACCTCATCACCATCGTTGGGTCCAACTGGTTGGGACTGGGAGGTCCTGGGTGGGATTTTTGGGGTATTTGGGGTAGTTTTGGGGGATTTTGGGGCATTTGGGGTCATCCCGGAGCGATGGGACATTCCTTGTTTGATGTTCTCTACAAGATCATCAACCTCATCACCATCGTTGGGTCCAACTGGTTCATACTGGGAGGTCCTGGGGGATCTTTGGATGTCTTTGAGGGACTTTGGGGTAATTTTGGGGTGGTTTTGGGGGATTTGGGGTCATCCCGGAGCGATGGGACATTCCTTGTTTGATGTTCTCTACAAGATCATCAACCTCATCACCATCGTTGGGTCCAACTGGTTCATACTGGGAGGTCCTGGGGGATCTTTGGATGTCTTTGAGGGAGTTTGGGGGAATTTTGGGGTGGTTTTGGGGGATTTGGGGCATTTGGGGTCATCCCGGAGCAATGGGACATTCCTTGTTTGATGTTCACCATGAGATCATCAACCTCATCACCATCGTTGGGTCCAACTGGCTGGCACTGGGGGTTCTTTGGGGGGTCCTAGGGGGGTTTTGGGATCTTTGGAGGGTCTCGGGGGAATTTTGGGGTATTTGGGGTGGTTTTAGGGCATTTGGGGTCATCCCGGAGCAATGGGACATCCCTTGGTTGATGTCCACCATGAGATCTTCAACCTCATCACCATCGTTGGGTCCAACTGGTTGGGACTGGGAGGTCCTGGGTGGGATTTTTGGGGTATTTGGGGTAGTTTTGGGGGATTTTGGGGCATTTGGGGTCATCCCGGAGCGATGGGACATCCCTTGGTTGATGTCCACCATGAGAACCATCACCATCGTTGGGTCCAACTGGTTCATACTGGGAGGTCCTGGGGGATCTTTGGATGTCTTTGAGGGACTTTGGGGGAATTTTGGGGTATTTGGGGTGGTTTTGGGGCACTTGGGGTCATCCCAGAGCAATGGGACATCCCTTGGTTGATGTCCACCATGAGATCATCAGCCTCATCACCATCGTTGGGTGAAACTGGTTGGGACTGGGAGGTCCTGGGGGGGATTTTTGGGGGATTTGGGGGATTTTTGGGGTGTTTTCGGTGGATTTTGGGGTATTTAGACCCCTCTCCCCCCAGCATCGGGCACAACGAGGTGATGGGGCTGTGCCGCGTGGGCAGCAATGGCTTTGGGGTTGGATTTGGGGTGGTTTTGGGGGATTTTGGGGTTTCCCAAACTGGGGTATTTCTGGGAGATTTTTGGGGTATTTCTGAGTGATTTTTGGGTTGTTTTTGGGGGAGTTTGGGGTTCCTCAGACTGGGTCATTTTTGGGGTATTTCTGGGTGATTTTTGGGGTATTTTTAGGGTGTTTTTGGGGGATTTTGGGGTTCCTCAGACTGGGGAATTTCTAAGTGATTTTTGGGGTGTTTCTAGGGATATTTTTAGGGTGTTTTTGGGGGATTTTGGGGTGGTTTTGGGGGATTTTGGGGTTTTCCCAAACCGGGGTATTTCTGGGTGATTTTTGGGATATTTTCGGGGTGTTTTTGGGGGATTTTGGGATCACTCAGGCCAGATTTTGGGGCTATTTTTAGGGTTACATTTGGGGGATTTTTGGGTGGTTTTGGGGAATTTTAGGGTCCCAAGACCAGGGTATTTCTGGGTCATTTTGGGGTATTTCTGGGTGATTTTTGGGGTGGTTTTGGGGTGTTTTTGCTGGATTTTGGGGTGGTTATGGGAGATCTTGGGATCCCCCCAGACGGGGTGATTTTTGGGCTATTTTTGGGGTGGTTTTGGAGTATTTTTGGGATGATTTTAGGGGATTTTGGGGTCCTTCAGACCAGGTGATTTTTGGGATATTTTTGGGGTGGTTTTGGGGTATTTTTAGGGTGTTTTTAGGGTGTTTTTGGGGGATTTTGGGGGTTGGATTTGGGGTGGTTTTGGGGGATTTTGGGGTTTCCCAAACTGGGGTATTTCTGGGTGATTTTTGGGGTATTTCTGGGTGATTTTTGGGGTGGTTTTGGGGGATTTTGGGGTTTCCCAAACTGGGTCATTTTTGGGGTATTTCTGGGTGATTTTTGGGGTATTTTTAGGGTGTTTTTGGGGGATTTTGGGGTTCCTCAGACTGGGGAATTTCTAAGTGATTTTTGGGGTGTTTTTAGGGATATTTTTAGGGTGTTTTTGGGGGATTTTGGGGTGGTTTTGGGGGATTTTGGGGTTTCCCAAACCGGGGTATTTCTGGGTGATTTTTGGGATATTTTTGGGGTGTTTTTGGGGGATTTTGGGATCACTCAGGCCAGATTTTGGGGGTATTTTTAGGGTTACATTTGGGGGATTTTTGGGTGGTTTTGGGGAATTTTAGGGTCCCAAGACCAGGATATTTCTGGGTCATTTTGGGGTATTTCTGGGTGATTTTTGGGGTGTTTTCGGTGGATTTTGGGGTGGTTATGGGGGATTTGGGGGGGTCCCAAGACCGGGGTATTTCTGGGTGATTTTTGGGGTGATTTTTGGGGTGGTTTTGCTGGATTTTGGGGTGGTTATGGGGGATCTTGGGATCCCCCCAGACGGGGTGATTTTTGGGCTATTTTTGGGGTGGTTTTGGAGTATTTTTGGGATGATTTTAGGGGATTTTGGGGTCCTTCAGACCAGGTGATTTTTGGGATATTTTTGGGGTGGTTTTGGGGTATTTTTAGGGTGTTTTTAGGGTGTTTTTGGGGGATTTTGGGGTTGGATTTGGGGTGGTTTTGGGGGATTTTGGGGTTTCCCAAACTGGGGTATTTCTGGGTGATTTTTGGGGTATTTCTGGGTGATTTTTGGGGTGGTTTTGGGGGAGTTTGGGGTTCCTCAGACTGGGGAATTTTTGGGGTATTTCTGGGTGATTTTTGGGGTATTTTTAGGGTGTTTTTGGGGGATTTTGGGGTTGGATTTGGGGTGGTTTTGGGGGATTTTGGGGTCTCTCAGACCGTGGTATTTCTGGGTGATTTTTGGGGTATATTTAGGGTGTTTTTGGGGGATTTTGGGGTTGGATTTGGGGTGGTTTTGGGGTATTTTGGGGTCTGTCAGACCAGGGTATTTCTGGGTGATTTTTGAGGTATTTCCGGGTGATTTTTGGGGTGTTTTCGGTGGATTTTGGGGTATTTTGACCCCTCTCCCCCCAGCATCGGGCACAACGAGGTGATCGGGCTGTGCCGCGTGGGCAGCGATGGCTTTGGGGTGGATTTGGGGGATTTTGGGGGATTTTGGGGTTTCCCAAACTGGGGTATTTCTGGGTGATTTTTGGGGTATTTTTGGGGTGGTTTGGGGGGATTTTTAGGGTGTTTTTAGGGTGTTTTTGGGGGATTTTGGGGTTGGATTTGGGGTGGTTTTGGGGGATTTTGGGGTCTGTCAGACCGGGGTATTTCTGGGTGATTTTTGGGATGTTTTGGGGTGTTTTCGGTGGATTTTGGGGTATTTTGACCCCTCTCCCCCCAGCATCGGGCACAACGAGGTGATCGGGCTGTGCCGCGTGGGCAGCGATGGCTTTGGGGTTGGATTTGGGGTGGTTTTGGGGGATTTTGGGGTTTCCCAAACTGGGGTATTTCTGGGTGATTTTTGGGGTATTTCTGAGTGATTTTTGGGTTGTTTTTGGGGGAGTTTGGGGTTCCTCAGACTGGGGAATTTCTAAGTGATTTTTGGGGTGTTTCTAGGGATATTTTTAGGGTGTTTTTGGGGGATTTTGGGGTGGTTTTGGGGGATTTTGGGGTTTCCCAAACCGGGGTATTTCTGGGTGATTTTTGGGATATTTTTTGGGTGTTTTTGGGGGATTTTGGGATCACTCAGGCCAGATTTTGGGGCTATTTTTAGGGTTACATTTGGGGGATTTTTGGGTGGTTTTGGGGAATTTTAGGGTCCCAAGACCAGGGTATTTCTGGGTCATTTTGGGGTATTTCTGGGTGATTTTTGGGGTGATTTTTGGGGTGGTTTTGGAGTGTTTTTGGTGGATTTTGGGGTGGTTATGGGGGATCTTGGGATCCCCCCAGACGGGGTGATTTTTGGGCTATTTTTGGGGTGGTTTTGGAGTATTTTTGGGATGATTTTAGGGGATTTTGGGGTCCTTCAGACCAGGTGATTTTTGGGCTATTTTTGGGGTGGTTTTGGGGTATTTTTAGGGTGTTTTTGGGGGATTTTGGGGTGGTTTTGGGGTGGTTTTGGGGGATTTTGGGGTCTGTCAGACCGGGGTATTTCTGGGTCATTTTTGGGGTATTTTCGGGGTGTTTTTGGGGTATTTAGACCCCTCTCCCCCCAGCATCGGGCACAACGAGGTGATGGGGCTGTGCCGCGTGGGCAGCGATGGCTTTGGGGTTGGATTTGGGGTGGTTTTGGGGGATTTTGGGGTTTCCCAAACTGGGGTATTTCTGGGTGATTTTTGGGGTGGTTTTGGGGGATTTTGGGGTTCCTCAGACTGGGTCATTTTTGGGGTATTTCTGGGTGATTTTGGGGTGTTTTTAGGGATATTTTTAGGGGGTTTTTGGGGGATTTTGGGGTGGTTTTGGGGGATTTTGGGGTTTCCCAAACCGGGGTATTTCTGGGTGATTTTTGGGATATTTTTGGGGTGTTTTTGGGGGATTTTGGGATCACTCAGACCAGCTGATTTTAGGGGTATTTTTAGGGTGTTTTTGGGGGATTTTGGGGTGGTTTTGGGGAATTTTGGGGTCCCAAGACCAGGGTATTTCTGGGTCATTTTTGAGGTATTTCTGGGTGATTTTTGGGGTATTTTCGGTGGATTTTGGGGTATTTAGACCCCTATCCCCCCAGCATCGGGCACAACGAGGTGATCGGGCTGTGCCGCGTGGGCAGCGACGCCGACGGCCCCGGCCGCGAGCACTGGGCGCAGATGTTGGCGAATCCTCGCAAACCCATCGAGCACTGGCACACCCTGGTGGAGGTCAGAGACCCTATGGCATCCATAGGGACCCCTGGGACCCCCTGAGACCCCAAAAAACCCATAGAGACCCCAAAAACCCATAGAGACCCCCAGGGATCCCAGAGAACCCATAGGGACCCATAGGGAACCCGTAGGATCCATAGGGACCCCCCAAGATCACCCCAAACCCATCGAGCACTGGCACACCCTGGTGGAGGTCAGAGACCCTATGGCATCCATAGGGACCCCAAAAACCCCACAGAGACCCTATGGCATCCATAGGGACCCCAAAAAACCCATAGGGACCCCCTGAGACCCCCAGAACCCATAGGGAACCCATAGAATTCACAGGGACCCCAAAGAAGCCATAGGGAACCTATAGGGAACCCATAAAACCCATAGGGAACCTATAGGATCCATAGGGACCCCATAGAATCCCCCAAACCCATTGAGCACTGGCACACCCTGGTGGAGGTCAGAGACACCCTATGGCGTCCATAGGGACCCCTGGGACCCCCTGAGACCCCAAAAAACCCATAGAGACCCCCAGGGATCCCAAAGAACCCATACGGACCCATAGGGACCCCGAAGAACCCATAGGGACCCCCCAGGATCACCCCAAACCCATCGAGCACTGGCACACCCTGGTGGAGGTCAGAGACCCTATAGCATCCATAGGGACCCCAAAAAACCTACAGAGACCCTATGGCATCCATAGGGACCCCAAAGAACCCATAGAGACCCTAAAGAACCCATAGGGACCCATAGGGACCCCACAGGATCACCCCAAACCCATCGAGCACTGGCACACCCTGGTGGAGGTCAGAGACACCCTATGGCATCCATAGGGACCCCAAAAAACCCATAGGGACCCCAAAAAACCCATAGAGACCCCTGGGACCCCAAAGAACCCACAGAGACCCCAAAGAACCCATCAGGAACCCACAGAATCCATAGGGATCCCCAGAACCCATAGAGAACCCGAGAACCCCTAGGGAAACCATAGGGAACCCATAGGATCCATAGGGACCCCATAGGATCCATAGGGACCCCCAGAACCCATAGGGACCCCACAGGATCACCCCAAACCCATCGAGCACTGGCACACCCTGGTGGAGGTCAGAGACACCCTATGGCATCCATAGGGACCCCAAAGAACCCATAGGGACCCTATGGCATCCATAGGGACCCCAAAAAACCCATAGGGACCCCAAAAAACCCATAGAGACCCCTGGGACCCCAAAGAACCCACAGAGACCCCAAAGAACCCATCAGGAACCCACAGAATCCATAGGGATCCCCAGAACCCATAGAGAACCCGAGAACCCCTAGGGAAACCATAGGGAACCCATAGGATCCATAGGGACCCCATAGGATCCATAGGGACCCCCAGAACCCATAGGGACCCCACAGGATCACCCCAAACCCATCGAGCACTGGCACACCCTGGTGGAGGTCAGAGACACCCTATGGCATCCATAGGGACCCCAAAAACCCCACAGAGACCCTATGGTATCCATAGGGACCCCAAAAACCCATAGGGACCTCAAAAAACCCATAGGGACCTCAAAAAACCCATAGGGACCCCATAGGGAACCCATAGGAATCTATAGGGACCCCAACCCTGTCCCCATCCTGTCCCCATTTCAGTGTCCCCAATTTCCTGTCCCCACTGGTGTCCCCATTCCCATTTCCCTGTCCCCATCCCTGTCCCCAAATTCCTGTCCCCATGTCCCATTTCCTGTCCCCAATTTCCTGTCCCTATCCCTGTCCCCATTGGTGTCCCCATGTCCCATCCCTGTCCCCATTTCCTGTCCCCATGTCCCATTTTGGTGTCCCCGTTGGTGTCCCCATTCCCATCCCTGTCCCCATGTCCCATTTCGGTGTCCCCAATTTCCAATCCCTGTCCCCATTGGTGTCCCCATGTCCCATCCCTGTCCCCATGTCCCATTTCCTGTCCCCATGTCCCATTCCTGTCCCCATCCTGTCCCATCCCTGTCGCCATTCCTGTCCCCATTCCCATTTCTGTCCCCATTCCTGTCCCCATGTCCCATTTTGGTGTCCCCATTGGTGTCCCCATGTCCCATCCTTGTCCCCATCCCTGTCCCCAGTTTTCTGTCCCCACTGGTGTCCCCATTTCCTGTCCCCATCGGTGTCCCCATTGGTGTCCCCATGTCCCATCCCCTGTCCCCATGTCCCATTTTGGTGTCCCCATTGGTGTCCCCATTCCCATTCCTGTCCCCATCCCTGTCCCCATGTCCCATTCCTGTCCCCATCCTGTCCCCATTGGTGTCCCCATTGGTGTCCCCATGTCCCATTCCTGTCCCCATCCTGTCCCATCCCTGTCCCCATCCTGTCCCCATTGGTGTCCCCATCCCTGTCCCCATGTCCCATTTTGGTGTCCCCAATTTCCAATCCCTGTCCCCATCGGTGTCCCCATTTTGGTGTCCCAATGTCCCATGCCTGTCCCCATGTCCCATTTCCTGTCCCCATGTCCCACCCCTGTCCCCATGTCCCATTCCTGTCCCCATGTCCCATTTCCTGTCCCCATTGGTGTCCCCATGTCCTATCCCTGTCCCCCATTCCTGTCCCCATGTCCCACCCCTGTCCCCATGTCCCATTCCTGTCCCCATCGGTGTCCCCAGGAGAAAGCTCTGACCAAGGGGACAACGCGGGACAAACCTGCCCTGGGGAACCCCTGGGGTCCCACTGAGCCTGTGAGCGCCAAACTGGGAGCACTGGGAGCGACTGGGGGGACTGGGAGGGGACTGGGAGGGACTGGGATTGAACTGGGAGGGACTGGGATGGAACTGGGATGGACTGGGGGGACTGGGAGTGACTGGGGGGACTGGGGGGGGACTGGGAGGGACTGGGAGGGACTGGGAGAGACTGGGAGGGACTGGGGGGGACTGGGATTGACTGGGATTGAACTGGGATGGACTGGGATGGGACTGGGAGAGACTGGGATGGAACTGGGGGGGAGTGGGATGGGACTGGGAGGGACTGGGATGGAACTGGGGGGGGACTGGGAGGGACTGGGATGGGACTGGGATGGGACTGGGGGGGACTGGGAGGGACTGGGAGAGACTGGGATGGACTGGGATTGAACTGGGAGGGACTGGGATGGAACTGGGATGGACTGGGATGGATTGGGAGGGACTGGGGGGGGACTGGGGGGGACTGGGATGGACTGGGGAGACTGGCTGGGATGGACTGGGATGGAGTGGGGATGGGGGGGCTGGGATGGACTGGGATGGACTGGGATGGAGTGGGAGGGGCTGGGATGAACTGGGATGGACTGGGGGGGACTGGGAGGGACTGGGATTGAACTGGGATGGACTGGGATGGATTGGGGAGCACTGGGAGGGGCTGGGGGGGACTGGGGAGGGACTGGGCCATACTGGGGGAGCACTGGGCCATACTGGGAGCCCACATTTTCATACTGGGATGCACTGGGCCATACTGGGATGGACTGGGCCATACTGGGAGCTCCCATCTTCATACTGGGAGCTCACTTGGCCTTACTGGGATGCACTGGTCCATACTGCTCTATACTGGTCCATACTGGGAGTTCTCTGAGCCATACTGGTCCAAACTGGTCCATACCATTCCATACTGGTTTAAACTGGTCCATACCACTCCATAGCAGTCCATTCTGGTCCATACTGGTTTATACTGGTTCATACTGGTCTATACTGGTTTATACTGGTTCATACTGGTCCATACCGGTCCATACTGGTCCATACCAGTCCATACTGGTCCATCCTGATCCGCACTGGTCCATACTGGTTTAAACTGCTCCACACTGGTCCATACTGGTCCATACCGGTTTAAACTGGTCTGTACTGGTCCATACAGCTCCATACTGGTCCATACTGGTTTAAACTGGTCCGTCCTGGTCCATACCACTCCATACTGGTTTAAACTGGTCCATACTGGTCCATACCACTCCATACCATTCCATACTGGTCCACACTGGTTCATACTGGTCCATACAGCTCCATACTGGTTTAAACTGGTCCATACCACTCCATAGCAGTCCATTCTGGTCCCTACTGGTCCATACTGGTTTATACTGGTTCATACCGGTCCATACCGGTCCATACTGGTCGATACCACTCCATACCATTCCATACTGCTCCATACCATGTCCATCGTGATCCATACCGGTCCATACCAGTCCATACCGGTTTAAACTGGTCCATACTGTTCCATACCGGTCCATACCAGTCCATACCGGTCCATACCAGTCCATACTGGTCCGAACCGGTCCAAACTGGTCTGCACTGGTCCATACTGGTCCACACTGGTCCATACCGGTCCATACTAGTCCAAACTGGTCTGTACCGGTCCAAACTGGTCTGTACTGGTCCATACTGGTCCATACCATTCCATACCGGTCCATACTGGTCCAAACTGGTCCGTACTGGTCCATACTGGTCCAAACTGGTCTGTACCGGTCCATACTGGTCCGTATGAGCTCCATACCAGTCCATACCACTCCATACTGGTCCATACCTCTAAACTGGTCCATACAGCTCCATACTGGTCCATAGAGCTCCATACCACTCCATACCATTCCATACTGGTCCATACCGGTCCGTACTGGTTTAAACTGCTCCACACTGGTCCATACCAGTTTGATACTGGTCCATACCAGTCCATACTGGTCCATACCAGTCCATACTGGTCCATACCGGTCCATACTGGTCCATACCAGTCCATACTAGTCCATACCGGTTTAAACTGGTCCATACTGTTCCATACCAGTCCATACTGGTTTGTACTGGTCTGTACCGGTCCATACTGGTTTAAACTGGTCCATACTGGTCCGTACTGGTCCATACTGGTCCGTACCGGTCCATACTGGTCCAAACTGGTCCGTACTGGTCCATACTGGTCCATACTGGTCCGTACTGGTCCATACCGGTCTAAACTGGTCCATACTGGTCCATACTGGTCCATACTGGTCCGTACTGGTCCAAACTGGTCCGTACTGGTCCATACTGGTCCGTACTGGTCCAAACTGGTCCGTGCTGGTCCTTTCCCCGCAGGCCCGGGGAGCTCCGCCTCAGAAGCCATAGGGACCCCCAGCACCACCCGGGGGGGCAGCGCCCCCCCCCACTGTGAACCCCCAAACTGGGGGGGGGGCTCGCCCCTCCCCCCGGCCGGGACCCCCCGTGTTCGTGTGGGGGAGGGGAACCCCGGAAATGGCCCCGCCCCCCCCGTGTCACGTGTTCCTTGGGGGGGGCTGGGAGGGACATCAGGGTGTCACCCCAAAATTGGGTTGTGGAACCCCAAAATGGGGTTTGTCCCCAAAAATGGGGTTTGTCCCCAAAAATGGGTTGTGGAACCCCAAAAATGGGTTGTGGAGCCCCAAAAATGGGTTTTGTCCCCAAAATGGGTTGTGGAGCCCCAAAAATGGGTTTTGTCCCCAAAAATGGGTTGTGGAACCCCAAAAATGGGTTGTGTCCCCAAAAATGGGTTGTGTCCCCAAAAATGGGTTGTGGATCCCCAAAAATGGGTTGTGGAACCCCAAAAATGGGTTTTGTCCCCAAAAATGGGTTTGTCACCCCAAAAATGGGTTTTGTCCCCAAAAATGGGTTGTGGAACCCCAAAAATGGGTTTTGTCACCCCAAAAATGGGGTTGTGGAACCCCAAAAATGGGTTGTGTAACCCCAAAATGGGTTGTTGCCCCCAAAAATGGGTTGTGGAACCCCAAAAATGGGTTTTGTGCCCCAAAATGGGTTGTGGAACCCCAAAAATGGGGTTGTGGACCCCAAAATAGGGTTGTGGAACCCCAAAAATGGGGTTTGTCCCCAAAAATGGGTTTTGTGGAACCCCAAAAATGGGTTGTGGAACCCCAAAAATGGGTTGTGTGCCCCAAAAATGGGTTGTGGAACCCCGAAAATGGGTTTTGTCCCCAAAAATGGGTTTTGTCCCCAAAAATGGGTTTTGTCACCACAAAATGGGTTGTCACCCCCAAAAATGGGGTTTGTCCCCCAGAAATGGGTTGTGGAACCCCAAAAATGGGTTGTGGAACCCCAAAATGGGTTGTGTCCCCAAAAATGGGTTTTGTCCCCAAAATGGGTTGTGGAACCCCAAAAATGGGTTGTGTCCCCAAAAATGGGTTTTGTCCCCAAAAATGGGTTGTGGAACCCCAAAATAGGGTTGTGGAACCCCAAAAATGGGTTGTGTCCCCAAAAATGGGTTGTGGCACCCCAAAAAAGGGTTGTGTCACCCAAAAATGGGTTGTGTGCCCCAAAAATGGGTTTGTCACCCAAAAATGGGTTGTGGCACCCCAAAAATGGGTTGTGGAACCCCAAAATAGGGTTGTGGAACCCCAAAAATGGGTTGTGTAACCCCAAAAATAGGGTTGTGGAACCCCAAAAAATGGGTTGTGGCACCCCAAAATAGGGTTGTGGAACCCCAAAAATGGGGTTTGTCCCCCAAAAAACGGAACCTGGGTTGTGGAACCCCAAAAATGGGTTGTGTGCCCCAAAAATGGGTTTTGTCCCCAAAAAAAGGGTTGTGGAACCCCAAAAGTCGGGTTGTCACCCCCAAAAATGGGTTGTGTCCCCAAAAATGGGTTGTGGAACCCCGAAAATGGGTTTTGTCCCCAAAATGGGTTGTGGAACCCCAAAAATGGGTTTTGTCCCCAAAAAAGGGTTTTGTCTCCCCAAAAAAGGGTTTTGTCCCCAAAAGGAAACCCGGGACTTTTGTCCCCCAAAAAGGGTTTTGTCCCCAAAAAAAAAGGGTTTTGTCCCCAAAAAAGGGTTTTGTCCCCAAAAGGGACCCCCGGGACTGTTGCCCCCAAAAAAGGGTTTTGTCCCCAAAAAAGGGTTTTGTCCCCAAAAAAAAGGGTTTTGTCCCCAAAAAGGGTTTTGTCCCCAAAAAAAAGGGTTTTGTCCCCAAAAAAGGGTTTTGTCCCCAAAAAGGGACCCCGGGACTGTTGCCCCCAAAAAAGGGTTTTGTCCCCAAAAAAGGGTTTTGTCCCCAAAAAAGGGTTTTGTCCCCAAAAAGGGTTTTGTCCCCAAAAAAGGGTTTTGTCCCCAAAAAGGGTTTTGTCCCCCCAAAAAAGGGTTTTGTCCCCAAAAAGGGTTTTGTCAGGTTTCCCCAAAAAAAGGGTTTTGTCCCCAAAAAAAGGGTTTTGTCCCCAAAAGGACTCCCCGGGACTGTCGCCCCCAAGGATTGTCACCCCAAAAAAGGGTTTTGTCCCCAAAAGGACTCCCGGGACTGTCGCCCCCAAGGATTGTCCCCCCTGTGTGTGTCACGGACCCCGAGCCCGGGGTTGTCACCCGCTGTGTTTGTGTCTGGGGACCCCCGAGGGACCCCCCGGTGTGTGTCACCTCCCCGTGTCCGGGGGGGCTGGGGGGGTCCCCAAAGCCATAACCCCCCAATAAACCCCCCAGAGCCGCCGCAGCCTCTCTGCGCCGCGGGGACAGCGGGGACAGCGGGGGGACATTGTGGGGACAGCGGGGACAGCGGGGACATTGTGGGGACAGCGGGGACAGCGGGGGGACATTGTGGGGACAGCGGGGGACACTGTGGGGACATGTGGGGATGTTGGGGACAGCGGGGGACAGTCGGGGACAGCGGGGGGACAGCGGGGGGGACACGGGGGGGACACTGTGGGGGGATGTTGGGGACACTGTGGGGACATTGTGGGGACAGTGGGGATGTTGGGGACAGTGGGGACATTGGGGGGATTGGGGGACATTGGGGGGACATTGTGAGGACATTGGGGACAGCGGGGACACTGTGGGGACAGCGGGGACATTGGGGGATTGGGGATGTTGGGGACATTGGGGACATTAGGGACATCAGGGACATTGGGGATATTGTGGGGACATTGGAGACAGCGGGGATAGTGGGGATGTTGGGGACAGCGGGGGGACACTGTGGGGACATTGGGGACATTGTGGGGGACATTGGGGACATCGTGGGGATGTTGGGGACATCAGGGACAGTGGGGACAGTGGGGGATGTTGGGGACAGTGGGGACACTGTGGGGACAGTGGGGACAGTGGGGATGTTGGGGACATTGGGGATATTGTGGGGACATTGGGGACAGTGGGGACAGCGGGGGGACACTGTGGGGACACTGTGGGGACAGTGGGGACAGTGGTGACATTGTGGGGACAGTGGGGACACCAGGGACAGCGGGGGGACATTGTGGGGACGCTGGGGACAGCGGGGGGGATTGGGGACAGTGGGGATGTTGGGGACAGCGGGGACACTGTGGGGACAGCGGGGACATCGGGGGATTGGGGACATCGGGGACATTAGGGACATCAGGGACATCGGGGGACATTGGGGATGTTGGGGACAGCGGGGACAGCGGGGGGACACTCTGGGGACACTGTGGGGACATTGTGGGGACAGCGGGGACATTGGGCACATTGGGGATATTGTGGGGACAGCAGGGACATCGGGGATGTTGGGGGACATTGGGGGCATTGGGGAATTGGGGGGGGGGGGGGGGGGGGGGGGGGGGGGGGGGGGGGGGGGGGGGGGGGGGGTGGTGGTGGGGGGGGGGGGGGGGGGGGGGGGGGGGGGGGGGGGGGGGGGGGGGGGGGGGGGGGGGGGGGGGGGGGGGGGGGGGGGGGGACAGCGGGGACATTGTGGGGACACTGGGGGCATTGGGGATATCAGGGATATTGGGGACATCGATGACGTTGGGGACAGTGGGGACAGCGAGGACATTAGGGACACTGGGGACATTGGGGACATTGGGGATATTGGGGACATTGGGATTGGAATGGTGACACTGGGGACATTGCGGGGATTGGGGACACGTGCCGGGGGGCATTGGGGGACATTGGAGACACTAGGGACATTGGGGACATTGGGGACACTGGGGACATTGGGGATGTTGGGGACACGTGCCGGGGGGCATTGGGGGACATTGGGGATTTGTAGACACTGGGGACATTTGGGGACATTGGGGACATTGGGTGATTTGGGGACATTTGGGGACATTGTGGGGACAATGGGGACATTGGGTGATTTGGGGACAATGGGGACATCGGGAACATTGGGGGATTGGGGACATTGGGAGCACGGGGGTGACATTGGGGGACACGGCGGGATGTGGGGGACATTGGGGCAGCAGGGGACACTGGGGGACACGGGGACTGGGGACATTGGGGACAGGAGGGATGGGCGACATGCGCGCCCAGATTTGGGGACACGGACTGGGGGACGTGGGGACAATGGGGAGGGGCAGGCGGGGACACGGGGGGACACTGCGATTGGGGACACGGGGACACGGGGGGACACCGGGACTGGGGACACGGGGGGACATTGGGAGTGGGGGACACGGGGATTGCGGACACTGGGTTTGGGGACACGGGGACACGGGGGGGGACACGGGGATTGGGGACACGGGGATTGGGGACAGGGGGACACGGGGTGTGACACGGGGATTGGGGACAGGGGGGTTTGGGGACACGGCGTTTGGGGACACGGCGTTTGGGGACACGGGGGCACACCGGGATTGGGGGACAAGAGGACACGGCGTTTGGCGCCGCGCGGTCACCGCCGCTGGGATTTGTCACCCTCGTCCCCTGTCACCCTCCTGCCATGTCCCCCTCCGCGCGTCCTCCCCCATCTCCCATCCCCCCCTGTCCCCCCCTGTCCTCTCCTGTCCCTCCCTGTCCCCCTCTGTCCCCCAGCCTCCCTGTCCCCTCTGTCCCCTCCTGTCCCCCCGTGTCCCCCCGTGTCCCCAGCCCTCCCTGTCCCCTCTGTCCCTCCCTGTCCCCCCATGTCCCCCTCTGTCCCCCAGCCCTCCCTGTCCCCTCTGTCCCCTCCTGTCCCCCCGTGTCCCCCCCGTGTCCCCAGCCCTCCCTGTCCCCCATGTCCCTCCCTGTCCCCTCTGTCCCTCCCTGTCCCCTCTGTCCCTCCCTGTCCCCCCATGTCCCTCCCTGTCCCCTCTGTCCCTCCCTGTCCCCTCTGTCCCCTCCCTGTCCCCTCTGTCCCTCCCTGTCCCCTCTGTCCCTCCCTGTCCCCCATGTCCCCCTCTGTCCCCCCAGCCCTCCCTGTCCCCATGTCCCTCCCTGTCCCCCCGTGTCCCCCCGTGTCCCCAGCCCTCCCTGTCCCCTCTGTCCCTCCCTGTCCCCCGTGTCCCCCCGTGTCCCCAGCCCTCCCTGTCCCCCCGTGTCCCCAGCCCTCCCTGTCCCCCCATGTCCCTCCCTGTCCCCTCTGTCCCTCCCTGTCCCCTCTGTCCCTCCCTGTCCCCTCGCTCCATCCCCGCCCCCTCCCCCCGCCCCTCCAGCGCCGCCGCTGCCGAGCGGAGCCGAACGGAACCGAACAGAGCCGAAGAGCCGAGCAGTGCCGAACGGAGCCGAGCGCAGCCGAACCATCCCGAACCATCCCGAACCGAGCCCGAGCACCGCCGAGCGGAGCCGAGGGGAGCCCGAGCGCCGCCGAACGTAACCGAACCGTGCCGAACCGCAGCCGAACCGTGCCGAACCGCAGCCGAGCGGAGCCGAAGCGGAGCCGAACCGTGCCGAACCGGAGCCGAACGTAGCCCGAGCAGTGCCGAACGGAGCCGAACCATCCCGAACCGCAGCCGAACGGGAGCCGAACGGAGCCGAGCGGTGCCGAACCATCCCGAACCTGAGCCGGACGGGAGCCGAACGGTCCCGAACCGAGCCCGAGCAGTGCCGAGCGGTCCCGAAGCGGAGCCGAAGCATCCCGAAGCATCCCGAGCGGAGCCGAGCGGAGCCGAGCGCGGGCGGGGGCGCGGGGCCCCGCGGCCGCTGGAGCGATGCTGAGGCCCGGCCCGGTGAGTGAGACCCCAGTACGGACCAGTAACCCCAGTACGGACCAGTAACCCCAGTACGGACCAGTAACCCCAGTAAGGAGCTGCCCCGCCCCTCCCGGCACGGCCCGCAGCCCCCGCCTCCCTCCCAGTACGGACCAGTCCCTCAGCATCCCTCCCAGTACGGACCAGTCCCTCCCAGTACAGACCCGGCCCCTCTCAGCATCCCTCCCAGTACGGACCAGTAACCCCAGTAAGCCCAGTGCGGAGCCCTCCCGGCACGGCCCGGACCCCCCGCCTCCCTCCCAGTACGGACCAGTCCCTCCCAGTACGGACCCGGCCCCTCTCAGCATCCCTCCCAGTACGGACCAGTCCATCCCAGTATGGAAACGGTCGCTCCCCGTCCCTCCCAGTACGGACCAGTCCCTCCCAGTTTAGACCCGGCCCCTCTCAGCATCCCTGCCAGCATGGACCAGTCCCTCCCAGTTCCTCCCAGTGATCCCTCCCAGTACGGACCAGTATCCCTCCCAGTATCCCTCCCAGTACGGACCAGTATCCCTCCCAGTACGGACCAGTATCCCTCCCAGTATCCCTCCCAGTACGGACCAGTATCCCTCCCAGTACGGACCAGTATCCCTCCCAGTATCCCTCCCAGTACGGGCCAGTTCCTCCCAGTATGGAACCGGTCGCTACCAGTCCCTCCCAGTACGGACCAGTCCCTCCCAGTACAGACCTCGCCCCTCCCAGTACAGACCCCTACCCCTCCCAGTATCCCTCCCAGTACGGACCAGTTCCCTCCCAGTACAGAGCCCGCCCCTCCCAGCATCCCTCCCAGTACGGACCAGTCCCTCCCAGTACGGACCCGGTCGCTCCCAGTCCCTCCCAGTACAGAGCCCGCCCCTCCCAGCATCCCTCCCAGTACGGACCCGGTCGCTCCCAGTCCCTCCCAGTACAGAGCCCGCCCCTCCCAGCATCCCTCCCAGTACGGACCAGTCCCTCCCAGTACGGACCCGGTCGCTCCCAGTCCCTCCCAGTACAGAGCCCGCCCCTCCCAGCATCCCTCCCAGTACGGACCAGTTTCCCCTCCCCCTCTCCCAGTCCATCCCAGTTTCCCCTCCTCCCTCCCCAGTCCATCCCAGTCCATCCCAGTTCCCTCCCAACCCGGGAAACCCCAAATTTAGGGGCTCGTTTTTGGGATTCCCCGATTTTTGGGGTCAGTTTGGGGTGGGATCGTTCTTGGGGTCATTTTAGGGAAAGCCCGTTTGGGGGGTTTTTGGGGTTCCCCAATTTTTGGGGTCAATTTTTGGGGTCAGTTTGGCGTGGAGGTCGTTTTTGGGGTCATTTTAGGGAAAGTCCGTTTGGGGTTCCCCAATTTGTGGGGTCGTTTTGGGGTGGTCGATTTTGGGGTCCCCAAATTTGGGGCGGGTCGTTTTGGGGGATCGATTGATTTGGGGTCTTTTTGGGGTCATTTTAGGGGAGGTCCGTTTGGAGTCCCCAATTTTTGGGGTCATTTGGGGTGGTCGATTTTAGGGTCCCCAAATTTGGGGCAGGTCATTTGTGGGGATCGATTGATTTGGGGTCGTTTTGGGGTCATTTTAGGGGAGGTCCGTTTGGAATTCCCCAATTATTGGGGTCGTTTTGGGGTGGTCGATTTTGGGATCCCAAATTTGTGGGGTCGTTTCGGGGGGATCAATTGATTTGGGGTCTTTTTGGGGTCATTTTAGGGAAAGTCCATTTGGAATTCCCCAATTTTTGGGATCGATTCGGGGAGTCAATTTTGGGATCCCCAATTTTGGGGTGGGTCGTTTCGGGGGATCGATTGATTTGGGGTCCTTTTGGGGTCATTTTAGGGAAAGTCCATTTGGAATTCCCCAATTTTTGGGGTCATTTGGGGTGTCGATTTTGGGATCCCAATTTTGGGGCGGGTTGTTTCGGGGGATCGATTGATTTGGGGTCTTTTTGGGGTCATTTTAGGGAAAGTCCGTTTGGAATTCCCCAATTTTTGGGGTCGTTTTGGGGGGTCGATTTTGGGATCCCAAATTTGTGGGGTCGTTTTGGGGTGGTCGATTTTGGGTTCCCCAATTTTGGGGCGGGTCGTTTTGGGGGATCGATTGATTTGGGGTCTTTTTGGGGTCATTTTAGGGGAGGTCCGTTTGGAGTCCCCAATTTTTGGGGTCATTTGGGGTGGTCGATTTTGGGGTCCCCAATTTTGGGGCAGGTCATTTCGGGGGGGTAGATTGATTTGGGGTCTTTTTGGGGTCATTTTAGGGAAAGTCCGTTTGGAATTCCCAAATTTGTGAGATCAATTCGGGGGGTCGATTTTGGGTTCCCCAAATTTGGGGGGTTTGTTTCGGGGGGATCTATTGATTTGGGGTCCTTTTGGGGTCATTTTAAGGAAAGTCCGTTTGGAATTCCCCAATTTGTGGGGTCGATTTTGGGATCCCAATTTTGGGGCGAGTCGTTTTGGGGGATCTATTGATTTGAGGTCCTTTTGGGGTCCTTTTAGGGGAGGTCCGTTTGGAATTCCCCAATTATTGGGGTCGATTTTGGGGTGGTCGATTTTGGGATTTCCAATTTGGGGGGATCGTTTTGGGGGATCGATTGATTTTGGGTCCTTTTGGGGTCATTTTAGGGAAAGTCCGTTTGGAATTCCCCAATTTGTGGGGTCGATTTTGGGATCCCGATTTTGGGAGGATCGTTTCGGGGGATCGATTGATTTGGGGTCTTTTTGGGGTCATTTTAGGGAAAGTCCATTTGGAGTTCCCCAATTTTTGGGGTCGATTTTGGGGTGGTCGATTTTGGGATCCCAAATTTGTGGGATCGTTTCGGTGGCGTCAATTTTGGGTTCCCCAATTCTGGGGGTTTGTTTCAGGGGATCTATTGATTTTGGGTCCTTTTGGGGTCATTTTAGGGAAAGTCCGTTTGGAATCCCCAATTTTTGGGGTCATTTGGGGTGGTCGATTTTGGGGTCCCCAATTTTGAGGATCATTTTCATGGAGTTCTTTTTAGGGTGAATTTTGGGATTTCACCTCTAAAGGGTCATTTTGGGAACCCCAATTTGTGGGATCGTTTTTGGGGTGGATTTTGGGATTTCACCTTTAAAGGGTCATTTTGGGATCCCAAATTTTGGGGATCACTTTTGTGGGATCGTTTTTTAGGGTGGATTTTGGGGGATCAGTTTTAAAGGGTAATTTTGGGATCCCAAATTTTGGGATCATTTTTAGGGTGGATTTTGGGATTTCACCTTTAAAGGGTCATTTTGGGATCCCAAATTTTGGGGATCATTTTCATGGAGTCCTTTTTGGGGTGAATTTTGGGATTTCACTGTTAAAGGGTCATTTTGGGATCCCAAATTTTATGGGATTGTTTTTGGGTTGAATTTTGGGATATCACCTTTAAAGGGTCATTTTGGGATCGTTTTTGGGGTGGATTTTGGGATTTCACCTTTAAAGGGTCATTTGTGGGATCGTTTTTGGGGTGGATTTTGGGATTTCACCTTTAAAGGGTCATTTTTAGGATCCCCAATTTGTGGGATCGTTTTTGGGGCGAATTTTGGGATTTCACCTTTAAAGGATCATTTTGGGAATCCCAAATTTTGGGGATCATTTTCATGGAGTCCTTTTTAGGGTGAATTTTGGGATTTCACCTTTAAAGGGTCATTTTGGGAACCCCAATTTATGGGATCGTTTTTGGGGTGGATTTTGGGATTTCACCTTTAAAGGGTCATTTTGGGAATCCCAAATTTTGGGGATCATTTTCATGGAGTCCTTTTTGGGGTGAATTTTGGGATTTCACCATTAAAGGGTCATTTTGGGAATCCCCAATTTTGGGATCGTTTTTAGGGTGAATTTTGGGATATCACTGTTAAAGGGTCATTTTGGGAATCCCAAATTTTGGGGATCATTTTCATGGAGTCCTTTTTGGGGTGAATTTTGGGATTTCACCTTTAAAGGGTCATTTTGGGATTCCCAAATTTTGGGATCATTTTTAGGATGAATTTTGGGATTTCACCATTATAGGGTCATTTTGGGATCGTTTTTAGGGTGAATTTTGGGATTTGACCCTTAAAGGGTCATTTTGGGATTCCCAAGTTTTGAGGATCATTTTTATGGAGTCGTTTTTAGGGTGAATTTTGGGATTTCACCTTTGAAGGGTCATTTTGGGATTCCCAATTTTGGGATCGTTTTTGGGGTGAATTTTGGGATTTCACCTTTAAAGGGTCATTTTTAGGATCCTCAATTTTGGGGTCTCCCCTCACCCCCCCCACCCTATAGGTTCTCTGACCCTATGGAGACCCCCGTAATTAAAGTCCTTAATTTGCCCCTAATTAGGGTCTTTAATCCCCCACTAATTAGGGTCTATAGGGTCCCATTAATTAGGGTGAATAGCTCCTCCCTAATTAGGGTCTGTAGCCCCTCCCCCACTAATTAGGGTCTGTAATCTCCCACTAATTAGGGTTTATAATCTCTGCCCCCATAATTAGGGTCGTTAATTACCACCGCCCATAATTAGAGTCATTACCTGCTCCCTAATTAGGGTCTAGAGCCCCTCACCCCGATTAGGGTCTGGAAAACCCAAAATAATTAGGGTAATTAGCCCCTCCCCCCACAATTCGGGCCTGTAGCATTCCTGTAATTAGGTGTGTGTGCACAGGTGTGTGCGAACAGGTGTGACAGGTGTGACAGGTGTGTGTGCGCACAGGTGTGTGTGAACAGATGTGTGTGAACAGGTGTGACAGGGGTGTGTGTGCACAGGTGTGTGTGCACAGGTGTGTGTGCACAGGTGTGTGTGAACAGATGTGTGTGAACAGATGTGTGTGAACAGATGTGTGTGAACAGGTGTGACAGGTGTGTGTGCACAGGTGTGTGAGCGCACAGGTGTGTGTGCACAGGTGTGTGTGACAGGTGTGTGTGCGCACAGGTGTGTGTGCGCACAGGTGTGTGTGACAGGTGTGTGTGTGCACAGGTGTGTGTGCGCACAGGTGTGTGTGCGCGCACAGGTGTGTGTGCGCGCTCAGGTGTGTGTGCGCTCAGGGGGTGTGTGTGCACAGGTGTGTGCACAGGTGTGTGTGCGTGTTCACAGGTGTGTGCGTGTGCACAGGTGTGAGTGCGCATGCACAGGTGTGTGTGCACAGGTGTGTACGTGTGCACAGGTGTGTGTGGACAGGTGTGTGTGCTCAGGTGTGTTTGCTCAGGGGTGTGTGTGCGCACAGGTGTGTGTGCGCACAGGTATGTGTGCACAGGTGTGACAGGTGTGTGTATGCACAGGTGTGTGTGCACAGGTGTGTGTGCACATGTGTGACAGGTGTGTGTGTGCACAGGTGTGTGTGCGTGCACAGGTGTGTGTGAGAACAGGTGTGTGTGCACAGGTGTGTGTGCACAGGTGTGTGTGCGCACAGGTGTGCTCAGGTGTGCACTCAGGTCACTTTTGCACACTCACATCCAGGTGTGTTCAGGTGTTTTTCCCTCCCTTTGCACACTCCCCTCCCTGCCCCTGCCCCTCCCCCTCCCCAGCCTCCTTTTTGGGTTCCTTTTTGTGCATTTTGGGGTTTTCCTGTGGATTTTGGGAGTTTCCTGTGGATTTTGGGGTTTCCTGTGGGTCTTGGGGTCTCCTGTGGATTTTGGGGTCTTTTTGTGCATTTTGGGGTTTCCTGACTAGATTTTGGGGTTTCCTGTGGATTTTGGGGTTTCCTGTGGATTTTGTGGTCCTTTTCTGGATTTTGGGGTTTTCCTGTGGATTTTGGGGTTTTCCTGGGGATTTTGGGAGTTTCCTGTGGGTTTTGGGGTTTCCCGTGGATTTCAGGGTTTCCTGACTAGATTTTGGGGTTTCCTGTGGATTTTTGGGGTTTCCGGTGGATTTTGGGGTTCCTGCCACAATTTTGGGGTTTCCTGTGGATTTTGGGGTCCTTTTCTGGATTTTGGGGCTTTCCTGTGGATTTTTGGGTCCCTTTGCGGATTTTGGGATTTTCCTGTGGATTTTGGTGTCCCTGTCAGGATTTTGGGGTTTTCCTGTGGGTTTTGGGGTTTTCTGTGGGTTTTGGGGTCCCTGTCAGGATTTTGGGGGTTTCCTGTGGGTTTTGGGGTCCCTGTCAGGATTTTGGGGTCCCTTTTCAGGATTTTAGGTTTTCCTGTAGATTTTGGGGTCCCTGTCGGGATTTTGGGGTTTTCCTGTGGATTTTGGGGTCCCTGTCAGGATTTTGGGGTCCCCTTTTCAGGATTTTAGGCTCCCCGTGTTGTGTTTGGGAT
Source organism: Entomyzon cyanotis (assembly GCA_024500445.1). Classification (NCBI taxonomy): domain Eukaryota; kingdom Metazoa; phylum Chordata; class Aves; order Passeriformes; family Meliphagidae; genus Entomyzon; species Entomyzon cyanotis. The sequence continues at coordinate 289,268 of JAKEPQ010000997.1, forward strand.
CCCCAGGTGCCTTTGGGGACCCCACACTGAGATTTTGGGGTCCCCTTGTGATTTTAGGCGTGTTCCCACACAGATTTGGGGTTCCCATGACTTTTTGGGGTTCCGATTTGAGCTCGGGGCTCCCTCTGACATTTTTGGGATCCCCATGTGCTTTTGGGGTCACCCTGCTGATTTTGGGGTCTCCATGGCAACTCGGGGATCCCCATGAAGAGTTTTGGGGTCCCCATGAGCTTTTTGGGGTCCCCATTGAATTTTAGGGTCCCCATTGAATTTTAGGGTCCCCGTTGAATTTTTAGGGTCCCCATGAGGATTTTGGGGTTCCCGTGTGGATTTTGGGGTTTTTTTTGTGATTTTGGGGCTCCCTTCGAGGATTTGGGGTTTCCCGGGTGGATTTGGGGATCCCCATGAGGTTTTTGGGGTCCCCGTGTGGATTTTGGGGGTTTTGTGTGATTTTGGGGTTCCCTTCGTGGATTTGGGGTTTCCCTGGTGGATTTGGGGTCTCTCGGTGTGTTTTGGGGATCCCCATGAGGTTTTTGGGGTCCCCCTGTGGATTTTGGGGTTTTTCTGTGGCTTTTGGGGCTCCCAATGAAGATTTTGGGGCTCCCTTCGAGGATTTGGGGTTTCCCGGGTGGATTTGGGGATCCCCATGAGGTTTTTGGGGTCCCCGTGTGGATTTTGGGGTCCCTCTTTGATTTTGGGGTTCCCCGTGGGATCTTTGGGGCTCCCTGTGTGGTTCCCCTCATTTTTGGTGTTCCCCTCACTTTTTGGGGTTTCCCTCATTTTTGGGGTTTCCCTCATTTTTGGGGTGTCCCTCTTGGGTGCCCTGTGGATTTGGGATTTCTGTGCAGATTTTGGGGTCCCTGCATGGATTTGGGGGTTCCTCTGTATTTTTTGGGGTCCCCATGCGGATTTTGGGGGTCTCTGAGCACTTTTGGGGTCCCTGTGTGGATTTTGGGGTCCCTGTGTGGATTTTGGGGTCCCTGTGTGGATTTAGGTTCCCCTATGTGAACTTTGGGGGTCCCTCGGTGATTTTGGGGTCCCCATGGGGATTTTGGGGTCCTTGGATGAATTTGGGGTTTCCCATGGGAAGTTTGAGGGTCGCCATGGGGATTTGGGGTCCCCCTGTAGATTTTGGGGTCCCACTGTAGATTTTGGGGGTTGCGTGTGGATTCGGGGGTCCCTCAGTCATTTTTGGGGTCCCCATTTTGCCTTTGGGGTCCCCGTGTGGATTTTGGGGTCCCAGTGTGGACTTAGGTTCCCCCAGGAGGAGTTTGGGGTCCCTCGGTGATTTTGGGGGTCTCCCTCTATTTTTGGGGTCCCTGTGTGGGGTTTGGGGTCCTTGGATGAATTTGGGGTTTCCCGTCTGGGTTTTGGGGTCTCTCTGTATTTTTGGGGTGTCCCCGTGTAGAGTTTTGGGCTCCCCGTGTGGTTTTTGGGGTCCCTGGGTGATTTTGGGGGATCCCCGTCTGGATTTGGGGTTTCCCGTGTGGATTTAGGTTCCCCCATGTGAGGTTTGGGGTCCCTCTGTATTTTTTTGGGGTCTCCATGTAGTTTTGGGGTCCCCCTGTGGATTTTTGGGGTCCCCGTGTGGATTTGGGGGTCCCTCGGTGATTTTTGGGGTCACTGCATATTTTTGGGGTCCATCTCTATTTTTGGGGTTCCCCATATAGAGTTTGGTGCTCCTCGTGTGATTTTGGGGATCCCCATGTGGAATTTGGGGTCCCTCTGTATTTTTGGGGTCCCCGTGCAGATTTTTGGGGTCCCCCTGTGGATTTGGGGGTCCCTCGGTGATTTTGGGGGTCTCTGGGTGGATTTGGGGTTCCCATGTGGAGTTTTGGGGTCCTTGGATGAATTTGGGGTTTCCCGTGGGGATATTGGGGTCCCGGTCTGGATTTTGGGGTCTCTCTGTATTTTTGGGGGTCCCCGTGTAGAATTTTGGGGTCCCGGTGTGGATTTTGGGGTTTCCGTGGGGATTTGGGGTCCCGGTGTGTACTTTGGGGTCCTGGGATGAATTTGGGGTCCCCGTGTGGATTTGGGGGTTTCTCTGTGATTTTTGGGGTCACTGTGTATTTTTGGGGTCCTGCTGCATAGTTTGGGGTTTCCCGTGGGGATTTTGGGGTCCCAGTGAGGTTTTGGGGTCCCAGTCTGGATTTTGGGGTCCCGGTGTGAACTCTGGGGGTCCCAGTGTGGTTTTGGGGTCCCTCTGTATTTTTGGGGTCCCAGTCTGGATTTTGGGGTCCCGCTGTGGATTTTGGGGTCCCGCTGTGGATTTTGGGGTCCCGGTGTGGTTTTGGGGTCTCTCTGTATTTTTGGGGTGTCTCCGTGTAGAGTTTTGGGGTCCTTGGATGAATTTGGGGTCCCAGTGTGGGTTTTGGGGTCCCTGGGTGATTTTTGGGGTCCCGCTGTGAAGTTTGGGGTTTCCCGTGGGGATTCTGGGGTCCCAGTGAGGTTTTGGGGTCCCAGTGAGGTTTTGGGGTCCCTCTGTATTTTTGGGGTGTCCCCGTGTAGAGTTTTGGGATTCCCCCTGTGGATTTGCTGTCCCTCAGTGATTTTTGGGGTCACTCTTTATTTTTGGGGTTCCCCATATGGAGTTTGGTGCTCCTCGTGTGATTTTGGGGTCCCCATGTGAAATCTGGGGTCCCTCTGTATTTTTGGGGTCCCTCGGTGATTTTGGGGTCTCCGTGCGGATTTGGGGGTGCCCTGATAGCTTTGGGGGTCTCTGGGTGGATTTGGGGTTCCCATGTGGAGTTTTGGGGTCCTTGGATGAATTTGGGGTTTCCCGGTGTGGATTTTGGGGTCCTGTGTGGATTTTAGGGTCCCGCTGTGGATTTTGGGGTCCCGGTGTGGTTTGGGGCTCTCTGTATTTTGGGGTCCCAGTCTGGATTTTGGGGTCGTGTGGATTTTGGGGTCCCGGTGTGGTTTTGGGGTCTCTCTGTATTTTTGGGGTGTCCCCGTGTAGAGTTTTGGGATTCCCCCTGTGGATTTGGGGGTTTCTCTGTGATTTTGGGGGTCACTCTGTATTTTTGGGGTCCCAGTCTGGATTTTGGGGTCCCTGTGTGGATTTTGGGGTCCCAGTGTGGATTTTGGGGTCTCTCTGTATTTTTGGGTGTCTCCGTGTAGAGTTTTGGGGTCCTTGGATGAATTTGGGGTGCCGGTGTGGGTTTTGGGGTCCCTGGGTGATTTTTGGGGTCCCTCTGTATTTTTGGGGTCCCGCTGTGTCATTTGGTGGTCCTGCTGTGGATTTGGGGCTCTGGGGGTTCCAGAGGGGTTTTGGGGGTCCCGGGGATGATTTGGGGGTCTCGGTGCTGATCTGGGGCTCCCGGAGTGTGTATTTTGGGGTCCCGAGGATGATTTGGGGGTCCCGATGTGGATCTGGGGGTCTCCGGAGTGGATTGGGGTTTCCCGGGGTTTGTTTTGGGGTCCCGGGGGTGATCTGGGGGTCTCGAGGATGATCTGGGGGTCCTGGAGATGGATTTGGGGCTCCTGGGGGTGAACTGGGGGTCCTGTGGGTTATTTGGGGGTCCCGGGGCTGATCTGGGGGTCTCGAGGATGATCTGGGGGTCCCGTGGGTGGATTTGGGGGTCCCGGGGGTGATCTGGGGGTCTCGAGGATGATCTGGGGGTCCCGGGGATGATCTGGGGGTCCCGGGATGGATTTGGGGGTCCCGAGGATGATTTGGGGGTCTCCGGGTGGATTTGGGGGTCTCGGGGTATCCCGGGATGGATTTGGGGGTCCCGGTGCTGATCTGGGGGTCGCGGGGTGCTCCGGGATGGATTAGGGGGTCACGGGGTGGATTTGGGGGTGATCTGGGGGTCTCCGGGGGTGATTTGGGTATCCCGGGATGGATTTGGGGATCCCGGGGATGATTTGGGTGTCCCGGTGCTGATCTGGGGGTCCCGGGGTGGATTTGGGGGTCTGGGGGGGTCTCCGGGATTGGGGGGGATGATGGGGGTCCCGGGGTGGATTTGGGGGTCTCAGGGTTGATTTGGGGGTCTCGGGGTGTCCCGGTGCTGATCTGGGGGTCTCAGGGTGTATTTGGGGGTCTCGGGGTGTATCTGGGGGTCCCGAGTGGTCCCGGTGCTGATCTGGGGGTCTCCGGGTGGATTTGGGGGTCTCAGGGTTGATTTGGGGGTCTCAGGGTTGACTTGAGGGTCTCGGCATGTCCCGGTGCTGATCTGGGGGTCTCAGGGTGTATTTGGGGGTCTCGGGGTGTCCCGGTGCTGATCTGGGGGTCCCGGGGTGGATTTGGGGGTCTCAGGGGGTATTTGGGGGTCTGGGGGTGTCCCGGAGCCGATCGGGGTGTCCCGGTGCTGATCTGGGGGTCTCCGGGTGTATCTGGGGGTCTCCGGGTGTATCTGGGGCTCTCCGGGGGTCTCTGGGGGTTCGGCGGCTCTGGGGGGGGGGCGGAGCTCAGGGGGGAGGGGGAGGGGGCAGCGGGGGGAGGGGCTGAGGCGGCTGGGGGGGCAGGAAGGGGAGGGGGGGCAGGAAGGAGCGGGGGAGGGGAGGGGGCGGGGGGGAGGAGGAGGAGGAGGAGGAGGAGGAGGAGGAGGAGGAGGAGGAGGAGGAGGCCGAAGGCTGCGCGGCCGAGCAGGCCGGGGGGTGCGGGGTAAGGCCGGGGGGGCTCGGGGGGATTTTTGGGGTTTTTTTGGGGTTTTTTCGGGGTTTTTGGGGTCTCGGGGGGGATGCGGCGATGGGGGGATGGGATGGGATGAAGATGAGGATGAGGATGGAGATGGAGATGCCGGAGCGGGGGGGAGGGGACGGCGGCGTTGCACACGCGTGTGAGTGAGTGTGAGCGCGCGTGCGGGCGCCGATGGCGGTGGGGCTCGCTCGCGTGCACGCGCGGGGCTTTTGGGGGATTTTTTGGGGTTTTTTTGGGTTTTTCTTTGCACGCGCGGGGAGCGGCGCGCCCCCGGCACGGGCCTGGCCGCGGGCACGCGCGTGTGCCCCGAGCGAGCGGGGGGGGACGGCCTTGCACGCGAGCGTGTTCTGGTGGGGATGGCCTTGCACGCGCGTGTGCAAGGGACGAGGCCGCGCTCCGGCGCGGCGTTGCGCGCGCGTGTGTGAGCGCGCGGGTTTGCACGCGCGCGTGCGTGCGCGCGTGTGCGTGTGTCAGGGCGCGCGCGTGCGGGGACGGGGTGCACGCGCGCGTGCGTGATGGGTGCACACGTGTGTGCACGGGGCGTGTGTGTGCGCAAGAACAGGTTACACACGCGCGTGCACGGGGAGGTGTGCGGGGCAGTTGCACACGCGCGTGCAGGGATGCAGGGATGAGTTACACACGCGTGTGCAGGGGTGGCGCGTGCAAGGTTGGGGTTGCACACGCGTGTGCACGGAGATGTGCATTAGGATGGTTACACACGCGTGTGCGAAGGGGTGAGTTGCACACGCGTGTGCACAGGCATGTGTGTAGGACGGTTACACACGCGTGTGTCAGTGCACAGGGATGAGCATGCTTAGGGATGAGTTGCACACGCGTGTGCACGGGGATACACACCGGGACAGGCTTACACACGCGTGTGTGCAGAGGTGCGCGTGCACAACATGCTTGCACACGTCTGTGCGTGTCAGTGCGGGGAGATGTGTGTGCAAGGATGAGTTGCACACTCGTTTGCGTGTGCACTCATGGGTTGAACACGCGTGTGCAAGAGGTGAGCTGCACGCTCGTGTGCAAGGGAGCTGTGTGCACACCCGTGTGTGGTGCTTGCACACGCGTGTGCACAGGGAGATGGTGTGGGGATGGCGTTGCACACGCGTGTGATCGGCGGTGTGCACTAGGGGAGCGTTGCACACGCGTGTGCACACACTTGGATGACTGGTGGATCAGTTGCACACGTGTGTGTGCTGGGGCAGCGTGCAGGGACACATTGCACACGCGTGTGCACAGGGAGCGCTGTGGGGAACAGCGTTGCACACGCGTGTGCACAGGGAGCGCTGTGGGGGACAGCGTTGCACACGCGTGTGCACGGGGACGTGTGTGCCGTGAGGGTGCACACGCGTGTGCTCGACAGGGACGGGTTGCACACGCGTGTGCTCAGCAGTGCCATGTTGCACACACGTGTGCTCAGCAGTAATTGCACACGCGTGTGCTCAGCAGGTTTGTCTGCACAGTGATGTGTTGCACACACATGTGCTCGGCACTGACCCGTTGCACACGCGTGTGCTCAGCAGGGCTGTGTGTACGGCGATGTGTTGCACACGCGTGTGCTCAGCAGGGCCATGCACAGGGATGCATAGCACACGCGTGTGCCCAGCAGGGCTGTGTGTACAGGGATGTGTTACACACACATGTGCTCAGCACTGACCCGTTGCACACACATGTGCTCAGCAGGGCTGTGTGTACAGGGACGTGTTGCACACGTGTGTGCTCATCACTGACCCGTTGCACACGCGTGTGTGCTCATCACTGACCCGGTGCACATGCGTGTGCTCAGCAGTGACTTGTTGCACACGCGTGTGCTCAGCAGTGTCCCATTACACACACGCGTGTGCTCAGCACTGACCCGTTGCACACACATGTGCCCAGCAGGGCTGTGTGTACAGGGACGTGTTGCACACGCGTGTGCTCAGCACGGACCCGTTGCACACGCGTGTGTGCTCAGCAGTGTCCCATTACACACGCGTGTGCTCAGCACTGACCCATTGCACACGCGTGTGCTCAGCAGGGCTGTGTGTACAGGGACGTGTTGCACACGCGTGTGCTCAGCACTGACCCGTTGCACACGCGTGTGCTCAGCAGTGTCCCATTACACACACGTGTGTGCTCAGCACTGACCCGTTGCACACACACGTGCTCAGCAGGGCTGTGTGTACAGGGACGTGTTGCACACGCGTGTGCTCAGCACGGACCCGTTGCACACGCGTGTGCTCAGCACTGACCCAGATTGGGACCCTCCGACCCCAGTGTCCCCTTGGGGACACCCCTGTCACCCCAGTGTCCCCTTGGGACCCCCAGGACACCCCCAGACCCTCCTGACCCCCTGGGGACCCCCTAAGCCCCCAACCTTCCCTTTAGCACCTTCCAGGACCCTCCTGACCCACCTCGGGACCCTCCAGGACCCCCTGACACCCCAAACCCCCCAAATGTCCCACTTTGGATCTTCCAGGACCTTCTTGGTCCCCCTGGGGACCCTTTTGTCCCCCTGGGACTCCTCTGGACCCTCCTGCCCCCCGGGGACACTGCTGTCACCCCCAGACCCCCAAATCTGCCACTACGGACCTTCCAGGACCTTCCTGACCCAAACTGGGACCCCTTTGTCCCCCTGGGGTCTCTCCTGACCCCCCTGGGGACCCCCAAACCCCCCAACCTTCCCTTTAGCACCTTCCAGGACCCCCTGACACCCCAAACCCCCCAAATGTCCCACTTTGGATCTTCCAGGACCTTCTTGGTCCCCCTGGGGACCCTTTTGTCCCCCTGGGGACACCTCCTGACACCCCCAGACCCCCAAACGTCACACTCAGGACCTTCCAGGACCCTCCTGACCCAAACTGGGACCCTTTTATCACCCCTAGGGACCCCTCGGGACCCTCCTGACCCCTCTGGGGACACCCCAGAGCCCCAGTGTCCCCCTTGGGACCCCCAGGACACCCCCAGACCCTCCTGACCCCCTGGGAACCCCCAGACCCCCAAATGTCCCACAACCCCCCCCCAACCCCACCCTCCCTCAGCACCTTCCAGGACCCTCCTGACCCACCTCGGGACCCTCCAGGGTCCCCCTGACACCCCAAACCCCCCAAATGTCCCACTTTGGATCTTCCAGGACCTTCTTGGTCCCCCTGGGGACCCTTTTGTCCCCCCTGGGACTCCTCTGGACCCTCCTGCCCCCCCGGGGACACTGCTGTCACCCCCAGACCCCCAAATCTGCCACTACGGACCTTCCAGGACCTTCCTGACCCAAACTGGGACCCCTTTGTCCCCCTGGGGTCTCTCCTGACCCCCCTGGGGACCCCCAAACCCCCCAACCTTCCCTTTAGCACCTTCCAGGACCCCCTGACACCCCAAACCCCCCAAATGTCCCACTTTGGATCTTCCAGGACCTTCTTGGTCCCCCTGGGGACCCTTTTTCCCCCGGGGGCCCCCCCCCCCCCCCCCCCCCCCCCACCACCCCCCCCCCCCCCCCCCCCCCCCCCCCCCCACACACGCTTTTCCCCCCCCCCCCCCCCCGCCCCCCCCCCCCCCCCCCCGCGGGGGCCCCCCCCCCCCCCCCCCCCCCCCTGGGGCCCCCCCCCCCCCCCCCCCCCCCCCCCCCCCCCCCGGGACCCCCCAACCCCCCCCACTCTTTCCCTCTCTTCTTTTTCCCCCCCCCCCCCCCCCCCCCCCCCCCCCCCCCCCCCCCCCCCCCCCCCCCCCCCTGTCCCACTTGGATCTTCCAGGACCTCTTGGTCCCCCTGGGGACCCTTTGGTCCCCCTGGGGACCCTCCTGACACCCCCAGACCCCCAAACGTCACACTCAGGACCTTCCAGGACCCTCCTGACCCAAACTGGGACCCTTTTATCACCCCAAGGACCCCTCGGGACCCTCCTGACCCCTCTGGGGACACCCCAGTGCCCCCCGGACCCCCCCTAGAGCCCTAATCTCCCCCTTGGGACCCCCAGGACACCCCCAGACCCCTCCTGACCCCCCTGGGAACCCCCAGACCCCCCAAATGTCCCACTCAGCACCTTCCAGGACCCTCCTGGTCCCCTGGGGACCCTGTTGTCCCCCTGGGACTCCTCTGGACCCTCCTGCCCCCCCTGCAGACCCCCAAACCCCCCCAGAACCCCCTGAGCCCCCAATTTTCCCTCTCCTGACTCCTCCTGACCCCCTGATGACCCCAAACTCTCCTCCAGGACCCCCTGACCCCCCAGCTTGCTCCTGGGACCCCTCTGGACCCCTCCTGAGCCCTCAATCGCTCCCTCCTGACCCCCCTGAAGACCCCCAAAGCTCCCCAGGACCCCCAAACCCCCCAATTTCCCCCCTGACACCCCTCTAGACCCCTCCTGACCCCCCGGGGACCCCCAAACCCCCCCAGAACCCCCTGAGCCCCCAAATTCCCCCTGGGACCCCTCTAGACCCCACCTGATCCCACTGCAGACCCCCAAATTCCCTCCCAGGACCCCCTGAGACCCCAATTTCCCCCTGCAGACCTCTCTAGATTCCACCTGACCCCCCTGAAGACCCCCAAATCCCCCAGAACCCCCTGAGCCCCTAATTTTCCCCCCTGAAGAACCCTCTGGACCTACCTGACCCCCCTGGAGACCCCAAACTCTCCTCCAGGACCCCCAGTCTTCCCCCTGGGACCCCTCCGGACCCCACCTGACCCCCTGCAGACCCCCAAACGCCCCAATTTTCCCCTGGAGGAATCCTCTAGACCCCACCTGAGCCCTCAATCTCCCCCCCCAATCTGAAGCCCACCTGGGGACCCCCAAACCCCCAATCTCCCCCCTGGAGACCCCCAAACCCCCCCAGAACCCCTGACCCCCCAATTTGCCCTCACCTGACCCCTCTAGACTCCTCCTGACCCCCCTGGAGACCCCAAACTCTCCTCCAGGACCCCCAGTCTTCCCCCTGGGACCCCTCTAGACTCCACCTGACCCCCCTGAAGACCCCCAAACCCCCCAGAACCCCCTGAGCCACCAATTTTCCCCTGGGACCCCTCTAGACCCCACCTGATCCCCCTGAAGACCCCCAAATCCCCCAGAACCCCCTGACCCCCTAATTTTCCCCCTAAAACTCTGACCCCACCTGACCCCCTGAAGACCCCCAAATCCCTCCAGGACCCCCTGACCCCTAATTTTCCCCCCTGAAGAACCCTCTGGACCCTACCTGACCCCCCTGGAGACCCCCAAACTCTCCTCCAGAACCGACCCCCAGTCTTCCCCCTGGGACCCCTCTAGACCCCGCCTGAGCCCCCTGCAGACCCCCAAACGCCCCAATTTTCCCCTGAGGAATCCTCTAGACCCCACCTGAGCCCCAATCTCCCCCCAATCGACCCACCTGGGGACCCCCAAACCCCCAATCTCCCCCCTGGAGACCCCCAAACCCCCCCAGAACCCCCTGACCCCCCAATTTGCCCTCACCTGCCCTCTAGACTCCTCCTGACCCCCCTGGAGACCCCAAACTCTCCTCCAGGACCCCCCCCCCAGTCTTCCCCCTGGGACCCCTCTAGACTCCACCTGACCCCCCTGAAGACCCCCAAAACCCACTCAGAACCCCCTGACCCCCCAATTTTCATCCCTGGGACCCCTCTGGACCCCACCTGACCCCCCTGAAGACCCCCAAACCCCCCCAGGACCCCCTGACCCCCCAATTTTCCTCCTCATGACCCCCCCTGAAGACCCCAAGCTCTTCTCCAGGACCCCCAATCTTCCCCCTGGGACCCCTCTAGACCCCACCTGACCCCCCTGCAGACCCCCAAATCCCCCTCAGAACCCCCTGAGCCCCCAGTTTCCCCCTGCAGACCCCTCTAGACACCTCCAGACCCCCTGGGGACCCCGACCCCCTTACCTCACCCTGGGACCCCTCTGGACCCCACCTGACCACCTGGGACCCCCAAACCCCCCAATTTCCCCCCTGCAGACCCCCAAACCCCCCCAGGACCCCTGACCCCCCAATTTTCCCTCTCCTGACTCCTCCTGACCCCTTGAGACCCCAAACCCCTCCAGGACCCCCTGACCCCCCAGTTTCCCCTTGAGACCTCTCTAGACTCTCCTGACCCCTCAATCTCCCCCTCTAGACTCCACCTTCCCCCCTGAAGACCCCAAACTCTTCTCCAGGACCCCCAGTCTTCCCCCCGGGACCCCTCTAGACCCCACCTGACCCCCCTGGAGACCCCCAAATTCCCCCCCAGAACCCCCCCAACCCCCCAATCTCCCCCCTGCAGACCCCCAAACCCCCCCCAGAACCCCTCTCTAACCCTGTCTCCCTCTCCCAGCAGCACCCGGGGCCCTGAAGCCGGCGATGCCCCTTGGCCATGGCGGCCGCGCTGCCCCTTAGCATGCCCCGGCCGGCCCGGCGCCGGCCAGCGGCGTCCGTCCTGCTGCTGCTGCTGCCGCTGGCCGCCGGCCCGTGGCTCCCGCCGGCCGCCGCCGCCTCGCCCACGCCGTGCCCGGCCGCCTGCACCTGCAGCAACCAGGCCAGCCGGGTGATCTGCACGCGGCGCGAGCTGCTGGAGGTGCCGCAGAGCATCTCGGTCAACACGCGCTACCTGAACCTGCAGGAGAACCACATCCAGGTGATCCGCACCGACACCTTCAAGCACCTGCGGCACCTGGAGATCCTGCAGCTCAGCCGCAACCTGGTGCGCAAGGTGGAGGTGGGCGCCTTCAACGGGCTGCCCAACCTCAACACGCTGGAGCTCTTCGACAACCGGCTGACCACGGTGCCCACGCAGGCCTTCGAGTACCTGTCCAAGCTGCGGGAGCTGTGGCTGAGGAACAACCCCATCGAGAGCATCCCCAGCTACGCCTTCAACCGCGTGCCGTCGCTGCGGCGCCTCGACCTGGGCGAGCTGAAGCGGCTGGAGTACATCTCGGAGGCGGCCTTCGAGGGGCTGGTCAACCTGCGCTACCTCAACCTGGGCATGTGCAACCTGAAGGAGATCCCCAACCTGACGGCGCTGGTGCGGCTGGAGGAGCTGGAGCTGTCCGGCAACCGGCTGGGCAGGGTGCGGCCGGGCTCCTTCCAGGGGCTGGGCAGCCTGCGGAAGCTGTGGCTGATGCACGCCCGGGTGGCCGCGGTGGAGCGCAACGCCTTCGACGACCTGAAGGCGCTGGAGGAGCTGAACCTGGCGCACAACGAGCTGGCGTCGCTGCCCCACGACCTGTTCGCGCCGCTGCACCGGCTGGAGCGCGTCCACCTGCACCACAACCCGTGGCGCTGCGACTGCGACGTGCTGTGGCTGAGCTGGTGGCTGCGCGAGACGGTGCCCAGCAACACCAGCTGCTGCGCCCGCTGCCACGCCCCCGCCCGCCCTGCGCGGCCGCTACCTGGGCGAGCTGGAGCCCGGCCACTTCACCTGCTACGCGCCGGTCATCGTGGAGCCGCCGGCCGACCTCAACGTCACCGAGGGCATGGCGGCCGAGCTGAAGTGCCGCACGGGGACGGCCATGACGTCGGTGAACTGGCTGACGCCCAACGGGACGCTGATGACGCACGGCTCGTACCGCGTGCGCATCTCGGTGCTGCACGACGGCACGCTCAACTTCACCAACGTCACCGTGCAGGACACCGGCCAGTACACCTGCATGGTCACCAACGCCGCCGGCAACACCACCGCCACCGCCACGCTCAACGTGTCCGCCGCCGACGCCGCCGCCGCCGCCGCCGCCGCCGCCGCGGCCACCGGCTACACCTACTTCACCACGGTGACCGTGGAGACCACCGAGGGCGCCGGCGGCGACGACCAAGCCCCCCAGACCCCCGCGGCGCCCACGGCGGCCGGCTGGGAACCGGCCGGAGCCTCCACGGCCGCGCCGGCCACCCGGGCCACGGGCAAGCCCTTCACGGTGCCCATCACGGCGGCGGCGGCCGGCGCGGCGGCCGGGGCGGGCGGGGGGCTGCAGGACCTGGACGACGTGCTGAAGACCACCAAGATCATCATCGGCTGCTTCGTGGCCATCACCTTCATGGCCGCCGTCATGCTGGTGGCCTTCTACAAGCTGCGCAAGCAGCACCAGCGCCACAAGCACCGCGGCGGGCCGGCGCGCGCCGTCGAGATCGTCAACGTGGAGGACGAGCTGGCCGGGGGGCCCGGGGGCCCGGGGGCGGCGGGCCGGGCGGGGGGCCGGCGGGGGGACAGCCGGCTGGCGCTGCCGGCGCTGGAGAGGGAGCACCTGGACAGGTACGCGGCGCTGGCCGCGCACTACGGCGGGCCGGCGGCGGCGCTGGGCTGCGGGAAGACGCCGCTGCTCAACTCGGTGCACGAGCCGCTGCTCTTCAAGAGCCCCTCCAAGGAGAACGTGCAGGAGACGCAGATCTGACCGGGAGACGGGGGGTGGGACCCCCGAAATGGGGGGTGGGACCCCTGAAAATGGGGGGTTGGACCTCCAGAATGGGGGTTGGACCTCCGGAATTAGGGGGTTGAGACCCCGGAGATTGGAGACCCCGGAGATGTGGGAATGGACCTCCTGGAGATGTGGGATTGGACCTCCAAAAATGTGGGATTGGACCTCCGGAAATATGGGATTGGACCTCCTAGAAATGTGGGATTGGACCTCCGGAAATATGGGATTGGACCTCCAGAAATGGGTGGAGATATGGGATTGGACCTGTGAAAATAGGGGTTTGGATCCCCTGGAAATGTGGGATTGGACCTCCAGAAATACGGGATTGGACCTCCTGGAATATGGGATTGGACCTCCGGAATTAGGGGGGTTTGACCTCCGAAACTGGGGGGTTTGACCCCCCGGAGATATGGGATTGGACCTCCGGAAACAGGGGGTGGGACCTCCGAAAAATACGGGATTGGACTTCGGAAAATAGGGGGTTGGACCCCAAAAAATATGGGGTTGGACCCCAAAAAATATGGGGTTGGACCCCCCGGAAATGTGGGACGGGACCCCTAAAAATAGGGGGTGGGACCCCTGGAAATGTGGGATTAGAGCTCCAGAAGATGTGGGGTTGGACCTCCAAAAAATATAGGGTGGGATCCCCCAAAATGTGGGGTTAGACCCCAAAAAATGGGGGGTTTGACCCCAAAAAATGGGGGGTCAGACCCCCTAAGAATGGAGTGTTAGACCCCTAAAAATGGGGGGTTTGACCCCAAAAAATGGGGGGTTTGACCTCTGAAATTATGGGGTCAGACCCCCAAAAATAGGGAATGGGACCCCCAAAAAATTGGGGTTTGGAGCCCCAAAAATAGGGAATTTTTCCCCCAAAAATTGGGGTTTGGAGCCCCAAAAATAGGGAATTTTTCCCCCCAAAAATTGGGGCTTGGAGCCCCCTGGAACTGCAGCCATGGAGGTGCAAAAGGGGAGCGAAGCCCCCTCCCCAAAATGGGTGATTGCGAGGAGGATGGGATGGAAAAACCCCGAAAACTGGGGGTGGGGAACCCCAAAAATGGTGAGAAACCCCAAAATGGAGGGAAAAACCCCAAAAAGCGGAAAACCCCAAAAAATGGTGGGAAAACCCCAAAAATGGTGGGAAAACCCCAAAAATGGTGGAAAAACCCCAAAAACGGTGGGAAAACCCCCAAAAAATTGGTGGGAAGACCCCAAAAATGGTGGGAAAACCCCAAAAAATGGAGGGAAAAACCCCAAAAAATAGTGGAAATCCCCCAAAAATGGGGTTTGGACTCGCCCGGACCATGGACTTGGAACAGACCACTCCCCAAAACAGGGGTGCACGAGGACCCCCGAAACCCACGGACACGGATGTGAGACCCCAAAAAATGGGGTGAGACCCCCAAAAAATGGGGTTGGACCCCCCAAAAATGGGGTTGGACCCCCGAAAATGGGGTGAGGACCCCCGAAAACCACGGACTCGGATGTGACCCCCCCAAAAATTTGGGGGTGAAGGACTCATCCCCCCCACCTGCGGACCTGGAGACCCCGAAATCGGGGGGTGAGACCCCCGAAAATGGGGTTCGGGACCCCCGAAATCACGGACACGAGGGGCTCGGGACCCCCGAAATTGGGGTTCGGGACCCCCAAAAACTCTGATCCCCCAAAAATTGGGGTTCGGGACCCCCAAAAACTGATCCCCCCTCCACCTGGGACTTGGGTTTGACCCCCAAAAATGGGGGGGGAGGGGCGTGGGGACCCCCAAAAATCGCTGTGACCCCAAAAATGGGGTTCGGGACCCCAAAAATCCCTGAGACCCCAAAACGTGAGGGGAGAGGGGAGGGGAACCCCAAAAATGGGGAGAGGGGAGGAGTGTGCAAGGGGTGAGTGTGCAAGGGGAGGGTGTGTAAAGGGGGATGAGTGTGTAAGGTGAGTGAGTGTGCAAAGGGGGTGAGTGTGCAAGGGGTGGGCGAGTGTGTAAGGTGGAGTGTGCAAGGGGTGAGTGTGCAAATCCAGTGAGTGTTCAAATGGGGTGAGTGTGCAAAGGGGAGGGTGTCAGTTGGGAGGTGAGTGTGCAATGCGGGATGAGTGTGCAAGGTGGTGTGTGTGCAAGGGGTGAGTGTGCAAGGGGGTGTCATTTGGGGTTGTGAGTGTGCAAGGGGGTGAGAGTGAGGAGGGATGAGTGTGCAAACGTGGTGTCACTTGGTGAGTGCAAGGCGGAATGAGTGTGCAAAAGGGCCGAGTGTGCAATGGGGAGTGAGTGTGAGGAGGGATGAGCGTGCAAAGGGGAGTGTCACACTCCGGGGGGGCTGAGTGTGCAAGGAGGTGAGTGTGCAAGGGGAAGGAGTGTGTGGGTGAGTGTGCAAGGGGGTTGGGGGAGCAAACAGGGTGAGTGTGCAAGGAGGTGAGTGTGCAAGGATGGATGAGTGTGCCAGGAGGGTTGGTTGTGCAAGGAGGTTGAGTGTGCAAGGGGCTGGGTGTGCAAAGAGGGAGGTGAGTGTGCAAGGGGAGGGTTGAGTGTGCAAGGGGAGGGTTGAGTGTGCAAGGGGTGAGTGTGCAAGCGGGCGACTGCAAGAGGCTGTGAGTGTGCAAGGGGGTCAGTAGTGTGCAAGCGGGTGAGTTGCAAGGGGCGGGGCGAGTGTGCAAAGGAGGATTGGTGTGTAAGGGGCTTGGGGGAGCAAGTGTGCAAGGGGATGAGTGTGCAAGGGGAGGAGAATGAGTGTGCAAGGGAAGGGCTGAGTGTGCAAGGGGATGAGTGTGCAAGGGGAGGAGAATGAGTGTGCAAGGGAAGGGCTGAGTGTGCAAGGGGCTGAGTGTGCAAGGGAGGACCCCGCGGGGGGGTGAGCGTGCCCCGGGGGGTTGGGCTCCCCTTGCACGCTCGTGTGCAAGGCGGGGGGAGGGGCTGCCTGCGCCCTTCGCCCCTCCCCCTCCCGCCCCCTCCCCCTCCCTTTTTTGGGTTTTTTTTTGGGATTTCTGGGGGTGGGGGAGGGGCGGGAATGGGTCTGGGGTCCCTGGGGGGGGTTGGGGGGGATTTTGGGGTTTTTTGGGGTTTTTGGGTGATTTTTGGGTGATTTTTGGGGGTTTTTTTTGGGTGATTTTGGGGTTTTTTGGGGTCCCTGGGAGGTGATTTTTGAGGTGATTTTTGGGGTTTTTTGGGTGATTTTTGGGTGATTTTTGGGCTCCTTGGGAGGTGATTTTGGGGTTTTTTGGGGTCCCTGGGAGGTGATTTTTGAGGGGTCTTGAGGGTGTTTTTGGGGTGATTTTTGGGTGGTTTTGGGCGATTTTGGGGTGGGGGTGTTTTTGGGATGATTTTTGGGGTCCCATGGATGATTTTTTTGGGGTGATTTTGGGGTGATTTTGGGGTTTTTTGGGGTCCCAGGGAGGTGATTTTTGGGGTGATTTTTGGGGTCCCATGGATGATTTTTTGGGGTGATTTTGGGGTGATTTTGGGGTGATTTTTGGGGTTTTTTGGGGTCCCAGGGAGGTGATTTTGGGGTCCCAGGGAGGTGATTTTTGGGGTCTTTTGGGGTGATTTTTGGGGTTTTTGGGGTCCCATGGAGGTGATTTTGGGGTGATTTTTGGGGGTCCCAGGGAGGTGATTTTTGGGGTTTTTTTGGGGTGATTTTTGGGGTCCCATGGAGGTGATTTTTGGGGTGATTTTTGGGGTCCCATGGATGATTTTTTGGGGTGATTTTGGGGTGTTTTGGGGTCTCCGGGGGTCCCGGGGGGAGGGGCCGGGGGGGATTTTTTAATTCGCCGCGGCCGAACATTTCCTACTTTAATAAAAACCCAGAGGGAGTTTCACAGCGCGCCCGACAGGGAGGGAGGGAAAATGGGGATTTGGGGGAAAAAAATGGGGATTTGGGGGAAAAATAAATGGAATTTAGGGGATTTGGGGGGAAAAAATGGGGATTTGGGGGGAAAAAAATGGAATTTTTTGGGGAAAAAATGGAATTTAGGGGGATTTTGGGGGGGGAAAAAAAGGGGATTTGGGGGAAAATAAATGGGAATTTAAGGGGATTTGGGGGGGAAAAATGGGGATTTGGGGGAAAATGGGGATTTGGGGAAAAATAAATGGAATTTAGGGGGATTTGGGGGGGGGAAAAATGGGGATTTGGGGGGAAATAAATGGAATTTAGGGAGATTTGGGGGGGGAAAATGGGGATTTTGGGGAAAAATGGGGTTTTGGGAAAAATGGAATTTAGGGGGATTTTGGGGGGAAAAATGGGGATTTGGGGGAAAAATGGGGATTTGGGGGAAAATAAATGGAATTTGGGGGGATTTTCAGGAAAGAAATGGGGATTTTTGGGGGAAAATAAATGGAATTTAGGGGGATTTGGGGGGAAAAATGGGGTTTGCAGGGAAAAATGGGGATTTTGGGGAAAAATGAGGATTTAGGGGGAAAAATTGGGGGTTTGGGGGAAAAAAGGGGATTTGGGGAAAAATAAATGGAATTTAGGGAGATTTTGGGGAAAAATGGGGATTTGGGGGAAAAATTGGGGATTTTTGGTGGGAAAAATGAGAATTTCGGGGGGAAAATGGGGAATTTAGGGGGATTTGGGGGGGAAAAATGGGGATTTTGGGGGAAAAAAGGATTTTTGGGGAAAAAATGAGGATTTGGGGGAAAGAAATGGAAATTTGGGGGAAAATTATAATTTGGGGGGAAAAAATGGGAATTTTGGGGGATTTAGGGGGAAAATGGGGTTTGCAGGGAAAAAAGAATTTTTGGGGAAAAATTGGGGATTTGGGGGAAAACGGGGATTAGGGGGAGAAAACGGGAATTTGGGGGGAAAATGGGGATTTTGGGGAGAAAAAATGGAATTTAGGGGGATTTGGGGAGAAAGAAATGGGGATTTGGGGGGAAAAAGGGAGGATTTTGGGAGGAAAATGGGGATTTGGGGGAAAATGGGGATTTGGGGAAAAATAAATGGAATTTAGGGGGATTTTGGGGGGAAAGAAATGAAGATTTAGGGGGGAAAAGTGGGGATTTGGGGGGGGAAAATGGGGATTTTTGGGGAAAAAATGAGGATTTTTAGGGAAAAAAATGGGGATTTAGGGGGGAAAAATTGTAATTTCGTGGGAAAGAAATGGGAATTTGGGGAGAAAATGGGGATTTTTGGGGGAAAAAAGGGGATTTGGGGAGAAGGAAATAGGGTTTGCAGGGAAAAAATGGGGATTTTTGGGGAGAAGATTGGGGTTTTGAGGGGAAAGAAATGGGGATTTGGGGGGAAAAAGGAGGATTTTGGGGGAGAAAATGGGGATTTGGGGGGAAAAATGAGGAATTTGGGGGTTTGGGGTGACGGGAAAATGGGGATTTGGGGAAAAAATTGGGGTTTGGGGGGATTTGGGGGCGAGAAAATGGGGATTTTTTGGGGGGAAAAAAGGAGGATTTTGGGAGGAAAAATTGGGATTTTGGGGGAAAATGGGGGATTTGGGGAGAAAAATGAGAATTTCAGGGGAAAATGGGGGATTTGGGGGGAAAGAAATGGGGATTTTTTTGGGGGGAAAAAGCACGATTTTGGGAGGAAAAATGGGGATTTAGGGGGAAAAATGGGGATTTGGGGCGAAAGAAATGGGAATTTGGGGGGAAAATGAGGAATTTGGGGGAAAATAAGTGGGGATTTGGGGTGATGGGAGAAACAGGGATTTGGAGGGAAAAAAAGGGAATTAGGGAGGAAAAAAGAGGATTTGGGGGAGAAAATGAGGATTTTTGGGGAAATTGGGGATTTCGGGTTCGGGGGGATGGGAAATGGGGATTTGGGGGGAAAAATGGGGATTTGGGGGAAAAACCCGGGAATTTGGGGAGTGGTGCAAAACGGGAACGTGGGGAGGGGAAAACCCTGGATTTGGGGATTTTTGGGGAGAAAAAATCCGGAAATTCGGGGGAAAAACGGGAATTTTGGGGAAAATCGGGAATTTGGGGGCAAAACTCGGGAATTTGGGTGATTTTCGGGTGAATTTGGGAAATTTCAGGGTGAATTTGGGTGGTTTTAGGGCAATTTGGGTGATTTTAGGGTGAATTTGGGTGTTTTTGGGGTGAATTTGGGTAATTTTAGGGTGAATTTGGGTGGTTTTAGGGTGAATTTGGGTAATTTTAGGGTGAATTTGGGTAATTTAAGGGTGAATTTGGGTGGTTTCAAGGTGAATTTGGGTAATTTTAGGGTGAATTTGGGAGTTTTTAGGGTGAATTTGGGAAATTTAAGGGTGAATTTGGGTGGTTTTAGGGCAGTTTGGGTGGTTTTAGGGCGAATTTGGGTGGTTTTAGGGTGAATTTGGGTAATTTTAGGGTGAATTTGGGTGTTTTAGGGTGAATTTGGTGGTTTTTAGGGTGAATTTGGGAGTTTTTAGGGTGAATTTGGGTGTTTTAGGGCAATTTGGGTGTTTTCAAGGTGAATTTGGGTAATTTTAGGGTGAATTTGATGATTTTAGGGTGAATTTGGGTGTTTTTAGGTGAATTTGGGTAATTTTAAGGTGAATTTGGGTGTTTTTAGGGTGAATTTGGGAGTTTTTAAGATGAATTTGGGTGGTTTTAGGGTGAATTTGGGTGTTTTAGGGTGAATTTGGGCGTTTTTAGGGTGAATTTGGGTTGTTTTAGAGTGAATTTGGGTAATTTTTGGGTGAATTTGGGTAATTTTTGGGTGAATTTGGGTAATTTTAGGGTGAATTTGGGTAATTTTTGGGTGAATTTGGGTGGTTTTAGGGTGAATTTGGGTAATTTTAGGGTGAATTTGGGTGTTTTTAAGGTGAATTTGGGTGGTTTTAGGGTGAATTGGGTGTTTTGGGTGAATTTGGGTAGTTTTAGGGTGAATTTGGGTAATTTTAGGGTGAATTTGGGTGTTTTTAGGGTGAATTTGGGTAATTTTAGGGTGAATTTGGGTAATTTTAGGGTGAATTTGGGTGTTTTAAAGGTGAATTTGGGTGTTTTTAGGGTGAATTTGGGTGGTTTTAAGGTGAATTTGGGTGATTTTAGGGTGAATTTGGGTAGTTTTAAGGTGAATTTGGGTAATTTTAAAGGTGAATTTGGGTGTTTTAGGGTGAATTTGGGTAATTTTAGGGTGAATTTGGGAAATTTTAGGGTGAATTTGGGTGTTTTTAAGGTGAATTTGGGTGTTTTTAGGGTGAATTTGGGTGTTTTAGGGTGAATTTGGGAAATTTTAGGGTGAATTTGGGTGTTTTAAAGGTGAATTTGGGTGTTTTTAGGGTGAATTTGGGTAGTTTTAAGGTGAATTTGGGTAATTTTAGGGTGAATTTGGTGGTTTTAGGGTGAATTTGGGTAATTTTAAAGGTGAATTTGGGTGTTTTTAGGGTGAATTTGGGTGTTTTGGGTGAATTTGGGTGTTTTTGGGGAGTTTCAGGTGTGGGATTGGGGAGGTCGCTGGGATTGGGGAGCTCTGGGAGGATCAGGGTGGTTTTGGGATATTTTTGGGGAAGTTTAGGGTGAATTTGAGTGCTTTTAGGGCGCTTTTGGGTGATTTTGAGGTTTTTTTGGGGTGATTTTTAATTTTTAGGCTGCCTTCCGGGTGGTTTTGGGGCGATTTTGGGGTGGGTTTTCCAGTTTCAAGGTGGTTTTTGGTGGTTTTGGGAGGTTCTGAGTGGGTTTGGGGTGATTTTTGGTGTTTTTTTGGGGTGGTTTTAGGGTGGTTTTGGGTGATTTTGGGTGGTTTTTGGGTGATTTTGGGTGGTTTTCAGTGGTTTTTGGTGGTTTTTGCCAGTTTTAAGGTGGTTTTGGGGAGGTTTTGAGTATTTTTGGGGTGGTTTGGGTGATTTTGAGTGTTTTAGGGTGGTTTTGAGTGGTTTTGGGTGGTTTTT
This sequence comes from Entomyzon cyanotis, assembly GCA_024500445.1. Taxonomy (NCBI): domain Eukaryota; kingdom Metazoa; phylum Chordata; class Aves; order Passeriformes; family Meliphagidae; genus Entomyzon; species Entomyzon cyanotis. The sequence continues at coordinate 310,059 of JAKEPQ010000997.1, forward strand.
GAGTGGTTTTGGGGTAATTTTGGGGTGGTTTAAGGTGGTTTTTGGGGTGATTTTGAATGATTTTTGGGGTGGTTTGGGGTTTCTGGAGTGGTTTTGGGTGATTTTTAGTCTTTTTTGGTGGTTTTTGCCAGTTTCAAGGTGGTTTTGGGGTGGGTTTGGAGTGGTTTTGAGTATTTTTAGGGTGATTTTGGGTGGTTTTGGGTGGTTTTGGGGTGGTTTTGAGTGGTTTTAGGGTAATTTCGGGTGATTTTAGGGTGGTTTGGGCAGTTTTCAGTGGGTTTTTGGGAAGGTTTTGGGTGATTTTGGGTGGTTTTTGCCAGTTTTAAGGTGTTTTTGGTGAGTTTTTGGGGTATGTGGGGCATTTTTTTGGGGTTGACTGGGGGAACACAGGATGGAGGATTAGTGGGGTTTGGGGTTTTGGGGTGATTTTAGGGTATTTCGGGTGATTTTAGGATTTTGGGGTGATTTTAGATTTTTTGGGGTGATTTTAGGATTTTTTGGGTGATTTTAGGTTGGTTTTGGGTGATTTTAGGATTTTTGGGGTGATTTTAGGGTGTTTTGTGGTGATTTAAGGGGTTTTTGGGGTGATTTTAGGATGTTTTTGGGTGATTTTAGGATGTTTTTGGGGTGATTTAAGGTGTTTTTTGGTGTCCTTGATGATGCCACATCCCGAGGCTGAAAATGCCCCAAAAATACCCCAAAACTACCCCAAAAACTTCACCAAAAATACCCCAAAAATACCTCAAAACCACCCCAAAAATACCCCAAAAACCACCCGGAAATCACACCGAAAGCACTCCAAAAATCACCCCAAAAATGCGCCAAAACCACCCTAAAAATACCCCAAAAGCACATCAAAAATATCCCCAAAACCCACCCGAAATCCCCAAAAAATGTTCCCATAAACCCCCAAAAAGCACATTAAAAATACCCAAAAAATGTCACTAAAATACCCCAAAATTGCCCCAAAAAATACCCCCAAAGCCATCCCAAAAATATCCAAAAATGACACCAAAAATGTCCCCAAATTGCCCCAAAAAATACAAAAAAACCCCAAAAATGCCCCAAAAAATACAAAAAAATACCCACAAACCCACCCCAATGACACCCGCGAAATCACAAAAAATGCCCCAAAAAATTACCCTAAAAATGCCCCAAAAATGCCCCAAAATGTCCTGAAATTACCCACAAAGCTGTCCCCAAAATATCCCCAAATCACCCCAAAAATGTCCCAAAACCACCCCAGAAATTTCCACAAAACCACCCCAAAATTTCCACAAAAATGTCCCAAAAACATCCCAAAAACGCCTCAAAAATACCCCAAAAAAATCCCAAAATTACCTACAAAACCACCCCAACAAATACTCCCAAAATACCCTAAAAATACCCCAAAAGTGTCCTGAAACCACCCCAAAAAATCCCCAAAAATACCCAAAAAATGCCCCAAAAATGCCCCAAAAATACCCCAAAACACCCCAAAACCACTCCAAAACACCCCAAAAAATGTCCCAAAAATACCCCAAAAATACCCAAAAAATGTCCCAAAAATCCCCCAAAAATCCCCAAAACCACTCCAAAAATACCCCAAAAATACCCCAAAAATGTCCCAAAAAATCCCAAAAACACTCCAAAAATACCCCAAAAAATATCCCAAAAATACCCCAAAATCCCCAAAAATACTCCAAAAATGTCCCAAAAAACACCAAAAATCCCCAAAACCACTCCAAAAACACCCCAAAAAATGCCCCAAAAAATCCCCCAAAAAATCCCAAAAAATCCCAAAACCACCCCAAAAATGTCCCAAAAATAACCAAAAAAATCCCAAAACCACTCCAAAAACACCCCAAAAATACCCCAAAAAATCCCCAAAATCCCCACAAAACCACCCCAAAAAATATCCCAAAAATCCCCCAAAAAATCCCAAAACCACCCCAAAAAATCCTCCCCAAATCACCCCAGAAATCCTCCCAAAATCCCCTCAAAATGCCCCAAAATCCCCTCAAAAAGCCCCAAAAATCTCCCAAAATCCCCCAAACCTCCCCTCCCCCGCCGTTGCCATGGCAACGCCGCGGATGCGCTGTTGCCATGGCAACGGGGGGAGGGGGCACTGCGGCGTTGCCATGGCGACAAACGGCGCGGGGGGAGGGGAGGCGTCGCCATGGGAACGGCGGGAGCGCTGTTGCCATGGTAACGGCGGAGGGAGGGTTGTGGGGGGGGGCGGTTGCCATGGGAACGGCGGGGGGGGATGGGAAGGAGGAGGAAGCTCCGCCCCAAAAATGGGGGAGGGGACCCCAAAAAATGGGCGTGACCCCAAAAAAAATTTGGGGAGCCAAGGGTGTGACCCCAAAAATAATTGGGGACTCTGGAGTTTGACCCCAAAAAATTTGGGGACCCTGAGGTGCGACCCCCAAAAAAATTGTGGTCCCAAAAATTTGGGATCCAAAGGGTGTGACCCCAAAAAAATTGGGGAACCCAAGGGTGTGACCCCAAAAAATTTGGGGACTCTGGAGTGCGATCCCCAAAAAAATTTGGGATCCCAAGGGTGTGAAACCCCAAAAATTTGGGACTCTGAAGTGCGACCCCCAAAAAAATTGGGGTCCCAAAAATTTGGGACACAAGGGGTGTGACCCCCAAAAAATTTGGGACTCTGAAGTTCGACCCCCTAAAAAAATTTGGGATTTATGGGTGTGACCCCTAAAAAATTTGGGGAGCCAAAGGTGTGAAACCCCAAAAAATTGGGGAACCCAAGGGTTTGACCCCAAAAATTTGGGGACTTTGGAGTTTGATTCCCCCAAAAATCAGGGACTTTGGGGTGTGACCCCTAAAAAGTTTGGGGAGCCAAGGGTGTGATCCCAAAAATATTAGGGATTCTGGAGTTCGATCCCCCAAAAATTTGGGGAACCCTAGGGTGTGACCCCAAAAATAATTGGGGACTCTGGAATGTGACTCCCCAAAAAATTTGGGACTTTGGGGTGTGAAACCCCAAAAATTTGGGACTCTGAGGTGTGACCCCCAAAAAATTGGGGTCCCAAAAATTTGGGATCCAAAGGGTGCGACCCCCCCCAAAAAAGGACACCCCAAAAATTTGGGGACCCTGGATTGGGATCACCCCAAAAAATGTGACCCAAAAATTCGGGGAACCCCAAAAGCTGGGCGGACCCAAAAAAGGGTCCCAGGTTTGTCCCCCAAAAAAATTTGGGACCCAGGGAACCCCAAAAAGAGAGTTTTAGGGGTTTGACCCCAAAAAATTGAGGTTTGACCCCAAAATTGGGGTTTGAACCCCCAAAAATGGGGTGGGATTCCCAAAATTGGGGTTTGACCCCCAAATTTGGTGGGTGAGCCCCAAAAAATTGGGGTTTGAACCCCAAAAATCAGTGTTTTCCCCCCAAAAACGGGGTGAGAGCCCCAAAATTGGGGTGTGACCCCCAAAAAATTGAGGTGTAAACCCCAAAATTTGGGGTTTGACCTCCGAAAATCGGGGTGTGACCCCCAAAAAAATGGGGTGGGATTCGCAAAATTGGGGTTTGACCCCCAAATTTGGTGGGTGATCCCCAAAAAATTGGGGTTTGAACCCCAAAATAACGGCTTGAACCCCAAAAATCGGGGGATTCGCCCCCAAAATTAGGGTTTGAACCCCAAAAATGGGGCGTGATTCCCCAAAATCGAGGTGAGATCCCAAAAAATTGGGGTGTGATCCCAAAAATTAGGGTGTGAACCCCGAAAATTAGGGTTTGACCCCCAAAAATTAGGGTGTGAACCCCGAAAATCGGGGATTCCCCGAAACTGAGGGTTGTGATCCCAAAAATTAGGGTGTGACCTCCCAAAATCGATGTCCCAAAATCCCAAAATGAGGATTCTCCCCCAAAATTTGGGGGTCTGACCCCCGAAATCGGGGTGTGACCCCCAAAAACCAGGGTTTGAACCCCAAAAAGCGGGGATTCTCCCCAAAAATTGGGGTGTGAGTCCCAAAATTAGGGTTTGACCCCCAAAATTGGGGTGTGACCTCCAAAACTAGGGTTTGACCCCCAAAATTTGGGGTGTGACCTCCAAAAAATTAGGGTTAGAACCTCCCAAAAAATTGGCGTGACCCCAAAAATTGGGGTTTGACCCCCAAAAATCGGGGATTCTCCCCCAAAATTGGGGTGTGAGTCCCAAAATTAAGGTTTGAACCCCAAATTTGGGGTGTGACCTCCAAAAAATTGGGGTTTGAACCCCAAAAAATTAGGGTTTGAACCTCCCAAAAAATTGGCGTGACCCCAAAAATTGGGGCGGGACCCCCAAAAGCTTGGGGTGTGAACCCCAAAAATTAGGGTTTGAACCCCAAAAATCGGTGTGTGACCCCAAAAATTAGGACATGACCCCGAATATTAGGATGTGACCCCCAAAAATTCGGGGTGTGACCCCAAAAATCGGTGTTTGCCCCCAAAAATTAGGGTTTGACCTCCCAAAATTCGGGGTGTGATCCCCAAAAAATGGGGATTCCCCCAAAATTTGGGGTGTGACCCCAAAAAAATCGGTGTTTGCCCCCAAAAACGGGGAGAGAGCCCCAAAATTGGGGTGTGACCCCCAAAAATTGAGGTGTAAACCCCAAAATTTGGGGTTTGACCCCCGAAAATCGGGGGATTCTCCCCCAAAATTGGGGTGTGAGTCTCAAAATTAAGGTTTGGCCCCCAAAAAATTGGGGTTTGACCCCCAAAAAGTTGAGGTTTGACCCCCAAAATTGTGGTGTGACCCCAAAAATTGAGGGGTGAGCCCCAAAATTAGGGTGTGACCCCCAAAAATCGTGGAATTTTCCCCCCAAATCGAGGTGTGACCTCCAAAAAATGGGAGATTCTCCCCAAAAAAGGGGATTCCCCCAAAATTTGGGGGTTCACCCCCCAAAAAAATCGGTGTTTGCCCCCCAAAAATTGGGGATTCTCCCCCAAAATTGGGGTGTGAGCCTCAAAATTCGGGTCTGACCCCCAAATTTGGGGAGTGACCTCCAAAAATTGGGGTTTGAACCCCAAAAAATTAGGGTTTGAACCTCCCAAAAAATTGGCGTGACCCCAAAAATTGGGGTGGGACCCCCAAAAGCTTGGGGTGTGAACCCCAAAAATTAGGGTTTGAACCCCAAAAATCGCTGTGTGACCCCAAAAATTAGGACATGACCCCGAATATTAGGGTGTGAGCCCCAAAAATTCGGGGTGTGACCCCAAAAACTGGGGTTTGACCCCAAAATTTGGGGTTTGACCCCAAAAAAATCGGTGTTTGCCCCCAAAAACTAGGGTTTGACCTCCCAAAATTAGGGGTGTGATCCCCAAAATATGGGGATTCCCCCAAAATTTGGGGTTTAACCCCCCAAAAATTTGATGTTTGCCCCCCGAAAACGGGGTGAGAGCCCCAAAATTGGGGTGTGACCCCAAAAAATTGAGGTGGGACTCGCAAAACTAGGGTTTGACCCCCAAAAATCGGGGTTTGACCCCCAAAATTGGGGTGTGAGTCCCAAAATTAGGGTTTGACCCCCAAAATTCGGGGTTTGACCCCCGAAATTGGGGTGTGACCCCAAAAATTGGGGTGTGACCCCCAAAAATCAGCGATTCTCCCCCAAAAATTAGAGTTTGAACTGCCAAAATTAGGGGTGTGAGCCCCAAAAAATGGGGATTCCCCCCAAAATTTGGGGTTTGACCCCAAAAAATCGGTGTTTCCCCCGAAAAAGGTGGTGAGAGCCCCAAAATCGGGGTGTGACCCCCAAAAAAATGGGGTGGGACTCGCAAAATTGGGGTTTGACCCCCAAATTTGGTGGGTGAGCCCCAAAAAATTGGGGTTTGAACCCCAAAATAACGTCTTGAACCCCAAAAATCGGGGATTCGCCCCCAAAATTAGGGTTTGAACCCCAAAATCGGGGCGGGACCCCAAAATCGGGGCGTGATTCCCCAAAATCGAGGTGAGATCCCAAAAAATTGGGGTGTGACCCCAAAAATTAGGGTGTGAACCCCGAAAATTAGGGTTTGAACCCCAAAAATCGCTGTGTGACCCCAAAAATTAGGACATGACCCCCAATATTAGGGTGTGACCCCCAAAAATTCGGGGTGTGACCCCAAAAACTGGGGTTTGACCCCAAAAAATCGGTGTTTGCCCCCAAAAATTAGGGTTTGACCTCCCAAAATTAGGGGTGTGATCCCCAAAAATGGGGATTCCCCCAAAATTTGGGGTTTGACCCCAAAAAAATCGGTGTTTGCCCCCAAAAACGGGGAGAGAGCCCCAAAATTAGGGTGTGACCCCAAAAAATTCAGGTGTGAACCCCAAAATTTGGAGTTTGACCCCCGAAAATCGGGGATTCTCCCCAACATTAGGATGTGACCCCAAAAATCGGGATTGACCCCCAAAAATCGTGGAATTTTCCCCAAAATGGAGGTGTGACCTCCAAAAATGGGAGATTCTCCCCAAAAATGGGGATTTCCCCCAAAAATGGGGTCTGACCCCCAAAATTTAGGGTTTGACCCCCAAAAATCTGGGGTTGACCCCCAAAAAAATGAGGATTCCCCCCAAAATTTGGGTTTGACCCCCAAAAATTAGGTGTTTGCCCCCCAAAAAATCGCTGTGTGACCCCAAGAATTAGGCTATGTTCCCAAATATTAGGGTGTGACCCCCAAAAAATGGGGATTCACCCCAAAATTTGGGGGTTTACTCCAAAAAAATCGGGGTTTGCCCCCAAAAACAGGGTGAGAGCCCCAAAATTGGGGTGTGACCCCAAAAAATTGAGGTGTGACCCCCAAAATTAGGGTTTGACCCCCAAAAATCGGGGATTCTCCCCCAAAATTGGGGTGTGAGCCCCAAAATTAAGGTTTGACCCCCGAAATTTGGGGTGTGACCTCCAAAAAATTAGGGTTTGGCCCCTAAAATTAGGGTGTGATCCCCCAAAATGGAGTGAGACCCCCAAAAAATTTGGGGTTTGACCCCCAAAAATCGGTGTTTTCCCCCCAAAAACCGGATGCGAACCCCAAAAATTAGGGTTTCACCCCCAAAATTGGGGTCTGACCCCCAAAAAATTAGGGTTTGACCCCCAAAATTTGGGGGTTTCGCCCCCAAAAATCGGTGTTTTCCCCCCAAAAACCGGATGCGAACCCCAAAAATTAGGGTTTGAACCCCAAAATTTGGGTTTTTCCCCCAAAACCCCCCAGCTCGCCCCCCCCCCCCGGCCGTGGCTAATTAGTTGCTGATTAACGAGGGGGGAGGGGCGGGGAGGGCAAAGGGCGGGGGAGGGGCTGGGAGGGGGAGGGGCGAGCCGGGCCGCGCTAATTAACGCTCCGGGGTAATTAGGGGTTTGGGGGTTAATGAGGAGGTTTGAGGTAATTAGGGGTTTGGGGGTAATTAGGGGTTTGGGGGTTAATGAGGAGGTTTGAGGTAATTAGGGGTTTGGGGGTAATTAGGGGTTTGGGGGTTAATTAGGAGGTTTGTGGGTAATTAGGGGTTTGGGGGTAATTAGGGGTTTGAGGGTAATTAGGGGTTTGGGGTAATTAGGGGTTTGGGGGTTAATTAGGAGGTTTGTGGGTAATTAGGGGTTTGGGGTAATTAGGGGTTTGGGGGTTAATGAGGAGGTTTGTGGGTAATTAGGGGTTTGGGGGTAATTAGGGGTTTGAGGGTAATTAGGGGTTTGGGGTAATTAGGGGTTTGGGGTTAATGAGGAGGGGTTGGGGTGATTAGTGGGTCGGGGTAATTAGGGGGGTTTGGGGTAATTAGGGGGGTTTGGGGGTTAATTAAGGGCTGGGGGTAATTAGGGGATTTCGGTGTAATTAACCGCTAGGGTAATTAAGGGATGGGGGTAATTAAGGAGGTTTGGGTGTAATTAACGGCTGGGGGGTAATTAGGGGGGTTGGGGGTAATTAAGGGCTGGGGGTTAATTAGGGGGGTTGGGGTAATTAGGGGGTTTGAGGGGTAATTAAGGGCTGGGGGGTAATTAAGAGGTTTCGGTGTAATTAACGGCTGGCATTAATTAACGGCTGGGGGTAATTAGGGGGTTTGGGGTAATTAACGGCTGGGGGAGTAATTAGAGGATTTGGGAGTAATTAAGGGCTGGGGTTAATTAGGGAGGTCGGGGCTAATTAAGAGGTTTTGGTGTAATTAACGGTTGGGGGTAATTAACGTCTGGGGGAGTAATTAGAGGGTTTGGGGGTAATTAACGGCTGGGGTAATTAATGGCTGAGGGGTCCTAATTAACGGCTGGGGGTTTAATTAGGGGGGTTGGGGTAATTAACGGCTGGCGTTAATTAACGGCTGGGGGTAATAAGGGGCTTAGGGGTAATTAACGGCCTGGGGGTAATTAGGGGGTTGGGGTAATTAATGGCCGGGGGGTCCTAATTAACGGCTGGGGATAATTAAGGGCTGGAGGTAATTAGTGGGTCCGGGAGTAATTAACGGCTGGAGGCTAATTAGAGGGTGTGGGAGTAATTAATGGGGTTTGAGGGTAATTAACGGCTGGGGGTAATTGGGGAATCCGGGCTAATTAAAGGCTCCGGGGGTAATTAGTGGGTTTGGAGGTAATTAACGGCCTGGGGGTAATTAGGGGGTTGGGGTAATTAACGGCCGGGGGGTCCTAATTAACGGCTGGGGGTAATTATGGGATTTGGGGGTAATTAACGGAAGGAGCGTAATTAACGGCTGGGGGTGTAATTAGGGGAGTTAGGGTAATTAATTGGGTTCGGGGGTAATTAACGGCTGGGAGTGTAATTAGTGGGTCGGGGAGTAATTAACGGCTGGGGGTAATTAGGGGGTTTGGGGTAATTAACTGCAGGGGGCTAATTAGAGGGTTTGGGGGTAATTAATGGCTCGGAGGTAATTAGGGGATTTTGGGATGTAAATGGGGCAGTGAAGGTAATTAGCGGGGATTTTGGGGCTAATTAGGGCCGTTGGGGTTAATTAGAGGGCGTTTGCGGTTAATTAGGGGGGATTTTTTGGTGGTAATTAGGAGAGTTTGGGGTTAATTAGAGGGGTTGGAGGGTTAATTAGGAGGCAATTAGGGGGGATTGGATGTAATTGGGAGTAATTAAGAGGGATTTGGGGGTTAATTAGTGGAGTCATTTGGGAATAATTAGAGTTTGGGGTTAATTAGGGAGGTTTGGGGGTTAATTGGCGGGTTGGGAGTAATTAAGGTTGGGGTTAATTAGGGGGTGCAGCTCGGGGGTTAATTAGTGGTAATTAGAGGATTAATTAGGAGTTAATTTGGGGTTAATAAGGGCTAATTAGTGGGTTGATTAGATGGTAATTAGGCTTAATTGGGGTGGTTGGGTTTTAATTGGGAGTTAATTGGGGTAATTAGGGGGTTGGCAGAGTTAATTTGTTATTAAGGGTTAATTGGGGTAATTAAGCCTTAATTAGGTTTCATTAGGAGTAATTAGGAGTTAATTCGGCTCATCAGGCGTTAGTTCGGTATTACAGGTTAATTAGGAGTTAATTGGGGGTTAATTCGGCATGAAGGGTTAATTGGAATTAATTAAGGGTAATTATGAGTTAGAGTTAATTAACAGTAATCAGAATGCAATTCGTATTAATTAAGAGTTAATTCGGCGTTAAGTGTTTACCTGGGGTTAATTTGTCATTAATTAGTGTTAATTGGGAGTTAATTCGTTGTAATTAGGCGTTAATTCGCGTTAATTGGGGGTTAATCGGGTATTAACTGCTACCCAGCGGTTAATTAGGAGTTAATTAGCGTTAATTAGGGGTTCATTGGGAATTAAGGGTTAACGAGGATTTAATGAGTGTTAATTGGGGGTTAATTAGGGTAATTAGGAGTTAATTCGTGTTAATTGGGGTTAATGGAGTATGAAGGGTTAACCAGGAGTTAACCAGGAGTTAATTAGCGCTAATTAGCGTTAATTAGCGTTAATTGCCCCCCAGGCCATGGCGGAGCAACCGCGGAGTCGCCGCGTTGGAATTCTGGGATTTGGACAGCTCGGTACTGGGAGGGACTGGGATGGACTGGGATGGACTGGGAGGGAGTGGGATGGACTGGGAGGGACTGGGATTGAACTGGGATTGAACTGGGATTGAACTGGGAGGGACTGGGATGGACTGGGATTGAACTGGGAGGGACTGGGATGGACTGGGAGGGACTGGGATTGAACTGGGATTGAACTGGGATTGAACTGGGAGGGACTGGGATTGAACTGGGAGGGACTGGGATGGAACTGGGACGGACTGGGACGGACTGGGATTGAACTGGGATGGACTGGGATGGAACTGGGAGGGAACTGGGATGGACTGGGATGGACTGGGATTGGACTGGGATGGACTGGGATTGAACTGGGAGGGACTGGGATGGACTGGGATGGACTGGGATTGAACTGGGATGGACTGGGATGGAGTGGGATTGAACTGGGAGGGACTGGGAGGGAACTGGGGAGAGTCGGAGAGATACTGGGGGTGACTGGGAGCAAACTGGGACATACTGGGATGGACTGGGGAGGCGACTGGGAGGGGACTGGGGGAGACTGGGACAGAACTGGGGCGAACTGGGATGGACTGGGAGTGACTGGGGAAACTGGGAGGGAGTGGGGGAGGAATGGGATGGACTGGGGTGGAACTGGGATATACTGGGAGGCACTGGGAGGGACTGGGAGGAGGAATGGAAGGGACTGGGGGGAACTGGGATGGACTGGGAAGGGATTGGGAGCAACTGGGAGGCACTGGGAGAGGCTTGAGATGGACTGGGAGCGACTGGGAGGAGGTTGGGGGGAACTGGGATGGAACTGGGATGAACTGGGATGAACTGGGATGGAACCGGTAGGGGACACTGGGTGGCACTGGGTGGCACTGGGCCATACTGGGGGACACTGGTTCGCACTGGATTGGTAACTGGGAGCACTGGGAGGCCATGGGGAACAGGGAGGTGACACTGCTGTCCCCTCGGGACAACTGCTGGTGTCGCAGGGAGGTGACAGGGGTGTGGCAGTGTCCCCAGTGTCCCCAGTGTCCCCAGTGTCCCCTGTGTCCCCAATGTCCCCAGTGTCCCCAGTGTCCCCTCAGGACAGTTCCTGGTGTCCCAGCTATTGTCACAGGTGTCACACAGAGGTGACAATGATGTCCCCAATGTCCCCAGGGCAGTTCCTGGTGTCACACAGAGGTGACAGGGAGGTGACACCGCTGTCCCCAATGTCCCCCAGGGCAGTTCCTGGTGTCACACAAACGAGGTGACACTGCTGTCCCCAGTGTCCCCAGGGCAGTTCCTGGTGTCACAGGGAGGTGACACTGCTGTCCCCAATGTCCCCAGGGCAGTTCCTGGTGTCACACAGAGGTGACAGGGAGGTGACACCGCTGTCCCCAATGTCCCCAGGGCAGTTCCTGGTGTCACAGCTATTGTCACACGGTCCCTCCCTGGGGCTGTCACTATCACAGGTGTCACAGCTATTGTCCCCAATGTCCCCAGGGCAGTTCCTGGTGTCACACAGAGGTGACAGGGAGGTGACACCGCTGTCCCCAATGTCCCCAGGGCAGTTCCTGGTGTCACACAGAGGTGACACCGCTGTCCCCAATGTCCCCAGGGCAGTTCCTGGTGTCACACAGAGGTGACAGGGAGGTGACACTGCTGTCCCCAATGTCCCCAGGGCAGTTCCTGGTGTCGCAGCTGCTGTCACACGGCCCCTCCCTGGGGCTGTCGCTGTCCTTTGTCTGGGCTCGCCGAGGTGACGCTTTGGCGACTTTGCCACCCGAGCTGCGGCTGAGCGACCTGAGCGAGCTGCCGAACAGGTGAGAGACTGAAAACAGCCCTAAAATATCCCAAAAATACCCCAAAAATATCCCAAAACCACCCCAAACCTGCGGCTGAGCGACCTGAGCGAGCTGCCGAACAGGTGAGAGACTGAAAACAGCCCTAAAATATCCCAAAAATACCCCAAAAATATCCCGAAATATCCCAAAAACACCCCAAAAATACCCCAAAATATCCCAAAACCATCCCAACCTGCGGCTGAGCGACCTGAGCGAGCTGTCCAGCAGGTGAGAGAGAAAAATGACCCAAAATATCCCAAAATATCCCAAAAACACCCCAAACCTGCGGCTGAGTGATCTGAGCGAGCTGTCCAGCAGGTGAGAGAGAAAAATGACCCAAAATATCCCAAAATATCCCAAAATTTACCCTAAAATACACCAACCTGCGGCTGAGTGACCTGAGCGAGCTGCCCAGCAGGTGAGAGAGAAAAATGACCCAAAATATCCCAAAATATCCCAAAATATCCCAAAACCACCCCAAACCTGCGGCTGAGCGACCTGAGCGAGCTGCCAAACAGGTGAGAGAGAAATATCCCCAAAAATACCCCAAAATATCTCAAAATATCCCAAAAACACCCCAAACCTGCGGCTGAGTGACCTGAGCGAGCTGCTGAACAGGTGAGAGAGAAAAATAACCCAAAATACCCCAAAATATCCCAAAATTTACCCTAAAATACACCAACCTGCGGCTGAGTGACCTGAGCGAGCTGCCCAGCAGGTGAGAGAGAAAATATCCCAAAAATAACCCAAAAATACTCCAAAATAACCTAAAATACCAAAAAAATCCCAAAATTACCCCCAAATTACCCCAAAATATCCCAAAATACCCCAAAAAACATCCCAACCTGTGGCTGAGAGAGCTCAGCGAGCTGCCCAGCAGGTGAGAGCCAAAACCACCCCAAAATACCCCAAAATACCCCAAAATATCCCCAAAATACCCCAAAACCACCCCAAAAGATCCCCAAAGATCCCAAAATATCCCAAAACCCCCCCAAAATACCCTGAAATAGCCCAAAATGCCCCAAAACCATCCCAAAATAACCGAAAATACCCCAAAATACCCCAATGTCCCCAATGTCCCCAATGTCCCCAATGTCCCCAATATACCTTTGTCCCCATATCCCCCAATGTCCCCCTGTCCCAAATGTCCCAAATGTTCCAAATCTCCCCAATGTCCCCAATGTCCCCACTGATGTCCCCAATGTCCCCAGTGTCCTGATGTCCCCATGTGCCAACGTCCCAAATGTCCCCATATCCCCTCAATGTCCCCAAATATCCCAAATGTCACCAGTGTCCCCAATGTCCCCATGTGCCGATATCCCCTGTCCCCAATGTCCCCACACCCCCCAATGTCCCCAAATCTCCCCAATGTCCCCAATGTCCCCACACCCCCCAATGTCCCCAAATCTCCCCAATGTCCCCAAATCTCCCCAATGTCCCCGATGTCCCCAGTGTCCCTACAATGTCCCCAATGTCCCTGCAATATCCCCAATGTCCCCAATGTCCCCAATGTCCCTGCGATGTCCCTGCAATGTCCCCATATCCCCTCAATGTCCCCAGTGTCCCAAATGTCCCCAGTGTCCCCGATGTCCCTGCAATGTCCCCCGATGTCCCCGATGTCCCCAGGGCTGTGGACCTGGTGGTGGAGGTGGCACACCCGTGTGTGGCGCAGGAGCACGGCGAGGACATCCTGAGACATGCCGACTTCATGGTGACACTGGGGACACTGGGGACATGGGGGACACTGGGGGATATTGGGGACATTGGGGACATTGGGGGGATTGGGGGGATTGGGGACATTGGGGGATTGAACGAATTGGGGACACTGGGGACATTGGGGACACTGGGGACAGAGGGGACATTGGGGAGGTTGGGGACATTGGGGACATTGGGGGGATTGAACGAATTGGGGACACTGGGGACATTGGGGTGACATGGGGACATTGGGGATATTGGGGGCATTGGGGACACTGGGGACATCCTGAGACACGTGGACTTCATGGTGACACTGGGGACATTGGGGATAATGGGGACAGCAGGGACAGGATGGTGGGGACATTGGGGACATTGGGGGACATGGGATCAAGGGGACAAGGGGAGGGTGGGGACAGCAAGGTTGGGGACAAGGGGACAGTGAGGAGGTGGCAGTGGGGATGTGGAGAGGCTGGCAGGGCTGGGGGTGACATGTCTGTGTCCCCATGGGTGACATTGCCATGGCCCTGTGTCCCCCTGGGTGACACTCCCAATGTCCCCAATGTCCCCAACGATGTCCCCATGTCCCCAGCTCGGCTCCCCCACCGCCCTGGCTGACCCCGATGATGTCCCCAGTGACCCCGATGATGTCCCCAATGTCCCCGATGATGTCCCCAATGCTGTCCCCATGTCCCCATGTCCCCAGCTCGGCTCCCCCTCGGCCCTGGCTGACCCCGATGATGTCCCCAGTGACCCCGATGATGTCCCCAATGTCCCCGATGATGTCCCCAATGCTGTCCCCATGTCCCCATGTCCCCAGCTCGGCTCCCCCTCGGCCCTGGCTGACCCCGATGATGTCCCCAGTGACCCCGATGATGTCCCCAATGTCCCCGATGATGTCCCCAATGCTGTCCCCATGTCCCCATGTCCCCAGCTCGGCTCCCCCTCGGCCCTGGCTGACTCCGATGATGTCCCCAGTGACCCCGATGATGTCCCCAATGTCCCCGATGATGTCCCCAATGCTGTCCCCATGTCCCCATGTCCCCAGCTCGGCTCCCCCTCTGCCCTGGCTGACCCCGCCCTGGAGCGCTCTCTCCGCGCAGCCGCAGCTCGCTGCTGTCACACCCTCTATGTCCCCAGGGGGGGCGCTGTGGGGCGCCGAGGACATCGCCAGGATGGACAGCGCGGGGACACTGCAGGTGACACTGGGGACAGTGGGGACAGTGGGGACACTGGGGTCATGGGGATAATGGGGACATCGCCAGGATGGACAGCGCGGGGACACTGCAGGTGACAGCGGGGGAATGGGGACACTGGGGGGAATGGGGACACTGCAGGTGACACTTGTGGAATGGGGACATTGGGGACATTGGGGACATTGGGGACACTACAGGTGACACGGGGGACAGTGGGGGAATGGGGACATTGGGGACACTGGGGACATTGGGGATAATGGGGACATTGCCAGGATGGACAGTGCGGGGACACTGCAGGTGACACTGGGGACAGTGGGTACACTGAGGACACTGGGTACACTGACTGTGAGGGCCACTGGGGCCACTGGGGCCACTGGGGACATGGGGACACTGGGGACATGGGGACACTGGGGAACACCATGGGCTTGGGGACATTTCCTGACCCTGGGGACAGAGTCTGGGGACAGTGTCTGACCTTAGGGACATTTCTGGACCCTGGGGACAGGGTTTGGGGACACTCCCTGACCTTGGTGGCACTCCCTGACCCCGTGTCCCAGTGTCCCCAGTGTCCCCAGTGTCCCCAATGTCCCAATGTCCCCTGTGATGTCCCCAATGTCCCCAGTGTCCCCAATGTCCCCAATGTCCCCAGTGTCCCCAGTGTCCCCAATGTCCCCAATGTCCCCAATGTCCCCAGGCGCTGAAAGTGACAATGACCAAGGCGCCGGGCAGTTTCCGCCTGCAGGGCTGGCCATGTCCCCAGTGTCCCCAATGTCCCCAATGTCCCCAATATCCCCAATGTCCCCAGTGTCCCCAATGTCCCCAATATCCCCAGTGTCCCCAGTGTCCCCAATGTCCCCAATGTCCCCAGTGTCCCCAATGTCCCCAATGTCCCCAGTGTCCCCAGTGTCCCCAATGTCCCCCGTGATGTCCCCAGGCTCTGAAGGTGACAATGACCAAGGCGCCGGGCAGTTTCCGCCCGCAGGGCTGGCTCCGGGAGCGGCTGGTGGCCGCGGTGGCCTCGGGGACAAGGACAGTGCTGTACGAGGGACCCGTGCGGCCGCTCTGTCCCCTTGTCCCCAACAACGTCAACACCATGGCGGCTGCGGCGCTGGCAGCGCCACGACTGGGCTTTGACGGTGTCACCGCGTGCCTGGTGGCCGACCCCAGGTGGGACACCTGTGTGTTACCTGTGTGTCACCTGTGTGTCACCTGTGTGTTACCTGTGTCACCTTCTGTGTCACCTGTGTCACCTGTGTGTCACCTGTGTGTTATCTGTGTTACCTTTGACGGTGTCACCGCCTGCCTGGTGGCTGATCCCAGGTGGGACTCCTGTGTCACCTGTGTGTCACCTCCTGTGTCACCTGTGTCACCTCTGTGTCACCTCCTGTGTCACCTGTCACCTTCTGTGTTACCTGTGTCACCTCCTGTGTCACCTCTGTGTCACCTCCTGTGTCACGTGTGTCACCTCTGTGTCACCTGTGTCACCTGTGTGTTATCTGTGTTACCTTTGACGGTGTCACCGCCTGCCTGGTGGCTGACCCCAGGTGGGACTCCTGTGTCACCTGTGTGTCACATGTGTGTCACCTGTGGCACCTCCTGTGTCACCTGTGTCACCTGTCACCTTCTGTGTCACCTTCTGTGCCACCATGTGTCCAGTGGCTGATCCCAGGTGGGACACCTGTGTCACCTGTGTGTCACCTGTGTGTCACCTCCTGTGTCACCTCCTGTGTCACCTGTCACCTCCTGTGTCACCTGTGTGTTACCTGTGTCACCTGTGTCACCTCCTGTGTCACCTGTGTGTCACCTGTGTCACCTCCTGTGTCACCTGTCACCTTCTGTGTTACCTGTGTCACCTCGGTGTCACCTGTCACCTTCTGTGTCACCGCATGTCTGGTGGCCGACCCCAGGTGTGTCACCTGTGTGTCACCTGTGTGTCACCTCCTGTGTCACCTATGTGTCACCTGTGTGTCACCTGTGTCACCTGTGTCACCTTCTGTGTCACCTGTGTCACCTGTGTGTCACCTGTGTCACCTGTGTGTCACCTGTGTGTTATCTGTGTCACCTGTCACCTCCTGTGTTACCTGTGTCACCTGTGTTACCTTCCTGTGTCACCTGTGTGTCACTTCTGTGTCACCTGTATCACCTGTGTCACCTGTGTGTCACCTTCTGTGTCATCTCTGTCACCTTCTGTGTCACCCCCGTGTCACCTCAGTGTCACCGCGTGCCTGGTGGCTGATCCCAGGTGTGGTACCTGTGTGTCACCTGTGTGTCACCTGTGTGTCACCTCCCTGTGTCACCTCGGTGTCATCACCTGCCTGCTGGCCGATCCCAGGTGTGGTACCTGTGTGTCACCTGTGTGTCACCTGTGTGTCACCTCCCCTGTGTCACCTCGGTGTCATCACCTGCCTGCTGGCCGATCCCAGGTGTGGTACCTGTGTGTCACCTGTGTCACCTCCTGTGTCACCTCGGTGTCACCTGCCCTGTGTCACCTCGGTGTCACCACCTGCCTGCTGGCCGATCCCAGGTGTGCCACCTCCTGTGTCACCCCCAGTGTCACCTCTGTCACCCCCTGTGTCACCTCCCCCACTGTCACCTTCAGTGCCACCTCCTGTGTCATCCCTGGTGTCACCTCCTGTGTCATCTCCTTGTCACCTTCAGTGTCATCTCCCTACTGTCACCTCCTGTGTCACCTTCAGTGTCACCTCTTCTTGTCACCCTGGTGTCACCCCCAGTGCCACCTCCTGGTGTGTCACCTCCCTGTCACCTCCTGTCACTCTGGTGTCACCCCGTGTTCCTCACTGTCACCCCATTGTCCCCTGTGTCCCCCACTGTCCCCATTCCCCCAGTGCCACCCCACTGTCCCCTCATTGTCACCCTCCCATGTCCCCTCGCTCTTCTTGTGTCCCCACTGTCCCCTCATTGTCCCCTGTGTCCCCATTGTCCTTCCCCAGTGTCCCCTCATTGTCCCCTCATTGTCCCCTACTGTCCCCTCTATTGTCACCCCACTGTCCCCCCATTGTCCCCTCCCTGTTCCTGTGTCCCCCACTGTCCCCTCATTGTCCCCTGTGTCCCCATTGTCCTCCTGCAGTGTCCCCTCAGTGTCCCCTGTGTCCCCTACTGTCCCCTCTATTGTCACCTCACTGTCCCCCCATTGTCCCCTCCCTGTCCCCCCTGTGTCCCCTACTGTCCCCTCCCTGTCCCCTCTCTTGTCCCCATGTCCTCCGGTGTCCCCTCACTGTTCCTTTGTCCCCCCATTGTCCCCGACTGTCCCCTCCCTGTCCCCTCGTTGTTCCCATGTCCCCAACTGTCCCCTGTGTCCCTCCCTGTCCCCTCACTGTCCCCTTGCTGTTCCGGTGTCCCCTCACTGTTCCTTTGTCCCCCCCATTGTCCCCCATTGTCCCCCCATGGTCCCTCTAGTGTCCCCTCCATTGTCCCTCACTGTCCCCTCATTGTCCCTGTGTCCCCCATTGTCCCCTGCTGTCCACTGTGTCCCTCCCTGTCTCCTCACTGTCCCCTCATTGTCCCCTTGCTGTTCCGGTGTCCCCTCATTGTCCCCTCATTGTTCCCTGGCTGTCCCCCGCTGTCCCCTGTGTCCCTCCCTGTCCCCTTATTGTCCCCTCACTGTCCCCTCTATTGTCCCTCACTGTCCCCTCATTGTCCCCCCAGTGTCCCCTATTGTCCCTCTATTGTCCCTCATTGTCTCCCCACTGTCCCTCACTGTCCCCTCTATTGTCCCCTCGCTGTTCCTGTGTCCCCTCATTGTCCCCGTTGTCCCTCCCTGTCCCTCATTGTCCCCGCAGTGTCCCCTCTATTGTCCCTCATTGTCTTGCCATTGTCCCTCCCTGTCCTCCCACTGTCCCCCCATGGTCCCTCTAGTGTCCCCTCACTGTCCCTGCAGTGTCCCCTCTATTGTCCCCCCCTGTCCCCTCATGGTCCCTCTAGTGTCCCTCACCATCCGCTGTCCCTGCAGTGTCCCCTCCTTGTCCCTCTATTGTCCCTCATTGTCCCTCCCTGTCCCTGTCGCTGTCCCCGCAGTGTCCCTCACTGTCCCCTGCTATCCCTCCCTGTCCCCTCCCTGTCCCCCCCACTGTCCCCACAGTGTCCCTTGGCTGTCCCCGCTGTCCCTCCCTGTCCCCTCCCTGTCGCTGTCCCTCTATTGTCCCCTCCCTGTCCCTGTCGCTGTCCCCGCAGTGTCCCCGACTGGCACATTGTCACCGTGGAGGTGACCTCGCTGGCCGAGGCTGGCAGAGCGCTCCGTGTCCCCGCTGTCCCCTCCCTGTCCCTGTCGCTGTCCCTCTATTGTCCCCTCCCTGTCCCTGTCGCTGTCCCTCTATTGTCCCCTCACTGTCCCTGTCCCCGCTGTCCCCGCAGTGTCCCCGACTGGCACATCGTTGATGTGGAGGTGACGGCGCTGGCCGAGGCTGGCAGAGCGCTCAGTGTCACCTGCTGTCGCCGCAACCCGGCGGGGGAGGGAGCTGTCACCGGCAGTGCCACCCGCCACAGCTTCTGGAGCAGCGTCATCGGTGGGTCACCTGTCACCTCAGTGTCCCCCCAGTGTCACCTGTGTGACCTCAGTGTCCCCAGTGTCACCCCAGTGTCACCTCAGTGTCACCTCAGTGTCCCCAATGTCCCCAATGTCACCTCAGTGCCACCCGCCACAGCTTCTGGAGCAGTGTCACCGGTGTGTCACCTGTCACCTCAGTGTCCCCAGTGTCACCCCAGTGTCACCTCAGTGTCACCTGTGTCACCTCAGTGTCCCCAATGTCCCCAATGTCACCGGCAGTGCCACCCGCCACAGCTTCTGGAGCAGTGTCATCGGTGTGTCACCTGTCACCTCAGTGTCCCCAGGGTCACCTCAGTGTCACCTGTGTGACCTCAGTGTCCCCAATGTCACCTCAGTGTCACCTCAGGGTCTCCAATGTCCCCAATGTTCCCAATGTCCCCAGTATCCCCAGTGTCACCTCAGTGCCACCCGCCACAGCTTCTGGAGCAGTGTCATCGGTGTGTCACCTGTCACCTCAGTGTCACCTCAGTGTCATCTCAGTGTCCCCAATGTCACCTCAGTGTCCCCAGTGTCCCCTCAGTGTCCCCAATGTCCCCAGTGTCCCCAATGTCCCCTCAGTGTCCCCAGTGTCCCCTCAGTGTCCCCAATGTCCCCAGTGTCCCCAATGTCCCCATGGCCCCTGTCCCCTCCCCCAGTGTCCCCAGTGTCCCCAATGTCCCCAGTGTCCCCATGGCCCCTGTCCCCTCCCCCAGTGTCCCCAGTGTCCCCGCGCTCACTCTGTCCCCTCCCCCCTCAGCCTGCACAGGACACGGCGGCTGCGTCAAGCTCTGCTGAGCCCGCGGGGAGCGCGACACGCCGGGAACACCTCGGGGAACACCTCGGGGACACTTTGGGGACACTTTGGGGACACTTTGGGGACAATAAAGCCAACCCAGAGCCGCAGCGTTTGCGCCCTTCTTGTCATGGCGGCCGGGCGGGGGCTCCGCGCGCTCTGATTGGCGGAGGCGCCGCGCGGGGCACGACGGGAGGAAGGTCGCTCGCCGCTGATTGGTGACTCCACCAGCGCAATGCACGACGGGAGGGAGGGCAGAGCGCTGATTGGTCGCTCGCACGCGCAGCACGACGGGAAGAAGGTCGGCGGGCCGCGATTGGCCGCCGCGGCGCGGGGCATGCCGGGAGTTGTAGTCGCGGCCTGAGGGGGGAGCGGCCGCCATGGCCCCGGAGGACGCGCGGGGTGAGCGGGGAGAGCCGGGGGGACACTTCGGGGGGGTCCTGAGGGGTCCCTAGGGGGCTCGGGGCGGGCAGGGAGAGCCCGGCGGTGGTTTGGGGAGTCCGGAGGGGTTTGGGGGGGTGAGGGGAGGCGGAGGCCGCGCTGAGGGCCCGAGAGGGGCCGAGTAGGCCTGGGGGGGTTTGGGGGGGCTGGGAGGGATTTTGGGGGTCCTGAGGGGGTCAGGAGGGATTCTGGGGGGGCCTGAGGAGGTCCGGAGGGGTTTTGGGGGCTCTGAGGGGTTTTGGGGATCCTGAGGAGGTCTGGAGGGGTTTTGGGGATCCTGAGGAGCTCTTGGGGGGTTTTGGGGGATTCTGAGGAGGTCCGGAAGGGTTTTGGGGGTCCTGAGGAGGTCAGGAGGGGTTTTGGGGGCCCTGAGGGTCTCTGGGAGGAGTTTTGGGGGTCCTGAGGAGATCTGGAGGGGTTTCGGGGTGTCCTGAGGAGATTTTGGGGGAGTTTGGGGGATCCTGAGGAGGTCAGGAGGGGTTTTTGGGAGATCTCGGGGGGGCTTAGGGTTTGGGGGCTTCTGGCAGAGATTTTGGGCTTCCTGAGGAGATTTTGGGGATGTCTGGGGGGGTCCTGGGGGTCTCTAGGAGGGATTTCGGGGGGTCTCGGCGTTTAGGGGGGTCTGAGCGATGTTCTGGGGAGTCCTGAGGGGGTTTTGGGGGATTTTTGGGGTTCGAGGCGCTTGGGGGAGGCTGGGAGAGGTTTTTGGGGTCCTGAGGGGTCTGGGGGGGATTTTGGGGGATTTTGGGGGTCTCAGGGTTTGGAGGGGACTGGGGGAAGTTTTAGGAGTCCTGAGGAGATTTTGGGGATGTTTGGGAGGTCCTGGGGGTCTCTAGGAGATGTTTTTGGGGTCCGGAGGGGGTCTGGGGGGGATTTGGGGGGATTTTGGGGGGTCTCGTCGTTTGGGGGAGGCTGGGCGAGGTTTTGGGGGTCCTGGGGTTCTCTGGGGGAGATTTTGGGGTTCCTGAGGAGATTTTGGGGATATCTGGGGGTCCTGGGGGGTCTGAGAGATGTTTTAGGGGATTCTGAGGGGTCTGGGGGGGGATTTTGGGGGGTCTTGGCGTTTTGGGGGGTCTGGGAGAGGTTTTGGGGGTCCTGAGGAGATTTTGGGGACATTTGGGGGTCCTGGGGGGTCTGAGAGATGTTTTTGGGGTCCTGAGGGGGTCTGGAGGGGATTTTGGGGATGTTTGGGGGGTGCTGGGGGTCTCTAGGATATGTTTTTGGGGGGATTTTGGGGGGTCTCAGCGTTTTGGGGGTCCTGAGGAGGTTTTTGGGGATTTTGGGGGTCCTGGGGGTCCCTAGGAGGGGTTTTGGGGGTGCTGGGAGGGATTTTGGGGGAATTTTGATGGTTCTGAGCGCTTGGGAGGTCTGAGAGATGTTTTGGGGAGATTTTGGGGAGATTTTGGGGGTCCTGGGGGGTCCTGAGGAGGTTTTGGGGTCATTTGGGGATCCTGGGGTGTCTTCAGAACCTCCCGAAATTCTGGGGAGGGGTCCCGAGTGGAATTTGGGGAATTCCTGCAATTTAGGGTTGAAATTTGGGGAATTTCTGCAATTTTTGGGTGAAACTTGGGGGATTTCTGCAATTTAGGGTTGAAATTTTGGGAATTTCTGCAATTTTGGGTTGAAATTTTGGGAATTCCTACAATTTCAGGTTGAAATTTGGGGGATTTCTGCAATTTAGGGTTGAAATTTTGGGAATTTCAGTAATTTTGGGTTGAAATTCGGCGAATTTCTTTAATTTTGGGGTGAAATTTCGGGAATTCCTACAATTTTGGGTTGAAATTTGGGGAACTTCTGTAATTTACGGTTGAAAATCGGGGAATTCCTACAATTTTGGGGTGAAACTTGGGGAATTTTAGTAATTTCGGGTTGAAACTTGAGAAATTTCTGCAATTTCGGGGTGAAATTTGGGGAATTTCTGCAATTTTGGGTTGAAACTTGGGGAATTTTAGTAATTTAGGGTTGAAACTTGGGGAATTGCTACAATTTCGGGTTGAAACTTGAGAAATTTCTGCAATTTTGGGGTGAAATTTCAGGAATTTCTGCAATTTTGGGTAGAAATTTGGGGAATTTCAGTAATTTAGTGTTGAAATTCTGGGAATTTCTGCAATTTCGGGTAGAAATTTGGGGAATTTCTGCAATTTAGGGGTGAAACTTGGGGAATTTCTGTAATTTTTGGGTGAAACTTGGAGAATTTCTGTCATTTGGAGTTGAAATTTCGGGAATTTCTACAATTTCGGGTTGAAATTTTGGGAATTTCTGCAATTTAGGGTTGAAATTTTGGGAATTTCTGCAATTTGGTGTGAAACTGCAAATTTCTGTAATTTCGGGGTGAAACTTGGGGAATTTGAGTAATTTTGGGGTGAAACTTGGGGGATTTCTGTAATTTCGGGTTGAAATTTTAGGAATTTCAGTAATTTTAGAGTGAAATTTCGGGGAATTCCTACAATTTTGGGGTGAAACTTGGGGAATATCAGTAATTTAGTGTTGAAATTTGGGGAATTTCTGCAATTTAGGGTTGAAACTTGAGAAATTTCTGTAATTTTGGGGTGAAATTTGAGAAATTTCTGCAATTTCGGGTTGAAATTTCGGGAATTTCAGTAATTTCGGGTTGAAACTTGAGAAATTTCTGCAATTTTGGGGTGAAACTTGGGGGATTCCTACAATTTAGGGTTGAAACTTGGGAAATTTCTGGAATTTTGGGTTGAAATTTGGGGAATTTCAGTAATTTAGTGTTGAAATTTGGGGAATTTCTGTAATTTCAGGTTGAAATTTTGGGAATTTCTGCAATTTAGGTTTGAAATTTGGGGAATTTCTGCAATTTTGGGTTGAAACTTGGGGAATTTCTGTAATTTTGGGGTGAAACTTGGGGAATTCCTACAATTTCGGGTTGAAATTTGGGGAATTTGTGCAATGTTGGGTTGGAATTTGGGGAATTTCTGTAATTTCAGGTTGAAATTTTGGGAATTTCTGCAATTTTTAATTTGTTAATTTTGGGGGAATGGGGATTTTTTTTGTTTGGGGTTTTTTTGGGGGTTTGTTTTTTTTGGGGTTTTTTTTTGGTAATTTAGGTTGAAATTTTGGGAATTTCGCAATTTTGGGGTGAAATTTGGGGAATTTCTGCAATTTTGGGGAGAAACTTGGGGAATTTTAGTAATTTCGGGTTGAAACTTGGGGGAATTTCAGTAATTTTGGGGTGAAATTTGGGGAATTCCTACAATTTCAGGTTGAAACTTGGGGAATTTCTGGAATTTTGGGTTGAAATTTGGGGAATTTCAGTAATTTAGTGTTGAAATTTGGGGAATTTCTGTAATTTCAGGTTGATATTTTGGGAATTTCTGCAATTTAGGTTTGAAATTTGGGGAATTTCTGCAATTTTGGGTTGAAATTCGGGGAATTTCTGCAATTTTGGGGTGAAATTTGGAGTATTTCTGCAATTTTGGGGTGAAATTTCAGGGAATTCCTACAATTTCGGGTTGAAACTTGAGAAATTCCTTCAATTTCGGGTTGAACCTTGAGCAATTCCTGCCATTTCAGGATGAAATTGAAGCTCATTTTCACTTTCTCCCCTCCCTCCCCGCAGCCCCCCCGGCCTCTCCCCCCTGCCCGGATGTGGGGAGGGGTCTCCCGGATGTGGGGAGGGGTCTCAGGGTCAATCCCAAGTCTGGGGAGGGGTCTCCCCATCACTTGTACCACGAGCGGCAGCGGCTGGAGCTCTGCGCTCTCCACGCTCTCAACAACCTCCTGCAGAGACCTTGGCTCAGCAAAGCCTCTGCCGACGAGATCTGCCGCCGGTGAGACCCCAGACCCAATTCCAGACGGGAAATGGGGGTGCTGGGGGGGTTTGGGGAGGGGGCTGGGAGGGGGGGGGGGGGGTTTGGGGGTCCTGGGATGGTTTCCCGAATTTGGGGAGGGGTCTGGGAGGGGGTTTGGGGGTCCTGGAAGGGTTTTCTGAATTTGGGGAGGGGTCTTGGGGGCTTTGGGGAGGGGATTTGGGGATCCTGGGAGGGTTTTCTGAATTTGGGGAGGGGTCTGGAGGGGGATTTGGGGGTCCTGAGGGGCTTTCCCCAATTTGAGGAGGGGTCTGGGAGGGGGTTTGGGGGGTCCTGGAAGGGTTTTCTGAATTTGGGGAGGGGTCTGGGAGGGGATTTGGGGTCCTGGGGGGCTTTCCCCAATTTGGGGAGGGGTCTGGGAGGGATTTGGGGGTCCTGGGATGGTTTCCCGAATTTGGGGAGGGGTCTGGGAGGGGATTTGGGGGGTCCCAATGGGGGGGATTACAGAATTTGGGGAGGGGTCTTGGGGGGTTTAGGGCACTCAGAGAGGGGATTTGGGGGTCCTGGGGGAGTTTCTTGAATTTGGGGAGGGGTCTGGGGGGCTTTGAGGGGCTTGGGGAGACGATTTGGGGGTCCTGGGATGGTTTCCCAAATTTGGGGAGGGGTCTGGGATGCTCGGGGAGGGGGTTTGGGGTCCCAGGGGTGTCTTGGGGGGGGGGTTACACAATTTGGGGAGGGGTCTTAGGGGCTGTAGGGGAGCTCAGAGAGGGCATTTGGGGGTCCTGGGGGGGTTTCTGAATTTGGGGAGGGGTCTGGAGGGGGATTTGGGGGTCCCTGGAGGATTTTCTGAATTTGGGGAGGGGTCTTGGGGGGTTTAGGGGCTCGGGGAGGGGATTTGGGGGTTCTTGGGTCTGGGGTCTCAGGGGTATTTGGGTCCTGGGTATTTGGGTCTGGGGTCTCTGGTAAATAATTGGGTCTGGGGTCTCTGGGGTCTCAGGGTAATTAATTGGGTCTGGGGTCTCTGGGGTCCCGGGGTAATTGGGTCTGGGGTCTCAGGGTAATGAATTGGGTCTGGGGTCTCTGGTAATTAATTTGGTCTGGGGTCCCTAGGGTCTCTCAGGGTAATGAATTGGGTCTGGGGTCTCTGGGGAATGGGGTCTGGGGTCTCTCAGGGTATTTAATTGGGTCTGGGGTCTCAGGTAACTAATTGGGTCTGGGGTCTCAGGTATTTAATTGGGTCTGGGGTCTCTGGGGTCTCTGGGGTCTCAGGTAACGAATTGGGTCTGGGGTCTCTGGGGTCTCAGGTATTGAATTGGGTCTGGGGTCTCAGGGGTCTCAGGTAACTAATTGGGTCTGGGGTCTCAGGGGTCTCAGGTAACGAATTGGGTCTGGGGTCTCTGGGGTCTGTCAGGGTAATTAATTTGGTCTGGGGTCTCTGGGGTCTCAGGTAACGAATTGGGTCTGGGGTCTCTGGGGTCTCAGGTAACGAATTGGGTCTGGGGTCTCTGGGGTCTCAGGTAACGAATTGGGTCTGGGGTCTCTCCCCCCCAGGCTGTCCCCGCACTCGCGGCCCAACCCCCACCGCAGCCCCCTGGGCACAGGTAACTATGACATCAACGTGGTGATGGCAGCGCTGGGGACACTGGGGCTGGCGGCCGTCTGGTGGGACAAGAGACGGTGAGACCCCAACCCGAATTGGGAACAGACCCCTCCCCTAATTGGGAACAACCCCAGAGACCCCTCCCCTAATTCTAGAGTCCCCCAGGGACCCCCAACCCAAATTAGAGACCCTTTTGTGACCCCCAACCCAAATCAGGGACCTTTAAATCCCACCTGTCACACTGGGGCTGGCGGCCGTCTGGTGGGACAAGAGACGGTGAGACCCCTCCCCTAATTGGGGAGACCCCAGCCCTAATTCCTGAGGCCCTCTGGGACCCCCACCCCAAATTAGAGATCTCTCTGGGACCCCCAACCCAATTGAGAGTCCTTGTCACACTGGGGCTGGTGGCCGTGGGGTGGGACAAGAGACGGTGAGACCCCAACCCGAATTCCTGAGACCCCAACCCTAACTGGGGACAGACCCAGAGACCCCTCCCCAAATTGAGGAGACCCTCCAGGACCCCCAACCCAAATTAGAGATCTCTCTGGGACCCCCAACCCTGTCACACTGGGGTTGGCAGCTGTGTGGTGGGACAAGAGGCAGTGAGACCCCTCCCCTAATTGGGAACAACCCCAGAGACCCCTCCCCAAATTCCAGAGACCCCTCCCCTAATTGGGGAGACCCCCCCGAGACCCCTCCCCAAATTCTGGAGTCCCCCAGGGACCCCCAACCCAAATTGGAGACCCCCAAGAGCTCCCTGAGCATCAAACCCCAACCTTGTCACACTGGGGTTGGTGGCTGTGGGGTGGGGCAAGCGCTGGTGAGACCCCTCCCCAAATTGGGGACAACCCCAGAGACCCCTCCTCAAATTCTGGAGCCCCCCCAGGGACCCCCAACCCCATTGGGAACATCTCAAATTTCTCCTTTCTCCTTGGATGTACTGGGAAAAGTGGCAGTGAGACCCCTCCCCAAATTGGGGAATGACCCTGAGACCCCTCCCCTAATTGGGGACAACCCCAGAGACCCCCTCCTCAAATTCTAGAGCCCCCCAGGGACCCCCAACCCAAATTGGAGATCTCTCTGGGACCCCCAACCCAACTGGGAATCCTTTTTGTCACACTGGAGTTGGTGGCCGTGGGGTGGGACAAGCGGCAGTGAGACCCCTCCCCTAATTGGGGAATGACGCTGGGACCCCTCCCCAAATTGAGGAGACCCCCAGAGACCCCTCCCCAAATTCTAGAGCCACCCCGAGACCCCCACCCCAGTTGAGAGTCCCTCTTGTCACACTGGGGTTGGTGGCAGTGTGGTGGGACAAGCGGCAGTGAGACCCCTCCCCAAATTGGGGACAGACCCCGAGACCCCTCCCCAAATTGGGAATGACCCCTCCCCAAATCCTGGACCCCCCCGAGGCTCCCCAGGACCCCCAACCCAATTCAGAGCCCCAAACCCCCTGTGTCACACCCATCTCAGTGTCCCTGTGCTGTCCCAAGTGCCACCAACCCCTCCCCATTAATTAAATCCCCTCCCCATTAATTAATTAATGCTCCTCCCCATTAATTAATCAACGCCCCTCCCATTAATTAAGCCCCCTCCCCATTAATTAATTCCCACCCCTCCCCATTAATTAATTCCCACCCCTCCCCATTAATTAACGCTCCCTCCCCATTAATTACCACTCCCTCCCCATTAATTAATCCCCCTCCCCATTAATTAATTACCGCCCCTCCCCATTAATTACCACCTCTCCCCATTAATTCCTGCCCATCCCCATTAACGCCCCTCCCCATTAATTAATTAACCCCTCCCCATTAATTAATTAACCCCTCCCCATTAATTCCCGCCCCTCCCCATTAATTAACACCCCTCCCATTAATTAAGCCCCCTCCCCATTAATTCCCGCCCCTCCCCATTAATTAATCCCCGCCCCTCCCCATTAATTAATTCCCCCTCCCCATTAATTAATCCCCACCCCCTCCCCATTGATTAATCCCCCTCCCCATTAATTACTGACTCCCGCCGCAGCCCGCTGTCGCGCCTGTCGCTGCGGCACATCGTGGGTTTCCTGCTGAACGTCCCCTCGCGGGTGACACTGGGGACACTGTCCCTGCCGCTGTGCCGGCCGCACTGGCTGTGCGTGCGACAGCTCGGGGACACCTTCTACAACCTGGACTCCAAGCTGCCGGGGCCGGCGGTCATCGGGGCCGAGACACAGCTCAGGTGGGTCACCAGGTGTGTCACCAGGTGTGTCACTGGGGTCACTGGGTGTCACCAGGGGACACCTTCTACAACCTGGACTCCAAGCTGCCGGGGCCGGCGGTCATCGGGGCTGAGAGCCACCTCAGGTGGGTCACCAGGTGTGTCACCAGGTGTGTCACTGGGTGTCACAGGGGTCACAGGGGTCACTTGGGGACACCTTCTACAACCTGGACTCCAAGCTGCCGGGGCCGGCGGTCATCGGGGCCGAGACACAGCTCAGGTGGGTCACCAGGTGTGTCACCAGGTGTGTCACTGGGGTCACTGGGTGTCACCAGGGGACACCTTCTACAACCTGGACTCCAAGCTGCCGGGGCCGGCGGTCATCGGGGCTGAGAGCCACCTCAGGTGGGTCACCAGGTGTGTCACCAGGTGTGTCACTGGGTGTCACAGGGGTCACAGGGGTCACTTGGGGACACCTTCTACAACCTGGACTCCAAGCTGCCGGGGCCAGCGGTCATCGGGGCCGAGACACAGCTCAGGTGGGTCACTGGGGTCACCAGGTGTGTCACTGGGGTCACTGGGGGACACCTTCTACAACCTGGACTCCAAGCTGCCGGGGCCGGCGGTCATCGGGGCCGAGACACAGCTCAGGTGGGTCACTGGGGTCACCAGGTGTGTCACTGGGGTCACTGGGGGACACCTTCTACAACCTGGACTCCAAGCTGCCGGGCCGGCGGTCATCGGGGCCGAGAGCCACCTCAGGTGGTACCAGGTGTGTCACCAGGTGTGTCACTGGGGTCACTGGGTGTCACCAGGGGACACCTTCTACAACCTGGATCAAGCTGCGGTCATCGGGGCTGAGAGCCACTAGGGGGTACCAGGTGGTACCAGGTAAGGGGTACAGGGGTATGGGTGTCACCAGGGGACACCTTCTACAACCTGGACTCCAAGCTGCCGGGGCCGGCGGTCATCGGGGCCGAGAGCCACCTCAGGTGGGTCACCAGGTGTGTCACCAGGGTCAGCAGGGGTCAGCAGGGGTCACCGGGCAGTGGCACAGGTGACAATGTCGCTGCGGTGTCCCCAGTGTAGTGTCCCCAGTTCGATGTCCCCAGTGTGGTGTCCCCAGTATTGGTGTCTCTAATTTAGTGTCCCCAGTGAGGTGTCCCCAGTGTCCCCAGTGAGGTGTCCCCAGTGCAGTGTCCCCAACGCGGTGTCCCCAGTGTGTCCTCAGTTTGGTGTCCCCAATGTCAATGTCCCCAGTTCAATGTCCCCAATCTGGTGTCCCCAGGGAGTTCCTGCGGCAGGCGCTGGCGGCAGGGAGCTCGGAGCTCTTCCTGGTGGTGGCCAAAGACGTGGAGGAGCAGGGGAGCTGGCTGAGCCCCGAGTGACACCTGGGGACACCTGGGGACATCCCGGGTGACACCTGGGGACACCTGAGGACACCTGGGGACATCCCAAGGACACCTGGGGACACCTGGGGACATCCTAAGGACACCTGGGGACACCTGGGACACCTGGGGACATCCCAAGGACATCCCTAGGACACCTGGAGACACCTGGGGACATCCTGGGGACATCCCTGGGACACCTGGAGACACCTGGGGACACCTGGGGACATCCTGAGTGACACCTGGGGACACCTGTGAGACATCCGTGGGACACCTGGAGACACCTGGGGACACCCCAGAGACACCTGGAGACACCTGGGGACATCGTGAAGGACACCTGGAGACATCCTGAGTGACACCTGGAGACATCGCTAGAAACACCTGGGGACATCCCAGAGACACCTGGGGACATCCTGGGGACACCTGGGGACATCCTGGGGACATCCCAAGGACCCGTGGGGACATCCTGGGGACATCCCAAGGACCCCTGGGGACATCCCAGGGACCCCTGGGGACATCCCAAGGACACCTGGGGACGTCCCAAGGATATTGTGGGGACACCTGGGGACACCTGGGGACACTTGGGGACACCCCCAGGGTGGCACTGCTGCATTTTGCCGGGAAATGTCCAAATTTTTGGGGATTTTCCCGCCGGGATTTGGGGGATTCCCGAGGTTTAGCCACGCCCCCAGTGGTGACGTCACCTAGATGTCACCTGGTGTCACCTGGCTGTCACCTGGTGTCACC
Organism: Entomyzon cyanotis; assembly: GCA_024500445.1. NCBI lineage: Eukaryota > Metazoa > Chordata > Aves > Passeriformes > Meliphagidae > Entomyzon > Entomyzon cyanotis. The sequence goes on from JAKEPQ010000997.1 coordinate 340,170, forward strand.
TCAGGGTGTCCCCAAGGCCTTAAATCCCCAAAAAAAGGATTACAAGCGACGGTTTGCAGCTCGGTGTGTCTCTGTTCGTCACTTCCGGGTGGGAAATCCCAAAATCTGTGATTTTCACCCCAAATTTCAACACCAATTCCTGTAGTTTGTGCCAAATCCCCGAATTCCGACCCAAAATCCCTGAATTTCGCCACAAAATTCCCAAATTCCACCCCAAAATCTCCAAATTTCAGTGCAAAACTCCCAAATTCTGCTCAAAATCCCTAAATTTTGCCCCAAAATTTCCTGAATTTTGCCCAAAAATCCCTGAATTTTGCCCCCAAATCCGAGTTCCGCCCCAAAATCCCTGAATTTCCCCTCAAAATTCCCAAATTCCACCCCAAAACTCCAAACCCCCCAAAATCCCCAAATTTCACTGCAAAATCCCTGAATTTCGCCACAAAATTCCCTGAATTTTGCCCCCAAATCCGAGTTTCACCCCAAAATCTCCAAATTTCGCCAGAAAATCCCCAAATTCCACCCCAAAATCCTTGAACTTTTGGCCCCAAATCTGAGTTCCAACATCAAAATCCCTGAATTTCACCACAAAATTCCCAAATTCCGTCCCAAAATCTCCAAATTTCAGTGCAAAACCCCTAAATTTTACCCCAAATCCCTGAATTTTTGCCCCTAATCTGAGTTCCAACATCAAAATCCCTAAATTTTGCCTAAAAATCCCTGAATTTTGTCCTCATAACCGAGTTCCACCCCAGTATCCCTGAATGTCGCCACAAAATTCCCAAATTCTGCCCCAAAATCCATGAATTTTCACCCCAAATCAGAGTTCCAACATCAAAATCCCTGAATTTTGCTACAAAATTTCCAAATTTTGCCCCAAAATCCCTAAATTCCACCCCAAAAATCCCTAAATTTCACAAAAAATTCCCAAATCCCACCCCAAAATCTCCAAATTTCAGCACAAAACCCCCAAATTCTGCCCCAAAATCTCCAAATTTCAGGAAAACCCCCAAAATTGCCCTCCAATCCCAATTGCACAAAATTCCCAAATTCTGCCCCAAATCCCTGGACTTTGCCCTGAATTGCTGTTTTTTTGCCCCAAATCCTCAAATTTCGCCCCAAAATTCCCAAATTCCGCCCAAAAATCCCTGAATTTTGCCCCCAAATCCGAGTTTCACCCCAAAATCCCTAAATTTTGCCACTAAATTCCCAAATTCCACCCCAAAATCCTTGAATTTTTTGCCCCAAATCCGAGTTCCAACATCAAAATCCCTGAATTTCGCCCCCAAAATCCCTGAATTTTCACCCCAAATCAGAGTCCCAACATCAAAATCCCTGAATTTTTGCCCCAAAATCCCTGAATTTCCCCACAAAATCCCCAAATTCTGCCCCAAAATCCCTGAATTTTCACCCTAGAATCCCCAAATTCCACCAAAAATTCCCAAATTCCACCCCAAAATCCCCAATTTTAACCCCAAATCCTCAAATTCCAGCCCGACACCCCTGAATTCGACCCCAAAATCCTCAAATTTCACCAAAAAATCCCAGTTTTCCTCCCCAAAATCCTCAAATTTCACCAAAAAATCCCTGAATTTTGCTCCTAAATCCACGATTTTCACCCCAAACCACCCAAATTTTACCCCCAAATTCCGATTTTTGCCCCCAAATCCCAAAATCCCACCACAAAATCTTCCATTTTCTCACCTCAGTCCTGTTATTCCTTCCCAAATCCCCAAATTTACCCCAAAATCTGGAATTTAACCCCAAAATCCCCAAATTTAACCCCAAATTTAGACCCAAAATCCCCAAATTTAGACCCAAATTCCCCAAATTTAACCCCAAAATCCCAAAATTCACCTCAAAAATCCCCAAATTCACCCCAAAACCCCCAAATTAAACCCCAAAATCCCCTAATTTAACCCCAAATCCCCAAATTTAACCCCAAAATCCAGAATTTCACAGCAAAATCCCCAAATTTAACCTCAAAATCCCCAAATTCACCCCAAAACCACCAAATTTAATCCCAAAATCCCCAAATTCACCCCAAAATCCTTAAATTTCACCCCAAATTTAACCCCAAATTCCCCAAATTCACCCAAAAAATCCCCAAATTTACCCCAAAACCCCCAAATTTAACCCCAAAAATCCCCTCAAAGCCCCCAAATTTAACCTCAAAGCCCCCAGATTTAACCCCAATTCCCAAATTTAACCCCAAAATCCCCAATCCCCCCCTTTAACCCCAAATTCCCCAATTTTAACCCCAAAATCCCCAAATTTCACTCCAAATTCCCAAATTCACCCCAAAATCCCCAAATTCACCCCAAATCCCCCAGTTTTAACCCCAAATTTAACCTCAAAATCCCCAAGTTTAATCCCAAAATCCCGAAATTTAACCCCAAGTTCCCGAAATCCACCCCAAATCCCCCAATTTAACCCCAAATCCCCCAAAATTCCCAAATTCCCGAATTTCTTCCCTCACAGCGCCAAAGGCGGGAAAACCGCGGCGGGGGCGTTGCCTTTCCCGATCCGCCCTCTGATTGGCTCTGCGCTTTGATTGACATCTCCATCACCCAATCACCGTGCGGAGATGGGATTCCGGTCCAAAATCTTCGGTTCGCCCAAAATCTCCACATTTCCCTCACAATTCCCCGAATTCCCACAGAAAACTGCGAATTCCACCCCCAAAACCGCGAATTTCACACCGAAACCCCCGAATTCCACACAAAATCCCCAGAATTCCACACAAAAACCCCCGAATTTCACCCCAAAACCCCCAAATTCCACACAAAATCCCCGAATTTCACCCCAAAACCCCCAAATTCCACACAAAATCCCAGAATTCCACACAAAAATCCCCGAATTTCACCCCAAAACCCCCAAATTCCACACAAAATCCCCCAAATTCCACACAAAATCCCCGAATTTCACCCCAAAACCCCCAAATTCCACACAAAACCCCCAAATTCCACACAAAAATCCCCGAATTTCACCCCAAAACCCCCAAATTCCACACAAAAATCCCCAAATTCCACACAAAATCCCCGAATTTCACCCCAAATCCCCAAATTCCACACAAAATCCCCGAATTTCACCCCAAAACCCCCAAATTCCACACAAAAATCCCCAAATTCCACAAAACCCCCGAATTCCACCCCAAAACCCCCAAATTCCACACAAAATCCCCGAATTTCACCCCAAAACCCCCAAATTCCACACAAAATCCCCGAATTTCACCCCAAAACCCCCAAATTCCACACAAAATCCCCGAATTTCACCCCAAAACCCCCAAATTCCTGCCCCAAATGCTCCACATTCACCCCACAGCGCTCCGCCGTGAGGGGGGAAAGACGGAGGCGTTCCTAACCCTGAGCAGCGCTATGATTGGCTGCGCTCTTTGATTGACAGCCTCTCCGGACCCGATCCACCAATCAGCGCTCTGCGGAAAGCCTCTGCTGGCGCCGGCGCAGTGCTGCTCTCGTCCCTCCCTGGTGGTCTAGTGGTTAGGATTCGGCGCTCTCACCGCCGCGGCCCGGGTTCGATTCCCGGTCAGGGAACATCGCTTTTCTTCCATTATTTATTTTTTCCTACTTATTTCCGATTTTCCCACTTTTTTTTTCATTCTCTCGCACCTCCACCTTTGGCGATTCATTTAAAAAGGATTTAATTTAAAAAAAAATGGGGTTCGGTGCTAAAAACGCGCTGTCGCTGTCGCGATAGTGTCGCGAGGCTGGAGGCACCGCTGGGATTCGAACCCAGGATCTCCTGTTTACTAGACAGGCGCTTTAACCAACTAAGCCACGGCGCCGCGCGCTGAGCGCGCCGGCAACGAGCTTTATCCGCCTGAACCCCGAAATTCCCAAAATCCCCGAAATTCTCCTCCCATCACCCCGAAAACCTCCGAGCCATTTAGTTATAATTTTAAAAAAAAAATTATTTTCATTTTTTATTTTAAATTTTTAAAAAAATATTATTTTCATTTGTATTTTAAATTCTTGAATTAAAAAAATTATTATTTTCAATTTTATTTTTATTTCTTAAAAAATTTAATTTAACTTGATTTCAAGTTATTTTTAGTTCATTTGGTTTAATGGATTTTTTGTTTTGTTTTGTTTCGGTTTATTTTATTTTATTTTTTTATTTTTGGTTTATTTCGGTTTATTTATTTATTTAATTTGTTTATTTTGTTTTACTTCATATTATTTTATTTTGTTTTATTTTTAAATTTCATTTCATTCTACTTAATTTAATTTCCTTTCGTTTTATTTTATTTTGTTTAATCCTATTTTATTCCGTTTTAATTTTTTAATTTTTTATTTTTTAAATTTAATTCAATTTAATTTCATTTAGTTTTACTTTATCTTATTTTATTGTATTTTATTTCATTTAATTTAATTTTTAAAATTTCATTTTATTTCATGCTACCTAATTTAATTTCATTTAGTTTTATTTTATTTTTATTTTGTTTCATCATATTTTACTTTATTTAATTTTCCACCATTTTTTCCCCCTTTTTCCCTTTTTTCCCCTTTTTTAACCTCTTTCCTTCTTCCCCCAATCCCCAAAAACCCGAAATTTTCGGGAATGGCCGAATGGGGAAAAAATAACCCAAAAATCCGGAAAATCCAGGAAAAAAAGAGAGAGAAAAACGGGAAAATCTCAGGAAAAATGGGAAAAAATGGGGAAAAAAGAGGAAAAAATAGGAAAAATGGGGGAAAATGGGGAAAATGTGGGAAAATGTGGGAAAAATGGGAATAAAAAGGGGAAAAAAGGGAAAAAATGAGAAAAACCGGGAAAAAAAGGGGAAAAGATGGGAAAAAATGGGGAAAAATGGGGGAAATATTGGAGAAAAAATGGGAAAAATGGGAAAAATGGGGAAAAAATTGGAAAAATTAGAGAAAAAATGGGAAAAATGGGGAAAATAGGGGAAAAATGGGGAAAAATGGGGAAAAATGGGGGAAAAACCGGAAAAAATTGGGGAAAAATGCGAAATAAATGGGAAAAATGGAAAAAAATGGGAAAAATGGGGAAAAATGGGGAAAAAATGGGAAAAAATGGGGGAAAAAGGGAAAAATGGAAAATGGGAAAAAATGGGAAAAATGGGGAAAAATGGGGAAAAAATGGGGGAAAAAGGGAAAAATGGAAAAATGGGAAAAAATGGGAAAAAAGAGAAAAATGGGAAAATATGAGAAAAATGGGAAAAATGGGAGAAGATGGGGAAAAATGGGGAAAAAATGGGAAAAAGGGGAAAAAATGGGGAAAAATGGGGAAAAAGTGGTAAAAATGGGGGCAAAATGGGGGAAAATGCAAAAAAACTGCAAAATGGAAAAAAAGGGAAAAAATCAGAAAAAATGGGAAAAATGGGGGGAAAAGGGAAAAAATGGGAAAAAATGGGGGGAAAAAGGGAAAAATGTAAAAAAAAAGGGAAAAATTGAAAAATGGGGAAAATGGGGAAAGAAAGGGAAAAAATGGGGGAAAAATGGTAAAAAATGGGGGAAAATGGGGAAAGAAAGGGAAAAAATGGGAAAAAAATGGGGAAAATGGGGGGAAAATATGGGAAAAAATGGAAAAATGGGGAAAAACATGAGGAAAAAAAGGGTAAAAAATGGGTAAAGAAAAGGATTTAGCAGAGGATGGTTTCGATCCATCGACCTCTGGGTTATGGGCCCAGCACGCTCCCGCTGCGCCACTCTGCTGCTCGGAAAAGCTGATTAATTCCATCCTAATTAACCCTAATTAACTCCGGCAGGACTGGAAATTCCTTCTCTTCCTTCCCTGGGTGGCGATGGTTTTTCCCCATTTTTTATCTTCCCTTTATTTGATTTTTTTTCTCATTTTCTCCCTTTTTTTTAAATTTCCCCCCTTTTTTAAAAAAAAACAAAATTCTGCGTTTTTTAATATAATTTTCCCATTTTTATCCCCGTTTTCCCCCCTTTCTCTCCCCCTTTTTTTTTTTTCTCCTTTTTTCCCTTTTTTTCCTCCCCTTTCCCTCCTTTTATTGAAAAATTCTGGATCTCCAGGAGAAGAACCTAAACCTGAAATTGGTTTTTTTTGGGGAAGTTTAGGAAATCTCGGGGGGCAGAAGGGGAGAAAAGAGGGGGAAATGGGGAAAAAGGGAAAAAATTGGGGGAAAAAGGAGAAATCAGGGGAGAAAAGGAGAAGATAGGGGGAAAAAAAGAGAAAATAGGGGTAAAAAGAGGAGAAAGTTTGGGTTAAAAAATGAGAAAATTGGGATTAAAAAAGGAGAAAATTGGAAAATTGGATTAAAAAGGAGAAAATAGGTGCAAAAAATGGCGAAAATTTGGGTTAAAAAAAGAGAAAATAGGGGTAAAAAGAGGAAAAAATTTGGGTTAAAAATGAGAAAATTTGGGTTAAAAAAGGAGAAAATTGGGGTAAAAAAAGGAGAAAATAGGAGGAAAAAAGGAGAAAATAGAGGGGAAAAAAAGGAGACAAGAGGGAAAAACATCCGAAATGGGAAATGAGGTGGAAAATGGCAATTTTGGGTTCGGGAGAGGAACAGGGCAGAGAACAGAACAAAGACCCCAAAATGAGACGTTTCCACCCAAAATGAGATTTTTCCACCCTAAAATGAGACATTGCCACCCAAAAGGAACATTTCCACCCAAAACCGAGGTATTTCCACCCCAAAATGAGATATTTCCACCCAAAATGAGACATTTCCACCCCAAAATGAGATATTTCCACCCAAAATGAGACATTTCCACCCAAAATGAGACATTTCCACCCAAAATGAGACATTTCCACCCCAAAATGGGACATTTCCACCCAAAAATGAGATATTTCCACTCCAAAATGAGACATTTCCACCCTAAAATGAGATATTTCCACCACTAAAATGGGACATTTCCACCCCAAAATGGGACATTTCCACCCCAAAATGAGACATTTCCACCCAAAATGAGACATTTCCACCCCAAAATGGGACATTTCCACCCCAAAATGAGACATTTCCACCCCAAAAAGGGACATTTCCACTCCAAAACGAGATATTTCCACCCAAAATGAGACATTTCCACCAAAATGAGACATTTCCACCCTAAAATGAGATATTTCCACCCCAAAAGGGACATTTCCACTCCAAAACGAGATATTTCCACCCAAAAGGAACATTTCACCCAAAACGAGATATTTCCACCCAAAACCGAGATATTTCCACCAAAATGAGACATTTCCACCCAAAATGAGATATTTCCACCCAAAACGAGACATTTCCACCCAAAATTCCCGTTTCTCCTCATTTTTCCCAGCCGGGATTCGAACTCGCGGCTCCCCCAGAAGCCACGCCCATAGCCACGCCCCTTTCCCCGCCCCCGGCTGGCCCCGCCCCCTGCGCGCTCCCCTTGGCGGCGCGGGCGCAGCGCGCAGCCGCGGACGAGGTGGCCGAGTGGTTAAGGCGATGGACTGCTAATCCATTGTGCTCTGCACGCGTGGGTTCGAATCCCACCCTCGTCGAGATCCTTTTTGGGGTGGAAACATCGCATTTTGGGGTGGAAATGTCTCATTTTGGGGTCTTTCCGCCCTTGAAAACCCTATTTTACCAGGGATCCCAATCCTCAAATCCCACCCTTGTCGGGATTGATTTTTGAGTGGAAATGTCCCATTTTGGGGTGGAAATATCTCATTTTGGGGTGGAGATGTCTCATTTTGGGTGGAAATGTCCCTTTTTGGGATGTAAATGTCCCTTTTGGGGTGGAAATGTCCCTTTTGGGGTGGAAATGTCCCATTTTTGGGTGGAAAAAATCTCATTTTGGGATAGAAATGTCTCATTTTGGGTGGGAATGTCCCTTTTTGGGGTCTTTCTGTCCCTGAAAACCCTATTTTACCAGGGATCCCAATCCTCAAATCCCACCCTCGTCGGGATTGATTTTGGGGTGGAAATGTCTCATTTTGAGGTGTAAATGTCCCATTTTGGGGTGGAAATATCTCATTTTGGGGTGGAAATGTCATTTTGGGTGGAAAAATCTCATTTTGGGATAGAAATGTCTCATTTTGGGGTGGGAATGTCCTTTTAGGGTTTTCTGTCCCTGAAAACCCTATTTTACCAGGGATCCCAATCTTCAAATCCCACCCTTGTCGGGATTGATTTTGGGGTGGAAATGTCCATTTTGGGGTGGAAATATCTCATTTTGGGGTCTTTCAGGCCTTTAAACCCCTTTTTAAAGGGGAATCCCAATACTCCAATCCCACCCTCATCGGGACCCTTTTTGGGGTGAAAATATCTCTTTTTGGGGCGAATTTTTTTATTTTGGGGTGGAAATGTCTCATTTTGGGTGGAAATGTCTCATTTTGGGGTGGAAACATCGCATTTTGGGATCTTCCTGTCCGTGAAACACCTTTTTTATAGGGGAATCCCAATTCTCCAATCCCACCATCGTCAGGATCGAATTTTGGGGTGGAAATATCTCATTTTGGGGTGAAAATGTCCCTTTAGGGATGGAAATATCTCTTTTTGGGGGTGAAATGTCTCATTTTGGCTGGAAATGTCCCATTTTGGGGTCTTTCAGTCCTTTAAACCCCTTTTTATAGGGGAATCCCAATTCTCCAATCCCACCCTCGTCGGGACCCTTTTGGGGTGGAAATGTCTCATTTGGGGTGGAAAAAATCTCATTTTGGGATAGAAATGTCTCATTTTGGGGTGGGAATGTCCCTTTCTGGGGTCTTTCTGTCCCTGAAAACCCTATTTTACCAGGGATCCCAATCCTCAAATCCCACCCTCGTCGGGATTGATTTTTGAGTGGAAATATCCCATTTTGAGGTGTAAATGTCCCATTTTGGGGTGGAAAAATCTCATTTTGGTGTGGAAATGTCCAATTTTGGGTGGAAAGATCTCATTTTTGGGTGGAAATGTCCCATTTTTGGGGTGACCCCGCTGCTCTTTTTGGGGTCCCCCAGCTCCTCCCTTCATTTTTGGGTTCCCCAGACCCTCTCCACCCTCTGCCATCGAGTTTTGGGGTTCCCCCACCCCCGGGACCCCCTTGACCCCTCCGCTTCACTTTTGGGGTCTCCCCGCCTTCCCCAATCACTTTTTGGGGTCTCACCCCTTTTTTGGGGTTCCTCTCCCATTTCCCGCTCGATTTTGGGGTTTCTCTCCCCTTTCCCGTCCATTTTTGGGGTTCCTTTCCCATTTCCCTCTCATTTTTGGGGTTCTTCTCCCCTTTTCCTGCTCATTTTTTTGGGTTTTCCCCTTTTCCCGCTCATTTTTGGGGTCTCCCCCCTTTTCCCAAACACTTTTTTTGGGGTCCTCCTCCCATTTCCTGCTCAGTTTTGGGGTTCTGCTCCCCACCCTTCCCCTTTTCCTACGTTAATTTTTGGGGTCTCCTCCTTTTTCCCCCTCATTTTTGGGGTTCCAGTCTCATTTCCCGCTCAATTCTGGGGTCTCCATCCCCTTTTCCTGTCCCATTTTTGGGGTTTCCCCCATTTCCCCGCAATCAGTTTTGGGGTTCCCCTCTTTTCCCCGCTCATTTTTGGGGTTCCGGTCTCATTTCCCGCTCATTTTTTGGGGTCTCCCCACTTTTCCCGCCAACTTTTGGGGTTTTCCCCCATTTCCCCTCTCATTTTTGGGGTTCCTCTCCCTTTTCCCTCTCATTATTGGGGTTTCCCCACCTTCCCCAATCACTTTTTTGGGGTCTCCCTCTTTTCCCACCCATTTTTGGGGTTTCCCTCCCCCATTTCCCGCCCATTTTTGGGGTCTCCTCCCCCCCCCTCCCCCACCCCCTTTTTGGGGTCTCTCCTCCCCAAACTCCCCCGAGTTCCTCCGAGCCGCCAGGGGGCGCTGTTCCCGCGCCTTCCCGACCCTTCCGGAGCCTTTTCCCGATTTTCCACTTTTTCCAACTCTTTTCCCACCATTTCCTTCATTTTCCCTTCCCTTTCCCCACCATTTTCCATCCCGTTTCTCCCCGTTTTTCACTCTTTCCCCACATTTTCCAACCTTTCCCATCCTTTCCTCACCCTTTTCCCGGCATTTCCCACAATTTCTCCATCATTTCCCCACCCTTTTCCACAATTTTCCCACTTTTCCCATCGTTTCCCCTCCTTTTCTCCCCATTTTTCACATTTCCCCCACACTTTTTCCAGCCTTTCCCACCATTTCCTTCACTTTCCCATCCCTTTCTCCATCCTTTTTCCCTTTCCCGTCTTTTCCCACCATTTTCCATCCCTTTTTCCCACTTTTCCCACATTTTCCCATCCTTTCCCACCCCTTTTTCACCGTTTGCCCCACTTTTCCCAGCCTTTCCCATCCTTTCCCCCCATTTCCCTGGCATTTCCCACAATTTCTCCATCATTTTCCCACCCTTTCCCATATTTCCCCACCCTTCCCAATCCCCTTTTTCATAGTTTTCCCCACTTTTTCCACTTTTCCCTCCCTTTTCCCACCATTCTTCACATTTTTCCCACACTTTTCCACCCTTTCCCACCCTTTCCTTCATTTTCCCTTCCCTTTCTCCATCCTTTCCCCACATTTTCCCATCATTTCTTTCCCCTTTTCCCACCGTTTATTCACTTTCCCCACTTTTCCCATCGTTTCCCACGATTTCCTGGCATTTCCCACCTTTTCTCCATCATTTTCCCACCTTTTCCCTCCATTTTCCATCGTTTCCCACAATTTTCCCACTTTTCCCATCATTTTCCCTCCTTTTTTCATCGTTTTTCACATTTCCCCCACACTTTTTCCAGCCTTTCCCACCATTTCCTTCACTTTCCCATCCCTTTCTCCATCCTTTTCCCCTTTTCAACATTTTCCCATCATTTTCCATCCCTTTTTCCCACTTTTTCCTATCATTTCCCTCCCTTTTTTCATAGTTTTTCACACTTTTCCCACATTTCCCCATCATTTCCATCCCGTTTCTCCCCGTTTTTCACTCTTTTCCCACATTTTCCAACCTTTCCCATCCTTTCCTCACCCTTTTCCCGGCATTTCCCACAATTTCTCCATCCTTTTCCCACTTTTCCCATAATTCCCACTTTTCCCATCCCTTTTTTACCTTTTCCCACTTTTTTCCTCCTCCCCCACCAATTCCCACTTTTTCTACCCCATTTTTCCATTTTTTCCCCAAACTTTTCCCATTTTCCCCTCCTTTTCCCATATTTTTTCCCATTTTCCCACCTTTTTCCCATCCTTTTCCTTTCCATCCTTTCCCCACCCTTTTCTTGACCTTTTTTCCTCTTTTTCCACCTTTTTCCCCACTTTTCCCCATTTTCCACTCCTTTTCCCCATTTTTCACTCTTTTCCCCATTTTTCCTCTCATTTCCCCCCCATTTTTCCCACTTTCTCCCATTTTTTCTCTCCTTTTCCCCATTTTTTCCCTAATTTCCCCCATTTTTCCCACTTTTCTCCATTTTCCTTTCTTTTCCCCCATTTTTCCTCTCATTTCCCCATTTCTCCCATTTTTCTTCTGATTTTCCCCATTTTCCCCATTTTCCCCAATTTTCCCATTTTTCCCCATTTTCCCCATTTTCCCCCCCATTTTTCCCCATTTTTCCCACCTGGGAGACCCAAACAGGTAAAAAAAAATTAATTAAAAAAAGGCAAATCCCAGGAATTTTATTGAATTCTCCTGCTCGGGGTGCTCAGGTGAGCACAGGTAGCTCCGGGCAGGTGTCCCTGTCACCTTTCCAGGTGTTCCTGTCTCATTCCAGGTGTTCCCATCACCTTTCCAGGTGTGTCTGTCCCATTTCCAGGTGTTCCTGCCCAATTTCCAGGTGTTTTCCAGGTGTTCCCATCACCTTTCCAGGTGTTTCTGTCCTATTTCCAGGTGTTCCCAGCCCATCCCAGGTGTTCCCATCTCATTTCCAGGTGTTCCTGTCCAATTTCCAGGTGTTTTCCAGGTGTTTTTGTCCCATCTCCAGGTGTTCCCAACCCATTTCCAGGTGTTTCCAACCCTTTCCAGGTGTTCCCATCACCTTTCCAGGTGATCCCAGCCAATTTCCAGGTGTTTCTATCCTGTCTCCAGGTGTCTCTATCCCATTTCCAGGTGTTTCCAACCCATTCCAGGTGTTCCCATCACCTTTCCAGGTGTGTCTGTCCCATTTTCAGGTGTTCCCAGTTCATTTCCAGGTGCTCCTGTCCAATTTCCAGGTGTTTTCCAGGTGTTCCTGTCCAATTTCCAGGTGTTTTCCAGGTGTCTCTATCCAATTTCCAGGTGCTCCCAACCCATTTCCAGGTGTTTTTTCCCATTCCAGGTGTTTCTATCCTGTCTCCAGGTGTTCCCATCCCATTTCCAGGTGTTTCTGTCTCATTCCAGGTGCTTCAAACTCCTTCCCAGGTGTCTCCATCCCATTTCCAGGTGTTTCCATCCCATTTCCAGGTGTTCCCCTCACCTGCCCAGGTGTCTCTACCCCATTTCCAGGTGTTTCCGTCGCACTCCAGGTGTCTCCATCCCACTTCCGGCTGTTCCCCTCACCTGCCCAGGTGTTTCTATCTCATCTCCAGGTGCCTCAAATCCACCGCCAGGTACTTCCAGCTCATCTCCAGGTGAGTCTGTCTCATCTCCAGGTGAGTCCATCACCTGTCCAGGTGTTTCTATCTCATCTCCAGGTGTTTCTATCCAACTTTCAGGTGAGTCTGTCTCATCTCCAGGTGTTTCCCTCACCTGTGCAGGTGCTTCAATCTCCTCTCCAGGTGAGTCTGTCCCACTCCCAGGTGAGTCCATCACCTCTCCAGGTGTTTCTAGCCAACTTTCAGGTGTGTCTGTCCCATCCTCAGGTGTTTCCCTCACCTGTCCAGGTGTTTCTATCTCATCTCCAGGTGAGTCTGTCTCATCTCCAGGTGTTTCCCTCACCTGTCCAGGTGTCTCTATCTCCTGTCCAGGTGTTTCCCTCACCTGTCCAGGTGTCTCCACCTCACTACTGCGGGACCCAGAGTCACCTGTGGGGCTCACCTGGCCACTCTCACTCTCACCTGCAGGACTCACCTGGCCATTCCCACCTGTAGGGCTCACCTGGCCACTCTCACCTGCAGGGCTCACCTGGCCACTCTCACCTGTGGGGCCCACCTGGCCACTCCCACTCTCACCTGCAGGGCTCACCTGGCCACTCCCACTCTCACCTGCAGAGCTCACCTGTTCCCCCTCACCTGCGGAGCTCACCTGGCTGCTCCCTCCCTCACCTGCTGAGCTCACCTGTCCCCCCCTCACCTGCGGAGCTCACCTGGCCGCTCCCCCCTCACCTGCCGCTCTCACCTGGCCGCCCTGCCCTGCCCAGGGCCTGCCCAGGTACCTGAGCACCTCCCCAGGTGGGCACCTCCTCTCGGCCTCCAGGTGCATCAACCCCCTGAGCATCTCCAGCGCCGCCCCGCCCAGCCCCCGCCAGGTGCGCGGCAGCCCCGCCCGCAGCTCACCTGTGCGGCAGGTGCGGCCGTGCCACGCCCGGAAGCGCCGGAAGTGCGGGTCGGCGGGCTCAGGTGAGCCCCAGGGGAACACACCTGTCAGCAGCGCGAAGAGCAGCACGCCGAACGCCCAGGTGTCCAGCGAGGGCCGCAGGTGCAGCCCGGCCTCACCTGGCCGCAGGTGCCACAGCTCGGGCGGCGCGTAGGGGGCGGGGCCGGAGGGGGCGGGGGCGCACCTGCCAGCCCCACACCCGCGTCAGGCCGAAGTCGCCCACCTTGACCAGGTGGCACTCGCGGTCGAAGGCCAGCACGTTGTCCAGCTTCAGGTCGCGGTGCACCAGGGCGTGGCCGTGCAGGTAAGCAAGGGCCGAGCTCACCTGGGCAGCGCAGCGCTTCACCTGGGCCTCGGGGAGACCTACCTGGGGACAGAGACACACCTGGGTCACCTGGGGACACACCTGGGGCAGTCAGTGTCACCTGGGACACACCTGGGTCACCTGGGGACACCTGGGGGCACCTATGGGGTCAGTCAGTGTCACCTGAGCAGGGCGTGGCCGTGCAGGTAAGCAAGGGCTGAGCTCACCTGGGCAGCACAGCGCTTCACCTGGGCCTCGGGGAGACCTACCTGGGGACAGGGACACACCTGGGGTCACCTGGGACACACCTGGGTCACCTGGGGACATTGGGGACACACCTGGAGACACCTATGGGGTTACCTGGGGTCAGTCAGTGTCACCTGGGGACACCTGGGTCACCTCGGGACACCTGTATAATCACCTGGGGACACCTGTGGGGTCACCTGGGACACACCTGAAGTCAGTCATTGTCACCTGGGACACACCTGGGTCACCTGGGGACAGCTATGGGGTCACCTGGGGTCAGTCAGTGTCACTTGGGACACACCTGGGGTCACCTGGGGTCACTCACTGTCACCCACCCAGCGCCGGGGTCACCTGGGAGCTCACCTGGGCACACCTGCCCTCCCCCCACACCCATCGGCCCCCCCCACCTGACCCAACCCTGTCCCACCTGTCCCACTCACCTGTCCCTCCCCCACATTCCGCCCACCTGTTCCCCCCCCCACACGTCCCACACCTGCCCCCCTCCTCCTACACCTGTCCCACTCACCTGTCCTTATACTCACCTGTCCCACTCACCTGTCTCACACCTGTCTCCCGTCCTTCTACACCTGTCCCACCTGTCCCTCACCTGTCCCCACTCACCTGTCCCTCCCTCCTCTCCAACCTGTCCCACACCTGTTCCCCCTTCCTGCTCACCTGTCCTTACACCTGTCCCGCCTGTCCTGCACACACTTGTCCCATACCTGTCCCACACCTGTGTCACACCTATCCCACACCTGTCCTTGCACACACCTGTCCCACACCTGTCCCTCACCTGTCTTTGCAAACACCTGTCCCTCACACACCTGTCCCACACACACCTGTCCCACACCTGTCCTACCTGTCCCTCACCTGTCCCCACCTGTCCCCCGGCTCACCCCAGGTGTCAGCAGGCCGCACAGGTCCCCCGCAGGTGCGAACTCCTGGGCGAAGGCGAATTCCCGCGGCGTCTCGAAGGCGAAGGGCAACACCTGCACGCAGGTGAGCTCCCCCCGCAGGCACAGGTGAGTGCAGAACTCCCGCAGGAAGCCCCACCTGTCCGTGCGCTCCTTGCGCAGCAGCTTCAGCACCACCTGCGCACCTGGGGACAGGTAAGACAGGTGACACGCACCTGAGCACACCTGGGGACACATGACACACACCTGAGACAGGTAACACATCTGGGGACAGGTAAGACAGGTGACACGCACCTGAGCACACCTGGGGACACGTGACACACACCTGAGACAGGTAACACACCTGGGGACAGGTAAGACAGGTGACACGCACCTGAGCACACCTGGGGACACGTGACACACACCTGAGACAGGTAATATGTGTAACACACACCTGAGACAGGTAACACACCTGGGGACAGGTAACACACACCTGAGAACATATGGGGACAGGTAACACACACCTGAGACACACCTGAGAATACATGGGGACAGGTAACATACACCTGAGATGGGTAATACAGGTGACACACACCTGAGACAGGTGATACACACCTGAGAACACCTGGGGACAGGTAACACACACCTGAGACAGGTAACACACACCTGAGAACACCTGGGGACAGGTGACATACACACCTGAGGACAGGTAACACACACACCTGTGGACAGGTTCTCCCTCTCCCAGACACACCTGAGCCCTTGGGAATGGCAGGGAGGACAAAGGGGGACTCACGTGATTGGGGGGAACCTCAGGTGTGTCCCAGGTGTGTTCCAGGTGTGTCCCAGGTGTGTCTCTATGTGCCCCCAGGTGTGTCTGCAGGTGTCCTCAGGTGTGCCCCAGGTGTGCCCCAGGTGTCCCAGGATCTCCCAGGTGCTCCCAGATGTGCCCTAGTTGTACCCCAGGTGTATTCCAGGTGCCCACAGGTGCTCACAGGTGTGCCCAGGTGTTCCCCATGCCCCTGCCAGGTGTCCCCAGCTGTGCCTAGTTGTGCCCCAGGTGTCCCCCAGGTGTATCCCAGGTGTATCCCAGGTGCCTCCGTGTGTACCCAGGTGTATCCCACGTGTATCTCAAGTGTCCCCAGCTGTAACCCAGGTCCTCCCAGGTGTTCCCCAGGTATATCCCAGGTGTGTCTCAGGTGTCCCCAGGTGTCCCCGGGTGTTCCCAGGTGTATCTCAGGTGTATCTCAGGTGTCTCCAGGTATATCCCAGGTGTATCCCAGGTGTCCCCAGGCGTCCCCAGGCGTCCCCAGGTGTATCCCAGGTGTATCTCAAGTGTCCCCATGCCCCCCAGGTGTATCCCAGGTGTCCCCAGGTGTATCCCAGGTGTGCCCAGGTGTCCCCAGGTGTATCCCAGGTGTGTCCCAGGTGTCCCCAGGTGTATCCCAGGCGTATCTCAAGTGTCCCCATGCCCCCCAGGTGTATCCCAGGTGTCCCCAGGTGTATCCCAGGTGTGCCCAGGTGTCCCCAGGTGTATCCCAGGTGTGTCCCAGGTGTCCCCAGGTGTATCCCAGGCGTATCTCAAGTGTCCCCATGCCCCCCAGGTGTATCCCAGTTGCTCCCAGGTGCTCCCAGGTGCGCCCAGGTGCGCTCACCTCCCCGCCGGGGCCGGGCCAGCACCACTCTCCCGTAGGACCCGCTGCCCAGTTCTCCCAGTACATCCCAGTGCAGCTCCAGTTCCTGCCGGGGGAGCTGCCGGGCTGCGCGCAGCATCAGCGCCTGCAGGAGGCGCTCCTGCGCCTGCGCCACCGACTCCTCATCGTCCTCTTCCTCATCGGCCTCGGCCTCGGCGGGAGCCTCCGTGGGCCTGCGGACCGGTACGGACCAGTATGGACCAGTATGGACCAGTACGGACCAGTACGGACCAGTATAGATACTATAGACCAGTATAGAGCAATATAGAGTAATATAACCAGTATAACCCAGTACAGCCCAGCCCAGTTCAACCCTCAGCCTCATCCTCATCAGCTTCGGCCTCGGCGGGAGCCTCCGTGGGCCTGCGGACCGGTATAGACCAGTATAAACCAGTAGGGACCAGTATAAACCAGTACAGACCAGTATAGAGCAGTATAGAGCACTGTAGAGTAATATAACCAGTATAACCCAGTACAGCCCAGCCCAGTTCAACCCTCAGCCTCATCCTCATCTTCATCATCGGCCTCAGGGGGAGCCTCTGTGGGCCTGCGGACCAGTACGGACCAGTACGGACCAGTATAAACCAGTGTGGACCGGTATAAACCAGTATAGAGCACTATAGAGCAGTATAGACCAATATAAACCAGGGCAGCTGATCCTCATCCTCATCTTCATCATCGGCCTCGGGAGGAGCCTCTGTGGGCCTGCGGACCAGTACGGACCAGTATAAACCAGTAGGGACCAGTATGGACCAGTACAGACCAGTATGGACCAGTAGAGTTCAGTATAAACCAATATAACCCAGTCCAGCTCAACCCTCATCGTCATCCTCATCGTCATCATCGTCATCATCATCACCCTCAGGGGGAGCCTCCATGGGCCTGCGGACCAGTATAAACCAGTATAACCCAGTATGGACCAGTACAGGGCATTATAGAGCAGTATGGACCAGTATAACCCAGTAGAGCCCAGCCCAGTTCAACCCTCATCTTCATCATCATCAGCCTCAGGGGAAGCCTCTGTGGGCCTATGGACCAGTATGGACCAGTGTGGACCAGTATGGACCGGTACAAACCAGTACAGACCAGTACAAACCAGTAGGGAGCAGTACAGAGCAATACAAACCAGTATAACCCAGTACAGCCCAGTCCAGTCCAACCCTCAGCCTCATCGCCATCGTCATCTTCATCATCGGCGTCGGCTTCTGACGGAGCCTCCATGGGCCTGCGGACCAGTACGGACCAGTTTGGACCAGTATGGACCAGTATAAAACACTGTAGAGCAGTATAGTTCAGTATAGACCAGTATAACCAGTATAAACCAGTACAGCCCAGTCCAGTCCAACCCTTGTCATCATTGGCATTGGCCTCTGACGGAGCCTCCATGGGACTGCGGACCAGTACGGACCAGTATGGACCAGTACGGACCAGTACGGACCAGTATGGACCAGTATGGACCGGTATGGACCGGTATGGACCGGTATGGACCAGAACAGACCGGTCCAGTGGAGCTCAAATCAAACTGGCCCAGTCTCCTCCCAGTCCAACCCAGTATACCCAATATCCCCCAGCCCAGTCCAGCCCAGTATAACCCAGTACCCCCAGTCTAACCCAGTATAGCCCAGTATAAATCAGTCCAGCCCAGTCTAGCCCAGTATCCCCAGTCTAGCCCAGTCCAGCCCAGTATACCCCAGTATCCCCAGTCCAGCCCAGTCTAGCCCAGTATCCCCAGTCCAGCCCAGTCTAGCCCAGTATCCCCAGTCTAGCCCAGTCCAGCCCAGTATTACCCAGTATAGCCCAGTCCAGCCCAGTATACCCCAGTATCCCCCAGTACCCCAGTCCAGCCCAGTATAGCCCAGTATCCCCCAGTATGCCCCAGTCCAGCCCAGTATAGCCCAGTATAGCCCAGTCCAACCCAATCTAATGCAGTCCAGCCCAGTCCAACCCAGTCCAACCCAGTCCAGCCCAGTATCCCCCAGTCTAGCCCAGTAAAGCCCAGAATCCCCAGTCTAACCCAGTCTAGCCCAGTACAACCTAGCCGTATAACCCAGTATAGCCCAGTATCCCCAGTATATCCCAGTATCCCCAGTCCAACCCAGTATATCCCAGTATATCTCAGTCTTACCCAGCACCCCCAGTCTAGTCCAGTCCAACCGAGACTAACCCAGTAAATCCCAGTCCAGCCCAGTATACCCCAGTATCCCCCAGTCCAGCCCAATCTAATGCAGTCCATCCCAGTCCATCCCACTATAACCCAGTCCCGCTCAGTTCAACCCAGTATAAACCAGTCTAATCCAGTCCAACCCAGTATCCCCCAGTACCCCCAGTCTAACCCAGACTAAACCAGTCCACCCCAGTATCCCCAGTATCCCCAGTATCCCCACTATCCCCAGTATCCCCAGTATAACCCAGTATCCCCCAGTGTAACCCAGTATCCCCAGTATCCCCCAGTATCCCCAGTATCCCCAGTCCAGCCCAGCCCAGGTGTTCACCCCTCCCCCCTTCACCACCTGTTCCATTCCCCTCCCCCCAGTGCCACCAGTGCCCCCAGGGCCACCTGTCCCAGTGTACCCCAGTGCCACCAGCAGTGCCACCTGTCCCAGTGTCCCCAGTGCCACCAGCAGTGCCACCAGCAGTGCCACCAGCAGTGCCACCTGTCCCAGTGCCACCAGTGCCCCCAGGGCCACCTGTCCCAGTGTCCCCCCAGTGCCACCAGCAGTGCCACCTGTCCCAGTGTCCCCAGTGCCACCAGCAGTGCCACCAGCAGTGCCACCAGCAGTGCCACCTGTCCCAGTGCCACCAGTGCCACCAGCAGTGCCACCTGTCCCGGCCCCAGTGCCACCAGTGCCACCAGCAGTGCCACCAGTCCCAGTGCCACCAGCAGTGCCACCAGCAGTGCCACCAGCATGCCACCAGCAGTGTCACCTGTCCCAGTGTCCCCAGTGCCACCAGCAGTGCCACCAGTGCCACCAGCAGTGCCACCTGTCCCAGTGCCACCAGTGCCCCCAGCGCCACCTCTCCCAGTGCCACCCAGCAGTGCCACCCGCAGTGTCACCTGTCCCAGTGCCACCAGTGCCACCAGTGCCACCAGCAGTGCCACCTGTCCCAGTGCCCCCGGGGCCACCAGCAGTGTCCCCCAGTGCCACCAGCAGTGCCACCTGTCCCAGTGTCCCCAGTGCCACCAGTGCCACCAGCAATGCCACCAGCAGTGTCACCCACAATGCCACCTGTCCCAGTGCCCCTGAAGCCACCAGCAGTGCCACCCGCAGTGCCACCTGTCCCCGAGTCCCCAGGGCCACCAGCAGTGCAGTGCCACCAGTGCCACCCGCAGTGCCACCTGTCCCCAGTGTCCCCAGTGCCCCCAGGGCCACCAGCATTGCCACCCGCAGTGCCACCTGTCCCCAGTGCCCCCGGGGCCGCTAGCAGTGCCACCTGTTCCAGATGTCCCCAAGGGGGGCCCCACCTGTCCCCCGGGTGGCCCCGAGTGTCCCCAGGGTGCCCCACCTGTCCCCAGTGTCCCCAGTGCCCCCGGGGCCACCAGCAGTGCCACCAGCAATGCCACCTGTTCCATTCCCCTCCCCGCCCCCGCCCCCGGGGCCACCAGCGGTGCCACCTGTTCCAGATGTCCCCAGGGGGGCCGAGTGTCCCCAAGGGGTGCCCCACCTGTCCCCGAGTGTCCCCAGGGGGTGCCCAGAGGTTCCCACCTGTCCCAGTGCCCCCGGGGCCACCAGCAGTGCCACCCGCAGTGCCACCAGCAGTGCCACCTGTCCCCAGCAGTGCCCCCCGGGGCCACCAGCAGTGCCACCCGCAGTGTCACCCGCAGTGCCACCCGCAGTGCCACCTGTCCCAGTGCCCCCGAGGCCACCAGCAATGCCACCAGCAATGCCACCCGCAGTGCCACCTGTTCCCAATGTCCCCGAGTCCCCAGCGGGAGCCCCAGGTGGCCCCGAGTGTCCCCAGGGGGTGCCCAGAGGTCCCCACCTGTCCCCAGAGGTCCCCACCTGTCCCCGAGTGTCCCCAGGGTTCCCCACCTGTCCCCGAGCCCGCGGGGGGGCCCAGATGTCCCCAAGTGTCCCCAGACTTGCCCACCTGTCCCCGAGTGTCCCCGGGCTGTGCCAGGTGTCTCACCTGTGTCGCCGGCGGTGTGGCGGTGCCCAGGTGTCCCCAGGTGTCCCCAGGTGTCCCCCCTGTCCCCCCTGTCCCCCCGGCGGCCCCGCGGCTGTGACTCAGAGTTTCCCGGGCCGCAGTGCCACCGCCCCGCGCTAATCCGTGTCACCTGCGTGTGGCGACACGTGGGGACAGCGACGGGGACAGCGACAGCGACAGCGACGGGGACAGGGCCAAAGATGGGCACGGCGGGGGGGGAGAGGGACAGGGGGGACAGGGACGGGGGGACGGACAGAGGGACAGAGGGACAGAGGGACAGAGGGACAGGGGGGGAGGGACAGAGGGACAGGGGGGACAGAGACGGGGGGACATGGGGACAGAGGGACAGAGGGACAGAGGGACAGAGGGACAGAGGGACAGAGGGGATAGAGACGGGGGGACATGGGAGGGACAGAGGGCGACAGGGGGGACAAGGGGAGAGCAGAGGGGACAGAGGGACATGGGGACAGAGGGGAAGGAGGGGAAGGAGGGACAGAGGGACAGAGGGGAAGGAGGGACATGGGGACAGGGACAGGGGAACAGGGACAGGGGAAGGAGGGACATGGGGACAGGGACAGGGGGGACAGAGGGACATGGGGACAGGGAGGGGACACGGTGGGGGACAGGGGGGACACAGGGGGTGATGGCAAGGGGGGGGACATAGGGGACAGGAGGGGACATGGGGGGACAGGGGGACAATGGGGACAGCGCTGGGGACAGCCAGGGAGGGCAGAGGGGACACGGATGGGGGACAGCGCCCCCCAGTGCTCCCAGTGCTCCCAGTATCCCCAGTGCCTCTCCAGTGTCCCCCCAGTGTCCCCAGTGTGAGGAGGCTCAAACGCACTGGGGAGCACTGGGAAGGGGTTTGGGGACACTGGGATATACTGGGAAGGAGGTCTGGGTGGCACTGGGATATACTGGGAGGAGGTTTAGGGGACACTGGGATATACTGGGAGGAGGTCTGGGTGGCACTGGGATATACTGGGAGGGACTGGGAGAGTGTAAAGGGGGTGCAGGGAGCTGTACTGGAGCCATACTGGGAATACTGGGACCACACTGGGACCGTACTGGGGCCATACTGGGGCTATATTGCAGCCATACTGGGGATACTGGGATCATACTGGGGCCATACTGGAGATACTGGGACCATACTGGGGTCTCCCCAAACCCCATGCCAAGCCCATCCCAGTCCCTCCCAGTGCCCCCCAGTCCATCCCAGTATAGCCCAGACCCCAGCCCAGCCCTTCCCAGTACAGCCCAGTGCCCTCCCAGTGCCTCCCAGTACAGCCCAGTGTCCCCAAATCCCTCTTCCAGTATATCCCAGTATATCCCAGTATATCCCAGTATATCCCAGTGCTTCCCAGTATAGCCCAGTGAGCCAAAACAGCTCCCAGTGCTTCCAAATCCCCTCCCAGTCCCTCCCAGTTCCTTCCCAGTCCCTCCCAGTTCCCCTTATTCCCTCCCAGTCCATTCCCAGTCCATCCCAGTCTGTTCCCAGTCCCTCCCAGTGTCCCCAAATCCTCTCCCAGTCCATCCCAGTGCATTGAAATTCACTCCCAGTTCCTTCCCAGTCCCCCTCAGTCTGTTCCCAGTCCATCCCAGTTCCTTCCCAGTCCCTCCCAGTGTATCCCAGTGCACTGAAATTCACTCCCAGTCCATCCCAGTCCCCCAAAATCCTCTCCCAGTCCATCCCAGTGCCCTTCCAGTGCCTCCCAGTACAGCCCAGTGCCCCCAAATCCCCTCCCAGTCCCTCCCAGTCCATCCCAGTTCAATCCCAGTCCCTCCCAGTCCATCCCAGTCCATCCCAGTTCAATCCCAGTTCAATCCAGTCCATCCCAGTCCCCTCCAGTCCCCTCCCAGTTCAATCCCAGTCCCTCCCAATCCATCCCAGTTCAATCTCAGTCCCCTCCAGTCCCCTCCCAGTTCAATCCCAGTCCCTCCCAGTCCCATCCCATCATCCCATCCCCTCCAGTCCCCTCCCAGTTCAATCCCAGTCCCTCCCAGTCCCATCCCAGTTCAATCCCAGTCCAATCCAGTCCATCCCAGTTCAATCCCAGTCCATCCCAGTTCCATCCCAGTTCAATCCCAGTCCCCTCCAGTCCCCTCCCAGTTCAATCCAGTCCATCCCAGTCCCATCCCAGTCCCCTCCAGTCCCCTCCCAGTTCAATCCCAGTCCCTCCCAGTCCATCCCAATTCAATCTCAGTCCCTCTCAGTCCATCCCAGTCCATCCCAGTTCAATCCCAGTCTCAATCCCAGTCCATCCCAGTCCCCTCCCCCCTCCCAGTTCCCCAGCCCCTCCCCTCCCCCCGCACCTGCTCCCGCACCTGTCGAGCTCTCTTGGCTCATTAGCAGCGCGGTAATTAATCCCTGCGGCTAATTAACCCCTGCGGCTCATTCCGCATCCCCTGGGCATTCACCCGCCCCGCTAATTAATCATTCCCCCGGTAATTAATTATCCCCTGATAATTAATTATGCCTTCCCAGGTGTTTAACCCCATCGGTAATTAATCATTCACCCCCTGGCAATTAACTCCCTCGGGTAATTAACTCCCTCGGGTAATTAACTCCCTCGGGTAATTAACTCCCTCGGGGAATTAATCATAACCGCTGGGAATTAATCATAACCCCTGGTAATTAATGATAATCCCCCCGGTAATTAATTTCCTCCCCCATGCTAATTACGCCCCTTGACTGTAGTTAATCCCCTCGGTAATTAATCATCCCCGCGGTAATTAGTCATCCCCTCCAGTAATTAATCATTCCCCGGTTTTATTAATAATAATTCACAATTCTCCGTATTTCTTAATAATATTAATTTACTAATTTTTATTATTCTCCATTATTAATCATATCCCCGCGGTAATTAATAATCCCCTTCGGTAATTAATAATTCCCCGTAATTAATCACAACCCCCCAGGTAATCAATCATCCCCCGGTAATTAATAATTTCCATGGTAATTAATAATTCCCGCGGTAATTCATATTCCCCCCGGTAATTAACCACCTCCCGGTCATTTATTAATTAAGCCCCCGGTAATTAACCTCCCGACATTAATTACCCCCCAGTAATTAACCCCCAGGTAATTAACTGTGTCTCCCCCGGAATTAATTGTGTCTCCCTCGGGAATTAATTCTGCCCGGGGTAATTAATCATCCCGGTAATTAATCATTCCCGGTAATTAATCATTCCCGGTCACTAATCAATCACCCGCGGTCATTAGGCACTGCCCGGGAAGCGATCCGGCGCTAATTAGCGGTAATTAATTACCGTCGGGGCCGCAGGTGTTCGGGGGGAGGGGCGGGGAGGTCACGGCCCGGAATGCTCCCCTCCCCCACCCGGACAGCTGGCGCTGTCACTGTCACTGTCACTGTCACTGTCACTGTCACTGTCACTGTCACCGGCACTGAGCATTCCCAGAGCATTCCCAGTTTATCCCAGTTCATCCCAGTGCCACCTGGCACTGTCACTGGAACTGTCCCAGTTCATCCCAGTTCATCCCAGTTCATCCCAGTTCATCCCAGTGCCGCCCGGGACAGCTGTCACTGTCACTGTCATTGGAACTGGCGCTGTCACTGGAACTGAGCATTCCCAGTATATCCCAGTTCATCCCAGTGCCACCCGGACAGCTGGCGCTGTCACTGTCACTGTCACTGTCACTGTCACTGTCACCGGCACTGAGCATTCCCAGAGCATTCCCAGTTTATCCCAGTTCATCCCAGTGCCACCTGGGACACTGGCACTGTCACTGTCACTGTCACTGAGCATTCCCAGTTCATCCCAGTTCATCCCAGTGCCGCCCTGGGACGGCTGGCACTGTCACTGTCACTGTGCGTTCCCAGAGCATTCCCAGTATATCCCAGTTCATCCCAGTGCCCCGGACAGCTGGCACTGTCACTGTCACTGTCGCTCTCCCTGGCGCTGTCACTGAGCATTCCCAGTTTATCCCAGTTCATCCCAGTGCCACCTGGTGCTGTCACTGTCACTGTCGCTGTCACTGTCCCTGGCGCTGTCCCAGTATATCCCAGTTCATCCCAGTGCGCCCTGGGACAGCTGTCACTGTCACTGTCACTGTCACTGTACTGTTCTCCCTGGCGCTGTCACTGTCCCTGGCGCTGTCCCAGTATATCCCAGTTCATCCCAGTGCCACCCTGGGACAGCTGGCGCTGTCACTGTCACTGTCGCCCTGGCTGTCACTGAGCATTCCCAGTTTATCCCAGTTCATCCCAGTGCCCACCTGGCGCTGTCACTGTCCCTGGCGCTGTC
The DNA here is from genome assembly GCA_024500445.1 of Entomyzon cyanotis. Lineage (NCBI taxonomy): Eukaryota > Metazoa > Chordata > Aves > Passeriformes > Meliphagidae > Entomyzon > Entomyzon cyanotis. Next base: position 365,110 of record JAKEPQ010000997.1, read on the forward strand.
CCAGTATATCCCAGTTCATCCCAGTGCCACCCTGGGACAGCTGGGTGTCACTGTCACTGTTCTGTGTCACTGAGCATTCCCAGTTTATCCCAGTTCATCCCAGTGCCACCTGGTGCTGTCACTGTCACTGGAACTGTCACTGTCCCTCTGTCCCAGTATATCCCAGTTCATCCCAGTGCCACCCTGGGACAGTCTGTCACTGTCCCAGTTTATCCCAGTTCATCCCAGTTCATCCCAGTGCCCCCTGGGACACCTCCTGCTGTCACTGTCCCTGTGCATTCCCAGTCCCTCCCAGTCCTCCCCAGTGCACTAAAACCCATTCCCAGTTCATTCCAGTTCCTCCCAGTCCAGTTCCTCCCAGTGTACTGAAACCCCATCCCAGTCTCTCCCCAGTTCATCCCAGTCCCTCCCAGTGCTCCCCAAGCCATCCCAGTCCCATCCCCGTCCCTCCCAGTTCATTCCCAGTTCATCCCAGTCCCTTCCCAGTGCACCAAAACCCCCTCCCAGTGCCTCCCAGTGTGTTCCCAATCCATCCCAGTCCCTTCCCAGTGTATTGAAACCCTTCCCACTCAACCCCTCCCAGTTCATCCCAGTGCCTCCCAGTGTACTGAAGCTCCTCCCCAGTGCCTCCCCAGTTCATTCCAGTCCCTTCCAGCACATTGAAATTCCTTCCCAGTTCATTCCAGTGCTTTCCCAGTTCATTCCAGTGCTTTCCCAGTCCCTCCCCAGTCCATCCCAGTGCCTCCCAGCCCATCCCAGTCCATCCCAGTGCATTCCAGTGACTTCCCAGTGCCTCCCAGTGTACTGAAACCCCCTCCCCACCCCCAGTCCATCCCAGTCCCTTCCCAGTGACTTCCCAGTGCACCGAGACCCCCTCCCAGTGCCCCCAGTCCCTTCCCAGTGCTTTCCAGTGACTTCCCAGTACACTGAAACTCCTCCCAGTCCCTCCCAGTGTACTGGAGCCCTTTCCCAGTCCCTCCCAGTCCCTCCCAGTGCTCCCCAATCCATCCCAGTCCAATCCCAGTTCCTCCCAGTGCCCCCCAGTCCCTTCCCAGTGCATTCCAGTCCCTTCCCAGTCCCTCCCAGTGCCCCCAGTGGTGTCCCAGTGCCGGGTGGGGGGAGGGGCCTGGCGGGGTGCCGGGTGGGGGGAGGGGCAGAGACAGGTGCGAGAGACCCGAAATAGCCGGGGGGAGGGGCCAGGAGGCACCGGGAACTGGGGGGGACTGGGAGGGACTGGGAGGGACTGGGAGAGATTGGGAAAGGACTGGGGAGGACTGGGAGGGAACTGGGAAAGACTGGGAGAGACTGGGAAGGACTGGAAGGGGATTGGGAGGGACTGGGAAGGAACTGGCAGGCACTGGGAAGGATTGGGAAAGGAATGGGAGGGACTGGGAGAGTGGGAAGGACTGGGAGAGACTGGGAGAGGGTTTCAATACACTGGGATGGACTGGGATATACTGGGAAGGACTGGGAGGGGGTTTGGGGGGACTGGGAGGCACTGGGATGGACTGGGAGAGACTGGGGCCTTACTGGGGCTCAGCTGGGCTGTACTGGGGCCATACTGGGGCCATACTGGGAACCAGTGGAGCCATACTGGGGCTCAGTCGGGCAGTGCTGGGTGGGGATACTGGGCCAGACTGGGAGCCATACTGGGGGATACTGGGGAGCCATACTGGGAGCTGGCTGGGCTATACTGGGTGGGGATACTGGGGCCATACTGGGAGCCAGTTGGGCTGTACTGGGGGATACTGGGGCCATACTGGGGATACTGGGGCCATACTGTGAATCACTGGGCTATACTGGGGGAGCCATACTGGGACTCAGTTGGGCTGTACTGGGAGTATACTGGGACTGTATTGGGGCTATACTGGGAGCCAGTTGGGCTGCACTGGAATCACTGGGGCCATCTGGGGCCATACTGGGGCCATACTGGGAGGGATACTGGGAGCTGGCTGGGTTATACTGGAGGTGACACTGGGGCTATACTGGGATTCACTTGGGAGCCATACTGGGAGATACTGGAGCTGTACTGGAGGATACTGGGGAGCCATACAGGGCGTACTGGTACTGGAGGTGATACTGGGAGATACTGGGGCCATACTGGGAGTCACTGGGGTTATACTGGGAATGACTGGGGCCATACTGGGAGTCACTGGGGTTATACTGGGAATCACTGGGGTTATAATGGGAGAGTCACTGGGGAGCCATACTGGGAGATGACTGGGGAACCATACTGGGAGTCACTGGGGAACCATACTGGGAGATGACTGGGGCCATACTGGGAGTCACTGGGGAGCCATACTGGGAGATCACTGGGGAGCCATACTGGGAGATCACTGGGGAACCATACTGGGAGATCACTGGGGAACCATACTGGGAGTCACTGGGGAACCATACTGGGAGAGTCACTGGGGCCATACTGGGAGTCACTGGGGAGCCATACTGGGAGTCACTGGGGAGCCATACTGGGAGTCACTGGGGCCATACTGGGAGATACTGGGGCCATACTGGGAATCACTGGGGCCATACTGGGAGAGACACTGGGGAACCATACTGGGAATCACTGGGGAACCATACTGGGAGTCACTGGGGAACCATACTGGGAGTCACTGGGGCCATACTGGGAGTCACTGGGGTCTATACTGGGAATCACTGGGGACCATACTGGGAGAGACACTGGGGAACCATACTGGGAGAGTCACTGGGGACCATACTGGGAGTCACTGGGGAACCATACTGGGAGTCACTGGGGTCATACTGGGAGTCACTGGGGAACCATACTGGGATCACTGGGGCCATACTGGGAGTCACTGGGGAACCATACTGGGATCACTGGGGAACCATACTGGGATCACTGGGGAACCATACTGGGAGTCACTGGGGAACCATACTGGGATCACTGGGGCCATACTGGGATCACTGGGGCCATACTGGGAGATAACACTGCCCCACCCCCACTCCCAGTGCTCCCAGTAACCCCCAATGGTTTCCCAGTAACCCCCACAGCCCCTCCCACCATTAGCCCCGCCCCTAACCCTGACCACGCCCCCTCAAGCACCGCCCCCAACCCTGACCACGCCCCCTCAAGCCCCGCCCCAACCCTGACCACGCCCCCGCAAGCCCCGCCCCCCTCCCGGAAGGACAGACGGCGCTGGGTGGGGGAGGGGCGACTTTATTGACATGGGGAGAGCGGAACTGAACTCACCTGGGCAGGTGAGCCAGGTGAGCAACTCAGGTAACCCAGTAACTAGAACCCCAGGTAACCCAGGTGAGCCAGGTAAACCAGGTAACCCCAGGTAACCCCAGGTAACCTAGGTAATCCAGGTAACACAGGTAACCCAAGCAACCTAAGTAACCCAGGCAACTCAGGTAACACCTAGGTAACTCAGGTAACTCAGGTAAACCAGGTAACCCAGGTAACACCCAGGTACCTCAGGTAACCCCTCAGCTGTGGGCACAGGTGAGAGGTGGGCACTGTGCACCTCCTAGGTGTGTCCAGGTGGGCACTGGGCACCTCTGACATCTCCAGGTGGGCACTGGGCACCTCTGATGTGTCCAGGTGGGCATTCGTCACCTCCAAGGTGTGTCCAGGTGAGCACTGGGCACCTCTGGCTGCTCCAGGTGGGCACTGGGCACTTCCTCTGTGGTCTCCAGGTGGGCACTGGGCATCTCCAGGTGGGCATTCGTCACCTCCAAGGTGTGTCCAGGTGGACATTTGTCACCTCTGTGGGTTCCAGGTGAGCACTGGGCACCTCCTAGGTGTCCAGATGGACATTCGTCACCTCCAAGGTGTGTCCAGGTGGGCACCAGGCACCTCCCCCCCCCCGCCCGGCCGGGCTCTGAGGTGTGTCCAGGTGGGCACTGGGCACTTCCTCTGTGGTCTCCAGGTGGGCACTGGGCACCTCCTGGGGGGAGTCCAGGTGGGTCCAGGTGCACATTCGTCACCTCTGTGGTTTCCAGGTGAGCACTGGGCATCTCCAAGGTGTCCAGGTGGACACTGGTCACCTCCTCAGGGAGCTCCAGGTGGGCGCTGGGCACTTCGTAGGTGTGCCCAGGTGGGCACTGGGCATCTCTGAGGTGTCCCGGTGGGCATTTGTCACCTCCAACCAGGTGTGTCCAGGTGGGCATTGGGCACCTCCAGGTGTGTCCAGGTGGGCATTCGTCACCTCCAAGGTGTGTCCAGGTGGACATTGGTCACCTCCGTGGTCTCCAGGTGGGCACCAGACACCTCCTAAGGAGGGTCCAGGTGCACCTCTGTGGGGTCCAGGTGGGCACTGGGCAGCTCTGCCGTGTCCAGGTGAGCACTGGTCACCTCCAAGGGCTCCAGGTGGACATTGGTCACCTCCTCAGGAGCCTCCAGGTGAGCGCTGGGCACCTCTGACATCTCCAGGTGAGCGCTGGGCACCTCCAGGTGGACATTGGTCACCTCAGATGTCTCCAGGTGGACATTGGTCACCTCGGATGTCCCCAGGTGAGTGCTGGGCACCTCTGTGGTCTCCAGGTGAGCGCTGGGCACCTCCAGGTGAGCGCTGGGCACCTCCGTGGTCTCCAGGTGAGCGCTGGGCACCTCCAGGTGAGCGCTGGGCACCTCCGAGGTCTCCAGGTGAGCACTGGGCACCTCTTCAGGTGGCTCCAGGTGGACAGAGGGCACTTGTGACGCCTCCAGGTGGACACTGGGCATCTCCAAGGTGTCCAGGTGAGCACTGGGCACCTCCAGGGGCTCCAGGTGAGCACTGGGCACCTCTGGGGTCTGCAGGTGGGCATTGGGCACCTCCAGGTGGACATCTGTCACCTCCTCAGAGCTCTCCAGGTGAGCAGTGGGCACCTCCTCCGTGGTCTCCAGGTGGACATTGGTGACCTCCAAGGTCTCCAGGTGGGCACTGGGCACCTCTGTGCTCGCCAGGTGGGCACTGGGCACCTCCAGGTGGGCATTGGTGACCTCAGGTGGTGGCGGCAGCACCTGGAGCTGGACATTGGTCACCTGGGAGGGTGGTGGCAACACCTGGAGCCGGACGTTTGTCACTTCACCTGCCTGGAGCTGGACGCTGGGGACACCTGAGGGTGGTGGCAACACCTGGAGCTGGACATTGGTCACTTCACCTGCTTGGAGCTGGACGTTGGTGACCTCAGGTGGGGGTGGTGGCAACACCTGGAGCTGGACGTTGGTGACCTCACCTGGCTGGAGCTGGACGTTGGTGACACCTGGAGGAGGTGGCGGCAGCACCTGGAGCTGGACGCCGGTGACCTCAGGTGGCGGCGGCAACACCTGGAGCTGGACGTTGGTCACCTGGGCGGGCGGTGGCAGCGCTTGGAGCTGCACACCTGACACACCTGGGACACCTGAGGGCAGCGGCAGCGCCTGCAGGTGGACGTTGGTCACCTCGGCTGGTGGTGGCAACACCTGGAGCTGGACGTTGGTGACGTCTGAGGGCACAGGCAGCACCTGGAGCTGCACACCTGTCACACCTGTGAGACCTGTCACTCCTGTCACACCTGTGACTCCTGTCACACCTGTCACCTCCCTGGCCTGCACCTGCACATTGGTGACATCCAGCCGCGGTGGCACCTGGACATTGGTGACCTCTGGAGCTGCTGGCAGCACCTGGAGCTGCACACCTGTCACACCTGTCACACCTACACCTGTCACACCTGTCACACTTGTCACACCTACACCTGTCATTCCTGTCACACCTGTCACTTCTCCACCCTGCACCTGGACACTGGCGACCTCCGGGGCTGCTGGGAGCACCTGGAGCTGCACACCTGTCACACCTACACCTGACACACCAGTCACACCTGCCACACCTGCCACATCTGCAACACCTGACACACCTGTGACCTCCCTGCCCTGCACCTGGACATTGGTGACCTCTGGGGCTGCCGGGAGCACCTGGAGCTGCACACCTGTCACACCTACACCTGTCACACCTGCCACACTTGTCACACCTGCCACACCTGGCACACCTGGCACACCTGTCACCTCCCTGCCCTGCACCTGGACACTGGTGACCTCTGGGGCTGCTGGCAGCACCTGCAGCTGAACTCCTGTCACACCTGCCACACCTGTCACACCTGCCACACCCGTCACACCTGTCACCTCAGCCACCTGCAGCTGCACACCTGCCGCCCCCTCCTGCCCCGCGCCAGGTACGATCAGGACGCCCTGCCAGCCGCGCTGCCCCTCGCCCACCTGCGCCAGGTGTGGGGCGTGGCCGGGGGGGCGGGGCGTGGCCGGCAGCAGCAGCACCTTGCGGGAGGTGAGGCCGGGCAGCACCTGCAGCCCCGGCGCGCTCTGCAGCAGCAGGTAAGTCCCGGCGGGCGGCGGCTCAGGCGCGCGGGCAGGTGGGCGGCGCGGGGCGGGGCCGTGCGTGCGCAGGTGGCGCTGCAGGTAGGCGGCCATGACGAAGGCCTTGGGGCAGGTGGGGCAGCGGAACGGCCGAGCGGCCGAGTGCGTGCGGCGGTGCAGGTGCAGGTTGGAGGAGTGCGTGAAGCTCTTCCCGCAGGTGGCACAGGTGTACGGCCGCTCGCCCGTGTGCACCCGCAGGTGCTGCCGCAGGTTGGTGGCTTGGGCGAAGCCCTTCCCGCAGGTGGCGCAGGTGTGCGGCCGCTCACCTGTGTGGGTGTGGCGAGTGCCGCCGCAGGCTGGAAGAGTTCTTGAAGGCCTTGGGGCAGGTGGGGCAGCGGTAGGGCCGCTCACCTGAGTGCTGCCGCAGGTGGTACTGGTAGTGCGACGCCCACTTGAAGGTGAGGCCGCACTGGGCGCACTCGAAGGCGCGCAGCCCCGTGTGCACGCGCAGGTGAGTCTGGAGGAGGGAGGAGCGCTTGAAGCTCTTGCCGCAGGTGGCGCAGGTGTAGGGCCGCTCACCTGTGTGGTCGCGCAGGTGGTAGCGCAGCCCCGAGGAGCCCTTGAAGGCCTTGCCGCACTCGCCGCACCTGTACGGCCGCTCGGGCGCCGCGGGGGGGCTCGGCGGGCGGCTCACCTGGCGGGGGCGGGGCCGGCCGGGCGCACCTGGGCCGCTCGTGGCCGGGCAGGTGCCGCGCCAACCCCGAGCCGTTCTTGAAGCTCTTGCCGCAGGTGTGGCAGCGGTGGGGCGGGGCCGGGGGCGGGGCCGGCGTCCCCTCGGCCCGCTCGGCGCAGGTGAGCCCCAGGGGCCTCCAGAGCGGCTCAGGTGAGGGCGGCGGCGGCAGGGGCGTGGCTCTGCGGGCAGGTGTGCGAGGCGAAGGGCGCGGCGCAGGCGGGGCAGGGCTGGGCGGGGCCGTGCGTGCGGCGGTGCAGGTGCAGGTTGGAGGAGTGCGTGAAGCTCTTCCCGCAGGTGGCACAGGTGTACGGCCGCTCGCCCGTGTGCACCCGCAGGTGCTGCCGCAGGTTGGTGGCTTGGGCGAAGCCCTTCCCGCAGGTGGCGCAGGTGTGCGGCCGCTCACCTGTGTGGGTGTGGCGGTGGCGCCGCAGGCTGGAGGAGTTCTTGAAGGCCTTGGGGCAGGTGGGGCAGCGGTAGGGCCGCTCACCTGAGTGCTGCCGCAGGTGGTACTGGTAGTGCGACGCCCACTTGAAGGTGAGGCCGCACTGGGCGCACTCGAAGGCGCGCAGCCCCGTGTGCACGCGCAGGTGAGTCTGGAGGAGGGAGGAACGCTTGAAGCTCTTGCCGCAGGTGGCGCAGGTGTAGGGCCGCTCACCTGTGTGGCCCCGCAGGTGGTAGAGCAGCGCCGAGGAGCCCTTGAAGGCCTTGGGGCACTCGGGGCACTTGTAGGGCCGCTCACCTGTGTGGCTGCGCAGGTGATGCGCCAGGCGCGACGACCAGCGGAAGGACTTGCCGCACTCCCGGCAGGTGAAGGGGTGCTCGGGGGCACCTGCGGGGGGCGCTGCGCCCGCCATGGCCGCACCTGAGGGGGACAGGGGACAGGTGAGAGTCTGCACCCGAAACGTGGGGACAGGTGAGAGCCCAGAGCTGACACAGGTGAGGGGGGGGGAGAGCCCAGACATGAAACACAGGGAGCAGGTGAGAGCCCAGAGCCAACACTGGGGGACACAGGGACAGGTGAGAGCCCAGACCCAGCACAGGTAGGCAGGTGAGACCCCAGACTCAAAACACGGGGGACAGGTGAGACTCCAGTCCCAGCACTGGGGACAGGTGGGATCTGAATCCCAGCACTGGTGGACAGGTGAGACCCCAAATCTGACACAGAGGGACACAGGGACAGGTGGGATCCAAATCCCAGTACTGGGGGGTCAGGTGAGAACCCAGACCCAACACAGCAGGGACACGGGGACAGGTGAGATCCCAATCCCAGCACTGGGGACAGGTGAGACCCCAAATCTGACACAGAGGGACACAGGGACAGGTGGGATCTGAATCCCAGCACACAGGGACAGGTGAGACCCCAAATCCAACTAAGAGGGACATGGGGACAGGTGAGACCCCAATGCCAGCACTGGGGACAGGTGGGATCCCAAATCTGACACAGAGGGACACGGGGACAGGTGAGACCCAAATCCCAGCACTGGGGGACACAGGGATAGGTGAGACCCCAAACCCAACACACGGGGACAGGTGAGACCCAAATCCCAGCACAGGGGACAGGTGAGACTCCAATGCTGGTATATAGGAACAGGTGGAACCCCAGACCCAACACAGGGGGACACGGGGACAGGTGAGATCTGAATCATAGCACTGGCGGACAGGTGAGACCCCAATGCCAGTATATAGGGACAGGTGAGACCCCAAATCTGACACAGAGGGACACAGGGACAGGTGACACTCCAATCCCAGTATACGGGGACAGGTGAGACCCCAATCCCAGCACAGAGGAACAGGTGAGAACCCAATCTCAGTATATAGGGACAGGTGACACCCCAATCCCAGCACACAGGGACAGGTGAGAACCCAGACCCAACACAGGGGGGACAGAGACAGGTGAGACCCCAGTGCCAGTATATAGGGACAGGTGAGACCCCAAATCCGACAGAGGGACACAGGGACAGGTGAGACCCCAATGCCAGTATATAGGGACATACACTATCCCCAGCACATGGGGACAAGGGGACAGGTGAGACCCCAATCCCAGCACAGAGGAACAGGTAAGAACCCAGACCCAACACAGGGGGGACAGAGACAGGTGACACCCCAATCCCAGCACTGGGGACAGGTGACACCCCAATCCCAGTATATAAGGACAGGTGACCCCCCAGTCCCAACATAGAGCAGAGCACACCGGGATGGGGGCGTGGCCAGGTTGCGAAGCCCCTCCCCTCCATTTAAGCCCCGCCCTTCCCCCCTCAGGCCCCGCCTCCCTCAGGCCCGCCCCGCGCAGGCCTCGCCGCTTCCTCCTCCTCCTCCTCCTCCTCCTCCTCCTCCTCCCGCGGTTCCTCCTCACCTGCCGCGCTCGCGGAGGCTCCGCCGGGACCGGAACCGGGCGGGCCAGAACCGGAGCAGAACCGGAGCAGAACCGGGCCTAACCCAGGCCCGAACCAGGCCCGAGCCAGGCCTGCCGCGCACCGCCCGGGCCGCGCCGCCTCACGAGGCCACGCCCCCTCCGCCTCACGACGCCAGCCAGGCCACGCCCCCCTCCAGACCACGCCCTCCCGGAAGCGCGCGCGGTGCACGCTGGGTAATGTAGTCCCCGCGCTGTCGCCCTTACAGCGGCCTGTGCTGGTTCGCACTGGTTTTACTGGTTTTTGGGGTTTTTTTTACCGGTTTTTACTGGTTTTTACTGGTTTTGGGGATATTTTGACATTGGGAATGAGTCAATACAACGGGGGAGAGGCTTCCCCGCCCGTGCTGGGGAGGTTACGGGTGATTTTAGGGACCACAGGTGATTTCGGGGGTCACAGGTGATTTTAGGGGATTCCAGGTGATTTTTAGGGAATCACAGGTGACTTTCGGGTTCTCCAGGTGATTTTGGGGTAATTCACAGGTGATCTCTGTGGCTCTCCAGGTGATTTTGGGATCTCCAGGTGATTTTTGGGATCTCCAGGTGATTTTTGGGGAGTCCCAGATGATTTTCGGGTTCTCCAGGTGACTTTTGGGCTCTCCAGGTGCTTTTGGGGATCTCCAGGTGACTTTGGTGTCTCCAGGTGATTTCAGGTTCTCCAGGTGATTTTTGGGTGTTCCGAGGTGATTTTCGGGGTCTCCAGGTGGTTTTTGGGGAGTCACAGATGATTTTGGGATCTCCAGGTGACTTTGGGCTCTCCAGGTGATTTCGGATTCTCCAGGTGATTTTTGGGCTCTCCAGGTGATTTTCAGGTAATTCACAGGTGATTTTGGGTCTCCAGGTGATTTCAGGGATCTCCAGGTGATCTGGGTGCTGCCAGGTGATTTTTGGGTAGTTCACAGGTAATTTTTGGGATCTCCAGGTGATTTTTGGGGAGTCACAGATGATTTTTGGGGTAATTCACAGGTGACTTTGGGCTCTCCAGGTGCTTTTGGGGATCTCCAGGTGATTTCGGGCTCTCCAGGTGATTTCAGGTTCTCCAGATGATTTTTGGGATCTCCAGGTGATTTTTCGGGTTCTCCAGGTGATTTTGGGATCTCCAGGTAATTTCTGGGGAGTCACAGATGATTTGCAGGTTCTCCAGGTGATTTGGTTCCAGGTGTTCCCAGGTGATTTTGGGCTCTCCAGGTGATTTTTGGGATCTCCAGGTAATTTTAGGCTCTCCAGGTGATTTCGGGATCTCCAGGTAATTTCTGGGGAGTCACAGATGATTTGCAGGTTCTCCAGGTGATTTCGGATTCTCCAGGTAATTTTTGGGATCTCCAGGTGATTTCGGGATCTCCAGGTGATTTTTGGGTAATTCACAGATGATTTTTGGGCTCTCCAGGTGATTTTTGGGCTCTCCAGGTGATTTCGGCTCTCCAGGTGATTTCGGCTCTCCAGGTGATTTTTGGGTAATTCACAGATGATTTTTCGGGAGTCCCAGGTGATTTTTGGGCTCTCCAGGTGATTTTTGGGCTCTCCAGGTGATTTTTGGGCTCTCCAGGTGATTTCGGCTCCCCAGGTGATTTCGGCTCCCCCCACCTGCGCAGCTCCCTAGGGCTCAGGTGAGCTCTGCGCCTCCTCCGGCACCTGCAGCAGAGGCTCACCTGCCGGATTTGGGGCTCAGGTGAGTCCTGGGGGGATTTGGGGATCCCAAAACCCCAGGAACCCCCAAAACCACCTCAGGACCCCAAAAATTTCCCCCAAATCCCCTCAGGATCCCCCAAATCCTCCCAGAAATTTGGGAATTTTGGGGAATTTTGGGGAATTTTGGGGAATTTTGGGGAATTTTGGGGAATTTGGGAATTTGGGGGGCTTAGGATGGATTTGGGGGGGAATTTTTGGGGTCCTGGGGTATTTGGGAGAGATTTTTGGGTTTTTTGGGAGTTTTTGGGGTCCTGGGGTGTTTTTTCGGGGGATTTTGGGGTCCCAGAGTGGTTTTTTGGGGTTTTTTGGGGTTTTTTGGGGGTCCTGGGTATTTTTGGGGTTTTTTTGGGGGTCCCGGGTATTTTTGGGTTTTTTGGGGGGATTTTGGGGATCCCGGGAGGTTTTGGGGTCTCAGGTGCCTTTTTGGGTCCTGGGGGGAATTTTAGGGTCCCGGGGGATTTTTTGGGGTGGCTGAGGTGGTTTTTGGGGATCCCGGGGGATTTTGGGGTTTTCTGGGATCCCGGTGGGTTTTTGGGGCTCCTGGGGTGGATTTTGGGTTTTTTTTTTGTTTGTTTTGGGGTAGAGTGGTTTTTTGGGTTTTTCATTTTTGGGAGTCTGGGGTGGTTTTAGGGGTTTTTTTGTAAATTTTTTAGGGGTTTTTTTGGGTTTTTTAGGTTTTTGGGCTCCTGGGGTGTTTTTTTGGTAGGTGGGATTTTTTGGGGGTTTTTTGGGGTTTTTGTTTGGGTTTTTGGGGTCCTGGGGTGGGTTTTTGGGGTATTTTTTTGGTTTTTGGGGGTCCTAGGTGGTTTTTAGTTTTTTTTTCATTTTTGGGTTTCTTGGAGAGGTTTTGGGATTTTTGGGGGTTTTTTTGGTTTTCTGGGCTCCGGGGTGTTTTTTGGGTTTGGGGGATTTTTGGGTTTTTTTGGGGTTTTTGTTTGGGTTTTTGGGGTTCTGGGGTGGTTTTTTGGGGTATTTTTTTGGTTTTTGGGGGTCCCTAGGTGGTTTTTTGGTTTTTTTTTTCATTTTTGGGTTTCTTGGACAGGTTTTTGGGGGTTTTTTGGTTTTTTTTTTTTTTGTTTTTTGGGCTCCTGGGATGTTTTTTTGGTTGTTGGGATTTTGTGGGTTTTTTGGGATTTTTTGGGGGGGTTTTTGGGGTCCCGGGGTGGTTTTTTGGGGTTTTTTTTTGGTTTTTGGGTTTCTCAGAGTGTTTTTTTAGGTGTTTTTTTTGGGTTTTTTTGGTTTTTTTGGGCTCCCGGGGTGTTTGGTTGTTGAGATTTTTTTGGTTTTTTGGGGTTTTTTTGGGGTTTTTTTTTGTTTTTTGGCTCCCGGGGTGTTTCTTTGGTGGATTTTTTTGGGTTTGGGGGGTCACCGGGTGTTTGGTTGGTTGTTGGGATTTTTTGGTTTTTTAAAATTTTTTTTTGTTTGTTTTTGGGGTCCTGGGGTGATTTTTTTAGGTTTTTTTTGGTTTGTTTTTGGGTTTCTCGGAGAGGTTTTTGGGGGTTTTTTGGGGTTTTTTTGTGTTTTTTGGGCTCCCTGAGTGTTTTTTTGGTTGTTGAGATTTTTTTTGGTTTTTTGGGTTTTTTTTTGTTTGTTTTTTGGGCTCCCAGGTGTTTCTTTGGGGGATTTTTTTGGGTTTGGGGGTCCCCGGGTGGTGTTTTGGGGTATTTTTTTGGTTTTTGGGGTCTCGGGGTGATTTTTTAGGGTTTTTTTTTCATTTTTGGGTTTCTTGGAGAGGATTTTGGGGTTTTTTGGGGTTTTTTAGGTTTTTCGGGCTCCCAGGGTGTTTGTTTGGTTGGTGGGATTTTTTGGGGTTTTTGGGGTTTTTTTGGTGTCCCGGGGTGGTTTTTTGGGTTTTTTTTTTGTTTTTGGGTTTCTCAGAGTGGTTTTTAGGGGTTTTTTGGGTTTTTTTGTTTTTTTGGGCTCCCGGGGTGTTTGGTTGTTGAGATTTTTTTGGTTTTTTGGGGTTTTTTTTGGTTTTTTTTGTTTTTGGCTCCCGGGGTGTTTCTTTGGTGGATTTTTTGGGTTTGGGGGGTACGGGTGTTTGGTTGGTTGTTGGGATTTTTTGGTTTTTTTTAATTTTTTTTTTGGTTTTTGGGGTCCCGGGGTGATTTTTTTAGGTTTTGTTTGGTTTGTTTTTGGGTTTCTCGGAGAGGTTTTTGGGGTTTTTTTGGGGTTTTTTGTGTTTTTTGGCTCCCTGAGTGTTTTTTTGGTTGTTGAGATTTTTTTTGGTTTTTGGTTTTGTTTTTTTTGTTTTTTGGGCTCCCAGGTGTTTCTTTGGGGGATTTTTTTGGGTTTGGGGGTCCCCGGGTGGTTTTTTGGGGTATTTTTTGGTTTTTGGGGTCTCGGGGTGATTTTTTAGTTTTTTTTCATTTTTGCGTTTCTTGGAGAGGTTTTGGGGTTTTTGGGTTTTTTTTGTTTTTGGGCTCCCAGGGTGTTTGTTTGGTTGGTGGGATTTTTTGGGGTTTTTTGGTGTCCCGGGGTGGTTTTTTGGGTTTTTTTTTGTTTTTGGGTTTCTCAGAGTGGTTTTTAGGTGGTTTTTTGGGTTTTTTGTTTTTTGGGCTCCCGGGGTGTTTGGTTGTTGAGATTTTTTGTTTTTGGGGTTTTTTGGGGTTTTTTGGTTTTTTGGCTCCGGGGTGTTTTTTGGGGGGATTTTTTTGGGTTTGGGGGGTCACTGGGTGTTTGGTTGGTTGTTGGGATTTTTTGGGCTTTTTGGGTTTTTTTTGGTTTTCTGGGGTCCTGGGGTGGTTTTTTTTATTTTTGGGGGTTCTGGGGAGTTTTCTGGGGTCCTGGGGTGGTTTTTTTGAGTTTTCTTGCATTTTTGGGTGTCCTGGAGTGGTTTTTTGGGTTTTTTTGGGTTTTTTTGGGTTTTTTTTTGTTTTTTGGGTTTTTGAGCTCCTGGGGTGATTTTTTTTGGGTTTTTTGGGGGTGTTTTTTGGGTGTTTTTTGGGTGTTTTTTGGGGGTTTTTTTGGGATGTTTTTGGGTGGTTTTGGGGTTTTTTTGGGTGTTTTGGGGTGTTTTTGGGGTGTTTTTGGGGTGTTTTTGGGGTGTTTTTGGGGTTTTTGGAGTTCTCGGTGTCCCGGCCGTACCTGTCGCTCGGCGGGCGCGGCTCAGCGCACACCTGGCGCCCAGGTAAAGCAGCAGCAAAGCTCCGCACAGCGCTGAGCCCAGAGCCAGCAGAGCCTCCAGCAGCGAGCAGGAGCCGGGCAGCGCTGGGAGACAGGTGAGACAGGTGAGACAGACAGGTGAGGGCAGGGGGGACAGGTGGGACATGAGAGACACAGGAGACAGGTGAGATAGGTGGGACAGGTGAGATGGACAGGTGAGACAGGTGAGGTGGACGGGTGGGACAGGTGAGGGCAAGGGGACAGGTGAGACAGGTGAAGTGGACAGGTGAGATGGACAGGTGGGACAGGTGAGGGCCGGGGGACAGGTGAAGGCAGGTGAGACAGACAGGTGAGGAACAGGGGAGATGGGGGAGACAGGTGAGACAGACAGGTGAGGGCAGGGGGCACAGGTGAGACATGAGAGACACAGGAGACAGGTGAGACAGGTGGGAGAGGTGCGATGGACAGGTGAAGGCAGGTGAGATAGACAGGTGAGATGTACAGGTGAGATAGACAGGTGAGGTGGACAGGTGGGATAAGTGAGACAGGTGAGGGACAGGAGGGACAGGTGAGATGGACAGGTGAGGGACAGGAGAGACAGGTGAGGTGGGAGAGATGAGACAGACAGGTGAGGGCAGGTGAGAAAGCTGACAACAGGGGGAGACAGGTCAGGGCAGGGTGAACAGGTGAGGAAGGAACTCAATGGTGACAGCAGGTGAGAACAGGTGAGGACAGGAGAGGACAAGTAAGGACAGGTGAGAGCAGGTGAGGACAGGTGTGAACAGGTGAGAACAGGTCAGGACAGGCAAGAAGAGCTGAGGACAGGTGAGGACAGGAGCTCACAGGTGATCCCAGATGAGAACAGGTAAGAACAAATAACAACAGGTGAGAACAAGTGAGGACAGGTGAGAACAGGTAAGGACACATAAGAACAGGTAAGAACAGGTGAGAAAAGCCGAGGACAGGAGATCACAGGTGAGAAGAGCTTAGTACAAGTAAGAACAGGTGAGAACAGGTAAGAACAGGTGAGAACAGGTAAGAACAGGTGAGAACAGGTAAGAACAGGTGAGAACAGGTAACGGCGGCACACTCACCTGGCGGCTCGGCGCAGGCCACGGCGGCGGCAGCACCTGAGGCGCAGCTACCTGGCGCCATGCCGTGGCACTCGAGCAGCAGAGCCTCGGAGCCGCGGCAGGTGAGTCCCGCCAGCCACGCCCCCCCGGGCAGGTGAGGCCCCACAGGTGCGCTGAGGGCGGAGCCGCAGCCCAGCTGCCTGCAGACCACCTGCGCCTCGGGCAGCCCCCAGGTGAGGCCGCACAGCTGGTGCCAGGTGTGGTTGTGCAGCACCTGCACCTGCCCTGCGCAGGGCCCTGGGCCTCCCTGCAGCCGCACCTGGGGCGGGTCTGCACCTGCGGGAGAGGGGCAGGTGAGCCTGGGGACGCCTGGGGGACCGGGGTGTACCTGGGGTACACCTGAGCGCACCTGGGCCCTGCAAAGCCCACCTGAGTTACCTGAACCCTCACCCCACATCCATTTCCTGACCACACCTGTTCACACCTGAGCCTTAACTCCACCTGAGTTACTTGAGCACACCTGTGCACACCTGAGCACACCTGAGCACACCCATGTTCCCTGAACTCACCTGCATTACCTGAGCTCACCTGAGCCCCCACCCCAACCTGTGTTACCTAAGCACACCTGAGCTGACACCACCCATGTTCCCTGAGCCCACCTGAGCACCCTGCAGCGCTCACCTGAGCTCACCTGAGCCCACCTGAGCCCCTGGCCTCACCTGCCTTCCCTGAACACCGCTGAGCCCACCTGTGTTCCATGAACACACCTGAGCCCACCTGAGCTCCCCCAGTGCTCACTGGAGCCCACCTGAGCTCACCTGAACACCCCATAGACCCCCTGAGCTCCCCCATGCTCACCTGAGCCCCCCGAGCCCACCTGAGCTCACCTGACCCCCCAGCGCTCACCTGAGCACCCTCAGTGCTCACCTGAGCCCACCTGACCCCCCTCAGCGCTCACCTGACCCCCCAGCACTCACCTGACCCCCCAGCGCTCACCTGAGCTCACCTGATCCCCCCCAGTGCTCACCTGAGCCCACCCGAGCTCACCTGAGCACCCCTGAGCTCACCTGAGCACCCTCAGTGCTCACCTGAGCTCACCTGACCCCCCCCAGCGCTCACCTGAGCCCCCCAGCTCACCTGAGCAGACGGCTCCGGCGTCCTCGCTGTGGCCGCAGTTGTGCTCCCCCCAGGTGTGCAGGCGGCACTGCGCCAAGGTGAGCTCCTCACCTGTGCAGTGAGTCCCGTCCAGCCAGATGGGGTCCGCGCCCCGCCCGAAGTGGGCGTGGCCAGGTGCGCTCAGCGCCGTGCCGCAGCCCAGGTGAGCGCAGACCACCTGAGCGTCAGCCAGGTCCCAGGTGTCGTCGCACACCGTGCCCCACAGGTGATCGTGGAGAACCTCCACCCGCCCCACGCACCTGGAGGAGCCGTTAGCCAGGCGGACCTGCCGGGAAACACCTGGGGGTTACCTGGGGGTGAACACCTGGGGGTTAACACCTGGGAATGAAACCTGGGGAACACCTGGAGGAGCCGTTAGCCAGGCGGACCTGCCGGGAAACACCTGGGGGTTACCTGGGGGTGAACACCTGGGAATGAACACCTGGAGGAATACCTGGGGAGCACCTGGGAATGAACACCTGGGAATGAACACCTGGGAATGGATACCTGGGGAACACCTGGGAATACACCTGAGAATGGATAGCTGGGAATGAACACCTGGGGATGAACACCTGGGGAGCACCTGGGAGATGCCTGGGGGTTACCTGGGAACACCTGGGAGTTGCCTGGGAACACCTGGGGGTTACCTGGGAACACCTGGGAATGAACACCTGGGGAATACCTGGGGACACTTGGGGGACACCTGGAGATACACCTGGGGGTTAACACCTGGGAATGAACTCCTGAGGGTTAACACCTGGGGACACCTGGAGGAGCCGTTAGCCAGGCAGACCTGCCGAGAAACACCTGGGGTTACCTGGGGGTGAACACCTGGGGGTTAACACCTGGGAATGGATACCTGGGAATGGATACCTGAGCAACACCTGGGAATACACCTGGGAGCACCTCGGGAACACCTGGGAATGAACACCTGGGGATGAACACCTGGGGGTTAACACCTGAGGGACACCTGGGAGTGTCTGGAGATACACCTGGGGATTAACACCTGGGGAACACCTGGGAATGAACACCTGGGGAATACCTGGGGATTAACACCTGGGGGTTACCTGGGAATGAACAGCTGGGGGTTAACACCTGGAACACCTGGGGAGCACCTGGGAATGAACACCTGGGGATACACTTTGAGGTTACCTGGGGATACACCTGGGTGTTAACACCTGGGAACACCTGGGGGTGAACACCTGGTGGAATACCTGGGAACACCTGGAGATACACCTGGGGAGCACCTGGTGGAATACCTGGGAACACCTGGGGAACACCTGGAGATACACCTGGGGATTCACCTGGGAACATTTGGGAATGAACACCTGGGGAACACCTGGGCGTTACCTGGGGACACACCTGGGGAACACCTGGGAACACCTGGGCATTACCTGGGGACACACCTGGGCATTACCTGGGGACACACCTGGGTGTTACCTGGGGACACACCTGGGCGTTACCTGGGGACACACCTGGGCGTTACCTGGGGAACACCTGGGCATTACCTGGGGACACACCTGGGCGTTACCTGGGGACACACCTGGGCATTACCTGGGGACACACCTGGGCGTTACCTGGGCACACCTGGGTGTTACCTGGGGACACACCTGGGCGTTACCTGGGGACACACCTGGGCGTTACCTGGGCACACCTGGGTGTTACCTGGGGACACACCTGGGCGTTACCTGGGGACACACCTGGGCATTACCTGCTGTGTTAGGTGTGACAGGTAAAGCTCGGAGCTCTGAGTGTTGGGAATGAAAAACTGAATTTTCCATGAATGAAAACAAAATTTTCACAAATGAAATTTTCCAGGAATGAAAATTGAATTTTATCACTAATGAAATTTTTCAGGAATGAAAATTGAATTTTATCACGAATGAAATTTTTCATGAATGAAAATGAATTTTTTCATGAATAAAAATGAAATTTTCATGAACGAAATTTTTTGTGAATGAAAATAAATTCTCGTGAATGAAATTTTCCACGAATGAAAATAAAATTTTCCGTGAATGAAAATGAAATTTTCCTTGAATGAAAATGAAGTTTTCAGGAATGAAATCTTCCATGGATGAAAAACGAAATTTTTCATGAAGGAAAATGAAATTTTTCGTTAATTAATTTTTTCACGAATGAAAATGAAATTTTAATGAATGAAATTTTCACGAATGAATTTTTCCATGAGTGAAAATGAATTTTTTCATGAATAAAACCGAAATTTTCACAAACGAAATTTTCCATGAGTGAAAATGAAATTTTTCACGAATTAAAATGAAATTTTTCATGAATGAAAATAAAATTTTCACAAATTAAATTTTCCATGAATGAAATCGAAATTATCCAAAACAATTCCTCTCAGCTGGAAAATCCAAGGAAAATTAATTTTGCTCTCTGAGTGACCAAAAATATGGAATTAACAGCGAATTGGGAGTGATGACGTCATCTCCTGAAGGTGTGATTGGAGGATTAACCTCGATATGCAAATGAGCAGAATTAATAAAGTGTGAAAAGCTCGTGAGTTTATTAAAAATTTATAAAATATTAAAATGATAATTTAAAATTTATAAAAATTTCTAAATGTGAAAAACTCGTGAGTTTATTAAAAAATTATAAAATATGAAAATGATAAATTAAAATTTATAAAAATTTCTAATGATGAAAAACTCGTGAGTTTATTAAAAAAATTATAAAATATAAAATGATAAATTAAAATTTATAAAAATTTCAAAATGAAAAACCCTGAGTTTATTAAAAAATTTACAAAATATTAAAATGATAAATTAAAATTTATAAAAATTTCTAAATGTGAAAAACTCGTGAGCTTGTAAAAAAATTTATAAATATTACAAAAAATATAAAATTATAAATTATGCAAAAATATAAATTATAAAAATTTTAGAAAATAGAAAAATCTCATGAGGTTATAAAAATTTTATAAATTATGAAAAGCTCGTGACCTTATAAAAAATTCTATAAATATTATTAAAAAAATAAAATGATAAATTATGTAAAAATAGAAATTATAAAAACATTATAAAATATGAACATCTCGTGACCTTATAAAAATTTTATAAAATATGAAAAACTCGTGACCTTATAAAAATTTATAAAATATGAAAATCTCATGATCTTCATAAAAAATCTACAAATATGAAAATCTCATGACTTCATAAAAAATTTATAAAATATGAAAATCTCGTGACTTTATAAAAAAATACACCTGGAGGTTTTCCAAAAAATTTAATTTTTCCCCTAAATTTGTCTGTTTCAGGTGAGCTGGAAACGCACCTGAAGGCTTTCAATAAATTTTGTAAATAATAATAAAATAAAAAATAAAAAATAAAAAATAAAAAATAAATTTAAAAAAAAATTTTTTTTCCTAACTCTGTTTCAGGTAAGCTCGAAATGCACCTGAAGGATTTCAATAAATTTTTAAAATAATAAATAATAAAAAATAAAAAATAATTAAAAAAAAAAAAATCATATTTTTTTCCTAACTCTGTTTCAGGTAAGCTCTAAACACACCTGAAGGATTTCGAGAAATTTCGTAAATAATAAAAAATAAAAAATAAAAAATAATAAATAATAATAAATAATAAATAATAAATAATAAATAATAAATAATAAATAATTTTCTCTCCTAACTCTGTTTCAGGTAAGCCCGAAATACACCTGAAGGTCTTCAATAAATTTAACTTTTTATTCTCCTAACTTTGTCTAACTTTGTTTCAGGTAAACCCTGAATGCACCTGGGGACACCTGGGGACACCTGGGGAACACCTGGGGAGCACCTGAGGGTACCTGTGAACACCTGGAAACACCTGGGGACACCTGGAAACACCTGGGAAACACCTGGAGATACACCTGGACCTTACCTTCAGCTGCACCTGGCGATCCACCTGTGGCTGTACCTGGGGATCCACCTGGGGATTCACCTGGGGCTGCAGCAGGGAATCTGCACCTGGGGGGGAAAAGAGGGGAGTGGCACACCTGGACACACCTGGGCACACCTGGACACACCTGGACACACCTAGCACACCTGGCACACCTGGGCACACCGGGCACACCTGGGCACATCTGGCACACCTGGGCACACCTGGGCACATCTGGGCACACCTGGATCACCTGGGCACACCTGGGCACACCTGGCACACCTGGGCACACCTGGGCACACCTGGGCACACCTGGGCACACCTGGCACACTACACACTTACATCCTTGCCATGGTGGCAGTTGTGGCCCCACCCCCCTCACCTGCGAACCTGAGCTCACCTGGCACACCTGGCCATGCTCACCTGCACAGCAGCTCACCTGCACAGATCACACCTTCACACATCACATCTGAGCTCACCTGTGCACACCTGAGGTCACCTGCACAGATCACACCTGAGCTCACCTGTGCACACCACACCTGCACAGATCTCACCTGCACACACCACACCTGAGCCCACACCTGTCCTCACCTGCACAGCTCACACCTGCACAGATCTCACCTGTGCACATCTGACTCACCTGCACACACCTGAGCTCACTTGCACACACCTGTCCACACTCACCTGCACACACCACACCTGCACAGCTCACACCTGCACAGCTCACACCTGAGGCTCACCTGTCCTCCCCTGACTCACCTGCGCACACCACACCTGCGTCCTCGCCGTGGTGGCAGTTGTGCTCCCCCCAGGTGCGGCTGCTGCACTCGCTCAGCGCCGGCTCCGTTCCCGCGCAGGTGACGTCATCCAGCCAGATGGGACCCTCACCTGTGCCGAACTCACCTGTGCCCGCCAGCGCCAGGGCGTGGCCGCAGCCCACCTGGCGGCAGGTGACCCGAGCCTCGGCCAGGCGCCAGGTGTCGTCGCAGACCGTGCCCCACCTGCCCAGGTGCAGCACCTCCACCCGCCCGGCGCACCTGTGCGGCCCTCCGGCCAGGCGGATGGGGGCGTGGCCAGCCTCACCTGGGGCTGCAGGTGAGGGGGCGGGGTTAGCTCACCTGTCTAACCCCGCCCCCTGTTTGGGGGGACAGGTGAGTTCTGCCCCTAAAGCCACCTGGGCACACCTGGCGGGGTTACCTGGTGGGGTTACCTGGGAGGAGGGGCTGCCCTCACCTGAGCCCCTCCCCCACCTGCGGGACTCACCTGGGCACCCTGAAGTGAGGGCAGGTGTGACCTCACCTGTCCGGCTCACCTCACCTGTCCCCCCCTCACCTGTCCCTCCCCCCTCACCTGTCCATCCCCCACTCACCGCAGAGCCACAGGTGCAGCAGCAGCCCCAGGTGTGTGTGCAGGTAAAGGGAGCCGGAACGCCTCATGGCAGGTGAGCTCAGGTGAGCACAGGTGAGCTCAGGTGAGCTCACAGGTGAGCACAGGTGAGCTCAGGTGAGCTCAGGTGAGCACAGGCACAGGTGTGAAGGTGTGGCCAGGACAGGTGAGGTCTCAGGCTGAGCTGGGGAACAGGTGAGGGCAAGGACAGGTGAGAACAGGTGTGTCCATCCCAGGTGTGTCACCAGGTGTGTCCCCAGCTGTTTCCCCCCAGGTGTTCTTCCCTCACCTGTCAGGTCCCTCCAGCTGCCCCTCCCCCCATTTCCCCCATTCCCACCTGGAATTTTCCCGCCAAAACCCCCCCACGTGACCCCCGGCTGTCCCCCACGTGACTCCTCCCCAGGTGAAACCCCTCCAGGTGAGCCCAGGTGAGCTTTACCTGTCCGAGCCCCGCAGCGCTTCGGCCATTCCCGCTTTTCCCCGGAATGGCGCTGGCCACGCCCCCTGCCCCTCCCCCCGCTTGGCCACGCCCCTGCCCCTCCCCCCGGGGTCACCGCGGGGTCACCTGCAGGGGGAGGGGCGAGCCGGGCCCAGTCGGGGCCATGGCGGCTCCAGGTGAGCTCGGGGACTCCAGGTGTGCTCAGGGATCAGCCAGGTGTGTGCAGAGCTCAGCCAGGTGTGCTCAGGGCTCAGCCAGGTGTGTTCAGAGCTCCAGGTGTGCTCAGGGCTCAGCCAGGTGTGATCAGGAATCAGCCAGGTGTGATCTAACCTCCAGGTGTGCTCAGGAATCAGCCAGGTGTGTTCAGAGCTCCAGGTGTGATCAGAGCTCAGCCAGGTGTGCTCAGGGTTCAGTCAGGTGTGTTCAGAGCTCACAGTTGACCAGGTGTGTTCAGAGCTCCAGGTGTGCTCAGGGCTCAGCCAGGTGTGCTGAGAGCTCAGCCAGGTGTGTTCAGAGCTCCCAGGTGTGTTCAGAGCTCACCAGGTGTGCTCAGAACTCAGCCAGGTGTGCTCAGGGCTCAGCCAGGTGTGCTCAGAGCTCAGCCAGGTGTGCCCCAGGGTGGCTCCTGCTCACCTGGATCCTCCTGGCGCTGCTGTACCTGAGTGGTGAGTGACGTCATGGGGGGAATTGGGGGTTGGATCCTAAAATTTGAGAGATTTGGGTCCAAAATTTGGGGATTTGATCCCAAAATTTGGGGATTTTATCCCAAAAATTGGGGAATTTGGGTCTAAAATTGGGGGATTTGATCCCAAAACTGAGTGATTTGATCCCAAAATCGAGGGATTTGATCCCAAAAATTGGGGAATTTGGGTCCAAAAATTGGTGGATTTTGTCCCAAAATCGGGAGGTTCAGGTCCAAAATTGAGGGATTTGTGTCGAAATTTGGGGAATTTGGGTCCAAAATTGGTGGATTTTTATCCCAAAATTGAAGGATTTGTGTCCAAAACTGGGGAATCTGATCCCAAAATTGGTGGATTTTATCCCAAAATCGAGGCGTTTGGGTCCAAAATTGAGGATTTTATCCCCAAAACTGATGGATTTTGTACCAAAATTCAGGGTTTTTCCCCAACCCTGAGGGATTTTCTCCCAAATTTCGAGGATTTTACCCAAAATTTCAACAATTTTGCTCCAAAAATTGAAGCTGTTTGCCCCAAAATTGCCTGATTTTGCCCTAAAATGGGAGCGGTTCGCCCTTCAATCCACGGATTTGCCCCCAAAATTGGAGGATTTTCCCCCAAAATCGAGAGATTTTGTCCCAAATTCTGCACGTGCTCATCAAAATCCGAGGATTTTACCCCAAAATTGAGGATTTTTATCCCAAAACGCACAGATTTTGCTTCAGAACTGAGGAAATTCCCCCCAAAATCGATGGATTTTATCCCAAAACTGAAGGATTTCATCCCAAAATGAAGATTTTTCCCCCCAAATCGATGGATTTCATCCCAAAATTGAGAATTTCCCCCAAAATCGCAGAATTTCCCCCTAAAATTGACATTTTTCCCCCAAATTGTCAGATTTCCCCCCCAAATCCGCAGCTTTTCCCTCATCCCAGACTTTTCCCCCCAAAATCCAATAATTTCCCCCAAAACCTGCTTTTTTTAAATTCCCAAACCCCCAAAAATCCGGATTTTTTTCTTCCCAAACTCCCAAAAATCATCATTTTTTTTGCTTCCAAACTCCCAAAAATCCGGATTTTCCCCATTTTCCGGGAATTCCACGTCTCCCTCCTTCCCTGGCGCTCCGATCGATTTTTGGGGTCAAAATCCCCAATTTCGGGTCAATCCCTGCTCGGGGCCTCCGGAATTTCGTCACCCTCGGGTGACCTTTGCCCCCGAAGCTTTTCCCGATTTTTCCCAATTTTAACCCAAAATTCCCCGAATTCCTCCCCTCCCCCCTCCCCCCATTTTTTCCCCAATTTTTCCAATTTTTCTTCACTTTTCCCTTAATTTTCCCCTTTTTTTCCAATTTTCCCCAGTTTTTCCTCACTTTTCCCTTCCTTTTCCCCCATTTTTCCCTCATTTTCCCCCATTTTTCCCATTTTTCTTTGCTTTTCCCTTCATTTTCCCCATTTTCCCTCATTTTTCCCATTTTCTCCCAATTTTTCTTCAAATTTCCCTTCATTTCCCCCTTTCCCCCCATTTTTCTTCGCTTTTCATTAACTTTTTCCCCCTTTTTTCCACATTTCCCCCATTTTTCCCATTTTTCTTCGCTTTTCCCTCCATTTTCCCCATTTTTTCCTCATTTTTTCCCGATTTTTCTTCACTTCTCCTTCCTTTTCCTCCACTTTTCCCTTCATTTCCCCCATTTTCCCCCATTTTCCTCACTTTCCCCCATTTCCCCTTTTTCCGATTTTCCCCAATTTTCCCCCATTTTCCACATTTTTCCCAACTTTTCCTCATTCTCTCCTTCCTTTTCCTCCATTTCTCCCCAATTTCCCCAATTTTTCTTCACTTTTCCTTTCCTTTTTCCACCTTTTTTTCCCATTTTCCCCCATTTTCCCCAATTTTTCCCAATTTTCCCCAAATTTTCTTCACTTCCCTTCCTTTTCCACCACTTTTCCCTTCGTTTTTCCCCATTTTCCCCATTTTTCCCTCCCTTTCCCCCAATTTCCCACTTTTCCCTTTTTTCCATCCTTTTCCCCATTTTCCTCATTTTTTCCCATTTTTCTTCACTTCCCCCTATTTTTCCCCATTTCCCCATTTTTCCTCACTTTTTCCTTCCTTTTTTCCCCTTTTCCCCCCATTTTTCCCAATTTTTCCCAATTTTCCCCAATTTTTCTTCACTTCTCCTTCCCTTTCCTCCACTTTCCTCCTCATTTTCTCCCCAATTTCCCTCAATTTTTCTTCACTTTTCCTTTCCTTTTTCCACCTTTTTTCCCCTTTTTCCCCCATTTTTCCCAATTTTTCCCAATTTCCCCCAATTTTTCCTCACTTCTCCTTCCTTTTCCACCACTTTTCCCTTCGTTTTCCTCCATTTTCCCCATTTTTCCTCACTTTTCCCTTCCCTTTTTCCCCTTTTCCCCACATTTTTCCCCATTTCCCCCTTTTCCCAATTTCCCAAAAATTCTCCTCATTTTTCCTCCCTTTTCCCGATTTTCCCAGGTTTTCCCTGCAATTCCCCATTTTCCCAATTTCCCCACTTTTCCTGCCTTTTTCTGCACTTTTTCCCACTTTTCCCACTTTTTCCCCATTTCCCTGCAATTTTCCCACTTTTTTTCCCATTTTTTCCCCATTTTCCTTCACTTTCCCCACTTTTTCTCTCTTTTTCCCACTTTTTCCTCACTTTTTCCCATCTTCCCTACTTTTCCCATTTTTCCATTTTCCCCAATTTTCTTCATTTTCCCCACTTTTTCTTCATTTCTTTCCCATTTTCCCACAATTTCACCCCAATTTTTCTTCAATTTTTTCCAATTTCCCCCAATTTTCCCACTTTTTCTTCACTTTTCCCCAATTTCCTGCACTTTTCCCCATTTTTTCTTCTTTTTTTCCCATTTTCCCACACTTTTCCCACTTTTTCTTTCTCCAATTTTTCTTCCCTTTTTTCCAATTTTCCCCAATTTTCCCACTTTTTCCCAATTTTTCTTCACTTTTTCCCATTTTCCTGCATTTTCCCACTTTTTTCCTCCACTTTTTCTCTCTTTCCCCATTTTCCTTCACTTTTCCCACTTTTTCATTTTTATCCCATTTTTTCTCTCTTTTCCCCATTTTTCCTTCCCTTTTTTCCATTTCCCCACTTTTCTCCCCAATTTGCCTTTCACCTGTCTCACCTGTCCATCCCACCTGTCCATCTCACCTGTCTCACCTGTCCATCCCACCTGTCCCACCTCTCCACCCCCTCACCTGTCTCACCTGTCTCCCCATCTCACCTGTCCATCCCACCTGTCCCCCTGTCTCACCTGTCTCACCTGTCCCCAGGTTCCGCTGCCTCCCCCCCATCATGGCTGCGGCTCCAGGATGGCCCCGACAGGTGAGGCCCCGCCCCCCTCAGGTGAAGCTCCACCCCTCACCTGCCCAGCTGCCTCACCTGCCCGCTGTGCCCGCAGGTGCGCCGGGCGGGTGGAGGTGCTGCACCTGGGCAGGTGGGGCACGGTCTGCGACGACACCTGGGACCTGCGGGCAGCTCAGGTGGTTTGCGCTCACCTGGGCTGCGGCCACGCCCTGTCCGCACCTGGCCACGCCCACTTCGGGCGGGGCTCGGACTCCGCCCCCACCTGGCTGCCGGAGCTCACCTGTGCGGGGAGCGAGGAGGCGCTGGGAGAGTGCGGCAACCTCACCTGGGGGAATCTCACCTGGGGGAACGGCAGCTGTGACCACGGCCGGGATGCAGGTGTGGTGTGTGCAGGTGAGTCCAGCTGTGCTCAGGTGTGCTGTGCTCAGGTGGGCACAGGTGAGTGTGGTGCACTCAGGTGTGCTCAGGTGTGCTCAGGTGAGTCCAGGTGAGCTCAGGTGAGTGTGGTGCACTCAGGTGAGTTCAGGTGTGCTCAGGTGAGCCCAGGTGAGCTCAGGTGGGTTCAGGTGTGCTCAGGTGGGCACAGGAGAGTGTGGTGTGCTCAGGTGAGACTGGACAGGTGTGGTGTGCTCAGGTGTGCTCAGGTGAGTCCAGGTGTGCTCAGGGGTGCTACAGCTGTGCACAGCTGTGCTCAGGTGAGTCTAGGTCTCCCAGGTGTGCCCAGACAGGTGTGCCCAGGTGTCTGCAGGTGAGGGGGGTGGAGCCACACCTGCCCCCATGGTGAGGATGTGGGCGTGGTCTGTGCAGGGAACACACCTGGGCACACCTGGGACACACCTGGAGCACACCTGGGCTCACCTAGGGCACACCTGGGGGGCTCAGGTGAGGGAAGGGGAAACACCTGTGGGGCTCAGGTGACACCTGGGGGGCTCAGGTGAGGGAGGGACACCTGCCCAGGTGTCAGTGCCTCACCTGTCAGTCACACCTGAGCTGTCACTCCTCACCTGTCAGTCACACCTGCCCAGGTGTCACTCCCCACCTGCCCTCTCCCCGCCCAGGTGAGCCCCAGCAAGGTCCCCAGGTGCGCCTGGCCGGAGGTTCGCACAGGTGAGGTTCGCACAGGTGAGGCTCTGCCTTCCCCACACCTGCCTGGGGGTGACTGCGGCCAGGTGAGCTCACCTGCCCCAGGTAACCTCACCTTTCCCCCACTTTCCCCAAATTTTCCCCATTTTTCCTCCTTTTTCCCGATTTTCCCGACTTCCCAGCTTGTTCCCAATTTCTCCACTTTTCCCTCACATTTCTCACCTTTTCCTACATTTTCCCACTTTTTCCCACTTTTCCCCCATTTTTCCCCAAACTTTTCCCAGATTTTCCCCACAATTCCCACCTTTCCCTTGCTTTTCCCACATTTTCCCAAATTTCCCTCTTTTTTCCTCCCTTTTTCCCCGATTTTCCCAATTTTCCCAATTTCCCCTCAGATTTCCCACCATTCCACCACTTTTCCCACATTTCTCCCAATTTTCCTCACTTTTCCTCCCTTTCCCCCGATTTTTCTGCAATTTTTCCCATATTTTCCCCTCACAAATTCCCCTTTTTTCCTCCGTTTTTCCCCACCTCTTTCCCCAATTTTCCCCAATTTTCCCCACTTTTCCCAGATTTTCCCACATTCCCTCTATTTTCCCCACTTTTTCCCCATTTTTTCCCCACTTTTCCCCAGGTTTTCCCCAAAATCCTCTCTTTTCCCCCAATTTCCCCAATTTTCCCCAAATTCTCCTCACTTTTCCCTGATTTTTCCCGACAATTCCCACTTTTCCTCTCACATTTTTCACCTTTTCCCCACTTTCCCCACATTTTTCCCAAATTTCCTCACTTTTCCCCCATTTTTCCCAGGTTTTCCCCACAATTCCCTTTTTCCCCTTTTCCCCCATTTTTCCCCATTTTCCCCCCACTTTTCCCAAATTTTCCCAAATTCCCCTCACCTTCCCTTCCTTTTTTTCCCCGATTTTCCCCACTTTTCCCCGATTTTCCCCACTTTTCCCAGGTTTTTCCCCAAATTTCCCCTTTTCCCCCCATTTTCTCAATTTCCCCACTTTTCCCACATTTCCCCCAATTTTTTCCTGATTTTCCTCCCTTTTCCCTGATTTTTCCCCATTTTTCCCTCATTTTATCAATTTCCCCATTTTTCCCACATTTTTCCCAAAATCACCACTTTTCCTCCTTTTTTCCCGATTTTTCCCATGTTTTCCCACAATTCCCAATTTCCTCACTTTTTCCCATTTTTCCAACTTTTCCCTCATTCCCCAACTTCCTCCTTTCCCGTTCCCCTCACCTGTCTCACCTGTCCCTCACCTCTCACCTGTCTCACCTGTCCCTCACCTGTCTCACCTGTCCCTTACCTGTCTCACCTGTCCCTCACCTCTCACCAGTCCCTCCCCTGTCCCACCCCTCCCTCACCTGCCCAGGTGTCTCACCTGCCCGCTGTGCCCGCAGGTGCGCCGGGCGGGTGGAGGTGCTGCACCTGGGCAGGTGGGGCACGGTCTGCGACGACACCTGGGACGCGGCGGACGCTCAGGTGGTTTGCCGCCAGGTGCGCTGCGGCGCCGCGCTGTGGGCTCCAGGTGCGGCGCAGTTCGGCCGCGGCTCAGGTGTGATCTGGTTGGACGAGACCAACTGCTCGGGGGCGGAGCCTCACCTGGGCGCGTGCCCCGCGCGCACCTGGGGCCGCAGCGACTGCTTCCACGGCGAGGATGCGGGGGCGGTGTGTGCAGGTGAGCGGGGACAGGTGGGGACAGGTGTGAACAGGTGTGAACAGGTGTGCGCAGGTGAGCAGGGACAGGTGTGCACAGGTGTGAACAGGTGAGCGGGGACAGGTGGGGACAGGTGTGCACAGGTGAGCGGGGACAGGTGGGAACAGGTGTGCTGTGCTCAGGTGAGCTCAAGTGAGCACAGGTGGGCACAGGTGAGTGCAGGTGTGCTCAGGTGAGCTCAAGTGTGTTGGCACAGGTGAGCACAGTTGTGTTGTGCACAGGTGGGCTCCAGTTAGCTCAGGTGAGCACAGGTGTGCACAGGTATGTTGAGCACAGGTGAGCACAGGTGAGAGGGACAGGTGTGCTCAGGTGTGGTGTACACAGGTGGGCACCAGTGGGAACAGGTGTGGTGGGAACAGGTGAGTGCAGGTGGGATCAGGTGTGCAGATGAGCACGGACAGGTGTGGTGTGTGAAGGTGAGGGCAGGTGGAAACAGGTGTGTTGTGCACCGGAGAGCACAGGTGAGCTCAGGTGAGCACAGGTGAGGGGAGCAGCCCCAGGTAACTCAGATAGAGGTATTGGAAGCACCTGGAGCTCACCTGTGCCAGGTGTGCCATCCCAGGGGGGTTGGGATCTCCCAGGTGTTCTCTCACCTGAGGGCGGGTGGGGGGGGAGCTCGATCCTTGTGGGCACCTGGGGACACCTGGAGATACCTGGGGACACCTGGAGATACCTGGGGACACCTGGGAAATACCTGGAAACACCTGGGCTAGCACCTGGGGAATATCTGGGAACACCTGGGGACACCTGGAGATACCTGGGGGTACCTGACACACACCTGGCCCACACCTGGGGATACCTGGGCACACCTGGGGGTCCCTGTGTCACACCTGTCGCACACCTGGGTTACCTGGGGCTCCCTGGCCGTACCTGCCCTGACCAGCCCAGGTGCTGCAGACTCTCTCTCCCAGGATCCTCCTCACCTGCGGCTGGCCGGCGGCTCGCACAGGTGTGCCGGCAGGGTGGAGCTGCTGCACCTGGGCAGGTGGGCGGCGGTCTGCGGTCACACCTGGACGGCGCGGGAGGCTCAGGTGGTCTGCAGGCAGCTGGGCTGCGGCCACGCCCTGCCGGCCACGCCCCCCCGCCGGGGACAGCGCCGGGAGCTCACCTGGGCAGGTGTGGCTGGAGCAGGTGAGCTGCGAGGGCAGCGAGAGAGACCTGCGGCAGTGCCGGGCGGGGCCGTGGCGGGAAAACACCTGTGCGGAGGGGGGCGTGGCCAGCGTCGTGTGCTCAGGTGAGTGTGGCAACTCACCTGGGCAGGTAATGGGGAGGGAATGGGGGAGGGGCCAGGTGTGCTCAGGTGAGTCTGAACCTCACCTGGGCAGGTAACACAGGTGAGGGGGGATGGGTCAGGAGCCGCCCAGGTGGCTCTGACGTCATCCTCACCTGGCCAGGACACACCTGGGACCTCCCCAGCCCCACCCTCACCTGGCTCCTCCCCTCCCTCACCTGTCCATCCCAGCCCCTCACCTGTCCCAGGTAACCCCGCCCCTCACCTGACTCCGCCCCTCACATGCCCGCAGGTTCCAACCTGTCCAACCACAGCCAGGTGCGCCTGGCCGACGGGCCGAACAGGTGAGGCCCCGCCCCCCTCAGGTGAGGCTCCACCCCCTCACCTGCCCAGGTGCCTTACCTGCCTGCTGTGCCCGCAGGTGCGCCGGGCGGGTGGAGGTGCTGCACCTGGGCAGGTGGGGCACGGTCTGCGACGACACCTGGGCGTTCCCGGCGGCTCAGGTGCTCTGCCGGTACCTGGGCTGCGGGCAGGTGATCGCGGCTCCGCCCCGCGCGCACTTCGGGCCAGGTGAGGGCCCCGTGTGGCTGGACGGGCTCACCTGCACAGGTGAGGAGGGAGCGCTGGACGAGTGCAGACACAAGGAGTGGGGAGTTCACACCTGCGAGCACCACGAGGACGCCAGCGCCATCTGCGCAGGTGAGTGCGGGACAGGTGGGACAGGTGGGACAGGTGAGGGACAGGTGAGGGACAGGGACAGGTGAGCTCAGATGCACAAAGCCCCTCACCTGCCCCCACCCCTCACCTGTTCCCAGCTCTCACCTGTCCCTTACCTTTCTGACCTGTCTCTCACCTGCCCCACCTGTCCATCCCACCTGTCTCACCTGTTTCCCCATCCCACCTGTCCCTCATCTATCTCCCCATCCCACACCTGTCCCACCTGTCTCACATGTCTCACCTGTCTCTCTCACCTGTCACATTCCTCACCTGTCCCACATGTCCCACT
Source organism: Entomyzon cyanotis (assembly GCA_024500445.1). Lineage (NCBI taxonomy): Eukaryota > Metazoa > Chordata > Aves > Passeriformes > Meliphagidae > Entomyzon > Entomyzon cyanotis. The sequence continues at coordinate 396,313 of JAKEPQ010000997.1, forward strand.
TCTCACAGCTTTCCCACCTTTCCCACCTGTCTCACCTGTCCATCTCACCTGTCCCACCTGTGTCTCCCCAGTCCCACCTGTCTGTCTCACCTATCTCACCTGTCCCTCTCACCTGTCCGGCAGGTTCCGGCCTGGCCTCCCTGGCTCACCTTCGCCTGGCCGGAGGTCCCCACAGGTGTTCCGGCCGGCTGCAGGTGCGGCACGAGGGCCGCTGGGGCGGAGTCTGCGCACTCACCTGGCACCTGCCGGCCGCGCAGGTCACCTGCCGCCAGCTGGGCTGCGGCCACGCCCTGGGGGTGGCGCAGGTGAGCGTGGGGAGCCAGGAGCTCACCTGGGTGGAGCAGCTCAGGTGTGCCGGCACCGAGGGGAGCCTGCTGGAGTGCCAGGTGCGGCTGGGGGAGGGCGGAGCCTGCGGCCAGGGCCACGCCCACCTCACCTGCGCGCTGCCAGGTGAGTCTGGGGGGAACAGGTGAGGCACACCCAGCCCTGGGGGGGTTGGGCTCACCTGGCGGCTGCAGGTGAGGAATACACCTGGGGTTACCTGAGGGATTCCCCACACTTGGGGATTGGAACACCTGGGAGCACCTGGGATACACCTGAGACACACCTAGGGCTCACCTGGGTGGACCTGGGGGCACCTGGGACACACCTGAGAACACCTGGGTACACCTGAGGACAAACGGGATACACCTGGGATACACCTGGGGAATACCTGTGGCTCAACTGAACACACCTGGGACACACCCGGGAACACCTGGGTACACCTGGGGCACACCTGGGCACACCTGGCTCAGGTGTGACCATGGAATGGTCAGGAGTGACCTCAGAGCTCACCTGAGCCAACCCAGCCACACCTGCCCAGGTGCCCCCAAGCCCCGCCCACCTGCAGCCACACCCCACCTGTCCTCACTCACCTGGGCGGGGAGGTGACCATAACCAGGTGAGCTCACCTGCCCACCTTTCCTGTGTTCCAGGTACAGCCCCGGCTGCCCCAGGTGCGACCCTGACACCCTCAGGTGAGTCCCTGACTCCCTCAGGTGTGCCCAGGTGAGCCCAGGTGAGCTGTGGTCTCTGGACAGCTCCACACCTGAGGGGCTGACCATAACCAGGTGACCTCACTGCCCCAGGTGAGCTCACCTGCCGCCTTCTCCGTGTTCCAGGTGCTCCCCCAGCCCCGCCAGGTGAGGTGCAGGTGCGCCTGGCCGACGGGCCGCACAGGTGAGGCCCTGCCCCCCTCAGGTGAAGCTCCACCCCTCACCTGCCCAGCTGCCTCACCTGCCCGCTGTGCCCGCAGGTGCGCCGGGCGGGTGGAGGTGCTGCACCTGGGCAGGTGGGGCACGGTCTGCGACGACACCTGGGACCTGGCTGACGCTCAGGTGGTTTGCGCTCACCTGGGCTGTGGCCACGCCCTGTCGGCGCCAGGTGGGGCGCGCTTCGGGGAGGGGGCGGGGCCGATCTGGCTCGACGGGATCAGGTGTGTTGGGAACGAGGCTCACCTGGGCGCCTGCCCCGCCCGGCCCTGGGGGGAGCACACCTGTAACCACGTGGAGGATGCTGGAGCTGTCTGTGCAGGTGAGCATGGGCAGGTGAGGCTCACCTGGCTGGGGGGTGGGGGTAAGATGGGCGGGGACAGGTGAGGGGGAAGGTGGGGGCGGGGGAGGGGTTGGGGAGGGGTTCACCTGGGATATACCTGGGGACACCTAGGACACACCTGGGCATACCTGGCAACACTTGGGATACACCTGGGACACACCTGGGAGCACCTCGGGACACCTGGGACACACCCAGGATACACCTGGGATACACCTGGGCACACCTGGGATATACCCGGGGACACCTCAGACACACCTGGGCTTACCTGGGCACACCTGGGATTCACCTGGGCATACCTGGGAACACGTGGGACACACCTGGGGACACTTGGGACGCACCTGGGATACAGCTGGGACACAGCTGGGATACACCTGTACTCACGTAGGATGGACCTGGGACACACCTGGGCTCACCTGGGACACACCTGGAACACACGTGGGGGAGCACACCTCATACACACCTGGGAACACCTGGGAACACCTGGGCTCACCTGTCCCTCACCTTTCCCTGTCCCACACCTGTCCCTGTCCCTCACCTGTCCCCAGCTGACCCTAACCCCACACCTCTCCCTTACCTGTCTCCCTCACCTGTCCCCAGGTGAGCTAACCCTCCTCCCCTCCCGCAGGCTCAGGCTCGCTCAGCCCAGGTCCCCAGGTGCGGCTGGCAGGTGCGCCGGACAGGTGTGCCGGGCGGGTGGAGGTTCTCCACGATCACCTGTGGGGCACGGTGTGCGACGACACCTGGGACCTGGCTGACGCTCAGGTGGTCTGCGCTCACCTGGGCTGCGGCCCCGCCCTGGAGGCGCCAGGTGCGGCCAGGTACGGGCGTGGCTCGGGGCCCATCTGGCTGGATGACGTCACCTGCACAGGTGAGGAGAGAGATTTCTTCCAGTGCCCGGCGCGCACCTGGGGGAACCACAACTGCCACCACGGCGAGGACGCAGGTGTGGTCTGTGCAGGTGAGTGTGTGCAGGTGTGTGCTCAGGTGTGAGCTGTGCAGGTGTGAGCTGTGCAGGTGAGTGTGTGCAGGTGTGTGCTCAGGTGTAATCTGTGCAGGTGAGTGCAGGTGTGGTCTGTGCAGGTGAGCGTGTGCAGGTGAGTGCAGACAGGTGTTTGCAGGTGAGCTCGGGTGTGTGAAGGTGTGATCTGTGCAGGTGTGATCTGTGCAGGTGAGCTCAGGTGTGATCTGTGCAGGTGAGTGTGGACAGGTGAGTGCAGGTGAGATCTGTGCAGGTGCGCTCAGGTGTGTTCAGGTATGGTGTGTGCAAATGGGACATGGACAGGTGTGTGCACAGGTGAGTGTGGACAGGTGAGCTCAGGTGTTGTTTGCTCAGGTGAGCATGGACAGGTGAGCACAGGTGAGGCATGGAAGGTGTTCTGTGGGCAGGTGTGGTGTGAACAGGTGAGGCCAGGCAGGTACACAGATGAGGTGGGAGTGGCCCTTTAAGGGGGGAGGGGCAGGTGGGAGGAGCTTCTGCCCAGGTGAGCTCACCTGGATGAACTCACCTGGCTGAGCTCACCTGGATGAGGTCACCTGGCTGACTCACCTGGATGACGTCACCTGGCTGAACTCACCTGGCTGAACTCACCTGGCTGTGCTCACCTGTTTAAACTCACCTGGATGAACTCACCTGTCTGAGCTCACCTGTCCCCATTCCCCGCAGGTAACAGCAGCTCAGGTGAGCTCCGGCTGGCCGCAGGACCTCACCTGTGCGCAGGTAGGGTGGAGGTTCTGCACGAGGGCCAGTGGGGCACGGTGTGCGACGATGGATGGGGCATGGCGGAGGCGCAGGTGAGCACACCTGGCACAGGTGAGGGGCTGGGACAGGGGCTCAGGTGGGGCTGGGGGTGCCCAGGTAGATCAGGGAGGGATCCAGGTGTGGCTGGGGGAGCTCAGGTGTGTCCCTGTGCCCCCCCAGGTGTGTTTAGCTCAGGTGATCTCAGGTGTATTTGGGGTCACTCAGGTGTGTTTACCTGTCCCTCAGGTGTGTCCCTGGGCTCACTCAGGTGAGCTCAGGTTTGTTTAGGCTCACTCAGGTGTCCCTGGGCTCACCCAGGTGTGCTCACCTGTCCCCAGGTGTGTTCAGGCCACTCAGGTTTGTTTACTCACTCAGGTGTCCCATGGGTCACCCAGTGGCTCACCTGTCCCCAGGTGTGTTCAGGCTCACTCAGGTGTGTCTGGGCTCACTCAGCTGTCCCTGGGCTCACCCAGGTGTGCTCACCTGTCCCCCAGGTGTGTTTAGGCTCACTCAGGTGTGTTCAGGCTCACTCAGGTGCACCCCACGGCTCACTCAGGTGTGCTCACCTGTCCCCAGGTGTATTTAGGCTCATTCAGGTGCACCCCACGGCTCACCCAGGTGTGCTCACCTGTCCCGCAGGTGGTTTGCCGCCAGCTGGGCTGCGGGGCGGCGCTGGCTGCTCCTGGCCACGCCCACTTCGGGCGGGGCTTGGGGCGGATCTGGCTGGACGATCTCACCTGTGCGGGCAGCGAGAGACACCTGGGGCAGTGCCCGGGGCGCACCTGGGGGGACAACAACTGCCACCACGGCGAGGACGCAGGTGTGGTGTGTGCAGGTGAGTGCAGGTGAGCTCAGGTGTGAGCTGTACAGGTGAGTGCAGGTGAGCTCAGGTGTGGTGTGTGCAGGTGAGTGCGGACAGGTGTGATCTGTGCAGGTGTGTGTAGGTCTGATATGTGCAGGTGTGAGCTGTGCAGGTGTGGTGTGCAGGTGAGCTCAGGTGTGTCAGGTGAGTGCAAGTGAGCTCAGGTGTGATCTGTGCAGGTAATCTCAGGTGTGTGCAGGTGAGAATGGACCAGTGTGCAGGTGTGAGCTGTGCAGGTGAGCTCAGGTGAGCACAGGTGTGATCTGTGCAGGTGTGCACAGGTGTGCACAGGTGAGCATGGACAGGTGTGCCCAGGTGAGTGCAAGTGAGTCTGGGCAGGTGTGCACAGGTGAGGCCACCAAGTGTGCGCAGGTGAGCAGGACAGGTGTGGGCAGGTGTTCTCAGGTGAGCATGGAAAGGTGTGCACAGGTGTGTGCAGGTGGGCGGAGTCACTACGGGGCTCTTACCTGTCCCTCACCTGTCCCCTCTCCTCACAGACTTCAACTCCACAGCCACGCCCCCCTCACCTGCCGGGGTGGAGCCATTCCAGGTGCGCCTGGCCGACGGGCCGCACAGGTGAGGCCCCGCCCCCCTCAACTGAGGCTCCACCCCCTCACCTGCCCAGCTGCCTCACCTGCCCGCTGTGCCCGCAGGTGCGCCGGGCGGGTGGAGGTGCTGCACCTGGGCAGGTGGGGCACGGTCTGCGACGACACCTGGGACCTGCGGGCAGCTCAGGTGGTTTGCGCTCACCTGGGCTGCGGCCACGCCCTGTCCGCACCTGGCCACGCCCACTCCGGGCGGGGGGCGGAGCACAGCCCCGTCTGGCTGGCCCAGGTGCGCTGCTCAGGTGAGGAGCTCACCTTGGTGCAGTGCAGCCATCAGGGCTGGGGGGAGAACAGCTGCAGCCACCGGCAGGACGTGCAGGTGATGTGCGCAGGTGAGTCGGACAGGTGAGGGTGGCGATGCTCAGGTGTGGCCTTAGGGGGGTTCGGGTGGGGCTGGTGGGGAATAGGTGTGTCCTTGGGGGAACAGGTGAGGGTCTGAGTGCTCAGGTGTGTCCTGGGGGAGGTCAGATGGTTTTGGGGGTGCACAGGTGAGGGCTGGGAGTGCTCAGGTGTGTCCTTAGGGGGAACAGGTGAGGGCTGGGGAGGGCTGGGGGGGGACAGGTGAGGGGTGGGAATGTTCAGGTGTGTTCTCGGGGGGCTCAGGTGTGTCCTTAGGGGGGAACAGGTGAGGGCGGAAGGGACTCAGGTGTGTCCTTTGGGGGTTCAGGTGTGACTGGGGGATGCTCAGGTGTGTCCTTTGGGGGTTCAGGTGAGGGCAGGGTGGGGCTCAGGTGTCCCGGGGGGCTCAGGTAAATCTGGGGGTGCTCAGGTGGGGCTGGGGGGGACAGGTAAGTTTGAGGACACTCAGGTGTTCCCTGGGAGGGTTCTGGTGGGGCTCAGGTAGATCTGGGGGGAACAGGTGGGGCTGGGGATGCCCAGGTGTGCCCAGGTGCGCCCAGGTGTATCCCAGGCACACCCAGGTACACCCCGGTCCCCCAGGCGTCCCCAGGCTCACCTGCCCCTCTCCCGCAGGTGCAGACCCGCCCCAGGTGCGGCTGCAGGGAGGCCCAGGGCCCTGCGCAGGGCAGGTGCAGGTGCTGCACAACCACACCTGGCACCAGCTGTGCGGCCTCACCTGGGGGCTGCCCGAGGCGCAGGTGGTCTGCAGGCAGCTGGGCTGCGGCTCCGCCCTCAGCGCACCTGTGGGGCCTCACCTGCCCGGGGGGGCGTGGCTGGCGGGACTCACCTGCGATGGCTCCGAGTCGCAGCTCGCCGAGTGCTGGCCCAGGAGGGCGGGGCCTGACACCTGTGCCGCAGGTGGGGCTGCAGGTGTGCGCTGTGCCATGCCCAGAGGTGAGCGGGGGGGGACGACGACAGGTGAGGGGGAGGGGAGGGGGGACAGGTGTGGGACAGGTGTGGGGGGAGTGGCTCAGGTGAGGGACAGGTGAGGAGAAAGAAATCAAAATGGAAGGTGAGGGAAAGAGGTAGGACAGGTGGGGAGGGTGGAGCCAGGACAGGTGTGACAGGTAAAGGCAGGACAGGTGAGAAGGGTGTGACAGGTGTGACAGGTAAAGGTGTGACAGGTGTGACCGGTGAGGAGTGAAAGGTTGATCCAGGCCAGGTGAGAAGAGACCCGACAGGTGTGAAAGGTAAAGGTGGGACAGGTGAGAAGAGCTTGGACAGGTGAGAAGGGAGGGGCTGAGACAGGTGAGAGGGTTGAACCAGGACAGGTGTGACAGGTGAAGCTGGGCCAGGTGTGGCAGGTGAAGGTGGGCCAGGTAAAAGGACAGGTAGGCCAGGTGTACCAGGTGAAGGATCCAGGTGAGAATAGAGCTGCACAGGTTCCCCCAACCCCAAACTGCCCCACACCTGCCCAGGTGACCTCCCACCACACCTGGCGCAGGTAAGGCAGGTTTGGAGCTCCTCCCTCCCCCTCACCTGTCCCCTCCCCCCCAGGTGCTTCCCCCACCTGCGCCTACCTGGTGGCGCTGCTGGTGCTGCTGACGTCACTGGGCGGGGCTCTGCTCTGGCTCACCTTGCAGGCCAGGTGTGTCCCAGGTAAGCCCCGCCCCCACTCCGCCCCCCGGGTCACAGCCAGGTGTGTCTGCAGCTCACCTGGGCACCCTGAGAGCCCCTGGGTCACATCCAGGTGACAGCCAGGTGTGTCCGCAGCTCACCTGGGCGCCCCGAAGGCCGCCGGCACCATTTACCTGCCCAGGAGGACCTCACCTGGCGAGGCTGAGGCGCTGCAGCTGATGGATGAAGCCCCCTGAGCTCACCTGGGCATCTCACCTGGTGCTGCTCTCACCTGGATCCTCCCACCTGGAACATCTCAACTCTCACCTGGATCCTCTCAACTCTCACCTGGAACTTGCCAATTCTCATCCGAAAGCTCTCACCTGGATTCTCTCACTTCTCACCTGATGCTGCTCACCTGGACCCTCCCACCTGGAATGTCTCAATCCTCACCTGGACCCTCTCAATCCTCACCTGGATCCTCTCTCACCTGAATCTTCTCACCTGGAACATCCCAATCCTCACCTGGCTCCTCCCACCTGGCCCTTTCCCCACACCCCCAGCAGCACCTCAGGGGCTCAGGTGTCCCCCACACCTGGGGCAGGTGAACACATTAAAAATGGTACCTGGACTCTCCAGGTGTGACAGGTGTGGAGTTTTTGGGGTTCCCAACCCCCCACGTGTGACTCAGGTGAGCCCATCAATGACGTCATCAATTAATCAGCATTTATTAATGACCCAGGTGTGCCCCAGCCCCGCCCCCAGCGCTACAGGTACTGCCCGGAAAGGAGGGACAGGTGAGCTCAGGTGAGCTCCAAGTGAGCTCCAGGTGTGTCCATGTGGGCCCAGGCATGCTCAGGTGAGCCCCAGGTGTATCCATGTGGGCCATAGGTATGCCCAGGTGAGCCTCAGGTGAGCTCAGGCGTGTCCATGTAAGCCCCAGCAATGTCCAGGTGAGCTCAGGTGAGCCCCGGGTGTGTCCATGAGATCTCCAGGTGAGCTCAGGTATGTCCATGTGAGCCCCAGGTGTTCTCAGGTGAGCCTAGGTGTGCCCCAGGTGAACCTCAGGTGAGCTCGGGTGTTCTCAGGTGAGCTGTCCCTGACAAATCCAGGCCCTGGGAAGGCCCCACCCCCTCCAGGTGTGCACCTGCCCAGCCCCAGATGCACCTGGAGGCCCCAAAATCCAGGTGAGTCCAGACTGGGAGACACCCCCAGCTCCAGGTGAAGGCTCAGGTGAGGCCTGGCAGTTCTGGGGTCACACCTGGCCACAGGTGCCCCTTGCAGGTCATCCAAAGCTGGTGATGTCACAGCTCAGGTGTGGCTGTCCAGGTGCTGCAGATTTTTGGAGTCCACACACCTGTCCAGGTGCACAGACCTAAACCCCGCACCTGGAGCTCAGGTGCTGCAGTTCAGGTGAAGATGCTGCAAATCTTTCAGCTCCAGTTTTTGGAGTCCACACCTGTCCAGGTGTGCAGGTTGAGTCCCCTCACCTGGCTCTCAGGTGTCACTGTACAGGTGATGTTCCTGCAGCTCCCTGGGGTCCACACCTGTGCTGGGTCACAGGTCCAGGGTCACCTGGAGCTCAGGTGTTGCAGTTCAGGTGTTGCTGCTGCAGAGTTTTGGGATCCACACCAGGTTTTTGGGGTTCACACCTGTCCTGGCTCAGAGATCCAGGATTGCCTCACCTGGGGCTCAGGTGTTGCAGGTCGAGTGATGTTCCTGCAGCTTTTCAGGGTCCATCCCACATTTTTGGAGTCCACACCTGTCCTGGGCTGTGCATTCAGAGTTCCCACACCTGGAGCTCAGGTGTTGTGGTTCAGGTGTTGCTGCTGCAGAGTTTCGGACTCCAAACCCCATTTTGGGGGTTCACACCTGTCCTGAGCTGCACAATCAGCTTCCTCACCTGGAGCTCAGGTGTCACAGCACAGGTGATGCTGCCGCACCTTTTCTAGCCCCACACCTGTCCTGGGCTGCACATTCAGAGTTCCCACACCTGGAGCTCAGGTGTTGCAGTTCAGGTGTTCCTGCTGCAGCTTTTTCAGTTCCACACCAGGTTTTTTGAGGTCCACACCTGTCCTAGGTCAGAGATCTGGGGTTCCCACACCTGGAGCTCAGGTGTTGCAGTTCAGGTGTTGCTGCTGCAGAGTTTCGGGATCCACACCTGTCCTGGGTCACACATCCACAGCTCCCACACCCGGAGCTCAGGTGTGCAACGCCGCCACACCTTCCCCAGCCCCGCCCCCCGCCGGCCGCCCCCACCTGGCGGGCTCAGGTGTCGCGGTGCACGCGCTGGTGCTGCAGCAGGTTGGAGGGGTGCGCGAAGCCCTTGGCGCACACGCCGCACTTGTAGGGCGTCTCACCTGTGTGCACCTTCTCGTGCACGGCCAGGTAGGCCAGGTCCTTGAAGAACTTGTGGCAGTGGGCGCACTGGTGGGGGCGCTCCTGGCTGTGCACGCGGCGGTGCTGCAGCAGCAGCGAGGGCCGGGCGAACGCCTTGCCGCACGCCTCGCACCTGTACGGCCGCTCGCCCGTGTGCGCCCGCTGGTGGATGGCCAGGTAGGACGACTGCTTGAAGGCCTTGCCGCAGGTGCGGCAGGAGAAGGGCCGCTCGCCCGTGTGCACGCGCTCGTGCGAGGCCAGCGCGTTGGACTGCTTGAAGGCCTTGCCGCAGAGCGCGCACCTGAAGGGCCGGTCGCCCGTGTGCACGCGCTCGTGCACCTTCAGGCTGTGCCCGTAGGTGAAGCGCTTCCCGCAGACGCCGCAGGTGTGCGGCTTGTCGCGGCACCTCTGCCGCCGGTGCAGCAGCAGCGCGTTGGCCGCCGGGAAATCCTTGCCGCACTCGCCGCACCGGAAGGGCTTCTCGGCCGCCGCCGCCAGGTGGGTCAGGGCGTGGCGGCGCCGCTCGTAGGGCGTCTTGAAGGCCTTGGCGCACCTGGCGCAGGTGAAGGGGCGCTCGCCGCTGTGGATGCGGCGGTGCTCCTGCAGGTTGGAGGAGCGCTTGAAGCGCTTCCCGCACAGGTCGCACCTGTGCGGCCGCTCCTCCGTGTGCACCAGGGCGTGGCTCTTGAAGTCCGAGTGGCGCTTGAAGGTGGCCGGGCACACCTGGCAGGTGTAGGGCCGCGCCTCAGTGTGCACCACCTGGTGGCTCAGCAGCTCCCAGGCGCGCTTGAAGCCCTTGTGGCAGGCGGGGCACTGGAACGGCTTCTCGGCCACGATCACCTGCCGGATCTCCAGGTGAGCCGGGTCCTCCTCGGCCTCCTCCTCCTCCTCCTCGGCCTCACCTGGCGCACCTGGCGCACCCGCGCCGCCCAGCACCAGCTTGGCCGTGGAGTAGACGCCGCGCTCGTCGATGAGCTGCACGAAGGAGGGCGCGGCGCCGGCCTCACCTGGCTCGGGTGAGGAGGTGGCGTCGTCCCCCGGGGAGCTCACCTGGCCTGACGCACCTGGGCGGCCCCAGAGCACCTGGGAAGGGCCTGGCTCCTCCTCCTCCTCCTCCTCGGGGCGTGGCCGCAGGTAGAGGCGGGGCCGGGCTGGGCGCAGGTGGGAGGCTGAGGGCTCACCTGGACGGTGGCACACCTGGAGGGCTTCACCTGGCTGCTCCTCCTGCTCTTCATCACCTGCGTCTTCCTCACCTGGGTCTTCATCACCTCCATCTTCCTCACCTGCGTCTTCTTCACCTGGATCATCATCACCTAGATCTTCCTCATCACCTGGGTCTTCATCATCACCTGGATCTTCCTCCTCACCTGGGTCTTCACCTGTCCCTTCCTCACCTGTCCCTTCCTCCTCCTCACCTGGCTCCTCCTCCCCTTCGGACAGGTTGGGGATCACCTGGGCAAAGGGGGGGTCGAGGTCCCTCAGCTCCTCCATGGCCACACCTGGAAAAGCGGGAATGGGAACAGGTGAGACAGGTGAGGGACAGGTGAGGGACAGGGGAGGGACAGGGGAGGGACAGGGGAGGGACAGGGGACAGGTGAGGGACAGGTGAAGCAGGATTTGGGGAATTCCCTCAGGAATATCCCAGGATGGATTTGGGGATCCTCCTGAGGAACCCTCTGGATTTGGGATCCCTTTGGGAATTCCCAGAGCTGGATTTGGGAATTCCCTGAATGGGATTTGGGGATCCCTTGAGTTGGATTTGGGGATTGTTGGGAGAGGGGGACTGGATTTGGGGATTCCTTTGGGAATTCCTTGATTTGGATTTGGGGATTTCCTCTGGGACCCTGCAAGATGGATTTGGGGAATCCCAAATTCCCCTGAGAGGGATTTGAGGATCCCCTTGGGAATTCCCTGAGTGGAATTTGGGAATTCCTGGATTTGGGGATCCCTTTGGGAATTCTCAGAGTTGGATTTGGGAATCCCACAGCTGGATTTGGGAATCCCCACAGCTGGATTTGGGGACATGGAGGCACTGGAGATGTGGTGACAATGGGGACAATGGGACACAGGGACAACAGGATACGGGGATCCCTTTGAGAATCCCTTGAGCTGGATTTGGGATCCCTTTGGGAATTCCCTGAATGGGATTTGGGAATCTCCTCTGGGACCCTGCAAGATGGATTTGGGAATCTCCCCAGGGATGATTTGGGGAATCCCAAATTCCCCTGGGAGGGATTTGAGGATCACCTCGGAACACCCTGAATGGATTTGGGATCCCTTTGGGAATTCCCTAAATGGGATCTGGGGATCCCACAGCTGGATTTGGGATCCCTTTGGGAATTCCCTAAATGGGATCTGGGGATCCCACAGCTGGATTTGGGATCCCTTTGGGAATTCCCTGAGATGGATTTGGGGACATGGGGGCACTGGAGATGTGGGGACAGTGGGGACACCAAGGGGGACTAAGGGATGAGGGACAATGGATGAGGGGACAATGGGGACATGGGAGATGTGGGGACAGTGGGGACAGTGGGGACAGTGGGGACACCAATGAAGACAACGGGATATGGGGACAGTGGGACACAGGGACAATGGGATGAGGGGACAACAGGATAAAGGGACAATGGGGACAATGGGAATGTGGGAGATGTGGGGACAGTGGGGACACCAAGGAGGACAATGCAATATGGGGACAGTGGGGTGAGGGGACAACTGGATGAGGGGACAACAGATAAAGGGGACAGTGGGGTGAGGGGACAACAGATAAAGGGGACAATGGGATGGGAGGACAATGGGGACACAGAGATCACGGGATGCAAGGACAGGGTGACACCAACGAGGACAATGAGGACAAGGGGACAGTGGGATGAGGGGACAACAAGACATGGGAGATGTGGGGACAGCGGTGACACCAAGGAAGACAAGAGGACATGAGGACAATGGGGACAAGTGGGATGAGGGGACAATGGGGACACGGAGATCACGGGATACAAGGACAGAGTGACACCAGCAAACACAATGGAGACAAGGGGACACAGGGACAAGGGGACAACAGGGACATGGGGACAACAGGACATGGGAGTTGTGGGGACAGCGGTGACACCAGGGAACAGAACAGGACATGAGCTCAATGGGACATGGGGACAGCGGATATGGGGACAATGGGGACAGTGGGATGAGGGGACAATGGGGACACAGAGATCATGGGTTACAAGGACAGGGTGACACCAGCAAACACAATGGGGACAAGGGGACACAGGGACATGGGGAATATGGGATGAGGGGACAGCAGTGACACCAAGGAAGACAACTGGACATGAGGACAATGGGGACATGGGGACAGCGGATAAGGGGACATGGGGACAGTGGGATGAGGGGACAGGAGGATATGGGGACAAAGCAGATGTGGGATTTGGGGATCCCTTTGGGAATTCCCACAGCTGGATTTGGGAATCCCCACAGCTGGATTGGGGATCCCTTTGGGAATTCCTGGAGCTGGATTTGGGAATTCCCGGAGCTGGATTTGGGGATCCCTTTGGGAATTCCCACAGCTGGATTTGGGAATTCCCGGAGCTGGATCTGGGAATTCCCGGAGCTGGATCTGGACAACAGGACCCAGGGACAAGGACTCCCCCCAGGACACACAGCATTTCCCGGGAATTTGGGGACAAAACCCGCAGTTTGTGTCACCCTGGTGTGACAGGACAGGTTAATGTGCTGGTGGGATATGCAAATGAGACATTAGCATCTCATTAGCGATGCGCAGGGATGGAATTCCCGTTATTCCTAATGAGGATCCTGGGAAAATGGGGCTGAGGGAGCCCCTGGGATTGGGAATTCCCTGGGATGGGATTGGGATTTGGGATTCCCTAAACTGGGATTTGGGAATTCCCTGAGCCAGGATTGGGATTTGGGATTCCCTGAGGTGGAATTAGGACTGGGAATTCCCTTGGGATTCCCTGGGCTGGGATTGGGAATTCCCTGAGCTGGGATTGGGATTTAGAATTCCCTCAGGATCTCCTGAGCTGGGATTGGGAATTCCCTTCCTAGGATCTCTGGGATGGAATTGGGATTTGGGATCCTCTCAACTGGGATTGGGAATTCCCTAAACTGGGATTGGGATTTGGGATTCCCTCAGGTGGAATTGGGATTTGGGATTGGGAATTCCCTAAACTGGGATTTGGGAATTCCCTGAGCTGGGATTGGGATTTGGGAATTCCCTCGGGATTCCCTGAGCTGGGATTGGGAATTCCCTTCCTAGGATCTCTGGGATGGAATTGGGATTTGGGATCCTCTCAACTGGGATTGGGAATTCCCTGAGCTGGAATTGGGATTTGGGATCCCCTGATCTGGGATTGGGATTGGGAATTCCCTGAGCTGGGATTGGGATGGGGCTGGGATTTGGGATCCTCTGAGAAGGAATTGGGAATTCCCTAAAATGGGATTGGGATTGGGAATTTCCTGAGCTGGGATTGGATATTTGGGATCCCCTTGGAACTCCCTGGGCTGGGATTGCAAAATCTCTAAAATGGGATTGGGATTTGGGATTCCCTGGGCTGAGATTGGGAATTCCCTAAAACAGGATTGGGATTTGGGATTCCCTGAGCTGGGATCAGGATTTGGGATCCTGAGAGCTGGAACTGGGAATTCCCTAAAATGGGATTTGGATTTGGGATCCCCTGGGCTAGAACTGGATATTTGGGATCCTTCGGGCATTCCCTGGGCTGGGATTGGGAATTCCCTAAAATGGGATTGGGATTTGGGATCCCCTGAGCTGAGATTGGGAATTCCCTGAGCTGCTGGGATTGGGATTTGGGATCTTCTCAGTGATCTCCTGGGATGGGTCTGGGATTGGGGATTCCCTAAAATGGGATTTGGGATTCCCTGAGCTGGGACTGGGATTTGGGATCCTGAGAACTGGAACTGGGAATTCCCTAAAATAGGATTTGGGATCCCCTGGGCTGGGATTGGGAATTCCCTCAGGGATTTCTCAGGATGGGATTGGGAATTCCCTAAACTGAGATTGGGATTTGGGGTCCTGAAAGGTGGAACTGGGAATTCCCTAAAACGAGATTGGGATTTGGGATTCCCCCTGGAATTCCCTGAGCTGGGATTGGGATTTGGGGTCCCTTTGGGATTCCCTGGGCTGGGATTGGGAATTCCCTAAAGCAGGATTGGGATTAGGAATTCCCTGAGCTGGGATTGGGGTTTGGGATCTTCTCAGGGATCTCCTGGGATGGGTTTGGGATTAGGAATTCCCTAAAATGGGATTGGGATTTGGGATCTCCTGGGCTAGAACTGGGAATTCCCTGAGCTGGGATTTGGGATCCTGAGGAGGGTTAGGAATTCCCTGGGATGGAATTGGGGGAATCCTCTTGGGAAGCCCTAGAGCTGGATTTGGGATCCCCGGAGCTGGAACTGGGAATTCCCTAACATGGGATTGGGATTCGGGATTCCCTGAGCTGGGATTTGGGATTCGGGGATCCCCAAACTGGGATTTGGGGTCCTGGGAGCTGCAACTGGGGATTCCATAAAACAGGATTGGGATTTGGGTCGGGGATCCCCTGGGCTGGGATTGGGATTTGGGATCCCCAAACTGGGATTTGGGATTCCCTGGCTACTCCCCCAGTCCTTCCCAGTCCCTCCCAGTATATCCCAGTGCTCCCCAATCACCTCCCAGTACACCCCGCCCTGTCTCAGCCCCTCCCAGTCCCTCCCAGTCCATCCCAGTTCCCCCCAACCTCCTCCCAGTCTCTCCCAGTTCCTTCCAGTCCATCCCAGTGTCCCCCAGTCTCATCCCAGTCCATCCCAATCCTCTCCCGCTCCCTCCCAATCCCCCCAGTCGCTCCCAGTCCCTCCCAGTTTGCCCCAGTTCTGTCCCAGTCTCCCCCAATCCGCTCCCAGTCCATCTCAATCCTCTCCCAGTCGCTCCCAGTCCCTTCCAGTTCCCTCCCAGTCTCTCCCAGCCCATCCCAGTATGTCCCAGTTTGCTCCCAGTCCCTCCCAGTTCAATCCCAGTCCCTCCCAGTCCATCCCAGTCCCTTCCATTCCTCCTCCCAGTCCCTCCCAGTGCCTCCCAGTATATCCCAGTTCAGTCCCAGTTCATCCCAATCCTCTCCCAATGCCCCCACTCCCTCCCAGTCCATCCCAGTTCGCCCCAGTTCTGTCCCAGTCTCCCCCAATCCGCTCCCAGTCGTCTCCCCAGTCCATCCCAGTATGTCCCAGTTTGCTCCCAGTCACCCCCAGTAACTCTCCGACTCCCCCAGTTCAATCCCAGTCCATCCCAGTTCAATCCCAGTCCATCCCAGTTCAATCCCAGTCTGTCCCAGTCCATCCCAGTCCCTCCCAGTCCATCCCAGTCCCTCCCAGTTCAATCCCAGTCTCTCCCAGTTCAATCCCAGTCCCTCCCAGTTCAATCCCAGTCTCTCCCAGTCTCTCCCAGTCCCTCCCAGTTCAATCCCAGTCTCTCCCAGTCTCTCCCAGTCCCTCCCAGTTCAATCCCAGTCCCTCCCAGTCTCAATCCCAGTCCCTCCCAGTTCAATCCCAGTCCCTCCCAGTCTCTCCCAGTCTCTCTCACCACTCGCCGCCGCCCCCGGAGCCACTTCCGGCCGCGCTCGCGCGCGGTGACGTCACTGCCGGAAGGGGCGGGGCCAGAGCGGGGCTGGGGCGAACGGGATAAACTGGGATGGACTGGGAGGGATGGGATTGAACTGGGAGGGACTGGAGAGACTGGGATGGACTGGGATTGAACTGGGAGGGACTGGGATGGGACCAGAGCGTACTGGGGGGGCACTGAGGTGTACTGGAATATACTGGAATAAACTGGGAAGGCACTGGGCTGTACTGGGATGTACTGGGATATACTGGGGTATACTGGGAGGCACTGGGGATTCTGGAGGAGGAACTGGGCCGTACTGGGACATACTGGGAGGCAATTGGTGTTTACTGGGAGATGGCTGGGATGTACTGGGAGAGGACTGGGAGGCACTGGGAGGGACTGGGAGGGACTGGGCCATACTGGGAACCCACGTTTTCATACTGGGAGGGCACTGGTTCATACTGGTCCATACTGGTTCATACTGGGAGCTCACTGGTTCATACTGGTTCATATTGGGAGCTCACTGGTTCATACTGGGATGCACTGGGAGCTCCCTGGGCCTTACTGGTCCATACTGGGATGCACTGGGCTGTACTGGGAGCTCACGCTTTCATACTGGGAGGCACTGGTCCATACTGGGAGGCACTGGTCCATACTGGGAGGCACTGGTCCATACTGGTCCATACTGGGAGGCGCTGGTCCCTACTGGTCCCTACTGGTCCCTACTGGTCCATACTGGTCCATACTGGTCCCTACTGGTCGGCGCTGGGCCGAGCTCCAGCTGCTCCAGGCCTTTCCCGAGGATTCCTCACCCCATTCCCACTTTTCCCATCCCTTTCCCACCTCTCCATCCCCACTTCCCGATTTTCCCATCCTCTTCCCAGATTTCCATCCCTTTTCCATATTTTCCATCCCCTTTTCCCACTTTTCCAATCCCTTTTCCCTTTTCCCATTTCCCACATCTCCCCACCATCTCCATCCCATTTTCCATGTTTTCCAATCCACATTCCCCATCCTCTTCCCACATTTCCCATCCCTTCCCATGTTTCCCGTTTCCCATTTCCCACTGTTTCCCCACAATCTCCATCCCCCTTCCCGTTTTCCATCCTCTTCCCACATTTCCCATCCCTTTTCCGTGTTTTCCCACTTTTCCAACCCATTCCCACATTCCCCATCCCCTTTCCCCCCACTTTCCCATCCCTTTTCCCACATTTCCCGTCCCCTTCCCATGTTTTCCATCCCCTTTTCCCCACTTTCCCAATCCCTCTTCCCACTTTTCCCATCCCTTTTCCGTGTTTTCCCGCTTTTCCAACCCATTCCCATAGTTCCCATTTCCTTTTCCCACATTTCCCATCCCCTTCCCATGTTTCCCGTCCCCATTTCCCGATTTTCCCATCCCCTTCCCACGTTTTCCATCCCCTTTTCCCCACTTTCCCAATCCCTTTTCCCACATTTCCCATCCCTTTCCCACCTCTCCATCCCCACTTCCCGATTTTCCCATCCTCTTCCCACATTTCCCATCCCTTTCCCCTGTTTTCCAGACTCTTTCCCACTTTTCCAATCCCTTTTCCCATTTCCCACATCTCCCCACCATCTCCATCCCATTTTCCATGTTTTCCAATCCACATTCCCCATCCTCTTCCCACATTTCCCGTCCCCTTCCCATGTTTCCCATTTCCTTTTCCCCACTTTCCCAATCCCTCTTCCCACATTTCCCATCCCTTTTCCGTGTTTTCCCGCTTTTCCAACCCATTCCCGTATTTCCCATTTCCTTTTCCCACATTTCCCATCCCCTTCCCATGTTTCCCGTCCCCATTTCCCGATTTTCCCATCCCCTTTCCCACATTCCCCATCCCCTTTTCCCCACTTTCCCAATCCCTTTTCCCACATTTCCCATCCCTTTTCCGTGTTTTCCCACTTTTCCAACCCATTCCCACATTCCCCATCCCCTTTCCCACCTCTCCATCCCCATTTCCCAATTCTTCCATCCCTTTCCCATATTTTCCATCCCCTTTTCCACTTTTCCAATCCCTTTTCCCTTTTCCCATTTCCCACATCTCCCCACCATCTCCATCCCATTTTCCATGTTTTCCAATCCACATTCCCCATCCTCTTCCCACATTTCCCGTCCCCTTCCCATGTTTCCCATTTCCTTTTCCCCACTTTCCCAATCCCTCTTCCCACATTTCCCATCCCTTTCCCACCTCTCCATCCCCATTTCCCAATTCTTCCATCCTCTTCCCACATTTCCCATCCCTTTTCCGTGTTTTCCCGCTTTTCCAACCCATTCCCATAGTTCCCATTTCCTTTTCCCACATTTCCCATCCCCTTCCCATGTTCCCCGTCCCCATTTCCCATATTTCCCATCCCCTTCCCATATTCCCCATCCCCTTTTCCCACTTTCCCAATCCCTTTTCCCACATTTCCCATCCCTTTCCCACCTCTCCATCCCCACTTCCCGATTCTTCCATCCTCTTCCAGCATTTCCCATCCCTTTCCCATGTTTTCCAGACTCCTTCCCCTGTTTTCTGATCCCTTTTCCCACTTTTCCAATCCCTTCCCCCATTTCCCATTCTCTTCCCCCATTTCCCATCCGTTCCCATGTTTTCCAGGCCTTTTCCTAATTTTCCAATCCCATTCCCACATTTCCCATCTCCTTCCCTGTTCTCCCTCCATTTCCTGATTTTCCCAATCCGTTCCCACGTTTCCATCCCCTTTTCCCACTTTTCCCATCCCTTTCCCTCTTCTCCAGACCTTTTCCAGGTTTTCTGACCTCTTCCCGCATTTCCTACCCCCTTTCCCTGTTTTCCAGACCCTTTTCCCCCTTTTCCAACCCCTTTTCCCATTTCCCATTTCCCAATTTTTCCAATCGCTTCCCCCATTTCCCACCCCTTTCCCATATTTCTGATCCCTTTTCCCAGTTTTCCCATCCCTTCCCACCTCTCCATCCCCATTTCCCATTTTTTCCACCCTCTTTCCCACATTTCCCATCCCCTTTTCCCTGTTTTCCAGGCCCTTTTCCCACTTTTCCCATCCCTTTTCCCATATTTCCCACCAGCTCCCCACAACCTCCATCCCATTTCCCACGTTTTCCAACCCCATTCCCACATTTCCCATCCCCTTTTCCCACTTTTCCAATCCCTTTTCCATGTTTCCCAGTCCCTTCCCACATTTCCAGTCCCTTTTCCCAGTTTTCCGGAGCCAGGAAACTGGGAATTCCCAGTTTGGGAATTCCCCCTGGATCCATTCCCAGTGCTCCCAGTGCTCCCAGTCCATAGGATCATGGAATATTCCCAGGAATATTTCCAGGAATCAACTCTCCGAGGTTATCCCTGGAGCTTTTCCTTGGAATTTTTAACGGAAAATTGGAATTTTCGAGGTTGGGAAAAATCCCCCCAGGCCTGAGCTGAGGCTGGAGGAATTTTCCATGCAGGAATTTTCCTGCTCCATCCACAATTCCCGGCCTTTCTCCACCTCTCCAGACCCTTTCCCGGATTTTCCAGCCCTTTTCCCACATTTCTCACATTTCCAGCCATTTTCCCATTTTTTCCATCCATCTTCCCACACTTCCCAACCCTTTCCCACATTTTCCAGCCTTTTTTTCTCACATTTTCCAGTTCTTTCCCACAATTTCCACCCCAATTCCCTCATTTCCCACATTTCCAGCCCTTTTCCCATTTTCCAGGTAATTTCCCAAATTTTCCAGGCCTTTTTCCCACCTTTTCCACCCCTTTTCCACAAATTCCATCCCTTTTCCCCAATTTTCCATTTTCTTTCCCACAATTTCCAGCCTCATTCCCACATTTCCCACATTTCCCATCAACTTTCCCCCCATTTTCCAACCTTTATCCACATTTTCCAACCCTTTTCCCACATTTTCCTGCTCTTTCCCCATATTTTCCATCTCCTTTCCCACAAATTCCATCCCACATTTTTTAGCCTTAATTAAAATCCCAATTAAAATTAAAATCCTGATGGAAATCCTAATCAAAATCCGAATGGAAATCCCAATTAAAATCCTAATGGAAATCCTAATTAAAATACTAATTAAAATCCCAATGAAAATCCCAAATAAAATCCCAATTAAAATTAAAATCCCAATGGAAATCCTAATCAAAATCCCAGTGCAAATCCCAATGAAAATCCCAATGGAAATCCTAATTAAAATCCCAAATAAAATCCTAATTAAAATCCCAATGGAAACTCTAATTAAAACCCCAATTAAAATCCTGATGGAAATCCTGATGGAAATCCTAATCAAAATCCCAATGAACATCCTGATAAAAATCCTCAATGAAAATCCCAATTAAAATCTTGGTTAAAAATCCCGAGAAAATTATGAGAAAATCCTAATTAAAATCCTAATTAAAATCCTAATTAAAATCCCGATTAAAATCCCGATAAAAATCCCAATTAAAATCCTAATTAAAATCCCAATAAAATCCCAATAAAAATCCCAACAAAAATCCCAACTAAAATCCCAATTTTTGGCAAAAGGGGCAGAAAAAGCCCCTCCTGGTTTTCCCGTTGTTTTTTTGGGAACAAATCCCTGGATTTGCCGATTTCCCAGTTAATGATCAACTTGGGGAAATTCCCGAAGTTCATCCTGTCAATGATTGATCCCGGAAGGAATTTGTGGGTCGACTTGGAATTATCCAGAAAGGATCAATCCCCTTAAAATCCCTTCAAAATCCCCTTAAAATTCCCTTAAAATTCCTTCAAAATCCCTTTAAAATTCCCTTTAAATTCCTTTAAAATCCCTTTAAAATTCCCTTTAAAATTCCCTTAAAATTCCTCTAAAAATTCCCTTTAAAATCCCTCTAAAAATTCCTCTAAAAATCCCTTTAAAATCCCTCTTAAACTTCCTTTAAAATCCTTTTAAAATCCCCTTAAAATCCCTTTAAAATCCCCTTAAAATTCCTCTAAAATCCCTCTAAAACCCTTTTAAATGTCCTTTAAAATCCCTTTAAAATTCCCTTAAAATTCCTTTAAAAATTCCTTCAAAATCCCTTTAAAATCCCTTTAAAATTCCTATAAAATTCCTGTAAAATTCCTCGGAAATCCCATTTTTTAGGGGTTTTTATCCTTTTTTGGGACCCCCGGTGCTGGAATTTTTTAGGAATTTTTTGCAGGAAAACGCCAGGATCGAGCAGGTGAGGAAATGGGAAATTTGGGAATCCGGAGGGGATTTGGGATTTCCGGATGGGAAAATTCCGGAATTAATGGGAGAATTATCCCAAAAAGTCCTTCCCAGCCTGCCTGGGGCTAATGGGATTTTAATGGGATTTTAATGGGATTTTAATGGGATTTTATTGGGATTTTAATGGGATTTTATTGGGACTTTGAAATTAATTTTAACAAAATGAAATTGATTTTTAAAATTAATTTTAATGAATTGAAAGTGATTTTTAAAATTAATTTTGAATTAAATGAAAATTAATGGAAATTATTTTTTCAATGAATTTTTAATAATATTATAGCAATCTAATAGTTAATATTTGTATTTCTGCATTGATTTATCTATCATTTCTATTTCTGGTAATATTAATGTATTAATATTTATATCAATTTATTGGTTGATAGAATAATAAGTTGGCATTTGAAATAACAGATTGGTTCCTAAATTAATTGAGTAATTAATTGATTTTTATTTGTTGGTATTAAATTTGTTGTTTATTGTTTATTCATTCACCTATAAATCTATTAATTTATAATTTTATTTATTAAAAAAATTATTATATCTCGAGTGCCATTAACATATCAATGTTAATTAATAATAATTAATAATTAATAATAATAGTAATTATTTATAGTTAATAATGAATAATAATTATGTTAATAATTAATATTAAATAATTATTAATAATTATAATTATGCTAATATATTCATATTTGCGCTAATGTGTTATTTAAAATATTGAGATGATGACTTATAAATTAATCGATTGGTTTATAAATTAATTAATTAATACCTCAATTTCCTATTGATATTCTTATTAACTTAGTAATTATTTTATGTATTAATATTAATATTAATTTATTTTTATTTGGTTATATGTGAAAATTAATTACAGATTCCAATTAATTATATATTAATACTTGTAAAAGAATGGATTGTTCTTGAAATTAATGTAATATAAAAAATATAAATATAAATATAAATACAAATATTACTATAAATATAAATATAAATATAATATTAACATTAAAATTAATATTAATATTAGACTAGAGACACCAGAATATTAATATATTTATTAAATATCATTGAATTGATTTCTAGTAATTATTGTATTAATTTCCAATAAAAATAATAATAATGAAAACAATTTTTCTTACTAAATATTAAAACATTAAAATATTAACTATTAAAATATTGAAGATAAATATTAACTATTAAAATTAATAAAATTAATTGATTTTTATTATTAAAATTAAAAAAAAAGATTCTATCCATGCATTGATTGCTACATCAATACATATTATCGATTTACTAATAATTAATAAATTAATCAATAAATAATTTATTGATGAATCCATTGATTTCCTCTCCTGATCCCAAACCCCAGGAAGAGACAAATCCTGGAATTCCTGCGGCTGGGAAAACCTTTTGGGATCCCAAAAATCCCAAAATCCCACCTTTTCCGTGGAATTTCCATCCCTAACGTTGGATAAAAGGGTCAAAATCCCAAATTTTCCCTGCGGGATCAAAACCAAAAATTCCTAATTCCCGTAATTTGTTATTCCTGAATTCCCGAGGCTGATTTTCCATGGAATTCCAGAAAATTCCAAAGGCTCTTCATGCTGCTTTTCCCCAATCCTGGAGGATTTTTATGGGAAATCCCACAAATCCCACAAATCCCTTTTCCATTCTTTATGGAAAATCCCACAAATCTCACAAATCCTGGAGGATTTTACTGCAAATCCTACAAATTCCAGGGGATTTTTATGGCAAATCCTACAGGATTTTTTTGGGAAATTCCACAAACCTCACAAATCCTGGAGGATTTTTTGTGGCAAATCCTACAAATCCCACAAATCCCATTGTCATTTTTTATGGAAATTCCCACAAATCCTGGAGGATTTTACAGCAAATCCCACAAATTCTGGAGGATTTTTTGGGCAAATCCCACAAATCCTACAGGATTTTTTTTTTGGAAATTCCATAAACCCCACAAATTCTGGAGGATTTTTTATGGGGAATCCTACAAATCCCACAAATCCCATTTCCATTTTTTATGCAAAATCCCACAAATTCTGGAGGATTTTTATGGCAAATCCCACAAATCCCACAATTTCCATTTTTCATGGAAAATCCCACAAATCCCAGAGGATTTTATGACAAATCCCACAAACCCCACAAATCCCATTTCCGTTTTAAACGGCAAATCCCACAAATCCTACAGGATTTTTATGGGAAAATCCCACAAATCCTCGTGGATTTTTTATGGCAAATCCTACAAATCCCACAAATCCCATTTCCATTCTTTATGGAAAATCCCACAAATCCTGGAGGATTTTTATGGCCAAATCCCAGAAATCTCACAAATTCCGGAAGATTTTAGGCCAAATCCCACAAATCCCAGAGGATTTTTATCCCAGAAATCCCAAAACCCCACAAATCCCAAGCCCTTCCCCCTTCCCTCTCCTCCCCAGGAGCTCCAGGTGGAGTTTTGGGATTTCCAGGGAAATTTTTGGGCTTTTTGGGATCCGGTGGGTTCTTCCCTCCCTCCCCGGAATTTGGCTGATTTTCCGGGAATTCCGTGGGATTTGCGGATTTAGGATTTCTGTGGATTTAGGGTTTGTATCCATGGAGAAAATCCGAGCTCCGGAGGTTTCCTGGATCCTTTCTGGGATTTCCTTCCTTTTCCCTTTTCCTTTTTCCCTTTTCCCCATTTTTCCCTTTTCTCCCTTCTCCCTTTTTCCCTCTTTTTCTCTTTTTCCTCTTTTTCCTCCTTTTCCCCTTTTTCTCCGTATTTTCCCCCTTTCCCCCTTTTTTCCCCTTTTTCCTCCTTTTTTTCATTTTTCCCCCTTTTTCTCCTCTCCCTTTCTTTTTCCCCTTTTCCTCCTTTTCCTCCCTTTTTCCCATTTCCATTTCCCCCTTTTCCTCTTCCCTTTTCCTTTTTCCCTTTCCCCTTTCAATTTTTTCCATTTTTTCCATTTTTCCCATTTTTCCCATTTTTCCCATTTTTCCCGTTTTTCCCCTTTTCCCTCTTTGTTTTCCCTATTTCCTTTTCCCCTCTTTTCTTCTTCCCTTTTCCCTGTTCCCTTTTCCCCCTTTTCACCTTTTTCCCCATTTTTCCCTTTTCCCCCTTTTCCCCCTTTTTTCTCTTTTTCCTTTTTTTTTCCCTTTTCCCTTTCCCCCATTTTCACTTTCCCCCTTTTTTTTCCTATTTCCCCTTTCCCCCTTTTGTCCCTATTTTCTCTTTCCCCCCTTTTCCTCTTCCCTCTTCCCTTTTTCCCCTTTTTTTCCCCTTTTTTTCCCTTTTCCCCCATTTTCCCTTTTCCCATCCCATTCCCACTCTTCCCTCCTCTCTCCTCACCAACCCCAAGGAATTCCCTCCCCGCCTGACCCCAAATCCCTGGATTGACCCCAAATCCCTGGATTGACCCCAAATTTCCCCTTTTCCCGCAGGAATGGGAATAACGGGAATCACAGGAATTACAGGAATATCGGGAAAAACGGGAAAAACAGGAAAAATCCCAATCCCGCTGCTCCTCCTGGCTCTCTCCGCCCTCCATCCCTCACAGGGTGAGGTTTTGGGATCAGGGAATTGCTTGGATGGGAATTTTGGGATTGTCCAATCCGGGATCGTTCCATGGGCGCTGTGATCCCTGACCCGGGAATGTTGAACCCAAAGAATGTGGGAATGTTGAACCCAAAGAATTCCAAGAATATCTGAATAAAAGAAATTTGGGAATGGTAAATCCAAACAATTTGGGAATTTTAAACCCAAAGAATTCCGAGATACTGAACCCAAATAATTCTGGGAATGTTGAACCCGAAGAATTTGGGAAAGCTAAACCCAAACAATTCCAGGATGTTGAACCCAAACAATTTGGGAATGTTGAACCCCAAAAATTCCAGAAACATTAAACATAGAGAATTTGGGAATATCGAACACAATTCCAGGAATTTTGAACCCAAAACATTTGGGAATGTAAAACCCAAATAATTCAGGAATATTTGAATAAAAAAAAAATTTGGGAATGGTAAATCCAAACAATTTGGGAATTTTAAACCCAAATAATTCTGGGATATTGAACCCAAATAATTTGGGAAAGGTAAACCCAAACAATTCTGGGATGTTAATCCCAAATAATTCCAGAATGTTAAACCCAAACAATTTTGGGATGTTGAACCCAAACGAATTGGGAATGTTGAACCCAAAAAATTCCAGAAACATTAAACATAGAGAATTTGGGAATATCGAACACAAACAATTCCAGGAATATTGAATACAAACAATGTGGGAATATTGAACACAAAAAATTTGGGAATGTTAAATCCAAACAATTCAGGAATGTTAAACCCCAAACAATTCTGGGATATTGAACCCAAAGAGTTCCAGGATTATTGAACCCAAAGAATTTGGGAATATTGAACCCAAACAATGTGGGAATGTTGAACCCAAATACTTACAGGAGTATTTGAATAAAAAAATTTGGGAACATGAAATCAAAATAATTCGGGAATGTTGAACCCAAAAAAATTGGGAGTGGTAAAACCCAACAATTTTGGGAATATTGAACCCAAAAAATTCTGGGACACCAAAACCAAACGATTTGTGAACATTAAACCCAAACAATTTGGGAATGTTGACCCCAAACGATTCCGGAATATTGAACCCAAAAAATTCTGGGATATTGAATCCAAACAATGTGGGAATGTTGAGCTCAAACAATTCAGGGTTTATTGAACCCAAAAATATTGGGAATATTGAACCCAAAGAATTTGGGAACATTAAATCCAAACAATTCGGGAATGTTGAACCCAGAGAATTCCGGGATATTGAACCCAAATAATTCTGGGAATGTTGAACCCAAAGAATTTGGGAAAGCTAAACCCAAACAATTCCAGGATGTTGAACCCAAACGAATTGGGAATGTTGAACCCCAAAAATTCCAGAAACATTAAACGTAGAGAATTTGGGAATATCGAACACAAACAATTCCAGGAATATTGAACCCAAAACATTTGGGAATGTAAAACCCAAATAATTCAGGAATATGTGAATAAAAGAAATTTGGGAATGGTAAATCCAAACAATTTAGGAATTTTAAACCCAAATAATTCTGGGATATTGAACCCAAATAATTTGGGAAAGGTAAACCCAAACAATTCTGGGATGTTAATCCCAAATAACTCCAGAATGTTAAACCCAAACAATTTTGGGATGTTGAACCCAAACGAATTGGGAATGTTGAACCCAAAAAATTCCAGAAACATTAAACATAGAGAATTTGGGAATATCGAACACAAACAATTCCAGGAATATTGAATACAAACAATGTGGGAATATTGAACCCAAAAAATTCCAGGAATATTAAACCCAAAAATTTTGGGAATGTTAAACCCAAGGAATTTTGGGATGTTGAACCCAAACAATGTGGGATATTGAACCCAAAAAATTTGGGAATGTTAAACCCAACAATTTTGGGAATATTGAACCCAAAAAATTCTGGGATACCGAACCCAAACAATTTGGGAACATTAAACCCAAACAATTTGGGAATGTTGACCCCAAACGATTCCGGAATATTGAACCCAAAAAATTCTGGGATATTGAATCCAAACAATTTTGGGAATGTTGAGCTCAAACAATTCAGGGTTTATTGAACCCAAAAATATTGGGAATATTGAACCCAAAGAATTTGGGAACATTAAATCCAAACAATTCGGGAATGTTGAACCCAGAGAATTCCGGGATATTGAACCCAAATAATTCTGGGAATGTTGAACCCAAAGAATTTGGGAAAGCTAAACCCAAACAATTCCAGGATGTTGAACCCAAACGAATTGGGAATGTTGAACCCCAAAAATTCCAGAAACATTAAACGTAGAGAATTTGGGAATATCGAACACAATTCCAGGAATATTGAACCCAAAACATTTGGGAATGTAAAACCCAAATAATTCAGGAATATTTGAATAAAAAAAAAATTGGGAATGGTAAATCCAAACAATTTAGGAATTTTAAACCCAAAGAATTCTGGGATATTGAACCCAAATAATTCTGGGATATTGAACCCAAACGAATTGGGAATGTTGAACCCAAAAATTCCAGAAACATTAAACATAGAGAATTTGGGAATATCGAACACAAACAATTCCAGGAATATTGAATACAAACAATGTGGGAATATTGAACCCAAAAAATTTGGGAATGTTAAATCCAAACAATTCAGGAATGTTAAACCCCAAACAATTCTGGGATATTGAACCCAAAGAGTTCCAGGAATATTGAACCCAAAGAATTTGGGAATATTGAACCCAAACAATGTGGGAATGTTGAACCCAAATACTTACAGGAGTATTTGAATAAAAAATTTGGGAACATTAAATCAAAACAATTCCGGGATATTGAACCCAAAAAAATTGGGAGTGGTAAAACCCAACAATTTTGGCAATATTGAACCCAAAAATTCTGGGATACCAAAACCAAACGATTTGTGAACATTAAACCCAAACAATTTGGGAATGTTGACCCCAAATGATTCCGGAATATTGAACCCAAAAAATTCTGGGATATTGAATCCAAACAATGTGGGAATGTTGAGCTCAAACAATTCAGGGTTTATTGAACCCAAAAATATTGGGAATATTGAACCCAAAGAATTTGGGAACATTAAATCCAAACAATTCGGGAATGTTGAACCCAGAGAATTCCGGGATATTGAACCCAAATAATTCTGGGAATGTTGAACCCAAAGAATTTGGGAAAGCTAAACCCAAACAATTCCAGGATGTTGAACCCAAACGAATTTGGGAATGTTGAACCCCAAAAATTCCAGAAACATTAAACGTAGAGAATTTGGGAATATCGAACACAATTCCAGGAATATTGAACACAAAACATTTGGGAATGTAAAACCCAAATAATTCAGGAATATTTGAATAAAAAAAAAATTTGGGAATGGTAAATCCAAACAATTTGGGAATTTTAAACCCAAATAATTCTGGGATATTGAACCCAAATAATTTGGGAAAGGTAAACCCAAACAATTCTGGGATGTTAATCCCAAATAACTCCAGAATGTTAAACCCAAACAATTTTGGGATGTTGAACCCAAACGAATTGGGAATGTTGACCCCAAAAAATTCCAGAAACATTAAACATAGAGAATTTGGGAATATTGAACACAAACAATTCCGGGAATATTGAATACAAACAATGTGGGAATATTGAACCCAAAAAATTCCAGGAATATTAAACCCAAAAATTTTGGGAATGTTAAACCCAAGGAATTTTGGGATGTTGAACCCAAACAATGTGGGAATGTTGAACCCAAATACTTACAGGAATATTTGAATAAAAAAATTTGAGAACATTAAATCAAAATAATTCGGGAATGTTGAACCCAAGCAATTCCGGGATATTGAACCCAAAAAATTTGGGAATGTTAAACCCAACAATGTTGGGAATATTGAACCCAAAAAATTCTGGGATACCGAACCCAAACAATTTGGGAACATTAAACCCAAACAATTTGGGAATGTTGAACCCCAGCAATTCTGGGAATGTTAAACCCAAAGAATTCCGGGAATATTGAACCCAAATTATTCTGGGAATATTGAACCCAAAAAATTTGGGAATGTTAAAACCCAACAATTTTGGGAATATTGAACCCAAATAATTCTGGGATACCAAAACCAAATGATTTGGGAATGTTGAACCCAAATTATTCCAGGAATATTGAAACAAAAAAACGTGGGAATATTGAACCTCAAACAATTTTGGGAATATTGAACCCAAATAATTCTGGGATACTGAACCCAAATAATTCCAGGAATATTGAACCCAGTTAATTCTGGGAATGTTAAACCCGAAAAATTCTGGGAATACTGAACCCAAACAATTTGGGAATGTTGAACCCAAAACAATTTCGGGAATATTGAACCCAATTAATTTTGGGAATGTTGAACCCAAACAATTCGGGAATGTTGAACCCAACAAATCCCGGGAATGTCAAACCCCAACAATTCCAGGAATATCGAACACAAACAATTTAGGAATATTGAACCCAAATAATTCCAGGAATATTGAACCAAAAAAATTCCGGGAATACTGAACCCAAACAACTTGGGAATACTAAACCCAACAAATTCCGGGGATGTCAAACCCCAACAATTCCAGGAATTTCAAACCCCAGCGACTCCTCGGCACAGGAACTCCGGGATTTTCCCATTTTTCCCATTTTTCCCATTTTTTCCCCATTTCACAGGGAACATCCCGGCTCCGCTGCTGGTGCTGGCCGGCCCGGAGCAGGACGGGATCCTGCTGCGCTGCCTGGCCCATCGCCCTTTTCCCGAGGTGCAGCTGCTCTGGAAAACCGGGAACGGCGACAACCTGACGGGAATTCCCGTCGCCACGGAATCCGGGAACGCCGGCAGCGCGCTGCTGCTCCGGCCGGGATCCGGGAATTCCGCGTCCTGCTGGATCCGCGACGCTCGGATGAGCGCGGCGGCGGGATCGGCCGTGGTGATCGGCGGTGAGCGGCGGGAGATTGGGAATGGTGGAGCGGGAAATTTGGGAATGGTGGAGCGGGAAATTTGGGAATGTTGGAGTGGGAATCTGGGAATGTTGGACTTGGAGATTTGGGAATGGTGAACCGGGAAATTTGGGAAGGTTGGACTGGGAGATCTGGGAATGGTGAACTGGAAATTTGGGAACGGTGAACCGGGAAATTTGGGAATGTTGGAGTGGGAATCTGGGAATGTTGGACTTGGAGATTTGGGAATGGTGAACCGGGAAATTTGGGAAGGTTGGACTGGGAGATCTGGGAATGGTGAACTGGAAATTTGGGAATGTTGGACCAGGAAATTCTGGAATGGTGAACTGGAAATTCGGGAATGTTGGACTGGAAATTTGGGAATGTGGGACCAGAAATTTGGGAATGGTGGAGCGGAAAATTCAGGAATGGGGAACCAGAAAAATTGGGAATGGTGAACTGGAAATTTGGGAATGTGGGTCTGGAAATTCGGGAATGGTGAACCGGAAATCTGGGAATGTTGGATCCGAGTGATTTGGGGATGTTGGATGCAAAAAATTGGGAATGTTGAACCCAAAAAAATTTGGGATGTTGAACCCAAATAATGTGGGAATGTTGAAACTGAAAAGTTTGGGATGTTGAAACCAAATGTGTTGGGAATGTTGAACCCAAAAAATTAGGGAATGTTAAACCCAAAGAATTCTGGGAATGTTGAACCCAAAAAAATCCGGGAATGTTGAGCCTAAAGAATTCTGGGATATTGAACCCAAATAATTTGGAGATGTTGAACCCAAAAAATTTGGGAATTTTAAGCCCTAACAATTCTGGGATTTTGAATCCAAATGATTTTGGCAGATTGAACCCAAAAAATTTGGAAATGTTGCACTCAAACAATTCCGGGATATTGAATCCAAACAATTTGGGAATACTGAACCAGCAGAATTCCAAGGTTTCAGTGGGATAAGGGATCGGGTTTTCATTTTCTCTGGGTTTTTCCAGGTCTTTGAGCCACAGGAAACTCCTGAATTCTCCGGGATGAGTCTGGGATGGAATTTCCCAGTCTGGGGATGGAATTTCCCAGTCTGGGGAAATTCCCGTTTCAGGGATGGAATTTCCAGTTTGGGGATGGGAAATTCCCAGCTGAGGGATGTAAAAATTCCTGGTTGAGGGATGGAATTCCCAATTTAGGGATGCAAAATTCCTGATTTAGAGACCTGAAATTCCCAATTTAAAGATGTAAAATTTCCAATTCAGAGACGTGAAATTCCCAGTTTAGAGATGCAAAATTCCCACTTTTTAGATATGCAAAATTCCCAATTTAAGGATATAAAATTCCCAATTTAGGGATGTGAAATCCCCAATTTAGAGACCCAGCCACCCCACGATTCCATGGCCAACCCGACATTCCCGAATTTCCTTTCCCAGATGTTTTTTTCCCAACCACCTCCCCCTGGCTCCCAGCGTTCGTCATCCTCCTGACCTTCGGGATCTTCCTGGTGCTGGCAGCGGCTTACAAACTGCGGGGTGAGGCCGGCAATTCCGGCAATTCCGGGAATTCTGGGAATTCTGGGAATTCTGATCCTTTCTCTCCTCTCCTCTCCTCTCCTCTCCTCTCCTCTCCTCTCCTCTCCTCTCCTCTCCTCTCCTCTCCTCTCCTCTCCTCTCCTCTCCTCTCCTCTCCTCTCCTCTCCTCTCCTCTCCTCTCCTCTCCTCTCCTCTCCTCTCCTCTCCTCTCCTCTCCTCTCCTCTCCTCTCCTCTCCTCTCCTCTCCTCCCATTTCCATCCCCCTTTTCCCCCTTTTCCCCCTTTTCCCCCTTTTCCCCCTTTCCCCCCTTTCCTTTCTTTTCATTTCCCCTTTTCCCTTTTTTTCTCTTTTTTCCCCTTTTCCCCCTTTTTTCCCTTTTTCCCCCTTTTCCCTTTTCCCTTTCATTTCCCTTTTCCATTTCCTTTTCCCTTTTTCCCTTTTTTCCCTTTTTTCCCTTTTTTCCCTTTTCCCCCTTTTTTCCCTTTTCCCCCTTTCCATTCCTTTTTACCTTTTTCTACCTTTTCCCCCTTTATTCCCTTTTTTCCTCCTTTTTTTCCTTCTTTTCCCCTTTTCCCCATTTCCCCCCATTTTTCTCCTTGCCCCTTTCCTATCCCTTTTCCCTTTTCCCTTTTCCCACCTTTCCCCCTTTTCCCCCTTTTTCCCTTTTCTCCCCTCTTTCCTTTCCCTTTTCCGTTTCCTTTTCCCCTTTTCCCTTTTTTCCCTTTCCATTCCCTTTTACCTTTTTCTACCTTTTCCCCCTTTATTCCCTTTTTTCCTCGTTTTTTCCCTTCTTTTCCCCTTTCCCCATTTCCCCCATTTTTCCTCTTTTCCCCTTTCCTTTCCCTTTTTCCCCTTTTCCCCTTTTTCCACCTTTCCCCTCTTTTTCCCTTTTTTCCCCATTTTTTCCCTTTTCCCTTTCCCTTTTCCCCTTTTTCCCTCTCTTTTTCCTTTTTTTCCTTTCCACCCCTTTCTTCTCCCTTTGCCCTTTCCCTTTTTTCCCTTTTTTCCCCTTTTTCCCCTTTTTTTCCCATTTCCCCCCTTTTTTCCCTTCTTTTCCCCTTTCCCCCTTTTCCCATTTTTCCTCTCTTTTCCCATTTCCCTCCCTTTTCCCATTTTCCCCTTTTTTCCCATTTTTCCCCTTTTTTCCCATTTTTCCCTTTTCCTCCTCTCTTTCCCCATAATTTTTAGGATTTTTTGGGAAACACGAATTCCTTCAACCCCAAATCCCTGGAAAAAGAGCAAATTCCTTCCCAAACCTCACCGGGGAAAACTCCATTAGGAAATGATCATTAATTAATAATTAATTAATGAACTGTTAATGAACTTTCCCCTCTCCGTCTCTCCGCAGGGAACAATCGGATCATCGCTCGGGAAAGTGAGTGAAATTCCTTAATTAAAAATCCAATTAATTTCCTCTGGAAAAGATGGAATTTTGGCTAAGATCAACCATGGGAAATAATTTTGATTTTTTTAGGGTGGAAATTCCCCAAAAAATTGGGATCTGTTGGTTGTAAATGATGGGAAAATAAAACTGTCCTGGAAATAAAAATAGAAATCGAATGGGGAAATGAAAAAAGAGAGAAAATAAAAATTAAAAAAATATTGCAATAAAGATTAAATCAAAAAGTATAAAATGAATGTTTAAAAATAAATAGAAGTAAAATGAAATAATAAAATAATTTTTTAAAACCAAATAAAAATATAAAATAAATAAAATAAATTGATGAATAGAAAATCAATACATTAAATAAAATAACAATTAATTTAAAATTATAAATAATTAAAAATAAATAAAATAAAGATAAAACCTATAAAAATAAAATTAATTTTAAAAAATCAGTAAAATTTTTTAAATAAATAAAATATCTAATAAATAAATAAAATTAATTTTAAAAAAATAGATAAAAATTTAAAATAAATAAAATATAGAAAGAATAAATAAAATAAATTAGATTAAAAAATAAATTTATTGATTTTGTTAATAAATTACTAAAGAAACAAATATCAAATCAATAAGTGAGATATAAATACGAAAAAGTAAAAATTGATTCAATAAAATAACATATAAAATTAAAAATGAAATTAAAAAATATTTTAAAAAGACAACAAAAATTAATAAATACAAAATAAAATAAGATAATTAAAAATAAATAAAATAAATAAAATAAAAAAAATAACTCTGAAAAGAGAACAAAAAATCAGCTTTAAAATGAGATTTTCAGCTCTCCAGGAATTCTCAGTAATTCCCATTTCCTTTCTTTCTCATTCCCAGGAAAAGCTCAGCAGGAAATCCAGGAAGGTGAGAGAAAAAATGGATTTTCCCAAAAAACCCCAAAATCCACCCGAATTCCCAAATTCCCAGAAAATCCCACGGAAAATGACGGAAATTTGGGAATTGTTTTGGGTTTTGGTACAAAAAATGGGGAAAATGGGAATTTTTAACCTCTGATCCCAATTTCTTGCAGAGATCGAGGATCTCAAGGTGGAGCTGGGTAAGAGCTTAATTAATTAATTGATTCATTAATTATTAGCCTCTAATGAATTATTAGCCTCTAATTAATTGTTTTATTCTAATTATTTATTACTCTGATTAATTAGTTATTAGCCTTAAACCAATTATTTATTGTTTATTATATTTAATTTATAGTTTATCATTTACAATTCATAATTTATAATTTATTAGTTATTAGTTATATTTATTATTTATTTGTTTATTATTCATTATTCATTATTTATTATGTATTAATCACTATTAATCATTTATTGTTTATTTATTATTTCTTTTACTTGGACTAATTATTAGACTAAGCCTAATTATTGATTAGGCTAATTATTTTGGGGATTGAGAGAAATTATTTATTATTCTGAGACTAATTGTTTATTAGGCTCATTATAATTATTGATTAGACTCAGATAAAATGTTTATTCAAATTAGATTAATTATTCGACTCAGAGTAATTATTAGACCGAGACCAATTATTTATTAGACTTATTTATTTATTAGACTTGGATTAATAATTTATTATTATTTTAATAATCAATAATTATTGATTTATTAGACTAATTATTAGGCTTCAACTGATTTTTTTAATCAGACTTAGCCCAATTATTATTCATTAGACTCAGACTAATTATTTTTTAGTCTCAGAATAATTAGTAGAATAAGACTAATTATTCATTAGACTTAGACTATTTATTTTTTAGAATTGGATTAATTATTTGACTCTGATTAATTATCAATTAGATGCAGAATAATTGCTTATTAGACAGACTAATTATTAGACTAATTATTAGACTTAAACCAATTCTTTATTAGACTCAGACTAATTATTTATTAGACTTATTCTAATTATTTATTAGACTCTCATTAGTTATTTATCAGACTCAAGACAATTATTTATTATTTATTATTAGACTGAGATTAATTATTTATTAGAATAATTATTTATTAGAATAATTAATTATTTATTAGAATAATTCCAATTATTTATTAGACTCAGACTAGTTATCAGACAGACTAATTATTAGACTCACACTAATTACTTTTTAGATTAATTCTAATTATTAGCTTCCACCAATTATTTATTATTACCCTAATTAATTTATTATTAGGCAAATAGACTCATAATTGGACTAATTAATTAATTAGTAGAATGACGAATTAATTAATTAATTAACTATTAAATGCCGACTACATATTTATTAGGCTCAGACTAAGTATTTATTATTTAATATTTTATTTATTTTCTTTTTATTTTGTTTATTTTATTGTATTAATTAATTAATTAAATTATTAGACTCAGACTAATTATTAAGCTCAGACTAATTAAATTCTTTCCCTTAATCCCATTTTTAGCCTCAAAATTGACCCCAAATTTGGGGAATTTTCCTGATTTTTGTTCCTTTTTTTTCTTTTTCCAGAGGAAGTGACGGAAAAATTCCAGAAAGGTAAGAAATCCTCAAGTTTTCCTCCAAATCTTCGATTTTTGGGATAAAATCGAAATTTGCATTGATTAATTCCGTAATTAATTAATTCCCAGAGGGAATTTATAAATCTGGGATTATTGGTGGGAAAAGAACCCAAAAATTGGGATAATTTTGATTTTTCTTCTCCTTTATTCCAGGATGAATTAATATATTATGGATATAGAGAGCTCTAATTAAATATTCTAATTATCTCTAATAATGATATATTTTAGTTATTTATTAATATAAAAACCGAATAATTTCCATTCATTCCTACGAATTCCTATTAATTTTTCTTCTATTCT
This sequence comes from Entomyzon cyanotis, assembly GCA_024500445.1. Lineage (NCBI taxonomy): Eukaryota > Metazoa > Chordata > Aves > Passeriformes > Meliphagidae > Entomyzon > Entomyzon cyanotis. The sequence goes on from JAKEPQ010000997.1 coordinate 431,553, forward strand.
ATTAATTCCTATGAATTCCTATTAATTCCTAATAATTCCTAATAATTCCTACTAATTTCTATTAATCGATTCCCCAAATTAATTTATTTATATTAAATATTTTACATAAATATCGAAACACAATGAATAATATAATATATAATTTAACGATAATAAAATAATTAATGCTAATCATGCTACTAATGCTAATTATTCTGTTGGCTATAATTCTATTATACACTGATACGAATTATTAATTTATATTAATTAATATAATTTCTTAATTATACTAGTAGAATTATAGTCTTAATTGTCAAAGTCTAAGGAAATAATTCTATATATTTAAATTATTTATCTATATTTAAATTATAAATTATAATTTAATAAAATTTCCTATTTACATTATTATTAATATTAAAATTTCTTACTTATATTATTACAATTATATAACTGTCAATAATAAAATTGTTAATAATAAAATAATTTTAAATCAATATAAAATTGCTGATACGCTATTACAATTAATTTTATATTATTAAATATATCTCTACCCAAATATAGAAAATAAATCCTGAAAATTTCCCAGAATTTTCCCAAAATTTTCCCAATTTCCCAAATCCTGACTGAATTTTTTTTTCCTTTGCAGAGAACCAGGAGATGGTGAAGAAAATCGGTGAGGAAATTCCGGGAATTCCGGGAATTTGGGGAATTCTGGGAATTTTGGGAAATTTGGGAATTTTGGGAAATTTGGGAAATTTGGGAATTTTGGGAATTTCAATTTTTTGGGAGCTCAGGGAAAAACGTTTGGAATTGAAATGGGATTGTTTGGAGGGTGGGACAGGTGAGGGACAGGTGAGGGACAGGTGAGGGACAGGTGAGGGACAGGTGACACCTGGGACAGGTGAGGGACAGGTGAGGGACAGGTGACACCTGGGACAGGTGACAAAGGTAACATGGGCACACCTGGAAAGGTGACAGGAGGACAGGTGGCACAGGTGATAACACAGGTGACACACACAGGTGACACACACAGGTGACACAGGTGACAGACAGAGGGGACACAGGTGTCTCACACCTGCACGAGTGACACAGGTGAGACTGGTGACACACACAGGTGAGACAGGTGACACACGCAGGGGACACCCAGGGGACACAGGTGATGCACACAGGTGTCCCACACCTGCCCAGGTGACACTGGTGACACACAAAGGTGTCACACACATAGGTCAGACACCTTTCCAGGTGACACAGGTGACACACCCAGGTGACACAGGTGTCAGACAGGTGTCACACACAGGTGTCAGACAGGTGTCACACACAGGTGTCACACGGGTGTCAGACACCTGTCCAGGTGACACTGGTGACACACCCAGGTGACACACAGTTGTCACACACAGTTGTTGACACACACAGGTGTCACAGGTGTCACACACAGGTGTCACACACAGGTATCACACAGAGGTGTCACACACGTGTCACCCAGGTGTCTCACAACTGCCCAGGTGACACAGACAGGTGTGACACACACAGGTGTCACACAGGTGACACAGGTGCCCCACACCTGCCCAGGTGACACAGGTGTCACACAGAGGTACCACCCAGGTGTCCCACACCTGCCCAGGTGTCACAAATGACACATACAGGTGACACAGGTGACACACAGGTGACACAGGTGACACACAGGTGGCACACCTGACACAGGTGACACACACAGGTGTCATACACCTGCCCAGGTGACACACAGGTGTCACACATGACACAGGTGTCACACAGGAATCACAGGTGACACAGGTGACATACACAGGTATCACACACAGGTGTCACACATAGGTGACACAGACAAGTGTGACACACAGGTAACACACGGGTGTCCCACCCCTGCCCAGGTGACACACAGGTGTCACACACAGGTGTCCCCCAGGTCTCACACCTGCCCAGGTGTCACAAATGACACATACAGGTGACACACAGGTGTCACACCTGCCCAGGTGACACAGATGACACACACAGGTGTCACCCAGGTGTCACACCTGCCCAGGTGTCACAGGTGTCACACACAGGTGACACAGGTGTCCTATACTTGCTCAGGTGTCACACACAGGTATCACGGGTGACACAGGTGTCACACACAGGTGACACAGGTGTCCCACACCTGCCCAGGTGTCACAAATGACACACACAGGTGTCACACGGGTGTCACACCCAGGTATCACAGGTGACACAGGTGACACCCAGGTGTCCCACCTGCCCAGGTGTCACACACAGGTATCACAGGTGACACAGGTGTCACACAGGTGTTCCCCAGGTGTCCCACCTGCCCAGGTGTCACACACAGGTATCACAGGTGACACAGGAGTCACACAGGTGTCCCCCAGGTGTCACACCTGCCCAGGTGTCACACCCAGGTATCACAGGTGACACAGATGTCACACAGGTGTCCCCCAGGTGTCACACCTGCCCAGGTGTCACACCCAGGTATCACAGGTGACACAGGTGTCACACAGGTGTCACACAGGTGTCACACCTGCCCAGGTGTCACACCCAGGTATCACAGGTGACACAGGTGTCACACAGGTGTCACACAGGTGTCACACCTGCCCAGGTGTCCCGGCTCAGCACACTGACGGATTTTGGGATTTCTCTCTCTCCAGAGCACATCCAGGCCCAGCTGGGTGAGTGAGCCTCTCTCTGAGCAGATGCAAATGAGCTAATTAGCGTTAATTAGCGCTAATGAGTGGTAATTGGTGCTGCTTTCCACACAGATTTCCGACGCGCTCAGAGCCATGCAGGTGAGTCTGAACCTCTTCCTCTTCCTCTTCCTCTTCCCCTTCCCCTTCCCCTTCCTCTTCCTTCTTCTCTTTTTCCTATTTTTCCTCCTTCTGCTCTTCCTCCTCCTTCTCCTTCTTTCTTCTCCTCTTCCTTCTCTTCCTTCTCTTCCTTCTCTTCCTCATCTTCCTCCTCCCTCCTGTCCTCTCCTTTTTCCTCTTCCTCTTCCTCTTCCTCTTCCTCTTCCTCTTCCTCCTCCCCCTCCTCCTCCCCCTCCCCCTCCCCCCCCCCCCCCCCCCTCCTCCTCCATCTCCTCTTCTTCCTCCTCCTGTTTCTCCTTCATCTTCTTTCCCTGATCTTCCTCTTCTTTCTCCTTTTCTTTCTCCTCCTCCTTCTCTTTCTCATCCTCCTCCTCCTTCTCCTTCTCCCCCTTCTATTCCTCTTCCTCTTCCTCTTCCTCTTCCTCTTCCTCTTCCTCTTCCTCTTCCTCTTCCTCTTCCTCCTTCTCCTCCTTCTCCTCCTTCTCCTCCTTCTCCTCCTTCTCCTCCTTCTTCCTCTTTTTCCACTTCTTTTCCTTTTCCTCCCCTTCCTCCTCCTCTTCCTTTTCCTCCTTCTGTTCTTCCTCCTCCTCTTCCTCCTATTTCTCCTCCATTTCCTCTTCTTCCTCCTCCTCCTCCTTCTTTTCCTGTTTCTCCTCATCCTCTTCCTCCTCTTGTTCTTCCTCATCCTCCTTCTCCTCCTCCTCATCTTCTTTCTCCTCCTTTTCCTCCTCCATCTCCTTTCCTCTTCCTCTTCCTCTTCCTCTTCCACTTCCACTTCCACTTCCACTTCCTCCTCTTCCCCCTCCTCCTCCAACTTTCCCCATATTTCCCCAAAACACAGAACTTCTCATTCTGTAATTTTTCTTGATTTTGCACATTCCATGGGAAAAACCCAACTCTTCCATAAATTGATATCTGATTCTATCAATGGATATAAACCGATATAAACTGATGTGACTGTTCCATAAATCAATATAAAATTCTATCAATGGATATAAATCGATGTAACTATTCCATAAATTGATATCAAATGGATATAAAATTATATAAATTGGTGCAACTATTCCATAAATCGATATCAAATTCCATAAATCAATATCAAATTCTATCAATGGATATAAACCAATATAAATCAATGTAACTATTCCATAAATCAATATAAAATTCCAGCAATGGATATAAAATTATATAAACTGGTGTAACTATTCCATAAATCAATATCAATCAAATGGATATAAACCAATATAAATTGATGTAACTATTCCATAAATTGATATAAAACTCTAGAACTGGATAAAAATCGATATAAATTGATCTAAATATTCCATAAATTGATATAAAATGGGTATAAAATTATATAAATGGATGTAACTCTTCCATAAATCAATATTGAATTCTGTCAATAGATATAAACTGATATAAATTGGTGTAACTATTCAATAAATTGATATCAAATTCGATCAATGCATATAAATGAATATAAATTGATATAAAATTCTATCAATGGATATAAACCAATACTAATTGATGTAGCTGTTTCATAAACCGATATTAAATTCTATCAGTAGATATCAAACTATATAAATTGATGTAACTATTATATAAATCAATATCAAATTCCATAAATTGATACCAAATGGATATAAACCAATATAATTCGATGTAACTATTTGATAAATTTATATCAAATTATATCAATGGATATAAACTGATATAAATCAATGTAACTATTCCATAAATCGATATCAAACTCTATCGATGGATATCAAATAGAACATCAATCAATATAAAATTATTTCCCGCCATACCAATCCCGTTTTCCCTCCTCCCCAGTTCCGCTGACGCTGGACAACGACTGCAAACATCCCGACGTGACGATCCAGGGAAAATCCCGAATCCTCTGCGCCAATCCCCGATCCCAAAAAAATCCCCAATCCCAAAATCATCCCCAGTCCCAAAATCCCGAATCCCAAAATCCCGAATCCCAAAATCCCCAATCTCCAAATCCCCAATCCCAAAATCCCGAATCCCAAAATCCCCAATCTCCAAATCCCCAATCCCAAAATCCCCAATCCCAAAATCCCCAATCTCCAAATCCCCAATCCCAAAATCCCCAATCTCCAAATCCCGAATCCCAAAATCCCGATTCCCAAAATCCCCAATCCCAAAATCCCGATTCCCAAAATCCCGATTCCCAAAATCCCGAACCCCAAATCCCCGAATCCCAAAACCCCAACCCCTTGTTCGCGGTGGCCACGGAAGGTTTTTCCGGCGGGAAGCACTACTGGGAGGTGGAGGTTGGCGGCGGATCCGGCTGGCGGCTGGGCGTGCTGGGCGCCGAAACCCGGGAGCACCTGCGGAATTCCGGGATGGGATTCCCGCGGGAGAAGGCGCCGGGGCTGGAGTATTCCCAGCGGGAATTCCGGCTGAGCGGAGGGAAGGTGGAGAGGAATTCCGGGAGGTGCAGGGTGGTTGGGGTTTTCCTGGATCAGAAATCCCAGGAATCCCCAAAATCCCAGAAATCCCAGGAATTCCAGGAATTCTGCTCTCTTTCCTTCTTCGACGTGGAGGAGAAGAAACTCCTGGGATTCGTCGATGTGAAGATTCCCGGGAATCTCTTCCCGTTTTTCTGCCCCGGAACTGATGGGAATTCCCTGGGAATTCGCCCGGTGGCGATTAATTAATTGGCGACGGGCGTGATTAATTAATTAATTAATAATAAAGCCACTAATAATCAATTAGTCCTTTATTATTATTCAATGATAAATAAATACTAAATTAATAATTGGTAAGTAATTCTTAGTGGCGTTATCAATAAATTGGAATTATCAATAAACTAGGAGCTGCGTCATAAATAAATTATTAATGATACATAAATTAATTTACAGTGACGTTGTTAATAAATTATTAGTGATCTATGAATCAATTGATAGTGAGCTTATTGATAAATTATGAGCAATACATAAATTAATTAATTGTGACATTATTAATATAAAATTGATTCCAGAAATCGATAAATAAATAAATAATTAGTGACATAATTATCGTGCAAATCCAATAGTTTGTTTATCAATTACTGAAATATTGGAATTAATTCAGGTTTATGTTAAAGAAACGTTCCCCCCCCCCCCCCCACCCCACGCCAGTGGGAAAATTTTTTAACAACCCCGGGGCGGGGGGACGGTGGTTTTCACCGTTTAAAATCCTTTCCCAGCCCCCCCCCGCCCCCCCGCCCCGCGCCCGGCCCCCGGTCCGGGTGCAAAGCGCGAGGGGGGTCCAAACAGGAAGCCGCCCCCGCCCCCACCCGCCACCCCCCCCGGGGGAAGTTTTCAAACACCCTCCGCGTTTGCCCCCCCTTTCTTTCGGGCAAAACCAACGATAGGGGTAATTACTAACATCAATCCAAGACTTCCCCCCATCCACCTAAGCCCACCCTAACCTTCTACAACCACACCTATATATACACTATATACATACATACACTATACTATATACTATATACCTATACTATATACACACCTATATACACTAACTGTACAAATATTCTTCGTAAACGGTTGCCCTCAACCTTCGCCCCCTAAAATTAAATTTCCCGGGCCTGTTTTTTCCCTTCCGCTACCACCAACCCTCCCGAGCAAACCTTTGTCTTGCGATCCAGACTTTTCCAACGCCCCCCCCCTCCCGTGTGGCCGGGCCCTTGATGGGCCCTTTGAACCGGTGCCCGCAAAGTCTCCCATTTTTATAAGTTCCCCACCCGTGCCTTTAGGGTTTTTTAACAGCTTTACCTCTATTTTGCCGCGCGAGGGAGTGTACCCCCTCAATGCCTTCCCTAGCCCAGGTGTTTATGCTATTTTTAAAAGCCCTGTCGACCAACCAGGTACCGCCCCACAGGCTGGTTTTCGGCCCGGGGGTTCGCGTGGGAGCCGGGTGGTTTCCAACCACCCGGCACCGTGGCCGCCAGTTTGGCGGTGTACAACGCCCCCCCACTATTTTAGCCCCCCCACCTCCGTTTCCCCGGTGGCCCCCCAGTACCGCCTACCACCCCGCCCACTGAGGGGCCCGCCCTGAGGCCAGGCATCAGGGCCCATCATAAATAAATCCCCTTAGCGCCAATCCAAGTCTACCTGGCCCTTATCTTTGCAGCCGTCACCGTTCTTGTTTCGTGCCCTCTAGCCACCTGGGGACAGGCCCCCGCCTTCCATATCCTCTACCCCTACTTCTTTCCACTCTTCAGCTGCTCAAATTGGTTTTCCCTTACCTTGCCAACTAGCCTTTTTTACTTTTCCAGCCAACCCCATAGAGCTTGGCTACCATCCATGAATCAGTGTAAAGGTAGGTTTGGCTATTTTTCTCTTTCAGCAAGTCCAGGCTAACGAACGGCTTTGAGCTCAGCAATTGGCTCCATCTACCCTCTTCTTCTCTAGCTTCTGCAACCTGTCGGTGGGCCCACACAGCTGCTTCCATTTTCGTTTCGCCCTACAAGATGACAGGAACCATCAGTGAAAAGAGCATAGCTTTGTTGTTGTAGGGTTCCTTCTTCTCTTCCTCAAAATTTTCCCTTTTTATTTTCCAAACCGTGCATTTGGTAGCTGGCGTAGGGAGAAACGGGGTGTTCTGCCATTACTCTGAGCTCCTGATGTTAATTTTTTTCTGTTGGGGGAGTTGATTCAGACCCTCTGTAGCCAGTTCAGGCACAATTGCAAACCCCCCAGTAGTAAAGCTTACTGTCCTCCGAAAATCTGTTGATGGGTAAGAGTGGGCCCCAGGAAATTTTTGGGGTCAGGTAGAGGAATGATGGGTTCTAAAAGCATCAAGTTTTTTTGTTGGTTGGGGGGTGGGTTTTTTGATACCAACCTTTCCCTCCTCCTAAAATTCTTTTGTTTCTTTTTATACAAACAGAATTATTTTTCCTTTAATATTTGTCCATTATAAATTTTCCAAATCCCCTAACCTTAAAAGTTGGGAATAAAATGAAATATTTTTTTATTATTTCGGTTTAGATATCATTATTTTTAGTTTTGAATGTAAAGAAGTTGAATTTTGAGTTAGTTTGGAATGAAGTTAGGATGTTTATTTTGTTTTCCCTTTAGGGTTATGATTTTTGCATAAAGGTGTTCAATTGTTTTATTCTGTTTAAATTATTGTTTTGTTTTGAAATATTTTGGGAGATAAAAATATACTTTTTTTTATTTTTTTGTTTAAATAGAAAATCATAATTATGTGTTCAATAAAATCGATTTTTGTTGTGCATATAAAAATATTTTCCTCTTATCAGCTAAATGTTTGTTAGAGTTCTTCAAAATAAATGTTGGTAAGATTCCTTCTGGTGAGTTTTGAGTTTGCCCCCTTCAATTAATAGGAAAGTAGTGGTTGCTCACCTGTTCATGTTTTCTATAAAAATAAAATGTGGGGATATATTTAAGTGAAGTTGGTTAAAATTGATTGTATGAGTTTGGGAAGGGTTTTAATTTTTATGAGTTTTCATGATTCTTTCTATCTGATTTTCTAGTTTTGAGATTTGTTTAAGAGATTTTGTATTGGAAAATTGAAGGGTTTTGTTATATAGAATTTTTAATAAAATATTGATATTTAGGTTTAATAATAATTTATTATTGGGTATAATGGATTGGTTTGTATGTTTGGAAGAAATTTTAAATTTTCTAGTAATTTTTTATGGTTTAGGGGTTTGTTGAAAAGATGGGAAATTTCCCTCGAGTTATATTTAGAGGAATTAAATCTTCTAACCCCTGGGAGGTGCCTCTTTGGTGAAAGAGATAAGAGAAGGGGAAAAAAAAAAAAAAGAATAAAATACATAAGTTGAGAATTTGGAGGAGGTGGGGAAAAGTTTTAAAAAAGGTTTTTTGTGGTGTAGTTAAAGAGAAAATAAATTTTTTTGAAGAAGTAGGGGAGTTAAAATAAAAAATAACTCAAAGTAAATCTGGAACTAATTAATTAAAACTATAATGTAAATCTGTTAATTGATTAATGAATAAGTGGATCGATCAATTGGATAATTAATTCATAATTAGTGATAATATATTAATTGGTGATGTAATAATAATGTAAATCTAACAATAATTAATATATTGATTAGTAAATTAACAGAATAAATTAATTTAGATTTACACGAAATTGACGTAAATCTGAAATTAGTTAATTAAATCTATAATGGAAATCTATTAATTGGTTAATGAATGAATGAATCAATCAATCGAGTAGTTCATTAATAATTAGGGATAATAAATTGGTGACGTAATTATAATGTAAATGATTGATTTATTAGTTAATAAATTTATCAATTAATAGATTAAGTTATTTTGTATTTACATTAAATAAATCAATATGAATCTAAAATGAATTAATTAAATCTATAATGTAAATCTATTCACTGATTAATTAATTAATTAATAATCAGGGAGAGCACAGGGAGAAATAAAAAACTGTTGAATTTCAAAAGTTCCCAAAAGGACTTTTTAGGGATTCAGGAATTCTGTAAAACCCCAAACTGCTAAATATTCCCATTTAATTCCCATTTAATTCCCACTTTATTCCCACTTCATTCCCATTTTATTCCCATTTAATTTCCATTTTATTCCCCCTTCATTCCCATTTAATTCCCATTTTATTTCCATTTCATTCCCATTTAATTCCCATTTTTCCCCTGTTCTCTGTGGATAAATCCCAAATTTCTCAGGATTTGTTACATTTGTTGGATGTTTGGTTTGGAACAATAAAACAATTGGAAAAATTCTCTGCTGTGTTGTGAATATCTGGAATTTTCTAAATTTTTTCCTAATTATTTTCTCTTCTCAGTTCTAATTATTTATATTTATTATGCTAATTATTATCCATTGTTATTCCAATTATTTTCTATATTCTGATTATTTTTTCTTTTGTATTTGAATTATTTTCTCTTGTATATTCAAATTATTTCATCTTCTCTAAACTAATTTTCTCTTCTAAATGCTAATTATTTGTATTTATTAGTTTAATTATTTTCCTTTAAAAATTCTAATTATTTTCTATATCGTTTTATATTTATCATTTAATTATTTTCTCATTTTTAAAAATTATTTGCTCTTCTAAATTCTAATTATTTTATATTTAACATTTTAATTACTTTCCAGATTTTATCCAAATTATTTCCTTTTCTAAATTGTAATTTGTATATTTATCAATATTTATTAATTCTAATTATTTATAGTTAATGATTTAATTATAATCCCTTTTAATTCTAATTATTTTGTATTTAATATCCCAATTATTTCATCTCTGACATTCCAAATATTATCTTTTACACCCAAGTTCCTTTCTCTTTATATTCCAATTTTTCCCTTTTCAACATTCCAATAATTTCCCTTTTCCCATTTTTTTTCCAATCCCAAAGGATTTTGTGGTCAAATTCCATCTTTTTAGGAATTTTTAGGGGAAAAAATTGAATTTTTGGTCTTTTTTTTCCACCCAAAACCTAATCTGGGAATCCAAGGAGAGAATTCACCCAAAAATTTGGGGAAAATTCCCATTTCTAGGGTGGTTTTTGGGGTTTTGGGGTTTTTTGTTTGGTTGGTGGGTTTTTGGGTTTTTGGGTTTTTGGGTTTTAAGTTTTGTATTTTTGGTTTTTTGATTTTTTGGTTTTTGGTTTTTTGGATTTTTTGGGTTTTTTTTTTCCTTTGATTTTTGGGTTTTGGGTCTTTTAGGTTTTCTGGTTTTTAGTTTTTTGGGTTTTGGTTTTTGGTTTTTTTTTTATTTTTTTTGTTTTGGTTTTTGGTTTTTTTGGGTTTTGGTTTATTTATTTATTTATTTATTTGGTTCTGGTTTTCTGGGTTTTTTTTGGGTTTTGTTTGTTTTTCAGATTTTCGGGTTTTGGGTCATTTTGGGGTTTTGGTTTTGTGATTTTTTGGATTTTGGTTTTGGGGTTTTTTTTTGCTTGTGGGTTTTTTGTATTTTGTGGGGTTTTTTGGTTTTCGGGGAGTTTTAAAATTTTTTTTTGTTTTGTTTTGTTTTGTTTTGTTTTGTTTTTTTCTGGTTTTGGAATTCTTTTCCTTTTATTAAAATGGAATTTCCGTGGACAATTCCAGGCTGAATCCATTAAAAAAAATTCCCTAAAAACATTCCAGGTAAAAAACAATTCCCAAACACATTCCTGGATGTGATGGAAGGACAAAGGGTGGAAAAAACAGGAATTCCCAAAGGAAATTCGGGAATTTTCAGCCTGGAGAGATCCAGTGACCCCAAACTGGGATTTGGGACAGAAATCTGGGAATTGATCCTGCTGGAAAAATGGGAAATTCGGGCGGAATTTGGAAAAAAATCAGGAAAAATTTGGGAAAAAATTGGGAGAAATTTGGAAAAAAATCGGGAAAAGTTTGGGAAAAAATTGGGAGAAATTTGGAAAAAAATCGGGAAAAGTTTGGGAAAAAATCGGGAAAACTTGGGAAAAAATGGTGAAACATTTGGGAAAAAATTGGGAAAAATTTGGGGAAAAATTTGAGGCTGGGATGGAATTCCCGGTGAATTTTAGGATTCCCCAATCCCTGGAAATCCCCGAGGTTGGGTTGGGAGGGAATCCTGGGAAACCTGGGAATTCCCAAATTCGGAATTCCCAAATCGGGATCCCGTGGAATCCAATGGGATATTCAAATTATTTCATCTTCTCTAAACTAAATTTTCTGTTCTAAATGTTAATTATTTGTATTTAACATTCCAATTATTTTCTCGTTTTTAAAAATGATTTGCTCTTCTAAATTCTAATTATTATCCATTTAATATTTTAATTATTTTCCAACGTTTATTCCAATTCGAATTATTTATATTTTAATTATTATCCATTTTAATTCGAATTCTTTTATTTTCTAAATTCCGATTATTTCCATTCCCGCGATTCCGCGATTCCATGATTTCCTGTTGTCTGGAATTAACCCGGAATTGGATTTTTATGGCAGCAATTCCCGTTTTATGTGGATTAATCATCAACCCAGAATTCCCTTTTTTTCCATGTGAAAATCCATCCTGCAGAACACCTGGAATTACCTTTGCCCAGGTAAGGATTCCCAAATCCCGCGAAAATTCCCAATTATCCCATTTTTGGGCAAATCCTGGAAGCGTTGGAGGAAAATTCCGTGGGATTTTTTGGGGGGAAAATTGGGAATTTCTTCGTTTCGCTTTCCTTCCCAACCTCTTTGGTTTTCCGTGGGATACAACAACAACAAAAAAAAAGTTTTTTTTTCCTCATTTCCAGCTGAAAAGTGGGAAAATGAGTTTTTCCTCTGAGCTGGATGGAATTTTGTGTGAATTATTGTCCTTAAAATTCCCCAAAATCCCTTTGGGGATTTTCTGCTGTCATGGATTTTCTGCTGTTCTGTCAAAAATTTGGGGGAAAAACTCATGGAATTCATTAATTTTTTTTTTTTTTTTTTGGAAAGGGGAAATATATTCCTTATAAGGGAAAGTATTTCTTATAATGGAAAGTATTTCTTATAATGGAAAATATTCCTAAAAAATGGAAAATATTCCAAATAATTCAACAATAAAACGTGGAAATTCTCCTTACGGAATCAACCTCAATTCCCAGGAATATCCAGACCTTAATCCGGGATTTTTCTCCTCAAAAATCGTGGGAAACAATTCCTGGCAAAGCTCTGGGGAATTTTTTGGGTGAAAAAAAGTAATTTTCTCCTCATTTCCAGGGAATCTCAGCTGGTTTGGGAATTCCAAATTATTCCAGAGTGAGAATTGGGTTGGAAAATCCATTTTCCCTTATTTGGACATTGGTGGGAATTGGAGAGAAATTTGGGATTTTTTACGGTGAAAGGCAAGAAAAAATTCCCCAAAATCCAACAAAATCGAGTGAAATCCATCAGATTTTGGGAAAATCTCTCTTCCCTCATCCTCCTCTTCCTGGAAAACAATTCCTGCATCTCCCCAGTGGGATTTTCCGGAATAATTCCGATGTTTTATTTGGAATAAATCCATTGTGATAAAATCCAAATTTTGGCTTTTTTCCATCCAGGGTGGATCCTGGAATTTTTTTATCATGGAATTTTTTATCGCAGATTTTTTTTATTCTGGAATTTTTTATTCCATGAATTTTTTATCCTGGAATTTTTTATCTCAAAAATTTTTATCCTTGAATTTTTTATCCTGGAATTTTTTACCCCGGAATATTTATCCCAGAATTTTTTATTCTGGAATTTTTTATCTTGAAGGTTTTTATCCTGGAATTTTTTATTCTGGAATTATTTACTCTGGAATTTTTTATTCTGGAGTTTTTTATCCTGGAATTTTTAATCTCAGAATTCTTTTCTTTATCCCAAGGAATGTCAGTGCTGATCCCAATCCTGTTGGCTCTGCTGATATTCCCAGAAATCCAAGGTGAGTGAATTTACATCATTGGGGTTATCAAATTATATCAAATTATATCAAATTATATCAAATTATATCAAATTATATCAAATTATATCAAATTATATCAAATCCCGATTATCCGCAAATATTTGGTTTGTTGTGATTAAATTCCGTGGGGTTTTCCTCCTTCCCAGGAATGTCAGGAATGACATTTAAAACAGATTTAAATTCAGAATTTAAAAAAATTTGAAAATTGATACATTTGAAATTTATGATTTAAATGTATAATTAAATTTATAATTTAAAATTTATAATTTAAGATTTAAATCCGCCGATTTTAAATTTAAGCTTTCAAATTGAAACTCCGAAACTTGACATTTAAACATTCAAATTGAAATTTTAAAATCCTAATTTCAGCTTTAAAAATTTAAATTTAGACTTTGAAATGAAACTAAGTTTTCTAATTTCAAATGAATGTTGAAGTTTTAAAAAACTGAATTTAAAACCTCAAATTTAAATTTAAAAATAAATTTGAAAATTTTAATTTAAAAATTGACTTTGAACACTTAAAATTTTAAATCTCAACTTTCCGCTTGAAATTCAGAATTTAAAACTCAAATTTTAATCTTTCCAGCTTAAAATCAAAACATTTCAAGATCCCTAAATCCTAAATTCCCACCCCAAAGCCAAATCTAGGCTCCAAACTCCATGGAAATCCTGAAATTTGGGGTTTTTTGGGATCACATTCCCTGTTTCCCTCTCCTGGAATTCCCCCTGGGCTCCAACCTGAGCGGAAATCGTGGAATTTGGGGGTTTTCTGGTTTTTTCCCTGCGGAAATTGTGGAATTTGGGGTTTTTTTGGGGATCACATTCCCCACTTCCCACACCCAGAATTCACCCCTGTCTCTAACCTCCATGGAAATCCCGGAATTCGGGTTTTTTTGGATCACATTCCCGGTTTTCCACACCTGGAATTCACCCCTGGTTCCAACCTCCGTGGAAATTGTGGAATTTGGGGGTTTTTTTGTTTTTTCTGCAGAAATTGCAGAATTTGGGGTGGTTTTGGGATCACATTCCCCATTTCCCACCTCTGGAATTTGCTCCAAACTCCAACTTCCATGGAAATAATGGAATTTGGGGGTTTTGGGATCACATTCTCCCTTTCCCACACCTGGAAATCACCCCAGGCTCAAACCTCAGTGGAAATCATGGAATTTGGGGTTTTTTTTGGGATCATGGCCTGATTCCCTGTTTCCCATCCCCGAAATTCACCCTGGGCTCCAACCTCAGCAGAAGTCATGGAATTTTGGGTTTTTTTGTTTTCTCCAGCAGAAATTGCGGAATTTGGGGGTTTTTTGGGATCACATTCCCATTTCCCACACCCAGAACTCACCCCATGTTCCAACCTCAGCGGAAATCCCAGAATTTGGGTTTTTTAAATCACATTCCCTGTTTTCCACACACAGAATTCTCCCCAGGCTCCAACCTCCGTGGAAATCATGGAATTTGGGGTTTTTTTGGGATTGCAACCCCATTTCTTGTTTCCTACACCCAGAATTAACCCTGGGCTCGAACCTCTGCGGAAATTGTGGAATCTGGGGGAATTTTGGGATCACATTCCCGTTTCCCACACCTGGAATTCACCCCAGGCTCAAACCTCTGTGGAAATCTTGGAATTTGTGTTTTTTGGGGATCGCATTCCCTGTTTTCAGCACCTGGAGTTCACTCTGGGCTAAAATCTTGGCAGAAATTGGAATTTGGGGTTTTTTGGGATCACATTCCCTGTTTCCCACAGGTCAATTCCATCTCCGTTCCCCCGAGGACGTCGTCCTCCAGGCCGCGGGATCCGACGCCATCCTTCCCTGCTCCCTCTCCGCTCCCGCAATTCCCGTTTCCCTCTCCCTCCGATGGTTCCTCCTGCGGGGTTGGGAACGGCGGGAAATCCTCTCCTTCCGGGACGGGAATGGGACGGAAAATCCCGGGAAAGGTTACGAGGGCAGAGCGATGATTTCCGCGGATTTGGTCAGGGTTGGGAATCTCTCCCTGAAGCTCCGGAGTCTCCGGGTTTGGGATAAAGGGAAATACGTTTGCCGGGTGGAGTATTCCCGCTGGAACGCCGAGGCCTTCGTGGAGCTGGATGTGATTGGTTAGTGCCGCGGGAATTGGGGAATTGGGGAAATCGATTGGTGGGAAATCGGGAATTTGGGGATTTGGGAAATTGGGAATTCGGGAATTCAGAAATTTGGGGAATTCGGGAAACAGGGAATTCGAGAATTCAGAAATTTGGGAATTCGGGAAAGAGGGAATTCGAGAATTCAGGAATTAGGAAATTCAGGAATTTGGGAATTTGAGAAATCAGGAATTCAGGAACTCGGGAATTCAGGAATTTGGGAAATTGGGAACTCAGGAATTCAGGAATTTGGGAATTTGGGAAATCAGGAATTCAGGAACACAGGAATTCAGGAACTTGGGAATTAGGGAATTCTGGAATTTGGGAATTTGGGAAATTGGGACTTCAGGAACTCGGGAATCGGGGGATGGGAATTTGGGAATTCAGGAACTTGGGAATTGGGGAATTCAGGAATTTGGGAATTCAGGAATTTGGGAATGAGCCAGAACTTTTCATCCTCCTCCCACCCTGGCGTTTGGAATTCCACGTGGTTGGAATTCTTACAATTCCATAGATCCAGTTTATCCCGATCCCTCTGGGATCTTCCCGTTTTTTCTCAACTCGGCATCATCCAGGTGCCTTTGATCTCATCCTAACCATGGATAAAGGGTTTTGGTGGGATCATTCCCGATGGGATTGTTCCAAATGGGATCATTCTGAATGGGACCAGTCCAAATAGGATCATTCCCAATGGGATCATTCCAAACAGGATCATTCCCAATGGGATCATTCCAAATAGGATCATTCCAAATGGGATCATTCCCAATGGGATCATTCCAAATGGGATAATTCCCAATGGACTCATTCTGAACAGGATCATTCCAAACAGAATCAGTCCCAATGGGATCATTCCCAATGGGATCATTCCCAACAGGATCATTCCAAAAGGATCATTCCCAGCTCCTCCTCATTCCAACATCCATAAAACCTCCCTTATGACTTCCATAAAAATCCCGATCCCGGTCTTCCCACCAATTCCCAATCCCATAAACTCATCCCTGCCTTTCCTCCTTGTCCCTCAGCTCCATTCCAAAGTTTCCCGGTGAGTTCTCCGGTGGTCGGGATGGTGGGAAGGGATGTCCTCCTGCCCTGCCTGTTCTCCCTGGATCCCACCGGGAATTCCGCCAGGAATTTCACGGTGCGCTGGGAACTCCTCGGCTCCTCCGAGCTGATCCACGAGTTTTCCCAGGACGGGGGAATCGCATCCCAAAGGAGCGGCTGGAATTTCCTGGGTCGCACGGAGCTCTTCCCGGCGGGAATAAACCGCGGGAATGCTTCCCTGGTGCTGAGGAACGTCCGGAATTCCGACAAGAATTCCTACGTCTGCGCCCTGGAATCGGAGAGCTGGAACGACGAATCCGTGCTGGAGCTGGAGGTGACAGGTCAGTGACCCTCGGGAAAATGTCACCGGGAGCACCGGGAACGGAGCTGATGGGAAAATGAGTCGATTCCAAAATCATGGAATTGTTGAGGTTGGGAAAGACCTTCAGGTGGTTGAGTCCAACCCCAAATTCCTGTTAAACCATGAAATCGTGGAGGTGGTTTGGTCAGGATTTGGGAATTTTTTGGGACATCTCGGAGGAGCCTCTGGAATTCAGAGGGAAGGAAATCCTCTTTTCCCGCCTGGAGCTGGGCGGTGTCTCCAGGTTTTCATGGAATGCTGGAGGTTGGAAAAGCCTCCAAGGCCGTGGAGTCCAACCGATGTCCAGTTCCGGTCATTCCTTGGAAATTTCCCCAGGATGGCCACTCTGCCCTTCCCTGGCTATTCCCAATGTTTAACGACTTTTTCCGTGGAAAAAATGGGATTTTTAAGGTCTTTCCAACCCAACCTGAGCCATTCCATGATTCCATGAACAATCCGGATCCTCCTTCTCTCCCATCCTTTTCCCACCTCATTTTTTTTTACTTCCCCTTCTTTTTTACCTTTTTCTCCCCATTTTTTCCCATTTCCTCCTTTTTATTTTGCCTTTCCCCCTTTTTTTTTCCCCTCCACGGCCCCAACTTCCCCCATATTCAATTTCCCATCCCTGACATCCAAGATTTTCCTCTTCTGTCCTTCCCACTGAGCCTTTCCCTGACCCTGCCCAGATCTAGAGTGGCACCAGGATCAGTACCAGAACCTTCTCCAAGGCTTTTCTGGATCTGATCCCAATTTTCTTTCAACCTGACGAGTTTTTAAAAAAATATGATTTTATTTTATTTTATTTTATTTTTAAAATAATTATTATTTTAAATTTTCATCCTTCCCTTCCCTTCCCTTCCCTTCCCTTCCCTGAACCTTCCCTTCCCTGATCCCTTCCCTTCCCTTCCCTGCACCTTCCCTTCCCTGAAACTTCCCTTCCCTGAAACTTCCCTGAAACTTCCCTGAAACTTCCCTGAACCTTCCCTGAAACTTCCCTGAAACTTCCTTCCCTGAAACTTCCCTGAAACTTCCCTGAAACTTCCCTGTACCTTCCCTTCCCTGAAACTTCCCTGAAACTTCCCTGAAACTTCCCTTCCCTGAAACTTCCCTGAAACTTCCCTGAAACTTCCCTGAACCTTCCCTGAACCTTCCCGACCTTCCCTGAAACTTCCCTGAAACTTCCCTGAACCTTCCCTGAAACTTCCCTGAACCTTCCCTGAAACTTCCCTGAACCTTCCCTGAACCTTCCCTGAAACTTCCCTGAAACTTCCCTGAACCTTCCCTGAAACTTCCCTGAAACTTCCCTGAAACTTCCCTGAACCTTCCCTGAAACTTCCCTTTTTCCCTCCTTCTCGATTTCCCTTTCCCTTTTCCCTTTTTCCCTCCTTCCCTCCTTCCCTCCCTCACACCTTTCCATCTCTTTTCCCTCCTTCCCAACTCCCCCATATCCAATTTCCCACCCCTGACATCCCGGATTTTCCCCTTCCCAAGCCTTTCCCTGATTTCCTGGATCTAAACCAGCGGAAAACCTCTCGCCATTCCCATCTCCCAACAGACCAATTCCAGATCCTCGCTCCCAGCTCTCCCATTGTCACATCCATCGGGAATGACGCAGTCCTGCCGTGCCGGCTGTCCCCATCCGTCATTCCTGGGATTGTCACCGCGCACTGGGTGGCTCTGGATCCCTCGGGAATTCCCAGGGAGATCTCCAGCGGCAGAACCATCCGAGATTCCTGGCGGGAGCAGCGGAACTGGGGAGGCACCGAGCTCCTCCCGGGGGATTTCTCCATAAAACTGAGGAATGTCCAAATTCCTGATGGAGGGAAATACCTGTGCCAGGTGACGGCGGGAATGTGGAGGGATCAGGCAGTCGTGGAGCTGGAAGTGACAGGTTGGTGTTATCCCATTCCCACCATTGGGAATGTTGGGATTGGGATTGGGATTGGGATTGGGGTTGGGATTGGGGTTGGGGTTGGGATTGGGAGTTGGGGTTGGGGTTGGGATTGGGATTGGGATTGGGGTTGGGGTTGGGATTAGGATTGGAGTTGGGATTGGGGTTGGGATTGGGGTTGGGATTGGGATTGGGATCAGGAAGGGAAGTTGGGTCAATAATTTAATTTCCAGGTTTATCCGTGTTCTGGGGAGGGATTTGGTGTTGTCTGGGATGGGAATCCAGAATTGGATCGGGAAGGGAGAGGGGAATGGAGGTTTTGGAGTTGAATCCATGTTGGGAAAGGGAAAAGGGAAAAAAAGGGAAAAGAGGAAAAGGGAAAAGGGAAAAGGAAGGGGAAAAGGGGAAAAGGGGAAAAGGGGAAAAGGGGAAAAGGGGAAAAGGGGAAAAGGGGAAGGGAAGGGAAGGGAAAAAGGAAAGGGAAAAGAAAAAGGAAGAGGAAAAGAAAAGAAAAAGGAAAAAGGAAAAGGGAAAAGGGAAAAGGGAAATGGGAAAAGGGGGAAAGGACAAGGGGAAGGGGAAGGGGAAGGGGAAAAAGAAAAAGGAAAAGGAAAAGGAAAAGGAAAAGGAAAAGAAAAAGAAAATTCCCTTATCTTGCAGCCACAGGATTTTCCAGGCAGAGAACATCATTCCCACTCAATTCTGTGTTTTCCTCAGCACATCTCTGACCTCTCCTGGTTTGTATTCCATCCACAGCCGCAATTCCAAGGATTCTCCCTTCCTCATACGTGGCCGGAGCCGCCGGGAGCCGCGTGCTCCTGGACTGTCCCCTGCCAGCCACCACCCTTCCGGAATTTTCCCTGGAATGGCTCCTCTCCAGGCCCTCGGGAATGATCCCCATCGTCTCCTACGATGGGAAAAAATTCGGGAAAAGAAAATTCCAGGGTCAAAAAGAGCTTCTCCATTGGGCACCGAGCCGGGGGATCTCATCCTTGCTGCTGGAAAATATCCAAGATTCCGACGCCGGAATTTACATCTGCCGGGTGTTTTCCAGGAAGAGGCTCCACGAGGCAGCCTTCGAGCTGGACGTGGTGTGAAATCATCCCGGGAATTCTCATCCGGAATCTGCAGGTCCTTCTGGGGCACCCAAGCCCATCCCAGACCACTCCGGGATTCCACGATTTTGGGATTCCAAAAGAGGCGCCAGTTTATCCTGGTTTTTCCCAAGGATGCTTCCCAATGGGATTTGGGTTCCAGATTCTTCTATGGAACATGGTGAATAGGGAAAGATTCCGGGATTGGAATATTCCAAGGAAAAAAATGGATTTAAACGGCGACAGGAGCTTGGAGGGTGTGGGTTGGGATCAATCCGTGATCCACAGGGATTTTCCGAGGGGAAGAATCTCCTGGAGAGCTCTCCCTGGACTGCAGCTCCTCCAGGGACTATCCACCTGATCCAGGGCTGGGTTTTCCATGGATTTCACCGTGAAACTCCACGGAACGCTGGGAAATCCCTGCTCTGTCATGAATCCTTCTGAAATTTCCACAGAAATCTCTCCTCTGGAATCCAGAGGTTCCCCCGCAGCCTCCCCCATCCCAGGGAATCCCAATGCAATTCCCAACCGCAATTTGGCCGTTTTGCCAAAGACAGTTCTGAATATTTTTCCCAACAAATCGTTCAGAGACTGAAAGGCCAAAATTGATCCTAGACAGGGGTGAAAACGTGGAATAAAATGGGAATAAAGAGCAAATTCGGGATGATTTTCCATCCAATTTATTAAAAGTATTCAGTGTAACATTTCCATGCTTTTCCTCCATTTTCCATGGCCTGTTTTTTGCCCCAACACCTGAATTCCAATTTCAGGGGTTCGGAGAACAGGACACACCCATGAAATGGGACTGGAATGTAAAGAGAAACACAGAAATCTTTGTTTTACCTTTCCCACCTTTTTGCCTTCCCCCCTTTTTCACTTTTCTTTACCTTTTCCCTGTTTTCTCCGCTTGTCCCCCATTATCACTTTTTTCAACTTCTCCCAAATTTTCTCCACCTTTTCCCCCTTCCCCCTTTTCTTTACCTTTTCTCCCTCTTCCCCTAATTTTTTATCATTCCCTCTTTTACTTTGCCTTTCTTCCCTTTTTTTAACCTTTTCATTTTCCATCCTTTTCCCTTTCCATCCTTTTCCCTTTCTTTTAACCGTCCCTTTTTCACCTTTTCTTTTACTTTTTCCACCTTTTTGCCTTTCTCCTCTTTTCCCACCTTATTTTTTCCTTCTGCTCTTCCCCCATCTTTTTTACCCTTTCCCCCTTTCCCACCCTCTTTTTTTCCCACTTTTCCTCATTTTTTACCATTTTCCACCTCCAGGATGTCCTGGGAAGCTCACAAGGGTCTGGAGGCTCCCTGGGAAGGGCTGGAGGGAGTTTTGGGCTCCCCAGGTATTCCTCCCTCGGGTTTTTCCAGCTGATGGAGATGGGGTGGAGCTCCCTTCACCCCCGAGTGAGGGACTGATTAATTTTAGAATCAGAATGCCTCAACACTGTGTGGATTTCATTTTGAACTGTCGGTTATAAATCTGTTTTTTCTAATGTTAATGGAAAGTTCTAGAAAAGCCTCAGGTCTTGGTTGTGGCAGCACAATGTGTCACTCGTTGTTATAAACAGCAAAAAGGTGTTGACTTCTTTATATTAAAATTGATGATGTTAATGAGTTGATTAGGAAATCACTCCTATGGTGTTGAAGGAGTTGAGAGGTACGTTATAATGCTCTGATTACTGTTGCCAAGTGAATTGATAAATTCACTCTGGTTGTACCAAATTAGTTTGGGAAGGTTTAACGAGACGTCACTAGGTTCTGGTTGTTGCTGTTCCTTCTCTTACTATTATCGCTGTAACTATCCTGGTTGTCATAAGCAAGGCTTTTTGTTATAAAATGTAATTAATTATGTTTGTTGGATATAATAGGAAAATAGTGTCTTGCAGGGGAGACAGGAGCTTTATGAGTTTATTAGGGTGGCTAGCACCCCAAGACTTGGTCCCGTTCACAAGGTCCTGTGATATTTGGGCAATTAGTCTAATATGATGTAAAATACCATTTATTAGACACAGAAAATAACAAATATACAAACACAGAACAGATTGACATACACACACACAATGAATGCATAATTGCAAAACTATAATAGCTTAAATGCAGTTATGGGGTAAACGCTTGCTTGAACTATAAAAATAGTAAAAATGCAAGTTAAGAAAGGTACCTATAAGTTAGCTGGAATAACACAATTTAGGAAACCAATGGTCTTACCAAAATCCAGTTTTGGTGCTGGGATACATCAGAATCCACTCTCAATCTTGCAAGAAGTTACCACAGAGCTGCGTCCAGACTCTGGGAAGAGGCTTTCCTCATGCTCAGTGTCCATGTAGAAAAGCTTCTACCTTTTCTGAGATCTCGTGTGTGTTTTATAGGATAAGAATATGCCGAGCGGGTCATTAAAAATTTCTCACATTCTCTCTACATTCCACAGGGTAGTGTTTTCTCAGACTTTCAGGCATCATCAGATAGCCCTGGTTAGGCTGTCAACCTAATCTGAGCCATCCATCTTCTGTGACCGAGCAGGGAGAGAGAGAAGGTGGGGGAATGTCCTGCCACAAATAGGGACAAGATGGCTGACTGGGATCAACGAAGACTTTCTAGAAAGATCTCTGTACGGCATCAATCAAGATGCCAGTCGAGATGTGACCCTGCCCACCCTCACCAATGAGCATGCCCATGGGGGAGGAGCCAGGTCGAACCACCCTAAATGGGTGGGCAAAGGAGTGAGGCGGGAACTGTGGAACACATGATTAAACAAAAGTATCCAGGCCCCTTGATTGACACCTGGAGGGTGGAAAAGAAGCTGTACAAGCTCTGGGCGGTGTGCCTCTGGCCAGACCAGCCATGCACCCAGCGCTGCTGCTTTGTACTGTGGGCATCTGCTATTGTTGGGTTATTTTTATTAATAAATTTTTTAAATTTTACATCAGACGTGAAGCCTTGTTCTTCGCACTTGTGATGGATGGGGAGGAGGAAGTCGCTCGGTGTCGCTGTTGAGCCGCTAGCAGAGAAGGAAAACCCGGATTCTCAGCGTGGCATAGCAAAAGCGCTTTATTGTTTGAATCCAACATATATATAGACTTTTCAGAGGTCACCCAGATTGGTCAGTCAGAAACCTCCCCCTAGGCCTGATTGGCCAGGCCTGAACCGTCCAAATCTCGAGACACTGTTTTTAATAACATCCAAACTTTATCTTTGTTTATAAAACACAAAAGAAATTCTCATGGGAAAGACTTGTGCTAGTCACAGCTGGGAGCTCCGTCTATGGCCGGGAAAGCTCTACCTACTGGAGGACTCTCCAGGTGACCCAATAAACTTTCCTTGGACGATCGGACCATGAGAGAGGCTACCCAGTGAGGAGTGACCAAGCCCAGCCTGAGCCTCTCTCCTGGCCGCAGGCCCTGCTCTCTGCCACCTGCTCTTCTCCAACCCTCCTTGCCCAGCCTTTGCTGTTATCCTGCTTCACTTCACCATCCCTGCTGCAGCCACTGCTGTCCCCATCCTGCCCTGAGATCCTCTGTTGTGGTGGATGAGACCACTTTGGGAACTGCCGAGGAGCCGAGGTGTCCTGGGGCAGCAGGAACACGATGGTGGGAAAACTCTGAAGGTTGAAATACCTCCTTTGAGAATTGAATGGTCCCTCCCTAGACTATGTAAATCTTCCTATGCTGATTGGCTTTAACCTGATCCCTCACTCCACCCCTACCTTCTCCCCATTGCATCCACCTGCCTTCTCCCCACCCCTGTGCCCTCAGATTATTGGTCCTGTATCTCTGTATCAAGAATAACTTGGAATTACTCATTCTCCCTGCTGGAACCCATCAGAATAAACATCTGGAACATCCACATGACTGAGCCCTCTGAATTCTTTGTCTCTGGTAAAACACATGAGCTATCCAAAGCTCCCTGGGTGAGTGTGTGTGTGCTTTCCACTAACAAGGGTGAGAGAAAGGTCCGCCTGCACAGTACCATGCTGTACTGGCCTGAGTGATCTCTCAGAGCCTTAGAGATGCTTTCGGTAAATGCAGAGGCCTATTCCACTCCACCACCCCCGTCTGCATTATTCCTCCTCCCTGCTGTCCCAATCCTGCCCTGAGATCCTCCTCACCGCTGTCCCAATCCTGTCCTCAATTTCTGCTGTCCCCATCCTGCCCTCAGATCCTACTCGCCACTGCCCTGATCCTGCTGTAGCCAAAAATGTTATGAATGGAGAGGGTTGATAGATTTTTGTCGATTGCCTAGGCCAGTGACAACTGGCAGTTAATTTATTCAGAGCGACCAGCACCCCCCAAACCCAGTGTCGTTTGCAAGTTCTTATAATGATGGCTGATTAGGTCTAATATAAAATGGATTACTGTTTATTAGACACAAGAGAGAATGAAACAAGGAGCCAAACAAGTTATATACTACACAATATATGAAAACTACAAATAGCTATACAAATTATATATTGCCCAAAATAGGAAAACTACGAATAGCTAAACAAATTATATATTGCCTAAAATGAGAAAACTACCAATAGCTGAAATGCAGCTGCACAAAATGTAACTACTTATTGTTGTTATTATTGCTAGTAAAGACGAATACAATTTAGGAAACCAATGATCTTACCAAAATCCAATTTTGGTGCTGGGATACATCAGAATCCTCCCCAGTCCTGCAGGAAGTTACCACAGAGCTGCGTCCAGACTCTGAGGAGAGGCTTTTCTCACGGTCCAGTGTCCATGTAGAAAAGCTTCCACCTTGGAGAAAATTTCTGAGATTTTTATAGGATAAAAGTGTGCCTGTTTGGTCAGCCTGTACAGTTTTGTTTCTCTTTTCACATCTTCTCTTCATTCCAAAATATGAATTAAGGTTAGAGGTCTTAGTCTTTCAGGTGCTAAGAGATAACCTCTGCCAAGCTGTTGACCCAACTGGAGTTATCTATCTTCTGCCATCCAGCAGAAGGGGATGAAAATGTCCTGCCACACCTTGTTACGGGTTTGTGAGAATGCCTATGCACAAAAAACTCACTACTCACTCAGAATTGTAAAGCGAATTAATTTTATTAGCTGCATTAGCAATAAATACATACTGAACCATGGATTTTGAAGAAGCCACTGAGCTGGAGAAGGAGATGGAGCATGGCTTCTGAGCTGGAAGGGGAGGAAGGCAGTGCACCTTCAGGGCGTCCCCTGGATAAAAATGGTGTCCATCATGGCATCTGTCCCCTCCACCCCAGGCCAACACCTTTTATCTTCTCCTCAGGAGTGGCCACTTTCAACATCATCTCATGCAGGGCCAGCGTACGAGATGAGGTCATAACTGCCCATGGTAAAACCTCTGTGCCAACAATAGCCTATTGTGTGTTATTTCTCACTCACAGGATGAATCCCACCAGGTGGCTGATACATGGTGTCATTTCTGAAGGGTAAAATCCTGTAGCAACGTGGAGTTTTAGGATTCGATGTGCTCCTTTGTCCCTCTGCTTTGTATACCATTGGTTCATTTTAAAATATGCTCTGCTGTACCCCGAAATCTATTGGTGGGTTCCCTATGCCTGTCTTCCCTTCAGACTCCCCGGGACTGGCTCTAAGGGAGACAGTCCCTCCCCTTCCTTTCCCTTTATAAAGCGATGTCCAGATCAGCTCGAGGTCTTCCATCTCTGGGCTGCTAGCATCTCCTACCTGTCTTGTCTGCCTTCCCCCTTCTCCTTCCCTGCACCCCTTTTCCCCATTACCCCAAATAAACCTCTCTAGCAGAACAGAGATGGAGTCCAGTTCTTTCCTTAGCATCACTATATTCCTGCTTGAATTGACGTGGTTTGAAGACTCACGCCATGCCGCAGAACCTCGGGGGCCGCCTGCCTCAGATCTGGTGGAATAACACGGACCAGGGACCCCGGTCTGGGGGGAGCCGGCCTGTGCAGCCCTCCTGGACCGTGATACATCAAAATCCTATCAACTAAAAATAGAATTGTCTTCTATGGTATCTTGCTGAGGTGTACAACAGCAGACCAAATATTGTGGGAATTGACAGCTGGCCTGTCTCAGCTCACAAACACCGACCGTGTTACAAAATACTTGTACTTGTGAGAATCTTGGTGTGGAAAACTCGTACCCACGAGAATCTTGGCATGGACAGATGCAAGAAGCAAAAGAACGAGCGAAAAACCAGAGGAGGGAATGTGCACCAGTGAGAGGGAGACTGTTTTCTGCAAAAGATGTGTGTTAGGAATAACTGACCAATAGTGTCGTAAAATAACAAGTTTGGAGCCAATGGCCATGTGGCACAAATGTTGGAAAATAGTATAGAAGAGACTTTGTAGCAATAAACTTTGCTTCTGCCTTCCTTTCTGCTTGGCCTGGAGCTGTGTCTGTGCATGTTGTGCATGTCTCAACAGTGATAAAATATGGCAGGGCCTTGGACACATCTTCAGTCCCTGACACAGCAATTAACCCCACCGCGACCCTAATTGGGGTGGGAGGAATGCAGCACCCTAGACAGAGTGCTCACCCTGTGGCTTTTTATAGCCCCAGATGGGCAAACTGCTTGGATTGCACCATTTACTGCTGCCCATACCATGTACATTATGGGGAAGGGATGTTTTAGGACAACTTGGAACCACCATGCAGATAGATTCAGTCTCACCAAAAGATCATTTCCATAGGGCCCATGGATCAGCCTGTAGCAGTGTGTGTCTGCAAGTTTTAGTGGTCGAGGCACCACAGTTAGAGATCATTGGTTCTGCTCTCTCCCCCGCTCCCTTTTTCCTATGTTCTAGAAGTTTCTCCTTTGTTCTCCCTAGTTCTGTATGTTATTGGTTCTTTTGAATTTGTACCCCCCTTGTCGTGAATCTATTGACTTGTACCCCTGTCCTTCTCCCCTTGGAGCTCTCTTTGGAGCTAACCACGCCCCTCTCCCTCTTAATCCCTTGCAACCCAGCTCTCAGGGTCGCAGTTTCTGGGCTTCCAGCCCCTCTGCCCATCCCCTGTTTACTGTCCCTCTTCGCTGTCCCCGGACCCTCACCTGAAGATCCTAATAAATTCCTTGGAAGACCACAGACTGCGTCTGTACATTTCTTCGTCCCACATCGTTTCCTGCTGAGCTTCCGTCCCCCGAGCTCCACGCTGCCCCTGCGTGCTCCCCCGCTCTGGAGCAGCCCAGCACGAGTCACGGCACAGCCGACTGCCCTTCGGTGTGGCGTTGGGGCTTTCGGCTGTGTTCTGGGGACACAACGCCACATGAGCCATTCCAAAATCAGATATTGGGCATATGTAAGCTCACATGGTGAACAGAGGACCCTGTATGTGTCAGCCAATGGCCCCTATGGAAAGAACAGCTGCAAAATCTACAACAGAGGAATTGTCGAGGAACAATTGTCCTTGGGCCATATTTGCCCATCTTCCAGCCCTTGGAACACACCTGTATTCTGTATATCCAAGAAGAGTGGTAAGTGGTGCTTGTTGCATGAGCTACGAGCAGTAAATGTGGTCATTGAAGCAATGGGTGCTTTACAGCCTGGACTTCCATCAGCTGCAATGATTCCCCTCAATTGGCCTCTAGTAGTTATAGATCTGACTGTTTTTTCACCATACCTTTGCTCCCTGATGCTGCACCACGTTTTGCCTTTTCAGTACTTTCTTTAAACCGTGCAGAACTACCGAAAAGATTTCACTGGACAGTGTTGCCACAAGGTACATGTAACAGCCCAACCATGTGCCAAAGAGTGGTCGATCTTGCCCTGCAACCTGTCCGCTGTCAATTTCCTACAGAAACCATCTATCACGACATGGATGATATTTTGATTGTGGCTCACGACCTGTGTGTTTTGTGTTCCATTCAGGTGGCTGTTAGTCAGGCAGTTCAAGCTGCAGGAGTGATCGTTGCACCTCAAAAGGTGCAGTGTGAGTCCCATGGCATTATTTAGGATGGAAAATTACACAGCCGACCATTTGCCCTCAGCCTCTAAAGCTCTGTGTTAAGGATACCTTGACTTTAAATGAGTTACAGAGATTACTAGGTTCTTTAAACTGGTTACTGTTGCGGTTTAGAAGGATGGTATAGCAGACCTTACCGGAGAGTGTCTCTGCCCAGCCTGGATAGGCACCCCTGTGCACCAAACCTTCCCTCCGAGGGCTGGTCACTGCGCTTGACCCGGCCGGGGAGCCAAAAAGCTAGCTCTGGTTTTGTCTGCTGTTCAAAATGCAGCGATGGTAAAGGAGTCGAGAAGGGTCTATGCATGATGACCATGGAAGATGTTTATTCACATGGTGCTCCAGAGAACAAAGACCTCCCAGGGGCAGAGACGCCTCATGGGCAAAGACTTCTCCCCCTTGCAAAAAAACTCTCTCTCATGTGCAGAGACACCACATGCACAGACACATGTATAGACAACATCATGGCAGAGGGTCAGGGGTTTTGTGTCGAGACGGGGGGCAGGGACTGTGGCTGCACAGGCCCTTTCTTGAGAGCTTTTTCTTTCCCATGCAAAATATGAAAACAATAAGATGGGGTTTTTCGTAAGTAGTATTTAACACCTGTTGTTTTTCCAAATCTGTTTTAATTCAAGATAGTGTGTTTAAAATTAGGTGTTGTAGGACTTCAGCCAATTACCCCGGGGGGTGAGTGACCACTGTCCTATCACCTATGGGCTTTTACCATATATAAAGAGAAATTACAACAATAAACCTGCTGCTGCTGCTTTTCACTGGACTGAGTTTCTATGAATATCGTTCCATTCCAGGTACTACAGCAACAGGGGACAGCACATTGGCCCAGTGATCTCTGGGCACAGGGGCAGTACATGGGCAGAATGGGGTACAGGAACCAACAGGGAAAACCCGAGGGATTGGCCAGGGCCAGGGGGTCAAAGGCAGCACAATAGGAGAAAGGTAACCATATAAGGGCGAAAAAGGGGTGGGGAAATACAGTTTATACCGCAACGGGTTACGTCCTGTTTTAGGTTTATCTACTGAACTTTTTGATTTATTTGATCAATATCAAACTTTTTTGATTTGCTTAAGGGAGATCCCCATCTGAATTCAAAGCGACAACTAACCCCAGAGGCCAAAAAAGCCCTCACATATTGTGCTCGGGTGCTGGAACAACGCCAGAGTTGGAGATGGGACCCTGATAAACCTGTTTGTTTTCCCATGGTTGCTAGTAAGTTTCAACCATTTGCTGTTTTATTTCAGTGGTTTAATTGAGATAAGGATCCTTTGCATGTATTAGAGTGGTTGTTTCTACCTCACACTTCGATGAAAACTGTGTGGATGATTATTGACCTTGGTTGTAAAAGGCAGGGAGTGGCTGCAGATGCTCAACGGCCAAGAAACAGGTCTGACTGAAGGATCCTCAGTGCAGATCTTAGTTAGCTAATACAGGAACCACTAGTATTGTAACTGATTCTGCATTCATTTAGAGCACTCTTATTTATCCCCTTTTGTTGCAGTGTGCTAATAGGATTTCTGTACATGGTTTTTGTTCCAGAAACTTCTCCCTAGCCGGAGTCTGTACTCTCCCCTGCTGTAAACTTACTGGTGTACCCTTTTCCCCTCCTTGTCTCCTCCCCTCTGGCTTTCCCTGGTTGGCTTTTCAGAGCTAACCACTCCCCTCTTCCCTCTCCTCTTAACCTTCTGCAGAACTTTCCTTGGGGTTCGCCATCTTGGATTTCCAGCCCCGTCACCGCCACTTGCCTCTCCGTCCCTCTTTGCCGTCCCCAGACCTTCACCTGTGGACCTTAATAAATTCCCTGGAAATCACAGATTGTGATCCTACACTTCTTTTATCGGCACGCCTCCACAGCGACTCACATCCCCAGCAGCTCTACCGCTTGCCTCAACCACGTGTGCCCCTGGCGTGTTTCGGCCTCAGGTGACCCCCTCTTTATGCGGCGTGGGGTGGTCACCCGTGAATTGTGAGACTGCGCTGCTTTTACTTACAGTTAAATATGTTCATGTATCTGTTGACATTTACTGTCATTTTTTAATGGCAACTCATGGCACCATAGACAAGCCTCATGATGTCACTCGGCACTGGCTCACCTGCTTTGCCACTTTAGGTCTCCCAGACACTGCTAAAACCAAAAATGGCCCAGCTTACACCTCGGAACAGACTCGTCAATTCTTCCAACAGTGGGGCATCTCCCACAACACAGGTATTCCACACTCTCCCACTGGTCAGGCCATTGTTGAATGTGCCCACAGGACATTGAGAACCATGCTTGAAAAACAAAAGCAGGGGCAGCTGGGGTGCCCACATGACAGATTAGCAAAAGCCCTGCATATTCTCCATTTTTTAAATGAGATGAGGCTGGCCAAACAGCATGTGAGAGACAATACTCTTTTGATCCAAAGGCTCATCCCAGACCTCCGGTGATAGTAAAGGACCTGTTAACAAGGCAGTGGGAAGGACCCCTAGATCTATTAACATGGGGCAGAGGTTGTGCTTGTGTCTCCACAGGTCACCATGTGAAATGGGTTCCTTCATGGTGTGTGTGACCGTTTCTTGCCCCATCCTGACTGGTGAAGGCACTGTGAATGTCTGACCCCCTAAGATGGATGGAGCAAACATACAGTATTATTGTTCATGTCACAGGCCTATGTTGATGTTTTGTTGTGTTCAGGTTTTCTCTAAATGACTTTGGCTTCGGGGTATGGTTTGTGTTTTCATTGAATAAAGAAAGAAGGGGGAGATGTGGGAGACCAAACCCTTACCATTGGGTCCTGTTTGCTTCTGTTCAGACACCTCCTGCATGAGGCAGTGATTGGTTAGAGAGACTCTGCATTATCTGGGATGTAACTGGATGGAAGGCGCATGATTGGCAATGAGTGCAGCCAATCCATGCCTAGCCCACCTAAATGGAGAGTATAAAACATCTTGATTTCCTGCAATAAGGAGATTTTCTACACACCATCCAAGGAGATCAGTGCTTTGCTCCCCAGTGCCACAAAACAGGTCTGGAGCTCTTGGGTTTTGGGTCTTGGCTGTGTTTGATCCCACCTGGGATCACCAGAAATCCCCATATTTTACATGCAGTTGTGGCCGCCGATATTTTTGGACATAGAATCCATCCCGCCTTTAATTGGAAGGGATTTGAGTCCCATTTAGATTTTAGTTAGTCCTTAAAGTGGGAATCTCATAAATTCAATTATTTTCCAGCTCCCTGCCTACCCAGATTCCTCCCTAATCCAGAAATAAAATTGGTGTATGGATAAAAAAACCCAGGCATTTTGGGTGGGTTTAACCCACCCAACTTTAAAACTCTAAATTTCCTAATTTTTCGATATCTGTGGATTCTCACCTGGTCTCTGTGTTGTGTAAACCCAGTTTGAACTCCAAGGCATCCTGGACAATTCACCCCCATTTGGGATTCTCTGCCTCCCATTCCCGATGTTTGCTGATGTCCTAGGTTGCAATATAGATGTATTTAAGTATTCTATTACCACCAGCTGTGGGCCGTTAGCTGCTATCACCTGCTAATGACCCACTCCAGATGACAGGCAATGGACCATCAGGGACCCACCGTGTGACTCATGGACTTATCTCATCCCATTGTGGGATGCTCTGCCCTGGAGGGAGGAGCCAGGTGTTCCCACCGGGATATAACCTGGCCTTGGAACTGCCTGAGTTAGCCCTGTCTACTGGGTTCCCAGAGGACGAGAGCTACCACTGGATCTTCAGCTGGAGACTAGACCTTCACAGGATCACCGCTTCAACTGGACTACTTCAGTTGGACTGCTACTACCACCCTAACAGGGTGTTAGGTTGTGTCTGACTTTGTCAGTGCTTTTCCTTGTATTATTTCACTTATTTTTAATTTCAATCTTGACTTGTGATCTCCCACTGGTTTGTCTTCAAACCAACACATATTTTGGCGCCCAATGTGGGGCACGACCTGGGGAAAATCAGAAATCTTATCACCATGATGCTCAGTTTATCCATATGGGTACTGTATCTCGCTCTCTATATTTTTCTTCAAATGGGAAACTATCTGCCTGTTGTATTGGTCCTGTTTCGACCAGGGAATGGCATGAAAATTGCTCTATTGGTTTATTATGCCTATTGTATGATAACCTGTGAGGCGATGAATACCATTCGGAACGTATACTCAATTTTATCTGCCTGGCCTAATCTGAGCTGCTACGTCTGGGACCTCCTCAGCAATCACACCCAGCCTCTGGGGTTAGGAGGAGAGAGCGGTTTCTTCCAGCATTTCAGGTCAGGCACGGCCGTTTTTGACAATATTGAGTTCCCTCTAGATGCTAAGGATGGCATAATCTTTTTGTCAGTTCTGTTTTCTTTGATCAGCATGGTGTACATCATGCTGAAGATCAGAACAATATTTTGTCTTCTTGAGGAGGAGAAACAAAGCAAATCAGCAGGAAAGAGGAAAAGAACGAAAAGAGCAGTCGACGTCTCAACACCGACCATCACCAAATCAGAACAGCCGAAGCCCGTAGCAGTTGCCCCCGTCCAGAAAAAGAAATCAAAGAGCAAATCAGTCCGCATAGTGACTGATGAGGATGCGGCAGGACCATCTCACCAAGCAGAAGAGACAGAGCCGGAGATCATCACTCGCTCTCTATCCCTGGGGGAGCTGCGTGACCTACGGAGGGAATTCACCCGGCAAGCAAACGAGTCCATCCTGACCTGGCTGCTCCGCATCTGGCATGCCACAGCTAATGACACCATTCTGGACAGAAGTGAGGCCAGGCAACTGGGATCCCTGTCCCAGGATGTGGTCATTGACCAGGGGATTGGGAGAACCCAGGAAACTCTCAGCCTCTGGCGGCAATTGCGGGCGAGTGTACGGGACAGATACCTGTGTAAAGAAGACCTCCAGATGCACCAAAGGAAATGGAACACAATCGAACAAGGTATCCAATGCCTGAGGGAATTGGCCGTGCTAGAGATCATTTTCGCGGAAAACGAGAGATTCCCCAAGAGCCCAGATAATGTCCAGTGCACTTCACAAATGTGGCTAAGATTCGCGCGGCTCGGACCAGAGATATACTCTCGTTACCTGGCAACACTGCAGTGGAGGGAAGGCGAAGACAAGGTGGGCGTGTTAGCAAACAAACTGAGAATTTATGAGGACACTGTCACCGCTCCACTACGCACCCGTGTCTCATCGGTGGAAACAAACCTGGCCGAGCAAGTCCGGAGCTTGATTGAAGAGAGCCACCAGAAACTAAGGAAAGAGCTCAAAGAAGGAATTTTCCATGCCTCACCGAAACCAACCAGAGTCTCTGCCATCAGGAGCAGACGTCCCCCAGCCAAGGAAAGAAGACAAACTCCACGACGTGACCTCTGGTTTTTCCTACAGGAGCATGGGGAAGACATGAGAAAGTGGGATAAGAAACCCACCTCCTCCTTAGCAGCCCGGGTACGCGAATTGAAAAGAGAAACATCCACTTCAGGAGGCTCATCTAGGTTCAACACTGCCCCAGTCTCTTGTGGAAAGAACCCCAGACAGAATGGAAATGACAGTATGACTGATCCTCTTGAAGGGACTTCAGGAACACATTTACAGGAGGAGAGCATCATGCACCAAAACCAGGATTAGAGGAGCCCTGCCTCTAGCCAGGTAGAGGAAAGGGATAACCGGATCTATTGGACTGTGTGGATCTGATGGCCTGGCACGTCTGACCCACAAAGATACACGGCTTTGGTTGATACCGGCGCTCAGTGCACCCTGATGCCATCCAGGTATGTGGGGACCGAATCCATCTCTATTTCTGGGGTGACAGGAGGATCCCAGCAGCTGACTGTACTGGAAGCTGAAGTGAGTTTAACTGGGAACGAGTGGCAGAAACTTCGCATTGTGACTGGTCCAGATGCCCCATGCATCCTCAGCATAGACTATCTCAGGAGTGGATATTTCAAAGACCCAAAGGGACATCGCTGGGCTTTTGGGATAGCAGCCATAGAGACAGAGGACATAAGACAACTGAATACCCTGCCTGGTCTCTCAGATGACCCATCTGCTGTAGGACTACTGAGAATTGAAGAACAGCGGGTACCAATCGCTACAGCAACAGTGCACTGCCGGCAATACCGCACAGACAGAGACTCTGTGGCCCCCATCCATAAGATGATTCGGGAACTGGAGAGCCAAGGGGTGGTCAGTAAGGCCCACTCACCCTTTAACAGCCCTATATGGCCGGTGCGTAAGTCCAGTGAAGAATGGAGACTGACAGTGGATTACCGTGGCCTGAATGAAGTCACACCACCACTGAGTGCTGCTGTACTGGACATGTTGGAACTTCAGTACAAGCTGGAATCCAAGGCAGCAAAGTGGTATGCAACCATCGGCATTGCAAATGCATTTTTCTCCATTCCTCTGGCAGCAGAGTGCAGACCTCAGTTTGCTTTCACCTGGAGGGGCGTGCAGTACATGTGGAACTGACTGCCCCAGGGGTGGAAGCACAGTCCCACCATCTGCCATGGACTGATCCAGGCTGCACTGGAAAAGGGTGGAGCTCCAGAACATTTGCAGTATATTGATGACATCATCGTGTGGGGGGACACAGCAACGGAAGTATTTGGAAAAGGAGAGAAAATCATTAGAATTCTCCTGGAAGCCGGTTTCGCCATCAAGAAGGGCAAAGTCAAAGGACCCGCCTGAGAGATCCAGTTCCTGGGAGTAAAGTGGCAAGACAGACAGCGTCAGATTCCTTCTGAGGTCATCAATAAGATCACCGCGATGTCTCCACCAACCAACAAGAAGGAGACGCAAGCTTTCCTAGGCGCCATAGGCTTTTGGAGAATGCACATCCCTGAGTACAGCCAGATCGTGAGTCCTCTCTACCTCATAACCCACAAGAAGAACGATTTCCACTGGGGTCCTGAGCAGCAGCAAGCCTTCACCCAGATCAAACAGGAGATCGCTCATGCGGTAGCCCTTGGCCCAGTCAGGACAGGACCAGAGGTAAAGAATGTGCTTTACTCTGCAGCCGGGAGCCATGGTCTGTCCTGGAGCCTTTGGTAGAAGGTGCCTGGTGAGACTCGAGGCCGACCACTGGGATTCTGGAGTCGAAGTTACAGAGCGGTCTGAAGTCAACTACACTCCCACCGAGAAAGAAATCTTGGCAGCTTACGAAGGAGTCCAAACTGCCTCAGAGGTGATCGGCACAGAGGCACAACTTCTCCTTGCACCCCGACTGCCAGTGCTGGGGTGGACGTTCAAGGGAAGGGTTCCCTCTACCCACCATGCCACTGATGCCACGTGGAGCAAATGGATTGCCCTCATCACACAGCGCGCCCGTATTGGAAACCTGAATCGCCCTGGGATTCTGGAAATTATAACAAACTGGCCTGAAGGTGAGACTTTTAAATTGTCTTCAGAAGAAGCAGAGGAGCAAGTAGCACGTGCCGAGGAAGCACCCCCGTGTAACGAGCTGCCGGAGAGTGAAAGACGCTATGCCCTCTTCACCGATGGTTCCTGCCGAATTGTAGGCGCAGATTGGAAATGGAAAGCTGCAGTATGGAGCCCCACACGACAAGTTGCACAGGCTACCGAGGGACAAGGTGGATCGAGTCAGGTCGCGGAGCTTAAAGCCGTCCAGCTGGCTTTGGATATTGCCGAACGAGAGAAATGGCCAAGGCTCTATCTCTACACCGACTCCTGGATGGTAGCCAACGTGCTGTGGGGATGGTTAGATCGCTGGAGAAAGGCCAGCTGGCAGCGCAGAGGAAAACCCATCTGGGCCGCTGAGATTTCGCAGGACATCGCCGCCCCGGCAGAAAAGCTGACCATGAAAGTTCGACACGTGGATGCAGATGTACCTAAGAGTCGGGCTAATGAAGAGCATCATAACAACGAGCAAGTGGACCGAGCTGCCAAGGTGAAAGTGTCACAGGTGGATCTGGACTGGCAGCATAAAGGAGAATTATTTCTAGCTCGTTGGGCCCGTGATGCCTCTGGCCATCAAGGGAGAGATGCGACGTACAGATGGGCTCGTGACCGAGGGGTGGACTTGACCATGGACAACATCTCACAGGTCATCCACAGCTGTGAGACTTGCGCTGCAATCAAACAGGCCAAGCGGGTGAAGCCTCTGTGGTACGGTGGACGATGGTCAAAGTACAGGTATGGGGAAGTATGGCAAGTTGACTACATCACCCTTCCCCAAACCCGCCAAGGAAAGCGCTACGTGCTGACCATGGTGGAAGAAACCACGGGATGGTTAGAGACCTACCCTGTGCCTCATGCTACTGCCCGGAACACCATCTTGGGTCTGGAAAAGCAAGTCCTGTGGAGACATGGTACCCCTGAGAGAATCGAGTCTGACAATGGAACCCATTTCAAGAATGGCCTCATAAGCACCTGGGCTAGAGAACACGGAATTGAATGGATATACCATATCCCCTATCATGCACCAGCTGCCGGGAAAGTTGAACGGTGCAACAGACTACTTAAGACAACTTTGAAGGCACTTGGCGGGGGAACCTTCAAAAATTGGGAACTGAACTTAGCAAAGGCCACCTGGATGGTTAACACAAGAGGTTCTATCAATTGAGCCGGTCCTGCCCAGTCCAAACCTTTGCACACAGTGGATGGAGATAAAGTCCCTGTGGTACACATAAGAGGCTTTTAGGAAAGACTGTTTGGATTAGTCCCACCACAGGCAAAGGCAAGCCCATCCGTGGGGTTGTTTTTGCCCAAGGACCTGGTTATACTTGGTGGGTGATGCAGGCAGATGGGGAAACCCGTTGTGTACCACAAGGAGACCTTATCTTAAGTGAGAACTGTGTAGATGGTAATAGAATAAGGGGTGGATAATGTCCTAGCTTGCAATATAGATGTATTTAAGTATTCTAGTACCACCAGCTGTGGGCCGTTAGCTGCTATCACCTGCTAATGACCCACTCTGGATGACAGACAATGGACCATCAGGGACCCACCACATGACTCATGGACTTATCTCATCCTATTGTGGGATGCTCTGCCCTGGAGGGAGGAGCCAGGTGTTCCCACCTGGATAGAACCTGGCCTTGGAACTGCCTGAGCTAGCCCGGTCTACTGGGTTCCCAGAGGACAAGAGCTACCACTGGATCTTCAGCTGGAGACCAGACCTTCACAGGATCACCACTTGAACTGAACTACTTCAGTTGGACTGCTACCACCACCCGAACAGGGTGTCAGGTTGTATCTGACTTTGTCAGTGTTTTTCCTTGTATTATTTCACTTATTTTTACTTTCAATCTTGACTTGTGATCTCCCACTGGTTTGTTTTCAAACCAATACATCTCCTCCCTCAGGTCCTTCATCTCCTCTCTCATCTCCCTCATCTCTCTCATCTCCTCTCTGAGATCCTGAACCACAGCAGAGACCTGAGCCTGCATCAGGCCACTGATCTTACTTGCATAATACCTGAGCCTGTCAGCTATTGAGCCCACCGTCTCTCGATTGTCATCAGCAGTAATTGTTGCAAGGAATGTGGCATATTGGGATGGCCCTAGCCTCGCAAGGTTCCACAACATTTGCCCGGTGCACCTGACCCTGTCAGGGTCATTTTCGTGCTGTCCATCCCTCCCAAAGAGCACTTCCATTACTGCCGCTTCTCTCAGCTGTTGGATCCCTTCCTCAACGGTCTTCAGGGCAGTCTACAGTAGTGATCCTGCATTCTGTCTTTGTGGACAAACTTCTCTCTTACACCCATTAAAAGCCTCTCCCAGAGAGAAAGAGGCCCTGGCTCCCTCACGAACACTTTGTCAACACCTGGGTCCCGGGCCAAGGGTCCCAAATTCTTTGCTTTGTTATTATCCAACTGCACGCCTGGGCCCATAAGGTCCCAAACCTGAAGTAACCAGGTTGGAAAAGCCTTGTGCCCCCATCCCACAACATCATTTCACAGATTACGGAGACTATCGAAGTGGAAGGACTTGGTGATTATTATGGGCTCAGACTCCACTGCTGATTGTGAGGGCAATGGCTCCCCATCATCATTAACTGGGCGTACTGATTTGGTCTTATACTTCATACGCACCACAGGGGCAACTGCTGCTGGCTCTGGCTGCTCTTGGGGTTCAGCTGGAGCCTGGATGGTTACAACGAGGGTTGTAATGCTGCTGGACCATCAGACTCTTCCCTTCGGGGCAAGGAGAGGGTTTTCTGCCTGCTAGGGAGATGTATTCCTTCATCATCTGGTGTATTTTGCGTATCTCCTCCACTAGCACCCCCACCCATTCCGGATGGTTTGTTTCTGAGGCAGGCTGTTGGATAGGGTCAGGCCGTGGAGTACCCCCAGGCTCTGGGACAGCCTCGGGCTCTGTGGCCGCATCCCTATTCCCTGGTAGAGCTGGTAGCACGGTGACCCAGGGAAGTTTCACCTTATCCCAGAATGCAAAGTAGGATAGACCTATCAGCCACAGCAACATCAGCCACTGTATGGGATCATAAGCATTTAGAGAGTATTTGAACCTTTCGAGCATTAGTTGGGTAGGCCCAAAGTAATGAGTAAAAGGTTGAGAAAAACCTTCTCCTGGTGTTATCTCCTCACAAAAGGTACCATTACCAAACAAACTCCAAAAACATGTACTGACGGTGTCAAAAACCTGTAACCATGTGCCTGCCATCAAAATGAGCTGAAAAATCCATAAATTCTTCACCCTATTGGCCCATTGTGCAAACTGGATAACAGCCACAATAACCTTAGTTATAGGACCCATGTTTAGATGGGGAGCTGCAAATGGGAAAAATGTGGTCACAAGTATGTGCCAGCCAAACCAGGGTATACTCAACATAGTGCCACTTAATGAGGTTTTCATGTTCACTGCACTAAAGTAGGTCTCACAGGAACTGTTATTCCTTTTTCTTCCAATGCCCTCATGCCCCACACTGGGCACCAAGATCTGTCTTGGTTTGAAAATGGTTAGCAGAACGAGGCCATATTGGCGAGGTGTGCGTGCAGAAGAAGATGCAGCATGCACAAACCAGCTATTGTTCTAAACTCTGAAGGTGCTATTGTTCCTAACTCTAAGATGCTATTGTTCATAACTTTGAGATGTTCTTCCCAGGAGATAGAAAAGACAAGAGAACTAGAATTGTATCCAATGTAGAGGAAATAAGCAAAATAGAGAAAGAATCACACAGTCAGTAATTCAGCTTATGCTGGCAAAACTTTAGCTGAGCCAAGTGAAACGTGCCTAAAGACCACAGCGAATCAGAAAGCTAAGATAGATGTGTGCATAGACCAAATAGCCAATCATAAGTGCCGGTTTGTCGCGTGAACCTGTACCTGTTTTCTATAATAATGCCTGTCTTAGAAGAAATAAACTGAATAACACCATTATCTCTGAAACTGCGCGCTAGACAGTGGTCGGAGTGAGCAGTGAGCTCTGTTCCGGTTCTTTTTGTTTCCTCCATTTGGACCCCTTCTCTTCGATCTGCTTTGTCACCTGGAGACCCAAGAGAGCCAGAGGACAGCAGAGCTCTCAGGGAGCTCCACCTGGCCCCGGGGGGGCGAAGAGAAGAGGGGCTGAGTCTGCAGAAAAGGACTTTTTAATCAAGTTGAATAATTCCTTTTCACCTTGGTTTTCCCCTTCCCCTGTGCCTTGAAGGGCACTCTGCATGGTTTTGTTAAATAAATAGCTTTTTCTTCACTTCCATCTAAGAAGTTCTGTTATGGGTGGGGGAGGGGGGTGTCAGAGCCCTTTGCTCTCGGAGTAGAGAGAGTTTTATCATTAATCCAGGACAGCAGGGCAGGTGCGATGACTCCTGAGCGGCTGCAGGTGGCGCTGTGGCGCAGGGTCAGGTCAGCCTCACGCAGCTGGTAATGACAGACGGGCCAGCCAGAAGGAGAAGGCAGAGCCCAGTCAGATCTCTCACGGTTGCAGCCAGAAGCAAAGAGCAGTCCCTTTCCTCCCGGTGTCCCACGAACGAGTGCCAGTTCCAACAGCCGGCTGCCTCCTCCCCTTGCCCCACCTAGCACAGCCTTTTGTCTCTTACAAAAGAATTGATGGCTCTAATCACCCAGATATTTGTTGCTTAGTAATAGGGATGGAGAAAAAGTTCCAATGCCCCCCAACCTCCGACATTACTAATTTACGGGAACTAGAAGCTGGATAATAATTTTTTGAACTGATTTAGAAGGCCAGAGATTGGATAATGATTTACTAAGATTTGCTTGTTGAAGACAATCTATCATTTGCTTAATGATTTTGTGCCTACCTAGTAACAGGGAGGATAGAGAGAAGAAAGCCAAATAATTGAGAAAAACTACTGAGTGTGACTGAACATCCCACTCTCAGAGACCAGAACTGGTACAAGCTGGTTCTAAGGCTTGGACTTGGACCAAGAACCAAGGGAGCATGCGCAAGGGAACAGGGTGAACAGTTCATCCTGAGGAAGACTACTAACTTTGTCCCTCATTTATCCTCGGGACCCTTGCCCACAATTAATCTGTGACACTGCGCTTGTGCGAGCATATTTAAATGAACTTTGAACTCATTATAATACAAAGCGGGGGTAGATAATGAATATGTATAGGGGTATTGTGTAACTTTATGCATATGTAACCTGTAACCTAATATAAACCTAGTGAAGTGCTGCTGAGGGGTGCATGCCTTTGGAGGGGCTACCCCCCATGCACCCCAGCTGGAATGAACACATACCTACTGCATAACTATTTGAGTTGTGGAGTCAATCTGCACCTCATCAGGACAAAACCCGGGACCCTGACCCCCTTTATGCTCCCAGAATGCACGTCACCCCGATTGCATTGGCAGCTACTACAGAGGAGCCCAGCTGAAGCTGTCTAACTCTACTGCTTCTCTGCCACTGCCTCGGGCATTTTCTGTTACACTGTAACCTGGCAGCCCCCCCACCCCATGCCTGCTGGGACACACTGCGGCTCCTGCCACAGCTGTGGAGCTCCTGCTGTCTCTTGCTTGCTGCTCTGGGTGAGCCAGCCCTGCTGTGCCAGCTTGCTGCTCTGCGGTTTCTGCTACAGCTCATCCTGCCATCCAGCCCAGCTGCCGTTACTGCTTGAGGGAGACTCGCCTGAGCTCGCGCCACAGCGCCCCCTGCAGCTGCGGGGGAATCATCGCACCTGCCCTGCCCTGCCCAGCCAGGAGCCAACAGCACCCCTGCTGGCTTTGACAGTAACTGCATCAAACGGGAGAGCTTGTGACAGCCCAGAGAAGGCTGTTACTTGTTTTGTGGTTTGTTTGTTGTTGCTATTGTTGTTTTTGCTTGTTTGCCTTGTTATAAATACCCGTAAAGAACTGTTATTCCTTCTCTCATATCTTTGCCTGAAAGCCCCTTGATTTCAAAGTTGTAATAATTTGGAGGGAAGGGGGGGACATAGTCTCCATTGTAAGGGAGGTTCCCACCTTCCTTAGCAGACACCTATCTTTCAAACCAAGACATTCAGTTAATTCAGCCCGTTGTTGGGAAAATGACAGCTGTGCTGATAACTTCTACGCTGGATGCAAAATATGTGAGAATTGTATCCCTTTCAGAAAATCAACTGACTGAAATTCTAATTGTTCAGATGTTCTTACCTTTTCTTCTCTTTTCCTATCTTTACTGTTACAGCTACAGTGTTGAGTCACATGGTAGTGTGAGGGCCTGATTAATTTTAGAATAAAAATGCCCAGTCCTGCCTGCAGCCATTGCTGTCCTGATCCTGCCCACAGCCCTTGCCACCTTTCCTGGCCCTGCCGCGCCTCCAGCCTGACCATGGCGTTACTTACTGAGCATTTTGCTGTCCATCTCCACAGAGCCCTGCTGCTCACAGACTGCTGGAGTCATGCCCTGTGCTGACTGACCTGGCTGGCAGTGCCCACACTGCATGTGCTGAGCAAAGACCAATGGTGTGCCGGCAAAACCATAGTGGTGACACTCTGGCTCTGGATCTGGCTCTGGCTCTGCCTCTCTGTCTCTCACTCTGTCTCTCACCCTTCTCTCTGCATCTTCATCCCCCTGTTAGGACCACTTCCTTTCTTTTATCAATAAACCATTCACAGGTGGAATATCAACCTTGTTTGCCTCTAATTTAGCCCTGTGAATCTTTAGAATTCCCACAGTGTCACTCTGGAACAGGACACCCCCTCAGCGACACCAGGAAAAAAAGGCCAAAACCCACTTTTGGACCAAAGTCTCTCCTTTCACTCCTTTTCCTGCCACAAATTCTTCAACACCAAGTTTAAAAGAAAAGTTTTCAAAATGGCAAATTTTTAATCTTTTAAAACACCTTCAATTAATTTCTCTATACAAAAAGTATACAAAGGGAGAGATTCTAGGAGAATTTGACCTGCCCGAATCTCAGGATGGGATTCAACCCAATAAACACAGGGAACACAGAGCACAAGCAAAAGGAAAAGCCAAAAAACCACTTAAATTCAGACACTGGTAACAGTCATGGCCTGGAAGCAAAACAAAAACTCCTCCAAGCGTTTTCTGGGTGTGATCCCAATTTTCTTTCAACCTGTTGATTCTTTCTTTTCTTTTGTTTTTCTTTCTTTTCCTTCTTTCCTTTCTTTGCTTTTCTTTCTCTTCTTTTCTTTCTTTCCTTCTTCCCTTTCCCTCCTCTCCTTCTCTTTTTCCCTTCACGGCCTCAAATTTCTCCGCTTTAATTTTCCATTCATGACATCAAACGTTCATCTATAACCTCGTTCTTCCCACCAAACCTTTCCTTGATCCCTCAATCCCCACAACAGCATTTAAAGGCTCTCTAGAGGCACTGGGATGGGCACCCGGCGGATCCGGAGCGGCCCCTCTTTCCCTTGGGATACGAATGGGAGGAAATTTACCTTGGGATTCTTCCCAGCCTGCAGCGCCAGCCTCCCCACCAGATGCCTTTGCTCCGCGTTGTAAAATACCACCTGCTCATCCTGTGGGTCCAGCAGCACCCCGACCACAGAGAGACGCTGGCTGTAGTACCAGCCCATGCCGCTGCCACTGGCGTAATGCTGTCCCCATAATCCACGCAGAGTCCAACAATCCAGGGGATGCGGGTCAAGAAGGCTCGGTCCGTCCCGCAGCACTCCCAGCGCCCAGTCCTGCTCCTGGCCCAGCTCCACCTCCCAGTAGTGCTTCCCAGCACCCAGTGAATCCCTCGCCAGCAGCGCCAGCCCACGGAACAGAAACTGCACATCCGGCAGCGCCACGAACTGGGTGTTGGGATCCAGCACCACGGGAACTATGGGGAAATGGGAAGGATCCCATGAGCGGAGAGGCCCCGGGAGCTCCCAAGGGCTTCTGCCAGGGATTGGGACATTCCCAGAGACTGCAGGGGATGTGGCCACTGAGAAACGGAGGGGCCATGGAATCAGTGAGTCCATCAGTCCCAGAATCCTGAAATCCCCAAATCCCACAGGGGGTGAGGTTCTGGGGTGCTTCAAGAAGGAATTTAAATACTCCCCAGAATATGGGATACAGCCACTGATGAACTGAGGG
The DNA here is from genome assembly GCA_024500445.1 of Entomyzon cyanotis. NCBI lineage: Eukaryota > Metazoa > Chordata > Aves > Passeriformes > Meliphagidae > Entomyzon > Entomyzon cyanotis. Next base: position 474,622 of record JAKEPQ010000997.1, read on the forward strand.
GTCACAGAATCTCTGAATCCTCAAATCCTGGAATTCCAGAATTCCTGAAACCTCAAATCCCTGAATCCCAAAATCAACAAATCCCTGAGTCCCAGAATCCCTCAATCCCTGAGTGGGTGAGATCCTGGTGTTGGAAAACAAGGAATTTGAACATTTTTGGAACAGGGGATGTGGCCACTGAGGAACAGAGGAGCCATGGCATTCCCAAATCCTCAAATTCCACAATCCCTGAATTCCCAAATTCTCAAATCCCCAAATCCCAGAGTGGGTGACACTGGAAGGGATCCCAGAGGGATCTCCTGGTCCCTGTGACACCCCAGAGCTCTCCCAGCTGGGTCCTTCCTCAGGGCAAAACTCCCTCTTTTTCCTCCCATCCATCCTCCCTGGAATTGTGTCCCAATCCCATGCCAGACATTCCAGTTTGGACAGGATGTCTCTAACACTGTGGAATTTTGGGATGACTGGAAGTGCCATTCCAAGGTGGCTTGGTCAGGTGGTCACTACATTTTCATGGAATCATGGAATGGTTTTGGTTGGAAGGACCTGAAATCCCATCCAGTTCCACTCCTTCCATGGGCAGGGACACCTTCTGCTATTCCAGGTGGCTCCAAGTCCCTCCCAGCCTGGCCTTGGACACTTCCAGGGATGGGGAATCCACAACTTCCCTGGGAATTCCATTCCACCCCCTTCCCACCCTCACTGGGAGGAATTTCTTCCCCAAATCCCACCCAAATCTCCCGTTTTCCAGCAGGAAGCCATTCCCTGTGTCCCGCCATCCCCTGCTCACCCGCGTGGCTCCGAGCTTCCCAGAAATCTGTGGGAAGGAAACAGAAAGGGGAATTTATTGGATCTATTGGGCAGCATTTTTAATGATTGTCATTAATGAAAGGAAATTATTGGACTGAAACTCATGGCAATAAAATGGAATTTTTATCCCACTTACCCAACTCTGCTCTGAGTGGCTCTGGAAAGAAAAGAAATTCCAGTCACGGACATTTCCTTAGTGGAGTTTTTCCAGTCAAGAAAACTCCAATTTATGGAAAATTGAGAAAGACCACAGATGGGTATTTTAATTTTGTAATGAAAATGAAACATTTTCAAATATGTGTGCTTTAATCAAAATTAACCCATATTATATTTGTCACTTTTGGTTAAAATTAGGTGTTATTCAATTTGTTGGTTTTCATTAAAATGAACCCGTTTTAAATGTGTGGGATTAATTAAAATTCACTGTTTTAATTGGTGGTTTAAATGTGTTCAATTTTTCAGTATAAATTTAAAAGTGGTTTTGATTGTTTTGATCAGATTTATCCAAATTTGGGGCATTTTGTTCCAAGGTCAGGGACACGAAACAAGGAATATTTCTCATCCAGGGAGGTTTTATGGGAAATCTCAGCACAAATCTCTTGGGAAATAAAACCTGATAAGGAGGGGAAAATTCCCTCGTCCCAGATGGAACAATCTGGTTCAGCTCAAAACCTGCTTTAGTTTGCAGAGGCTCATTTATTTTAAATACTTTATACAATATAACCTGTGACTTTTTATAAGATATATCATACACATTATATATTTTACACAGACAATCAACAATCTAAATTATATAATAAAAATTCAAAATCTATAACTAAATGTAATAGATCAAATATAATAATTATATAAAATATCATATATGATATCGATACAAAACATTTTCTTACCAAGTTTGTTGCTATTTTCCACCATTTCTGTGAAAAAACAACAACTTCCATGAGCAAAATGAAAACTCAGGGACTTGAGGAAGAGCTGAGATCCCAAGGAAAGAATTCCAGCTCTGCGCAAACACTGGGATAATTTTGTCCTTTAAAATTTTCCACATGAGAAACACGTTGTTTTCCATTCTGAAAAGCAATGCTGGGATAATGTGCTGGAATTGCGTTTGAAGGGATTTAAGGATCACCCAGCTCTCCCAAACTGATTCCAGAGAAAAGGAGCTCCAGCCCTCAATCATCTCTGATGAGAACCAGAGCTCCAGAGAACTCCTCTGGAATTGCTCCAGCAGCTCCACATCCTTCCCGAGGGAAAGAATTCCTACTCAGCTGCTGCTGGGGATGAGCTCTGGACTTGGGGGATTCCTGGGATTGCCGTGTCCATCCTCTCATCCCAAATCCTCTCCCAGGGGATTCCTGGGATTGCCGTGTCCATCCTCTCATCCCAAATCCTCTCCCAGGGGATTCCTGGGATTGCCGTGTCCATCCTCTCATCCCAAATCCTCTCCCAGGGGATTCCTGGGATTGCCGTGTCCATCCTCTCATCCCAAATCCTCTCCCAGGGGATTCCTGGGATTGCCGTGTCCATCCTCTCATCCCAAATCCTCTCCCAGGGGATTCCTGGGATTGCCATGTCCGTCCTCTCATCCCAAATCCTCTCCCAGAGGATTCCTGGGATTGCCATGTCCATCCTCTCATCCCAAATCCTCTCCCAGGGCTGCTCCCAATCCCTTCATTCCCACCCTGGAGCAATCCCAGGCACTTGGCCTCATTCAGCCTCCTGAGATTCCCAAGGCCCCTGCTCCAAGGCCTCTGCTCTGATATGAACTGAATTAACATCAATTGGAGAAATGGATTTACCTGCTTCGTTTGTCTCTGTCTGAGTCTCTGAGTTGATCAACAAATGCAATGAAAAAGCAAAAAAATCAGTAAATTATTGGGGGCTTTTAATTTAGAAGTAAAATTTATGAGTAAAATTACTTCAATTCAGAAGGAACATCTAGGAGCAAAATGAATCAAATTTAATTTAGTAGTAAAATTTAGCATCAAAATGAGTTAAATGTAATTCAGGAAAAAAATATAATTTATTTAAATTCATTGAAAAAATTATTTGTTTTCAATTTAGGAGTAAAAATATTAGATGGGATTTTAGTCTATTTTATTGCCCTCAATTACTGAAGCTCCAACAAGAAGCTTTATTGGAAATTGGGAAATAAACCCATTGGAAATAAATCAATTTTAATTTATAATCAAGCTTGCAACCAGGTCACAAAAACCTTGGTTAAAGGGAGATTTATTTAGAAACACGCAAAAAAGATCCGCATCTGGTTTTTGGGGAAGAGCATTCTGGAAGAATGAAAGGAGCAGAAAAATTGCTCTTACCCAGCTCTGCCTTCACACGCTCTTTATCTGAAATAAACGAGAGATTAATTAATAAATTTCAGAGCAAAAAACTTTAATTATGACATTTTCTTGACCCCTTTGGAATTCCTCTTTATTCAACAAATAAATTTAAAGAAGGTTTTGAAAATAATTAATAAGGATTAATTAAAGAAAATACAGTAAGTGATGATTCATTCCATAAACAAATAATTAAATAAAATGAATTCTCTGCCTCCCAAACCCTCTTCCCAGAAATCCCTTTCTCACCACTTGGATCTCAGAATGTCCCTCAAGCCCCTCAGGAAGAGCCCCAGACTTGTGTTATTTAGAGACTTCAGAAAATTCAAGAGAAAATAAATTGAAATGTATCAATTCAAGAAGAAATTAATTAAACATTAATTAAGTAAAGACAAAATCAATTCCAGTTGGAATAATTGAGTTCTCAATGCTGTTACCATTATTTCACAGGAAATTGAGGCTGATGACCAAAAAAACTGGCAGAAATTTGTCAGGAAATAGGTCAGGGAATAATTGGAAGCTTACAGCACAGTAAAATATTAATAATAAAATATTGGTATTGTTTTTCAATATTTAATAATTTTGTAATGTAATGCTAATAGGCTATAAATTATATCTTTTCAATTGCAGAATAAAGCTCTATATAGCTATGTATTATATGTTATATTAATTACAATTATATATTTATTTTTTTATTTCTTAATTATATTAAAGAATTATTATATTATGCATGCATTTTATATATTAATAAATTACTAATTGCATAGTATAATAATTATGCATTATTATATAATGCAGTATCCTATATAAGTATATTGTATTAGTGTATGCAATTAATCTTATATGTAATAATTATAACGTTATTTCTAATGGTATTAATTTGCTATTTTTAGTATTCTAACAGTATCAATAATCTTTATAATTTCATATTTAATATTTTATTATTTTATTTAGTTATTGGATATTTATTATCTTTAATATTGATATAATTGATGGTTCCACGAGATCTGCTCGAGTTTGGGCACCACTGGAGAGGTCAATAAATCAAACTCATAACGAATAATCCTCAAATCCCACTGGGATTCACATCCTGGAAATTGAAATCCTTTGGTTTCCAGGAGTCTTTACCTTTCTCTGCCTTCCTCCTTGACCAGGCTGGAATCAAACAGATCCAAAAGTTAATTATTGATCCTGGCAAATCAGGGACAATTAATGACACCCAGCAAAGGGTTTGGAATTCTCCTTGGGAGTTGAACCCAGGAGTTCTGTGATAAAATGACCTCTTTTATTTCACAGTATACATTTCTATATTTCTATATTCATATATTTCTATACAATTTCAGCAGAAGAGTGTTTCAATGTAAGCAGATTTAGAAAATCCCTGCAGAACAAAGAGCTGCTGGAAGATCAACCAGTGATGGAAAAACAATAGTATGTAATATTAGAGATATTAACTAAATTATTGTCCCAGCTATAGACTGCATTAATGACAAAGATATTTATTTTATAGATTTCTGTATTGATATATGTGTATGTTTTATAAAAAGCATAGACTATTGAAATATAATAAATATGATGTACATGTATTCTGTACATATATAAATGCATGCCTGTATTATAAAATAGAATTGTATGATATTTGTGTACAATACAATAGAATTGTATGGCACATAGACAAATACCTGTATAATATAATTCTGTAGTACAATTTAATAGTGTTATTTTATATAATAAATTTACATACATATATACATATTTATATTTTTATATATATATATTACAATATACTTATTATATTAGTTATTTATAACATATTTATTCTGTCTCATATATTATATCAAATATCATCTTTCTATTTCCATTTTGGGTTTATATTGAGCTTTTTCACTCCTCACCTGCTTTCCTGGTTTGTGTAAAATTACCTGGAAAAACAAAATTTCAAGTTGTCTCAGTTTATAAAGAGAATTGTATTAAAAAAATCCACAATGCCAGAAGGTAAACGAATATTCTATAAATATCTCATAGTCCCTGTGTCCCGAATCCTCATTTTAATTATGAATGTGTTCATTTTGTCCCTCCCCCACTCAATCCTGTATTTCTGAATTTGATGTTAAAATATTTCTTTTAATGCCACTATTTTTTTCTGTTACTGCTGCTACTATTATTATTATTAAACACAATCGTTTTAATGAATAATTATTAATTTTTGAACCAGTTGAAAATTAAAAGTAATTTAAAATTTAAAAATTAAAATAAAAATATTGGTATATAATGATACATAAATAAACTTACATTAATTTTTTTAAAATGTTTATTTGAATTTTGGCTTGTGGTGAATTGATAGTTCCCCATTCTCTCTGGAAAAACTCACGTTTCATTTACACACATACTTACGAATAAGAGCCACAATAATTCCCAAATCCAGACTTAAAATTGCAAGGGAAGCAAACATCCAGGGAGAAGAGGAAGGGAAGAAAGAATCTGGAAAACAGAAATGGAATTACAAAATGAAACTGTTTCCAGTGGAATTTCAGGCGAGAAGAAAACCCGCCAAGATTCTCCCCTGATTGGAACTTTCCAGACTGGGAATGCATCCCAGGGGAAGAGAGAAGGGATGGGAGCAGATATTCTGCTTTTCCCATGGGCATGTTCATGGAATGTTTCAGGAATGATTATTCCTGAAAGGGAATATCCATGGAAAAACCCCCAGGGATCATCGATTCCTACTGGGGCTGCCCAGGGAAGGGCAGAGTCGCCGTCCCTGGAGATGTCCAAGGAATCACTGGACGTGGAACTTGGAGCTCTGCTGGACATTGGCCAATGGTTGGACAGGATAGCCTTGGAGCCTTTTCCAAACCCTGATGATCCCAGCATTCTGTGAACTCCCAGCCCTGCACAGCCCCAAAATACCCGCCGCTGTGCCTGAGAGCGTTGTCTGAATGCTCCACTGGGAACTTGGGAACCATCGGAGCCATGACCACTTCTGTAGGAGCCTTTCCCTGTGCCTGACCACCCTCCATGTGCCCAGATAACTGCAGGGTGTTGGGAATGTCCACTGGAATGTCCCCTTCATGTGTCCAGGTCATTGTAGGGTGTTTGTTCTTCCATTGGAATATCCCAATCCTTCCCTCTCCAAGCTAAAATGTGTGGCAGTTCAGGGTCCTGCAGCTGTAGAGGTCTTTTGTTATCAGTTAATGTGAGACATTAAGAGAGATAAGCTGAATGGCCCCGAGCAGGGGCTGAGAGAGAAAGACAAGACTGTGTTTACCTTATGCATAGGTGATTAGCAGGGGAGGTTAAGGGAGATGATGGTGATCTGTAGCCCATAAGAAAAGTAAAACATGTAAGTCTGGAAACCAAAGTTCTTTTATGGCTAAGCTATAGTTTATAACAGTATAAAAAAGATGTGTTCTGTACAAAAAATGGGACTTTGCATGAACCAGGCTCAGCACCCGAATCAATCGCCGACAAAATGGATCTCAGATGCACTGGGACACAATGATGGATTTCTTCCCTTAGGTTATCGGACAGGGACTGGGGATCTGGGATCACTCCAGGGACAAAGGACAGCAGCTAGTATCCAATCCCAGCTGATCCCAGTGCTGCAGGACCATTCCAGGGTCAATGGAGAGACAATGGACAGCATCCCCTACCTGATCCCAGCTGATCCCAGGGTCACTCACCTGCAATCCTCACTCGGGATTCCCGCATGGTGTTGAGCACCTTATTGACCACCCTGCAGGACACTTCCTGGTCCGATCCCGGCTCCAGCCTCATGGAACTCACCACATCAAAGATGCCAGAAGAGTGGCCTGGAGTGCTCCGAGTGGTCACTTCCTCTGGCCACAGCCACCCTTGGCTGTCCAGCCAAAGCACAGAGGGCTCTGGGAACCATCCCTGGGATCTGCAGGAGAGGCTGATGCCATTCCCAGAGTGTCCATCCAGGAAAACCGAGGGCTCAGCACCTTGAACTGCACAATGGGAAAAGAATCAACTCCAACAAAGAGCAGACAAGGAATTCCCTCACCAAATGGGATATCGAGATGTTGGGAAGAAATTCTTCACTGGGAGGGCAGGGAGAGGCTGGAATGGAATTCCCAGAGTGTCCATCCAGGAAAACTGAGGGCTCAGCACCTTGAACTGCACAATGGGAAAAGAATCAACTCCAACAAAGAGCAGACAAGGAATTCCCTCACCAAATGGGATATCGAGATGTTGGGAAGAAATTCTTCACTGGGAGGGCAGGGAGAGGCTGGAATGGAATTCCCAGAGAAACTGTGGATTCCCCATCCCTGGAAGTGTCCAAGATCCCATTGGATGGGTTTGGAGCAACCTGGGATAGCAGGAGGTGTCCCTGCCCATGGCAAGGGTTGGAATGGGATCAGCTTCAAGGTTTGTCCTACACAACCCATCCTGGGATTCTCTGGTTCCTGGTGAGAAGGTCTCCCCTGGATATCTCCATAAAAATGTGTAAATTGATCAGATTTTTAATTTAAATTCCCATTAAATTGCCGGGAAATGGCTCTTCCTCTGTGTCCTGGTCTCAGCTCGGATGGAGCTAATTTCTCCCAGGAGCTGTGTCAGATTTGGCAATAACATCAACAATCCACTGTTTTTCATGGCTTTTATTTCTCTCTCTTTCTGTTGTCTTCCTTTCCCTCCCAATTTTTCCTATTTTGATTTCGGCTGATTTCAGTTATTAAACTGTTCTTATCCCAAACCAGGAATTTTTCTACATTTACCCTTGAAACATCCTTCAGGCTTCCCCCATGGAATTGAACTTCCAAAACCAAAGTGTGATCAGGACAGACCCCAGATTTACCTGAAACCAGCAAATCCTCTGTAGGAGAACAAGGATGTGAGGAGCTGGAATGTGGAGCCTCCGTTGTTTCACAATTTGGTAAGACATAATTGACCCAAATACGTGGGGAGAAATCCCTGGAGATCCCTCTGATTTCAGGGGAAAAAGCAGGAATTCTTTCCCTGGCACCCACCTGCCACATCCAGGTCCACTGTGACCTCATTATACCAGTTCTCGAGGAAGACACTGCAGGTGTATTTCCCTTTGTCTGAGGGCTGGACGTTCTTCAGGAGAAGAGACAGATTTCCATGGTGAAATTCCGATGGGAAAAATTCTGCCCTGCCCTGATAAGTCTCGAACTCCAGAAATGGATTTTTAGGTATTTTCCCATCAAAAGTGGCCACTGCTCTTTCTGTGGGATTTCCACTGAAAATCCACTGGACAGAGAGTTTCTCCAGGATTATTTTGCCTTGTAACTGACAGGGCAGGACAGTGTCATTCCCAACGATTCCAATGACAGGGCTGTCAGGAGGAATGAGGTTGTTCCTGACTGCAATGAGAGAGAGATGGGAAAATTGCTCATCATGGGATCATCCAGTCATGGAAAGGTTTGGGTTGGAAAGGAGCTTTAATGGCGTTGGGAGTTGGTGCTTATCAAAGTTCCTGTGGGAAACTGAGATATGGGTATGCAGGGAAAACAAGCTGGGAAACCACAGATTTCCCCTGGGAATGAATTCCTTTCCTAAATAAAGCTGAGATTGGGACAGAACCAGGATTTACCTGTGACCCAACAGATGATCTGTAGGAAAACAAGGATGGGAAGTGTCACTGCCAGCCAGAATCTGGGTCCCATCGTTCTGTAGCTTGGGAAGGCATCAATAACCCAAATATCCAGGGGAAATCTCACCAGGCTCCTGTCAAGCACAGACAGAAAATGGGAAGAAGGAATCAAACTAGAGTCATGCATTTCTCTCCCTTTATGGGAAAATCCTCAGAGGTGTTCCAGCACCTTTGAGGGATATCAGGAAAATGTCAGGATCAGCTGTTTTAATGGAAATTCAAGCGATTGTGTTTAGTGTGGTTCCCAGACTAAATCCAAGCCCAATGACATGTGGATAACCTCAGGCAGGGGAGAAACTGAGGCAGAATTCCTTAAAAAGCTCATTCATTTCCCAATCCTGCTCCAAATCATCCACTGTGCCCCAAAACTCCACATGTGGATTCCCTGACCCCTGTTGGCTTCATGGAAAGTTCAGGTGGCAGTTGGAAGCAGAAGCTGGAACCTTTTGGAATGGATCCTCAGAATTCCCAGAAGGCAAAGAATGAATGGACCCATTGTTCCTGTCCAGAATAAAATCCCGACACCAGCAGGTGCTGGGGCCTTGGAATCCGTGGATTCAGACTGGGACATTCCTGACCTACAGAACACACATTGGCTTTCGAATGGCTATTCCAGGCCCACCCAGTCAAGATCACTGGGGTTGGAAAAGGCCTCCAAGGCCATTGATTCCAGGCTGTGCCCAATCCCTTTCCTGTCACCACCTCAGAGCTCCAAGTGCCACATCCGGTCCTTCCTTGGACTCATCCAGGGGTGGTGACTCCACCATTCCCTGGGCAGATCCTTCCAAGCCTTTCCAGGAAGAAATTCCTCCTGATGCCCAACCTGACCCTCCCCTGGCACAGCTCAGAGCCATTTCCTCTCATCCCAACCCTTGTTCCCTGGGAGCTGATCCCGACCTGCCCCCAGCTCCACCCTCCTGTCACAGAGTCGTGGGGGAGTCAGAAGGTCCCCTGACGTCTCCTTTTCTCCAGGCTGAGCCCCCTGGATCCCTCCAGTTTTCCAGACCCTTCCCCAGCTCTGCTCCCAGCTCTGGACTCACTCCAGCTCCTCCATGTCTGTCCTGTACCTGAGACACCAGAAGGGAGCCCAGAATTCCAGCTGGGGCCTCCCCAGTGCCGATCCCAGTGGGACAATCCCTGTCTAGTTCCTGCTGCTGCACTATTCCTGATCCCAGTGGGACAATCCCTGTCCAGTTCCTGCTGCTGCACTATTCCTGATCCCAGTGGGACAATCCCTGTCCAGTTCCTGCTGCTGCACTATTCCTGATCCCAGTGGGACAATCTCTGTCCTGTTCCTGCTGCTGCACTATTCCTGATCCCAGTGGGACAAGCCCTGTCCAGTTCCTGCTGCTGCACTATTCCTGATCCCAGTGGGACAATCCCTGTCCTGTTCCTGCTGCTGCACTATTCCCAGTCCCAGCCACGTTCCCACCTGGACACACCTGGGCTCATCCAGCCACTAGGCAAAAAAAACCCAAAAACCAACTCTCCAAAAGAGAAAGGCTAAAAATTACTTTAAACAGAGGAAGACAAAATAATTTCCATGGAAACAACAATCAATATTTCCGTGGCTCAATCCATCAATCAAGGTCCATAATCCCAATTATAGGTCGAGTTTAGGTGTAAATTGATAGCTTGATTCACTCATTAAGGCAAAAAAGAAATTAAAATTAAATGGTCTTTAAAAACTTCACTTAAAACCACCCACAAATAACAGGAATTCCCACCAAGGCAAAAATATACTCCAACCTGGATTCAATCCCTAACAAAGCACCACCTCAGTATTCTACCAAAACCCTCACCATGGACAATCCTTTTCCAGCCAGACTTACCTGAACAGCCACATCTGCAGTATCTATATTAAATTCCACGTGGATTAGGGAGTCAAGGTATTTTTGTATTCCCTGGACACAGATCCTTTCCACATCTCTAACAGAGGAACAGACTCCAGGAACTCCTGCACTCAATCCTGCAAGGCCTGAAAAGGGACTTTGATAACAAAAGACATTTCTTCAATCAGGTGTTAAATTCCAGCCAGTCAAACAATCTGCACCCAGACATTCCAAAGGTTGTGTTTATGACTCACCCTGATGCAAAGGGCATCAGGAAATGCTTTCAAATCCTCAGCACCTGGGCAGGGCAGCTCCTCTGCCAGATTGGTTTTTGCTCAACTCAGCAAACGTTAGGAATGGGAAGAAAAGAATCCCAAATGGGGGTGAATTGTCCCACCGGGATGACTCGGAGTTCAAATTGGGAATACACAACACAGAGACATGGTGGGAATCCACAGATATCGAAAAATTAGGGAATTCAGAGCTTTAAAGTTCCAAAATGTCCAGGTTTGTTTATCCATACACCAGTTTTCTTTCTGGACTCGGGAGAGGGGAGGAGTCAGGGTAGGCAGGGAGCTGGAAAATGATTGAATTTATGAGATTCCCACCCTTCAGGGCAAATTAAAATCTAACTGGGGCTCAAATCCCTTCCTGTTAAAGGTGGGAGAGATTTGTTGTCCAAAGATGTCAGAGGCCACACCTGCATGTAAAATTTGGGATTTCTGGTGGTCCCAGCTGGGATCAAACACAGCCTAGACCCAAACCCCAAAATCTCCAGACCTGTTTCCATCCCATTTGTGATTAATTTCTGGTTTATGCTGAACCAAATAAAGATAAAAGCTCTCTCAAAAAAAGCCTAAATGTTAATTTAAAAAAGAACAGACAAAATAAATTCCATGGAAATAGCAATCAACAATTCCATGGCTAATTCCATTAATAAAGGTCCAAAATCCCAATTATGGGTCATTTTTAGGTGTAAGAAGATTGTTTAATTCATTACAATAAGGCAGCAAATTAATTAAAATCCCAGTGCAATTCCTGACCTGAATTGGGCTGCTTTGCCACAGACAGCTCTGAATATTTTTCCCAACAAATCCTTCAGAGACTGAAAGGTGAAAAGTCATCCAAGACAGGAGTGAAAACATGGAATAAAATGGGAATAAAGGGCAACTTTGGGATCATTTCACATCCGATTTATTACAAAAATTCCATGTAATGTTTTCATGCTTTTCCTGCATTTTCCATGGCCTATTTCCTGCCCCCTTTCCCGATTTCCTTCCCACACTTTTTTGTATTTTTCTCCCATTCCCCCTTTTTTTACCTTTCCCACCTTTTCCCCTTCTCCCTTTCCACCTTTCTTTACCATTCCCCCATTTCTCCACCTTTCCCCATTATCCTCTTTTTAAAACTTTTCCTGCATTTTCTCTCCCTTTCCCCTCTTCCCCCTCTCCTTCACCTTTCCTCCCTTTTATTTTGCCTTTCCACCTTTTTTTACCTTTTCCTTTTTTCCATCCTTTTTCCTTCCTCCTTTTCCCTGTTTTTTTACCCTTTCCACCTTCTACCTTTTCCCTCTTTCTCCACCTCATTTTTTTCCCCACCCTTCTCCCCTTTTCCTCACACCCTTTACCCACCTCTTTTTTTTTACCTTCCCTCCTTTTTTACCTTTTTTACTCTTTCCCCAAGTTTTTACCTTTCCTCCCATTTTTTCCCTCCAAGGCCTCCACCTCCCCCAAATTTCATTTCCCATCCCTGACACCCAAGATTTACTTCTTCCCTCCTTCCCACCGAGCCGTTCCCTGGATTTAAAGCAGCACCAGGATCAGTAACAGAACATTCTCCAAGGCTTTTCTGGATCTCATCCCAATTTTATTTCAACCAGACGAGGTTTTTTAATTATTATTTTTTTTAATTTTATTTTTAAAAGTGATTATCATTGTAAGTTTCTCATCCCTTCCCCTTTTCCACCCTTCTCTCCTTCTCTTTATTCCTTCCCTTTTTCCCTTTCTCCGTTTTTCCCTCCCTTCCTCACTCCTTTCCACCTCTTTTCCCTCCCCATCCCCAACTCCCCACATCCAATTTCCCACCCCTGACATCCAGGATTTTCCCTTTCCCTCCTTCCCCCTTTTCCTTTCCCCGATTTCCCGGATCTCCAGTGGCACCGGGATGAGCACCGGGCGGATCCGGAGCTTTCCCTCTTCCCCTCGGGATACGAACGGCAAGAACTTTCCCGCGGGATCCTCCAGCGCCATCCCCGCCACCAGCTCCCTGTGCTCCACATCGTAAAATTCCAGCCGCTCCTCCTGCGGGTCCAGGAGCACCCCAACAACAGAGAGACCCTCCTGCTGCTTCTCGAGCACTTGGCTGCTACCGCAACCACTGGAGGAAATCTGTCCGTGGGATGCGTGCAGAGCCCAGGAATCCTGGCAATATGGGCCAGAAAGGCTCGGTCCGTCCCGCAGCATTCCCAGCGCCCAGTCCAGCTCCCCGCCCAGCTCCACCTCCCAGTAGCTTTTCTTGTCTCCCAGTGCCTCCCTGGCCACCAACACCGGGATCCGCAATGGGCACCGCGCATCCCACAGATCCAGGAACAGGGTGTTGGGATCCAGCGCCACGGGAACTGCGGGGGAAAGGGAAGGATGCCATGAGCGGAGAGGTCCCGGGGGCTTCCATGAGGGATTGGGACATTCCCGGGGACTGCAGGGGATGTGGCAACTGAGGAACGGAGGGGCCATGGAATCAGTGAGACCATCAGTCCCAGAATCCCAGAAAATCTCCAAATCCCGCAGTTAGTGAGGTCCTGGGGTTGTTCAACCATGAATTTGAACATTCCTCGGAACAGGGGATGCAGCCACTGAGGAATAGAGGAGCCATGGCATTCCCAAATCCCTAATTTCCATGATCCTTGAATCCCTGAATTCTCAAATCTCTGAATCCCATAGTGCGCAAAATTGGAAGGGATCCCAGAGGGATCTCCTGGTCCCTGTGACACCCCAGAGCTCTCCCAGCTGGGTCCTTCCTCAGGGCAAAACTCCCTCTTTCTCCTCCCATCCATCCTCCCTGGAATTGTGTCCCAATCCCATGCCAGACATTCCAGTTCAGCCAGGATGTCTCTGACACTGTGGAATTTTGGGATGACTGGAAGTGCCATTCCAAGGTGGCTTGGTCAGGTGGTCACTGCATTTTCATGGAATCATGGAATGGTTTTGGTTGGAAGGACCTGAAATCCCATCCAGTTCCACTCCTTCCATGGGCAGGGACACCTTCTGCTATTCCAGGTGGCTCCAAGTCCCTCCCAGCCTGGCCTTGGACACTTCCAGGGATGGGGAATCCACAACTTCCCCGGGAATTCCATTCCACCCTCTTCCCAACCTCACTGGGAGGAATTTCTTCCCCAAATCCCACCCAAATCTCCTGTTTTCCAGCAGGAAGCCATTCCCTGTGTCCCGCCATCCCCTGCTCACCCGCGTGGCTCCGAGCTTCCCAGAAATCTGTGGGAAGGAAACAGAAAGGGGAATTTATTGGATCTATTGGGCAGCATTTTTAATGATTGTCGTTAATGAAAGGAAATGATTGGACTGAAACTCATGGCAACAAAATGGAATTTTTATCCCACTTACCCAACTCGGCTCTGAGTGGCTCTGGAAAGAAAAGAAATTCCAGTTACGGACATTTCCTTAGTGGAGTTTTTCCAGTCAAGAAAACTCCAATTTATGGAAAATTGAGAAAGATCACAGATGGGTATTTTAATTTTGTAATGAAAATGAAACATTTTCAAATATGTGTGCTTTAATCAAAATTAACCCATATTATATTTGTCACTTTTGGTTAAAATTAGGTGTTATTCAATTTGTTGGTTTTCATTAAAATGAACCCGTTTTAAATGTGTGGGATTAATTAAAATTCACTGTTTTAATTGGTGGTTTAAATGTGTTCAATTTGTCAGTATAAATTTAAAAATTGTTTTGATAGTTTTCATCAGTTTGATCCAAATTTGGGGCATTTTGTCCCAAGGTCAGGGACACCAAACGAGGCACATTCCTCGTCCAGGGATGTTTTATGGGAAATCTCAGCACAAATCTCTTGGGAAATAAAACCTGGTAAAGAGGGGGAAATTGTCTCCTCCCAGATGGAACAATCGGGCTCAGATCAACTCCGGCTTTAGTTTATAGACACTCATTTATTTCAAATAATTTATATAATATGACCTATGACTTTATATATTATAAAATATATATAATAAATAGTACACCTTTAATCTATAAACATACTATATAAAAATGTATCATCCATACCTGAATGTAATATATTAAATATAATAATGATATAATATAAAATATTGAAACAAAACATTTTCTTACCAAGTTGGTCCCCTTTTTTATGCATTTCTGTGAAAAAAACAACTTCCATGAGCAAAATGAAAACTCAGGCAGCCGAGGAAGGGCTGAGATGCCAAGGGAAGAATTCCAGCCCTGAGCAAACATTTTCTTTGTTAAAATTTTGCACAAGATAAATGCGTTGGCTTCAATTCCTAAAAGCAATGCTGGGATAAAATGCTGGAACTGCGTTTGAAGGGATTTTAAGGATCACCCAGCTCTCCCAAACTGATTCCAGAGAAAAGGGACTCCAGCCCTCGGATCATCCAGATGACCTTCTCTGGAATTGCTCCAGCAGCTCCACATCCTTCCCGAGGGAAAGAATTCCTACTCAGCTGCTGCTGGGGATGAGCTCTGGACTTGGGGGATTCCTGGGATTGCCGTGTCCATCCTCTCATCCCAAATCCTCTCCCAGGGGATTCCTGGGATTGCCGTGTCCATCCTCTCATCCCAAATCCTCTCCCAGGGGATTCCTGGGATTGCCATGTCCATCCTCTCATCCCAAATCCTCTCCCAGGGCTGCTCCCAATCCCTTCATTCCCACCCTGGAGCAATCCCAGGCACTTGGCCTCGTTCAGCCTCCTGAGATTCCCAAGGCCCCTGCTCCAGCTTTTCCAGGAATTGCTGGGAATTCAGGAGAGTGACTCATCCAGAAGGATTTTCCCTCCTTGGATGAGTCGAGTCCTCTCCAATGAGGATCCTGAGGGATTGGGGGCAGCAGGACACAGTGTTTTCCTCATTTTCCATGGAATTAACGCTCAGTGTTGCAGTGTGCTAAATGGATTTCTGTATATGATTTATGTTCCAGAAATTTCTACCTAGCAGAAGCCTGTACCATCCCCCGCTGTAAGCTTATTGGTGTACTGTTTTCCCCTCCTTAGCTCCTCCCCTCTGGTTTTCCCTGGTTGGCTCTTCAGAGCTAACCACTCCCCTCTTCCCTCTTCCCTTAACCCTCTGCGAGAGCCTCACTCGGGGTTTGCCATCTTGGCTTTCCAGCACCCTTCATCCTCCCTTGCCTCTCCATCCCTCTTCACCATTCCCAGACCCTCACCTGTAGACCTTAATGAATTCCCTGGAAATCTCAGATGGTGATCCTACACTTCTTTTATCGCCGTGCCTCCACAGTGACTCTCGTCCCCAGCAGCTCCACCGCTTGCCGCAGCCACATGCCCGCCTGGCATGTTTTGGCCCCAGGCGGCTCCCCCCACATTGCGGCGTGGGGTGGTCGCTCGTGAATTGCGAGACTGCGCTGCGCAGCTCAGGATTCCCCAGGACATGCACTCTCATCCCACACATTTTCTAGCTTTGTGATGCACTTGGAATAATTTCCCAGAAAATGAGAAAACCCAGGAGCAGCAAGTCTGAGATTCAAGAGATCTCCATCAGCAAAATTCCAGGCAGGGAATTCCCAGAGCAACAGGAAATTATCCCAAATTTCTCGGCACTGGAACCAGCCAAAGCTGTGGTTTTTCTCAGTAATTGAAATAAACCAGAAATCAATAAACTGAAATAAATGGAAAATACAGGAGTTCCTTTCCAGCTCTTTCACCAGCTTGTAGGAGCTGCTTAATAATGAATATTAATGAACTTTATTATAATTGTATTTGATATGAACAGAATTAACATAAATTGGAGAAATGGATTTACCTGCTTCGTTTGTCTCTCTCTGAGTCTCTGAGTTAATAAAAAAATGCAACAAAAAAGAAAAAAAAATCAATAAATTACTGGGGGGTTTTAATTTAGGACTAAAATTTATGAGTAAAATTAATTCAAGTTAATTCAGAAGTAACTTCCACGAGCAAAATGAATTAAATTTAGTTTAGGAGTAAGATTTAGCATCAAATTAATAAAAAGTAATTCAGGAGCATAACATAATTTATTTAAATCAATTGAAAAAATTGTTTTCAATTTCGGAGTGAAAATGATGAGATGGGATTTTAATGTATTTCACTGTCCTCAATTACTGAAACTCCAAGAAAGAGTTTTATTGGAAATTGGGAAATGAATCCATTGGAAAATGAGTCCAATGGAAATAAATCAATTTTAATTTATAATCAAGCTTGGAACCAGGTCACAAATCCTTGGTTAAAGGGAGACTTATTCAGAAATACATAAGAAAGGTCCACATCTGGTTTCTGGGGAAGAGCAATCTGGAAGAATGAAAGGAACAGGAAAATTGCTCTTACCCAGCTCTGCCTTCACACGCTCTTTATCTGAAATAAACGAGAGATTAATTAATAAATTTCACAGCTAAAATCTTTAAAAAAATAATTAAATGAAATGAGTCCTCTGCCTCCCAAACCCTCTTCCCAGAAATCCCTTTCTCACCACTTGGATCTCAGAATGTCCCTCAAGCCCCTCAGGAAGAGCCCCAGACTCGTGCTATTTAAATACTTCAGTAAATTCAAGAGAAAATAAATTGAAATTAATCAATTCAAGAGGAAATCAATTCAACATAAATTAAGTAAAGACAAAATCAATTCCAGTTGGAATAATTGAGCTCTCAATGCTTTTGCCATTATTTCATGGGAAATTGAGGCTAATGACCAAAAAAACTGGCAGAAATTTGTCAGGAAATGGGTCAGGGAATAATTGGAAGGTTAAAACACAATATAGCATTAGTAATTAAAATATTGGTATTTAATAACAATGATTTTGTAATGTAATGATAGCAGGCTCTATATTTACAATTTTATAATAAAATTATTTATAATTATGTATCATATGTTATATTATTTACTATATATTTTTATTTACTGTTCTATATTAATTATATTAAGGAGTTAATATATAAGACATACATTTTCTATCTCAATTAACTAATAAATAATTATACATTATAATAATTTTGTATCTTTAAATTTTGCAACATCCAATGCAAGTATATTAAATGAGGGTATGTATTAAACTCTCTTATATTGTAACAATATTGTTAATATTATGAATTTACTATTTTATTACTCTATTAGAATGAATAACATCTCATATTTCATATCTTAATATTTTATTATTTCATTTGATTAATGGATGTTTATTATCTTTGGTATTGATATAATACTGGCCCCACGAGATCTGCTCAAATTCGGGCACCACTGGAGAGGTCAATAAATCAAACCATGAACAATATTCCTCAAATCCCACTGGGATTCACATCCCATCATTTTGGTTTCCAGGAGCTTTTACCTTTCTCTGCCTTCATCCTCGACCAGGCTGGAATCAAACAGATCCAAAAGTTAATTATTGATGCTGGCAAATCAGGGACAATTAATGACACCCAGCAAAGTGTCTGGAATTCTGCCTGGGAGTTGAACCCGGGAGTTCTGTGATAAAATGACCTGTTTTATTTCATTTTATACATTTCTGTATTTATATATTTCTATAGTTCTACAGATTTATAGTTCTATATTTCTATTTCTACTTATATATTTATATATTTTCATTTTATTTTATCAGGAGCTTTTTTCTATGTGAGAGGATTTAGGAAATCCCTGAAGGACAAAGAGCTGCTGGAAGATCAACCAGTGACTGAAAAATTATAATGTATAATAAATATTTTGGACATTAACTGAATTTTTGTCACACATACTGACTGCTTGCTTGACAAAGATATTTATATTTCTATAGGTTTCTGTATTTTTATGTATTTCTATGTATTTTTAATTCATATAAGTTTATATATTTTCATATTATATTTTGATATTTTATTTCATGTTAAGTTCTATCTAATATTATATATTACATTTTATTGTCTAAAATATTATATATTATGTGTTTCTATAAACAAGACATTAATTATTATATATTCTATATTTTTACTATATATAAAATATAGACAATCATTACTTAATAACTACTATGTACATGTATTATATTCCTATATAAATGCATATATGTATTATAAAATAGAATTTTATTCTATTTGTACACTGTATGAAAGAATTGTAGCCTATACAATACAATAATTGTATAATATGGTATAATTCTAATGTATAATTTAATACTGATATATAATCAATATTACATACATGTATTATACAAGCATGTATATTAATATACATATTTAGCAATATTGGATTTATAGTTATGGTATTTATTATATCTTTATTATATATTTATTCTATCTCATCTATTTCTTACCTTACATTAAATATCATATTTATCTTTACAGTTCATATGGATCTATTTCCCTCCTCACCTGCTTTCCTGATTTGTGAAAAACTCCCTGGAAAAACAAAGGAATCCTATTATTTTTTCAGCAAAAATTACTTTTAAATATAATTTAAAATTGTCTCATTTTATAATGAGAAATGAATCAAAAATCCACAATTGCAGGAGTTATATGAATATTCTGTAAATAGCTCATAGTCTCTGTCCCAAATCCAAATTTTAATGATCCATTAATTTTGTCTCTCTCACTCTCAATCCTGTATTTCTGATGATAGATTTTTGCTTTTGCTGTCATTCAATTATTTTATTATTGTCATTGTCATTGTTATTAGAGGACAATAGCTTTTACAATATTACAAACTTTTAAAAACTTTAAATAAATAGTAATTTTAAATTTAAAAAATTGGAATTAAAACAATAAGATTTATTGATCGATAATTAAATTAAATTATTTTCTTCATTCAAAATGTTGATTTGAATTTTGGGTTATGGTGAATTAAAAGTTCCCCATCCCCTGTGGAAATACTCACATTTCATTTTATAAACCACAGCCCCGATAACTCCAAAATCCAGACTTAAAATTGCAAGGGAAGCAAACATCCAAGGAGAAGGGGAAGAGGAAGGGAAGAAGGAATCTAGAAAATCAAATGGAATTAGGAGGTTAAACAGTTTTCTGTGGAATTTGAGATGAAAGAGAAACCCAAGGATCTCTGTCTTTTGGAACTTTCCAGACTGGGAATCCATCAGGAGGGGAGAGGGAAGGGATGGGAGCAGATATTCTGCTTTTCCCATGGGATGTTCATGGAATCATGGAATATCCTGAAGGGAATATCCCTGGAAAAACCCCCAGGGGTCATCAATTCCCACTGGGGCTGCCCAGGGAATGTCCAGACGTGGCACTCAGAGCTCTGCTGGACATTGGCCAATGGTTGGACTGGATAGCCTTGGAGGTCTTTCCAAACCCCGATGATCCCGGGATTCTGTGAACTCCCAACCCTGCACAGCCCCCAAATACACCCAGTGCCTGGGAGCATTGTCTGAATGCTCCATTGGGAACTTGGGAAACATCAGAGCCATGATCACTTCTGTAGGAGCCTTTCCCTGTGCCTGACCACCCTCCACGTGTCCAGGTAACTGCAGAGCCTTGGGAATGTCCACTGGAATGTTCCAGTCCTTCCCTCTCTCTATCTGTGTGTCCAGGTCATTGAAGGGTCTTTTTCCTCCCATTGGAATGTCCCAATCCTTCTGTCCCCAAGCTAAAATGGATCTCAGATGCACCAGGACACAACGATGGATTTCTTCCCACATTATTTATCTTCCCGTAGGTCATTGGCCTGGGACTGGGGGTCTGGGATCTCTCCAGGGACAAAGGACAGCATCTAGTATCCAATCCCAGCTGATCCCGGTGCTCCAGGATGATTCCATGGTCATTGAAAAGGGACAGTAGCCACCATACAATCCCAGCTGATCCCGGTGCTCCAGGACCATTCCAGGGTCAATGGAGACACAAAGGACAGCACCTTCACCCAGTCCCAGCTGATCCCAGGGTCACTCACCTGCAATCCTCACTTGGGATTCCCGCATGGTGTTGAGCACCTTATTGACCACCCTGCAGGACACTTCCTGGTCCGATCCCGGCTCCAGCCTCATGGAACTCACCACATCAAAGATGCCAGAAGAGTGGCCTGGAGTGCTCCGAGTGGTCACTTCCTCCGGCCGCGGCTGCCCTTGGCTGTCCAGCCAAAGCACAGAGGGCTCTGGGAACCATCCCTGGGATCTGCAGGAGAGGCTGATGCCATTCCCAGAGTGTCCATCCAGGAAAACCGAGGGCTCAGCACCTTCAGCTGCACAATGGGAAAAGAATCAACTCCAACAAAGAGCAGACAAGGAATTCCCTCACCAAATGGGATATCGAGATGTTGGGAAGAAATTCTTCACTGGGAGGGCAGGGAGAGGCTGGAATGGAATTCTGTCGGGGGTTGAGTACATTTAGAATTTCTCCCCATTCCTGTTACTAAGCAACAAATAGTTGGGTGTTTTAGAGCCATCAAGTCTTTTGTAAAAGACAAAAGGTGTGCTTGGGCAGGGCAGGTGAAGGGAAGAGCCGGCCCTTGGAACACAGGCTCGTGGTTCGGACACGGAGAGGAGAGACTGCTCTTTGCTTTTCGGCTGCCACCGGAGGAAATCCAACTGTGCCCTGTTTTTCTCTTCTCCTGGCTGGGTGAGCTTTTGATTCAACCTTTTTTTCCCACTGGGAAGTGCACGTTTCCCTGGGCTGCGTTTCCTCGCAGCTGCTGCCGGGGAGCCCGGCTGCCTCTGCCGCCTGTCCCCGCCCTCTGCCGCACGAGACCGCGGCGTCTGCTGTGACTGCAGAAATCCTTGCTGCCTCGCTGGCTAGCCGGGAGAGAGAGAGCCAGCTCCTACCCCCTGCCACCCTGCTTTCTCGCTGCTCCGAGCTGCTTTCGCTGCCCTGCGTCCTTCTCAGCCTGCCCGCCATTACAGCTGCCGGACGCTGACCTGACCCTGCGCCACAGCGCCACCTGCAGCCGCTCGGGAGTCATCGCGCCTGCCCTGCCCGGCCAGGAGCTCAACAGCGCCCCTGCTGCTTGCAACCGTGATTGCACCACACGGGCAAAGGCTCGGCAGCTCACAAATCATCTGCTATTGGTTTTCTGGTTCTAGTTGTGGTTGCTATTATTGTTATTGCTTGTTTATAGATACTAGTAAAGAACTGATATTCCTTTTTTCCCATACCTTTGCCTGAAAGCCCTTGATTTACAAAGTTAAATAATTCGGAGGGAGGGGAAAAAAAATCACATTCTCTGTCCTAAGGGAGGGTTCAACCTCTCTTGGCAGACACCTGTCTTTCAAACCAAGACAAATTCCCAGAGAAGCTGTGGATTCCCCATCCCTGGAAGTGTCCAAGATCCCATTGGATGGGTTTGGAGCAACCTGGGATAGCAGGAGGTGTCCCTGCCCATGGCAAGGGTTGGAATGGGATCAGCTTTAAGGTTTGTCCAACACAACCCATCCTGGGATTCTCTGGTTCCTGGTGAGAAGGTCTCCCCTGGATTTCTCCATTAAAATGTGCAAATTAATCAGATTTTTAATTTAAATTCCCATTAAATTGCCGGGAAATGGCTCTTCCTCTGTGTCCTGGTCCCAGCTGGGATGGAGCTAATTTCTCCCAGGAGCTTCATCAGATTTGGGAATAACATCAACAGTCCACTGTTTTTCATGGCTTTTATTTCTCTTTCTGTTGTTTTCCTTTCCCTCCCAATTTTTCCTATTTTGATTTCGGCTGATTTCAGTTATTAAACTGTTCTTATCCCAAACCAGGTATTTTCCTACATTTACCCTTGAAACATCCTTCAGGCTTCCCCCATGGAATTGAACTTCCAAAACCAAAGTGTGATCAGGACAGACCCCAGATTTACCTGAAACCAGCAAATCCTCTGTAGGAGAACAAGGATGTGAGGAGCTGGAATGTGGAGCCTCCGTTGTTTCACAATTTGGTAAGACATAATTGACCCAAATACGTGGGGAGAAATCCCTGGAGATCCCTCTGATTTCAGGGGAAAAAGCAGGAATTCTTTCCCTGGCACCCACCTGCCACATCCAGTTCCACCGTGACCTCATTATACCAGTTCTCGAGGAAGACACTGCAGGTGTATTTCCCTTTGTCTGAGGGCTGGACGTTCTTCAGGAGAAGAGACAGATTTCCATGGTGAAATTCCGATGGGAAAAATTCTGCCCTGCCCTGATAAGTCTCGAACTCCAGAAATGGATTTTTAGGTATTTTCCCATCAAAAGTGGCCACTGCTCTTTCTGTGGGATTTCCACTGAAAATCCACTGGACAGAGAGTTTCTCCAGGATTATTTTGCCTTGTAACTGACAGGGCAGGATGGTGTCATTCCCAACGATTCCAATGACAGGGCTGTCAGGAGGAATGAGGTTGTTCCTGACTGCAATGAGAGAGAGATGGGAAAATTGCTCATCATGGGATCATCCAGTCATGGAAAGGTTTGGGTTGGAAAGGAGCTTTAATGGCGTTGGGAGTTGGTGCTTATCAAAGTTCCTGTGGGAAACTGAGATATGGGTATGCAGGGAAAACAAGCTGGGAAACCACAGATTTCCCCTGGGAATGAATTCCTTTCCTAAATAAAGCTGAGATTGGGACAGAACCAGGATTTACCTGTGACCCAACAGATGATCTGTAGGAAAACAAGGATGGGAAGTGTCACTGCCAGCCAGAATCTGGGTCCCATCGTTCTGTAGCTTGGGAAGGCATCAATAACCCAAATATCCAGGGGAAATCTCACCAGGCTCCTGTCAAGCACAGACAGAAAATGGGAAGAAGGAATCAAACTAGAGTCATGCATTTCTCTCCCTTTATGGGAAAATCCTCAGAGGTGTTCCAGCACCTTTGAGGGATATCAGGAAAATGTCAGGATCAGCTGTTTTAATGGAAATTCAAGCGATTGTGTTTAGTGTGGTTCCCAGACTAAATCCAAGCCCAATGACATGTGGATAACCTCAGGCAGGGGAGAAACTGAGGCAGAATTCCTTAAAAAGCTCATTCATTTCCCAATCCTGCTCCAAATCATCCACTGTGCCCCAAAACTCCACATGTGGATTCCCTGACCCCTGTTGGCTTCATGGAAAGTTCAGGTGGCAGTTGGAAGCAGAAGCTGGAACCTTTTGGAATGGATCCTCAGAATTCCCAGAAGGCAAAGAATGAATGGACCCATTGTTCCTGTCCAGAATAAAATCCCGACACCAGCAGGTGCTGGGGCCTTGGAATCCGTGGATTCAGACTGGGACATTCCTGACCTACAGAACACACATTGGCTTTCGAATGACTATTCCAGGCCCACCCAGTCAAGATCACTGGGGTTGGAAAAGGCCTCCAAGGCCATTGATTCCAGGCTGTGCCCAATCCCTTTCCTGTCACCACCTCAGAGCTCCAAGTGCCACATCCGGTCCTTCCTTGGACTCATCCAGGGGTGGTGACTCCACCATTCCCTGGGCAGATCCTTCCAAGCCTTTCCAGGAAGAAATTCCTCCTGATGCCCAACCTGACCCTCCCCTGGCACAGCTCAGAGCCATTTCCTCTCATCCCAACCCTTGTTCCCTGGGAGCTGATCCCGACCTGCCCCCAGCTCCACCCTCCTGTCACAGAGTCGTGGGGGAGTCAGAAGGTCCCCTGACGTCTCCTTTTCTCCAGGCTGAGCCCCCCTGGATCCCTCCAGTTTTCCAGACCCTTCCCCAGCTCTGCTCCCAGCTCTGGACTCACTCCAGCTCCTCCATATCTGTCCTGTACCTGAGACACCAGAAGGGAGCCCAGAATTCCAGCTGGGGCCTCCCCAGTGCCGATCCCAGTGGGACAATCCCTGTCCAGTTCCTGCTGCTGCACTATTCCTGATCCCAGTGGGACAATCCCTGTCCAGTTCCTGCTGCTGCACTATTCCTGATCCCAGTGGGACAATCTCTGTCCTGTTCCTGCTGCTGCACTATTCCTGATCCCAGTGGGACAAGCCCTGTCCAGTTCCTGCTGCTGCACTATTCCTGATCCCAGTGGGACAATCCCTGTCCTGTTCCTGCTGCTGCACTATTCCCAGTCCCAGCCACGTTCCCACCTGGACACACCTGGGCTCATCCAGCCACTAGGCAAAAAAAACCCAAAAACCAACTCTCCAAAAGAGAAAGGCTAAAAATTACTTTAAACAGAGGAAGACAAAATAATTTCCATGGAAACAACAATCAATATTTCCGTGGCTCAATCCATCAATCAAGGTCCATAATCCCAATTATAGGTCGAGTTTAGGTGTAAATTGATAGCTTGATTCACTCATTAAGGCAAAAAAGAAATTAAAATTAAATGGTCTTTAAAAACTTCACTTAAAACCACCCACAAATAACAGGAATTCCCACCAAGGCAAAAATATACTCCAACCTGGATTCAATCCCTAACAAAGCACCACCTCAGTATTCTACCAAAACCCTCACCATGGACAATCCTTTTCCAGCCAGACTTACCTGAACAGCCACATCTGCAGTATCTATATTAAATTCCACGTGGATTAGGGAGTCAAGGTATTTTTGTATTCCCTGGACACAGATCCTTTCCACATCTCTAACAGAGGAACAGACTCCAGGAACTCCTGTACTCAATCCTGCAAGGCCTGAAAAGGGACTTTGATAACAAAAGACATTTCTTCAATCAGGTGTTAAATTCCAGCCAGTCAAACAATCTGCACCCAGACATTCCAAAGGTTGTGTTTATGACTCACCCTGATGCAAAGGGCATCAGGAAATGCTTTCAAATCCTCAGCACCTGGGCAGGGCAGCTCCTCTGCCAGATTGGTTTTTGCTCAACTCAGCAAACGTTAGGAATGGGAAGAAAAGAATCCCAAATGGGGGTGAATTGTCCCACCGGGATGACTCGGAGTTCAAATTGGGAATACACAACACAGAGACATGGTGGGAATCCACAGATATCGAAAAATTAGGGAATTCAGAGCTTTAAAGTTCCAAAATGTCCAGGTTTGTTTATCCATACACCAGTTTTCTTTCTGGACTCGGGAGAGGGGAGGAGTCAGGGTAGGCAGGGAGCTGGAAAATGATTGGATTTGTGAGATTCTCACCCTTCAGGACAAATTAAAATCTAACTGGGGCTCAAATCCCTTCAAGGTAAAGGTGGGAGAGATTTGTTGTCCAAAGATGTCAGAGGCCACACCTGCATGTAAAATTTGGGATTTCTGGTGATCCCAGCTGCGATCAAACACAGCCTAGACACAAAACCCAAACCCCAAAATCTCCAGACCTGTTTCCATCCCATTTGTGATTAATTTCTGGTTTATGCTGAACCAAATAAAGATAAAAACTCTCTCAAAAAAGGCTAAAACTTAATTTAAGGAAGGAAAGACAAAATAAATTCCATGAAAATAGCAATCAACAATTCCATGGCTAATTCCATTAATAAAGGTCCAAAATCCCAATTATGGGTCATTTTTAGGTGTAAGAAGATTGTTTAATTCATTATAATAAGGCAGCAAATTAATTAAAATACCAGTGTAATTCCTGACCTGAATTGGGCTGCTTTGCCACAGACAGCTCTGAATATTTTTCCCAACAAATCCTTCAGAGACTGAAAGGTGAAAAGTCATCCAAGACAGGAGTGAAAACATGGAATAAAATGGGAATAAAGAGCAACTTTGGGATCCTTTCACATCAAATTTATTTTAAAAATTCCATGTAATGTTTTCATGCTTTTCCTGCATTTTCCATGGCCTATTTCCTGCCCCCTTTCCCGATTTCCTTCCCACACTTTTTTGTATTTTTCTCCCATTTCCCCCTTTGTTACCTTTCCCACCTTTTCCCCTTCTCCCTTTCCACCTTTCTTTACCATTCCCCCATTTCTCCACCTTTCCCCATTGAAGCACGGAATTGACTCCACAACTCAGATAGTTATGCAGTAGGTATGTGTTTATTCCAGCTGGGGTGCATGGGGGGTAGCCCCTCCAAAGGCATGCACAGCCTCAGCAGAACTTCACTAAGTTTATATTAGGTTACAGATTACATATGCATAAAGTTAGACAAAGCCCCTATACATATTCAATACCTATCCCCGCTTCGTATTATAATGAGTTCAAAGTTCATTTAAATATGCCCGCGCAAGCGCAGTGTCTTCAGATTAATTGTGGGCGAGGGTCCTGATGATTAATTATGACAGGATCCATACTCTTCATCATGATGAACTGTTCACCCTGTTCCCTTGCGCATGCTCCCTTGGTCCTTGGTCCACGTCCAAGCCTGAGAGCCAACTCGTACCGGTCCTGGGGTCCAAGGGCGGGATGGTCGGTTACACTCAGTGGTTTCTCTCAATTATTTGGCTCTCTTCTCTCCATCTTCCTCGATACCAGGTTGTGGTGGTTTTGATTGGCCCAAAACATCAGTGAAGTGTTTTTAACATCTAGGAGAAATTTGGACCCCTCAGAAGCTGTTGTAGTAGGTCTGGGGGAGGTGTCTGAGGGGTGGGGAGTGGCACAAAGATGGCTCCTGTGTGTCCTGAGTGCAAGTTCTGGAAGTTTTTACATCAAGTCCAGCAGAGCCAATCTCTGATGGCTCTGAAGGTGATGGACATGCTGCCGGCCAAGTTTGGGCTAATTGGAGGTGCTAGTTACGCCTCTGTGAAAACACATTTAAGAAAAATTAAAAACAAAGCAGGCACGCACTTCTTTCACTTCTTTGTAGTTGGAGGAGGAGGAGGTGGAGGTGAAAATATGTAGAGGGAGAACAGCATGGAGACACCAAGGTCAGTGAAGAAGGTGGGGGAGGAGGGGCACCCAGTGCTGGAGCTGAAAACCCTCTGCTAGCCACAGTGAAGGCCATGGGGGGGCAGGAGGTCCCCCTGCAGCCCATGGAGTCCACAGGAGTGCAGAAAATCACCCACAGCCCACGCCAGAAGAGCAGGTGGATGCCTGGAAAAGACTGTGAACCAGTGGGAGTCTCATCTAAGAGTTAAAACTGCAAAGGCCTTGCAAAGGAGAGAAAGGCCTTGCTCCTGGCATGGAAGCAGCCTGGCCTCGGCTTGAGAGAGTCTGCACAGCACCCTATGGACAAAAAGACTCATCTTGCAGCAGAATTTCGGGCGGGATGTTGCTCGTGAGATTGGACCCACGCCAAAGAAGTTCTCAAAGGACTGTCTCTCGTGGGAAGGACCCCCTGGCTAAGTAGAGAACCTCTTTTCCTGATTGGACTGACCAAAGGACCCCTCAACCTGCCCCCTGTGTGTGTTGCTGGTTTGGAAAGAGGAAAAAAAGGGGGCGGGGTGAGTGCAGAGACTGCTTCTTAAGAGGGTGGGGGTGAGAGCAGAAAGGAAAGCTGTCTGGAGAGAGAGAGAAATAAGTAGAGATAAAGAGTATTTGTAGTAGAAGAATTGTGGTGATGAGTAAATTTGAGAATCTGCTCTGTGGACTGAAAAGAGACCCCACACCCTGCCCCCCCACCACCCGGCTTGTTGACTGTAAAGGAGGAAAGGGGGCGAATACTATAGGTTCTTAAGAGGGAGGGGGGAGTGAACCAAAACTGTATGAAAAGTTTATTTTTGCCTGCATTTATCCTCCAACTCTGTTAGGTAATTAAACACTTTTTGCAACTTTAAGCTTGGAGCCTGGTTGCCCTCTTTTCGTGCGTCCTCCTGGCAATGTCCTGTCGAAAAAACCATGACACAGGTAGGCACAAATTCATTAAGAAAATAATAAATGGATCGCAGCTGGCATATCTTAGTAAATCATTATCCAATCTCTGGCTCTCTAAATCAGTTCAAAAATATTATTACTATTATCCAGCTTCTAGTTCTTTTACATTAGTAATTTCTATTTTAGCCTAAATCACCATTATACTCTTCTTTTAGCTTTTCCTGCATTTTCTCTCCCTTTCCCCTCTTCCCCCTCTCCTTCACCTCTCCTCCCTTTTATTTTGCCTTTCCACCTATTTTTACATTTTCCTTTTTTCCATCCTTTTTCCTTCCTCCCTTTCCCTGTTTTTTTTACCTTTTCCACCTTTTACCTTTTCCCTCTTTCTCCACCTCATGTTTTTCCCCACCCTTTCCCCCTTTTCCTCACACCCTTTACCCACCTCTTTTTTTTTACCTTCCCTCCTTTTTTACCTTTTTTACTCTTTCCCCAAGTTTTTACCTTTCCTCCCATTTTTTCCCTCCAAGGCCTCCACCTCCCCCAAATTTCATTTCCCATCCCTGACACCCAACATTTACTTCTTCCCTCCTTCCCACCGAGCCGTTCCCTGGATTTAAAGCAGCACCAGGATCAGCAACAGAACATTCTCCAAGGGTTTTCTGGATCTCATCCCAATTTTCTTTTAACCGGACGAGTTTTTTTTTTTTAATTTTATTTTATTTTTAAAAAATTTAAAAATTATTATTTTAAATTTTCTTCCCTTCCCTTCCCTTTATTCCTTCCCCTTTTTCCCTCCTTCTCTCCCTCCCTCCTTTCCACCTCTTTTCCCTCCCCATCCCCAACTCCCCCACATCCAATTTCCCACCCCTGACATCCCGGATTTTCCCTTTCCCTCCTTCCCTCTTTTCCTTTCTCCGATTTCCCGGATCTACAGCGGCACCGGGATGAGCACCGGGCGGATCCGGAGCTTTCCCTCTTCCCCTCGGGATACGAACGGCAAGAACTTTCCCGCGGGATCCTCCAGCGCCATCCCCGCCACCAGCTCCCTGTGCTCCACATCGTAAAATTCCAGCCGCTCCTCCTGCGGGTCCAGGAGCATCCCGAGCGCCGAGAGATCCCCGCGCTGCTGCCCGAGGGCGCGGCTGCCGCTGCCGCTGGAGAAAAGCTGTCCGTGGGATGAGCGCAGAGCCCAGCAATCCCGGGGATCATCGCGGGGATCACCGCAGGAATCCCGCCGGGAATTCGGCCCGGGAAGGCTCTCTCCGTCCCGCAGCACTCCCAGCGCCCAGTCCAGCTCCCCGCCCAGCTCCACCTCCCAGTAACTCTTCCCAGCTCCCAGCGCCTCCCTGGCCAGCAGCGCCGCCATCGGGAGCGAGTCCCGCGCGTTCCCGAGATCCAGGGGCCGCGCCTCGGCATGCAGCGCCACGGGAACTGCGGGGCGGGAAGGGTTAATGAGCGGAGCGGGCCCGGGAGGGATTGGGGCATTCCCGGGGACTGCGGGGAACTGAGGGGCCGCAGAATCCCCGAGTCCCGGAATCCCCAAAGCCGTGAATTCCTGAATCCCAGAATCTCCGAATCTGAGAATCCCAGAGTGGGGTGAGCCACTTTGGGATGTTTGAACTAGGAATTTTAACATTCCCTGGAACAGGGGATGTGGTCAGTGAGGAACTGTGGGGCCATGGAATCCCTGAGTCCTGCAATCCCCAAGTCCCAGAATCCCTGAATCCCCTGAATTCCTGAATTCCAGAATCCACAAATCCCAGCATCTCAGAAGCCCACAGTGAGTGAGGTCCTGGGATGGTTCAACAAAGAATTCCAACATTACCTGGAATGGGACCACTGACAATTGGAGGGGCCACAGAATCCCTGTAGTAGCCCACAGAATCCTTGAATCCTGGAAACCCAAAATCTCCAAATCCCAAAATCCCCAAATCCCTGAATATCTGAATCCCCCAGAGTATCTGAATATCTGAATCCACCAGCAAGGGCTGGCAGCTGGGAGCCTTGGGGCTGTTCCTCCAGCTGCTCCTCTGACCATGGTGTCCACCTCTCCATTCCCAAACCCACTCCCACCCACCATAGCACAAGGGGTTTTCAGGCCCACAGCTCTGATGCAACCCCACAAGTTGATCGTTGGGGTAGGCAGCTGCCGTGGATGTAGCTGATCCTGGGCAACCAGCTGCAATCAGCCCGACTGGAGCAGAAGGGTTAGAGCAGAGGAATTCTAGAGGGATCTCCAAGCTGAGCCCCTGTGTGAACAGCCCCCAGAGGGCCCTCTTTGCCCACTCATGTCCGAGCTCCATCCTGCCCCAGTTAGCAGTTCCTGTTCTGCCTTTCCCACCCTCTGAAACCTCCCTAGAAACACCATAGAAACCTCCCTGTTCAACTGTGTGTGCCTGGAGCTGCAGCTGCTCTCCCCATTTATTTCTCAGGTGGTGTCAGCACAGAGGGACAGGCAGGCTCAGGTCCCTGGGACACCAAGGGTCCCCATGCCATGCACTCCATCAGGGATGAACTTGGCTCAGCTTGGCTCTCCTGGTCATCCTCATGCTGGCTTTGATGAGAATCAGAGGAGAACAGTGGAAGATGCTTCTGGGAGTTCCTGAAGCAGTGGGAAGGAGCCTGGGAAACGGAATTGCTCCAAGATATCAGCTTCCAGTGAATCCTTCAACACTCTTTCTGGCCATCTCCTTTCTCCAGGCAGAGCTTCCTGGCCCTGCTGATCAACAAAGGTTGCTGTGCTCCTCTTCTCTGCCTCTGTCCGTTGCCCCCTGTCCAGGATATGCTCAGCCAAGAAAGCAGCAGATGTTACAGGTGCTCCAGGTCCAGCTCTGCTCCTCCTTTCTCAAAGCCTCCCATCCTACAGCTGCCCTGATGAGCCAGAGGAAGAGGGGCAGATGGACCAGGGATTCCCTCCAGTTCCCAAAGACCAAATCCATTGCAATCCTAAGTGCTTTGAAGAGCAGTGATCCCCTGTTTGACACAGTGGGTCCTCCTTGCTGTCTGCAGTGGACATCTGCTCTCCGTGCCAAGAGGAAATGAAATTAAACACACACAGGAATTGGGTACAGATACAGCTCCATCTGACTTTGGAGATTCTGAAAACTGTGCTTTCAGATGTCTCCTGTCCTGTACAGAATCACAGAAACACAGAGCAGTTGAGGTTGGAAAGGACCTGCAGGGATCATGTGGTCCAACTTCTCTGCTCAAGCAGGAACACCTGGAGCTGGTTGGCCAGAACCTCATCCAGAGGCTTTTGAATATCTCCTAGGATGGAGACTCCATCACCTCCCCAGGTAACAATGTCTGTAAGACTCAGGGAGCAGTCTGGAGCTCAATGGCCTTGCTCCATTTCTCTCTCCATTTGACATCTTCTTGGTGAGGTTCCTTGATTGGCTAAGAGACATAAGCTGCAACATGAGAAATGAAGTGGACTAAAATATTTTTGGTAGCTTTTTACCAGGAGGGTAACAAAATATTTGAACAAGCTGACATGATTTGACCCATGGAGGGTTTTTTCCATTATTGCTACATGGTGAAGAGGAGAATGTAAATAAAAATGAGAAGCTGTTGCCTCTTGCCATTGCATTAAGGCCTTAACTGGTTTCAAGCCATAAAGTTTGTGAAGATGATGAGAGCTGGAACCAGGTCCCGGCTGTATTTGTATAGACTGAAACCCCACAAAAGAGCGGCTGGAAATTAGCAGACACTGCTCAAATCTGGATTTTCAGTAAGATAAGGAACTGAGTGGGATGGGATGAGAGATTCATTGAGAAAGAAAAATAAAGTCATGAGGGGATTGTTATAGATTGAGACTCACAGAACCAATATTGAGTCAGAAGCCAATTAAGAATTTGTGATTTATTAGGCAAAGCGGTAGTGAGCATACAGCGCTGGGTGGCCAAGGGCGCACAGGCCCCCTCCCTTACAGTCTTTTATAGGCTTTTCTCTTCTGGGCTACGTGTACTGCGTTTTCTGTGTTGCTGAAGGCTTCTTCTGTTCTTCTTCTGCTAAGACAGTATATCTTGCAGAGTGCCAAGGTTACAGATTACTTATTCCCACCCTGCCAGCGAATCTTTCCCACCCAAAACAACTTCCCTTTGTTTTAAGCAGTGTTAGCAAGATTTGCAATTTCCTTCTCAAGAGGTGATAGCAAGATTTGATGAACAAACAGTATCTTTTCTATTAAGGGGTGATAAAGATTTTGGATAAAAAATTGGATTTGATCATCCAGCTTGAACTGCCTGATACACAGATTAGGAATGTCTGTTCTAATGCTTAATTAGTGGTTAAAACTTTCAGTAACAACGACTAACCATGAATATTCCTGACCTCTGAATTCAGAGCAGTAATAAGAAGCTATTTTGCCCACACATAAAGGAGATGCAACAGAGCAACATGTCAGGAAATTCTCCAAAACCACCCTGTAAGGTCAGTTATCATGTGTGACATCTCTGCCCTGGCTGAAGGTGTAAAAGTCAAGGCCATTTCTGATGAAAGCTCTCACATTTTTATGTAAGTTGTTTTTAACACTGTTCAGCCTGTTTCACACCTCCACCTTTGCTCTGTTCATCTGTGCTGTGCAATAATTCACTGACAACAGGGCTCTGAACTGTGGCCATTTCATCCCAAGGATGTGCACAGGCTGCACCAAATCTGACCTCCTTCTCCCACTGTGACCCTCACAGGGTGGTCCTGCAGCCCTGGACTCTCCTGTCCCATCTGTGACACATGTGACCATGACCTGCAGCTCCAGGCTGTGCAAGATCTGCAGGAAAGCCGTGTCTCCTCTTCCGTGCAAGAAACCACTGCACAGGAGGACACAACAGAGCTTCCCTCCTTTTCAATCCCCAATCTCCTGTCTTCATCTGGGAGGGACAAATGGGCAGTGTGGGACTCAGGGAGCAAAATGTTGCCCCCTAGAAAAAGGCAGGCGGGTTGTGCTGAAGTCGAGGGTAGGTTGCTGTGCATGGACCAGCTGGTTATGGTGCCCCTTGCAGACGCACCTTGGTCAGCAGGACAGCAAGTGCCTTCTGATGGGAGAGCAGGAGATCAAGCAGAGCCCCACTCCTCACTGGCTCCTCTGTCACTTGGAGGTGGAAGTACCAGGAAGCTCCAGGATTGCTGGTGTCCTGCTGTGCTGTCCCTGCAGCAGCTTTCATGGCTCTTGGCAACCCCCAGAAGGACCAGGTCCTGTGAACTTGGGGACAAGGGTCAGGAGAGCATTGCAGGGAGGAGGCTGCCCCAGAAGGACAGACAAACACAGCTTGTGCTCTGGGCTCAGAGGGTGCGGAAATGAAAGCGGGGGCTCTGCAGGAACAGAGGCTGCAGTGGGGGCTGAGGCAGAGCCTCCACTGGCCACAGCCACTCATTGTGGTAAAGGCCCTGCCAACCCCAGCCCTGCAGCAGGACCAGTCCCAGGTGCTGCAAGCCCTGGACCAGGCAGCTCTTGAAGCGCTGGGCAGAGCTCAGCCCACAGCAGACACTGCAAGGAGAGGCTGTTGCTGCAGTGCCCAAACAATGCTGGGCCAGCAGGGATGTGCCAGGCTGTCTCCTGCTCGACTGGCCTTCCTCCTCTTCCTCCTGCTGCTGCTGCTGCTGGGTGAGTTGGGGGATGGCTTTGCCTTGAGGCACAGCACTGCAGGGCTGCTGAGTGGGGCAGGACAGAGCCCATCCTGGGCACAGGGCAGGACCCAGGGGAAAGGCTGTGTGGAGCAGGGGAAAGGGTGTGTGGAGCAGCCATGCTGCACTGAGGGACAGAGATGCTTTATGGAGGGCAGCAGGATCATTGCTTCCTCCAGTTCCCATGGACCTGTGAGTAAATAGGCAATTTCTAAGCCATCTCAGGGGGTTCTGGTCACAGTGTGAGGCTTGGCAGATGCTAAAGTGCTTTAGGGATCCAGAGGCATCCATCTGGAACCACAAACCCAACAAAATTGGCTTGGGGATGTGCCAAGCCAGGAGATAGAGGAGATGCAGGATGCTGCATGGGTGGGAAGGTGCCTCTCCCAGCCAAGACTCAGCAGTGGGAAGGTGGACAAGGGAATTGGAGCTGAGCTGGGTTGGTGCCCATCTGACCCAAACCCTCTGTTCCCCACGGTGCAGGTGCTGGTGTGATGGCCCAGGATATCTGCAGCTCCCCAGGGCATGGTGAGTACAGGGACAAGTCCTGTAAAGGGAGTTGTGTGGGGCTGGAGATGGGAAGGGAGAAAGGCTTTCTTTCCCATGAGTGACCCCCTGGAGAGGAAATTCTTCCTCTCTCAGATTCTGCAGTTGCAACGGCAACACTGTCTCTGGCCATCATCTCCAGGTGACCTCCTGGCTCCTACCATACACATGAGCCCCCATGCTGCACAGGAGGGAGAACAGGTTTTGGTTTGGTGCATAATTGGCTGGAAGTCTCCTGATACCCAAATCATCTTCTGCAAGGATGGGGTGCAGGTGCACAGCCTGAAAGCCCAACAGGGAAAGGGGAGCTACTACATGCTCCTCACCATGACAACGGGGAGTGCAGGAACATTCACATGTGGATATCAGCACAAGGACAACAGCAGCCGAGTGAGGAACTCTGCCCTCAGTGCTCCCCTGAATCTGCATCTCAAAGGTGAGTTGTGGCACTGGGGAACAAACACTCCCAAGCCCCCCAGATCCCAGGTGAGGGAGGGGACCCTGTCCTGCCCCATGGCATGTCCCTGGGCACTTGGGATGCTGGAGGTAGAAAGTGTCTTGCTGTAGCACAGTTGGGAGTATGGGGTCTCAGCATCAGCAGCCCCCAAGCTCAAACCATCCTAAAACAATGGGGCCTCTTGGGTCTTAGCCATGCAAGTTTTCTTGCACCACAGCCAGTTTTGGGTGAGTATTTTGCCCCCGATGGATGCCTTTGTGTCCCGAAAGCACTTCAGCATCTGCCAAGTCTCACACTATGACACAAACCCCCTGAGAGGTTTTGGGAATTGCCCCTTTTGCTCAGAGGTTGATATGAGCTGGAGGAAGCAATGATCCTGCTGCCCTCCCCAGAGCAGCTCTGCCCCTCAGTGCTGCATGGCTACTCCACACACCCTTTCCCCTGCGTCCTGCCCTATGCCCAGGACAGAACCTGTCTTGCCCTCACTCAGCAGCCCTCCAGGCCACAATTCCCACCTTCCTCCTGGATCTCTGTGTCCAACCTCCCCTCCCTCCTCCAGTCTCACAGGGCATCCACAACAGGCTGGTGGCGAGCTCAGGACAGGAGCTTTGACACCTCTTCTCCCATGTTGTCCCAAGGCAGTTTCATCCCCCTGAACAAATCCTGCATCCCTGACAGGGGGACAGCTCAGCTACCAACACATCCCACTGCCAGTTTGGGCATGGATTGATGGTATCAACAGAATCCTCTGGAGGGAGGGAGGGAGCCAGGGAAGAACAAATTACATTTCAAGTGCATGCAGGTCTCCAGGTTCCACCTTCACAGTTCAGCCTGGTGCGGCAAAGATTCCCCAAACCCCTCCCTGAGAGTGGGACCCTCCCACCTCAAGCACCAGAAGAACTCAGGGCATTGTGTTTGCACTGCTAAACCCTCCGTAAGCCTTGAGATTTTGGAGCTGTGACTGCACAGCAAACCCCAGCCCACCCTTAGGCTATTAATGGAGGACAAACCAGACTTTGCCTTTCTTCATTGCTTTTCCTGTGTTAAAACAAAGAAAAATCTTTGTTTTAGGAAATCAATTATTCCATGGAGATGGAAAAGGGGATGTTATGCTGCCTCTGAATTACTGTCTTGAAACAGTTTGACTCATCTTGGGAAAACAGGATTTAAAATTGCTCTGACTTGTCTTTTGCATTTTTCTTCCAAGTTGCCATTTTTTCCAAATACTCAGCATAGTCCCCACATCTTCTCTGCTCTGGAATCAACTGTAGTTGCTTTTATTTTTCTTTAAAACTTTTATTCTTATTATCTCACTGATACTCCAAGGTTTATTCAAGGCTGGAGAATCAGAGAATCACAGAAAGGTTTGGGTTGGAAGAGACTTTAAATATCGTCTCATTGCATCTCCCTGCCATGGGCAGGGATATCTCCCTCAAGACCAGATGGCTCCAAGCCCTGACCAGAAAATTTTGAGCAGGTCAGTCACTCAGGGTGTATTTAGAGACAGACACAAATGAAAGCTATGGAAACATCCTTCAGGGAAAGGAAGTTCAAATGCAATTAAATTTCTCCCCAAAATATGTAATGGCCCATCTAAGATAATTCTCTTGGCCATACAAAGTATTGTGGTTATAGCGTGAGACTCAGTAGATGCTGAAGTGCTTTAGGGATCCAGAAAAATCCATCTGGAACCACAAACTCAACCAAAATGGGCTTGGGGAGATGTCACACCAGGAGACAATGGAGATACAGGATGGAGCCACATGGGTGGGAAGGAGCCTCTCCCAGCCACGACTCAGCAGTGGGAACCTGGACAGGGGCATTGGAGCTGAGCTGGGTTGGTGCCTGTCTGACCCAAACCCCTCTGTGCCCCATGGTGCAGGTGCTGGTGTGATGGCCCAGGACATCTGCAGCTCCCCAGGGCATGGTGAGTACAGTGATAGGTGCTGTAAAGGGAGTTTTGTGGGGCTGGAGGTGGGAAGGGAGAAGGGATTTGTTCCCCACATGTCAAACTCTGTCACAGGGAGAGTGGAACCTAAGGGCAAACCCTTCCTTAGCCTCTAATTTTGGCAACAGTTTAAATTTAAGGTATCACATTAGTTTGCAAGTTCTAATGATGGCAAATCAGATCTATTTATAAAGATGAATTAATTATTTAAAAGATAAAAGACAACAGATGAAAGGTATTAATTAGAGTTATTTATTACAGAGTATTAAACTAAAAATGACTACCAGAAGATGATACTAAATCATAAAACAGTCCACAATATTAAGGTACCTATATTAAAGCTGGCAAAAGAAATAATATTGATAAGGACTCAAATGTAACCTACAACAGAAATGACAATCATGTACATGGATTCCTTCACTCAGTCTCCAGTGGAGTTACTGGGAAGCAGCCTCCCTGCTCAGGGAAGGAACTCCAAACCTTTCCAGGGAAATGTACAGAAGATTTCTACTTTGTGAAAGTTCACTGTGGCTTTTACAGTTGTAAAAGTGAGTGTCAGTCAGTCAGAAATCCACCTTGCCTTTCCAGATCACACTTCAACAGTTAGACATTTATTGGCAGTTGGGAGATGCCAGACTGGTATTAACTCCTTGGCACCAAAACAGCTCACTACAAGACAGCTTGTCCTGTTTGACTTTTCTGACTGGTTAAGAAACAACAGAAAATCTCTTGTGGGGAGTCAAATGCCTTGCTACAACCCCTGGAGAGGAAAGTCTTCCCCCCTCAGATCTGAGCCATTTTCCAGCCCTGAAACAGTTAACACTGTCCCCGTCCATCCCTTTGCCCACTCTGCAGGTGACCTCCCAGCTCCTGCCCTCTTTGTGAAAACCAACGCCACATTCAGTGCAGTGCAGAAAGGAGAACAGGTTTTGTTTAAGTGCCAAATTCAGCCGAAATCTTCTGCCACACGAATCGTCTTCTGCAAGGACAGGGTGCAAGTGCACAGCCTGAAAGCCCAACAGGGGAAATGGAGACCTACTACATGCTCCTCACTGTGACAACGGGGAGTGCAGGGACATTCACATGTGGATACCAGCACAAGGACAACAGCAGCCGAGTGAGGAACTCAGCCCTCAGTGCTGCCCTGAACCTGAGTGTCACAGGTGAGTCGTGGCACTGGGGCACACACAGGAAACCCTTCCAGATTCCCCCAAGACCCAGGTGGAGGAGGGGACCCTGCCCTGCCCAATGGCATGTCCCTGGGCAGTTGGCATGCTGGGGGTCAGGGTGCACTTCAGCACAGCCTTGGGCACCAGGGACACTCCTCCCAGTCACATGAGAGCATCCTGCTCCTCTCCTGCCCCAGCATCATGGAAAGGGGAGAGTGGTGGCACCAGACCTAATGCAGAGCCACAGCTGTGCAGGGCATTCATTTATTGACGCCAGCAGTTGACAGAGGGGGAGTTAGGGGATCCCCATAGTGGCTCAGTGTGTGCAGTATCTGGGAGGGAGCTGCAGATTCTCTCCCTGTCCCTTTCTCCTCCCAGGCAGTGGCTCCAGCTCCCAGGCAGAAACATCCAGCAATGGTGACTGATTCCCTCCCTCACAGCCAGTGTCCCTCAGCACTGGGCCAAGGCTCCCCAGCTGCCAACACCAGGACATTGGGAGGTTTACCACCTGGGTTCTTCTTTTCCCCTAAGGCCATATGCTGTTCTCTGCTTTCTCTTCCCCAACAGATGATGTTCCCACAGCTCCTCATCCCGGCCAATCCCACAGCTTTGCCACATGCATTCTGGTGGGAATAGTGGAAATCTCCCTCCTCCTCCTCCTCATGGCTGCAGGCAGCTGCTGTGTCCTGAAGATCAGTGAGTGATTTGGGGAAATTGAGGGTAAACATTGAGGATGACATTGCACCCTGATGCAAGACTGCTGCTGTCTAACCTGTGGTTATTTAGTATGGCTAGCTCCTAAAGCCATGTCACAGGAATCTGAGCTTCTCAGGTCTTTCATCTTTCACCTCCAGGGAGCAAAGTTTCTTGGGTAAGGAAGACTTTAACTCCAGGGTGATTGAGAGCTTAGGAGAAGCCAGGCTGGGAAATGAGATCAACAGTTGTGGTGATTCACCCCAAGCGAGCTTGGAGACACTTCAGAGACCAAGTCAGAGAAGTGGATATTTGCTTTATTCAGTGCACCAGGTGTGGGGGGATTCCCTCCTCCAAACACACACACCGGCACTTCCAAAACCACAATGTTATGGGTAAAATTCATGAATATTCATCACATTCCCCGGAATAGGAGTGGTTATACAAATCAATATCATTAGCATGTGCACCATGCATGCTCTGTATGTCCCGGTGGTCTTTGGGGACCCCAAAGACCCCTCCAGGATGAAGGTCCCAGTAGTCTTCCTCACAATGCACTTTTCACCTTTCTCTCTGGAGCATGCGCAGTCCTTCATGGGAAGATTCAGTGGTTTCTGTGCTGGCTTCAAACAGGTTCTTGTCCCTCTTACCTTGATAAGATTAAGGGAATCCTGTTTTTCTAGATTTTAGAATTCACATATTCTGTCTCTCAATAGTTGAGTTGAGTTACCTATTTGACCACTCCTTTCTCAGGGTAGGTTGGGCTTGAAAAATCCCTCTGCCAGTGAGGTTCAGCCCATTATGTTCACTGCATAGCTCAGAGAAGGGAAAGGCAGGGCTGTGCAGGAACTCTGCCTCTCAACTCTGCCTTTCTTTTCCTTTCAGGGGCCTGCAGAGAGAGATGCCAGCAGTGAGCAGCAATCCCTGGGGGCTGCAGGACTGGGGCTGATGGGGAGCATCCTGAACACTCTGGGACTTGCACATGGGGAATTGCCAGCGCTTGGCTTGGGAGGACAACTCCTCCCCACAAGGCCTGGCCAGGCCAGCATGGCCACAGCCAGCCCTTCCAGCAGGCCCAGCCCTTGCCACCCCATCAGAAATGGGTTCTGGATGACTTGAACCAAACGTATGTCTGTGCCTTGCACAAGTATGTACAATGTCTGCTGGATAAATACATATAAAATCTATTCTGTATATTGTACACATGAGTATTTGGAGTGAAGACACCTCCATCCCTCTGTTTTAAACGGAACATGTGCATCCATCAGCCATAGCACCCAGCTCTAGGTATGCTCTTCTCTGTGCCCACACCAACAGTCACATGGATGTGTTAACACAGGGTCAAAATGTTAGTTAAAAATAGGCTTTGGGAACGGGGATAGGTAAGAAATGCATGTACGGGCTCAGGGTGACATGATCACGAAGATTGTTTAGAAAATATCAGGGATTGTTTCAGTTAAATCATGCGGATTCACACCTGTGAAATAAATCAGAAATATTGTGGGAGGAGGGGGGCTTAAAGTCATGCTTGGGGGAAAACAATGGAACAAAATTAAGTTGATGATTAACATATGATCATACCACGGTTATGTCAGGGAAAGGTATAAAATGTATTCACTTCAGATCAATGTCGAAGTCAGATTTGGGTAATCACCCCTGTCTTCCCGACCTCGAATAAAAGGCACCTGCACATAACCTTCGTGATTATGTGTTATCCATGCTAACAGATGCACAGGTCCACAGGGACAGAGGCACTGCTGTGCTCACACCCCAGGACACCACCTAGATGCTCCTGCCTCTACCTCATTGTTTTCCTGGCCCTCAGTTTCCTAGAGGTTCCTGCCTGCTCCATAGTGACACCTTGGAAAGGGAGGGAGCCTGGGAAGGGATTTGCCTGTCACTCCAAACAGGGACCTGTCTCCATCCCCCCATCTCTGCCATCCCCTCCTGCTTGCTGGGAAAAGAGATGGGGATCCTCCGCTGCCTGAGATGCATTCTCAGTGCCCTGCTGCTGGAGGTTAGGATTTTTCCTTTTATTTTCTTGCCCTTAGGGAATTTTGTCCCATCCATTGCTAAGAGACAATAATGGTAGGTACTCAAAAGAGACAAAAGATGTACCCATGAGGGAGGGGGAAGATTGCACCTGACTGCACTCTTCTCATGTGAGGGCTTTTCTCTCGGAGGGGCAGAGATATCGTGGAGGTGGAGGGGCAGGTATATCTCAATACCTGGCCCAAGGGAAGGGGCTGAGCACAGCTCCTAGCTCTCTCACTGGCTCACTGTGCATTGGAAGGGACAGTCGAGCTGCTGATTCCTGTGGGAGAATTCATTGCCATCACCAGAGCCCAGCTCTGTACTACTTCCTTACTGATACAGACAAATTCACATGCCGGCATTTTTAGAAATATAATATTGAACATTTATTTGGAGAACAAAGACTTACAGCCGGGTGGGAGCAGCAGGTTTGCTTTACTCTCAGTCCCACACCCTATTCATTTTAATGTGTGCTTAAGTACTTTCTGTAACTGTTACATATTCATTGAGCCCA
This sequence comes from Entomyzon cyanotis, assembly GCA_024500445.1. Classification (NCBI taxonomy): domain Eukaryota; kingdom Metazoa; phylum Chordata; class Aves; order Passeriformes; family Meliphagidae; genus Entomyzon; species Entomyzon cyanotis. The sequence continues at coordinate 515,965 of JAKEPQ010000997.1, forward strand.
AAAAAACTATTTACACTTCAACCATTCCTCTTTCTTTGATCTTTGCCCCCTTTCGCCAGCACAGTGCCTGTCTTGGGCCTTCTGGTTTGGCTCAGGGCTGAAGGCTGAAGTCTTCTTTAGCTCTAATTCAATTTGTGGCTGACAGCTTCTCAGGGAGGTGTGAATGTAGATAACAGATTTCCTGGAATGCATGAGGTCTGTTTCTTTTTATGCCTTTAGGGTGTCTTCATCTCTGGCTTTGTGGCTTATCAGCTTAAAAGACATCTATTACCATGCATTTCTTACCACATTTCTAGCATACTACAACTATTACAAAGTTATAATTCACTCTTTCTTTCTACTTAACTATATTTTATCTTAGTGCTACTTTACACTGTACCTTATCACTTGTAAATGTTAAAAATCATATGTGCGAAAACCAACATTCACTATTCACTCATTTATCACACTTACTATGGGTGAGCCTTTGCTCTTAAGAGCAGCCATTGAACCGGGACCTTAACACCCAGTTTGACTGGGAAGGACCTTCACCATCCACACGGGTGCCTCAGGGGAAAACCCGGGACCCTGACCCCCTGACCCTCTCCCAGAGTGCGTGTTTCTCCGGCTGCATCCAGCAGCGGCTACAGAGGAGCCAAGCTGTCCCTGCCTAGCTCTGCTGCTTTTCTGCTGCTGCCTTGGGCTTTTTCTGTTACACCGTAATCCCACAGATCCCATGCCTGCTGGGACACACTGCAGCTCCTGCCACAGCTGTGGTGTTCCTGCTGTCTCTTGCTTCTATCCCGGTTTAGCCAGCCCTGCTGTGCCAGCTTGCTGCTCTGAGGTTTCTGCTACAGCCCATCCCGCCATCCAGCCCTGCCGCCATTACCACGAGAGGGAGACTCGACTGAGCTCGCGCCACAGTGCCCCCTGCAGCCATGGGGGAATCATTGCACCTGCCCTGCCAGGCATGCGGATAACCTCAGGCAGGGGAGAAACTGAGGCAGAATTCCTTAAAAAACTCATTCATTTCCCAATCCTGCTCCAAAATATCCACTGTGCCCCAAAACTCCGTATGTGGATTCCCTGACTCCTGTTGGCTTCACGGAAGGTCTGGACACAGACTCTGTAGTTGCTATCCTGGGAACGGAGTGAGAAGATTCTGAAAACGTTTCACCATCAATCGGCTGGTGAGATACATTTGGTTCCTGAGTTATATTATTTTATTAAATAAAATATTTATTTATATTATTTATTACTTATTATTTATTATTTTTATATTATATTTTAAAAATTATTATTTATATTATATAGATATTACATATCTATATATATAAATATATATAAAAATATATATAAATATAATTATTTATTTTATTTTATTTTATTTATTATTCTATATTAACTGTTAATAAGAATAGGTACCTTTCCATGAATTGCAATGTAGCTATGCATAGTTTTACAATCATTTTATTCCATATTTGAGGTGTTAGCTATCTGTAGTTTGCAATCATGCAATTCCTGTGTAAACATGAAATTTGTCTTAAGTTTTTATGTCTGTCATTTTGTCTAATAAATGGTAATCTATATCATATTAAACCAGTCGGCCATTATTACAGGACCTTGCTAACGAGACTTAGTCTTTGGTCATTCTAAGCTGATCAGGTCAGGGTTGCTGAGGTTGGAAAAGTCCTCTAGGGCCATTGAGTCCAACTGCTGACCAATTCCTTGGACTCCTCCACCATTCCCTGGGCAGCCCTTTCCAAGTCTTTCCATGAGAAAATTCTAACCTGGACCTCCCCTGGCACAACTGGCACCCATTTATTCCTGTTTTTCCGTGGGAGCAGATCCCACCAATTCCTTGGGAATTGTGGGGAGCCAGAAGGTCCCTTTTCTCCTGGATGAGTCCCTCAGCTCCCTCCAGAGTTCTCCAGACCCTTCCCAGCTCCTCCAAGTCCATCCTGGAGATCCCAAAACAGAGCCCAGAATTCCATCTGGGGCACACTGGGACAATCCCTGTCTCTTTCCCACAATTCTGGATCCCAGCCAGGTCCCACCTGGACACACCTGGGCTCATCAGGGACCTTTCCCACATTCCCAGACCTTCTTCTCAACTCCTGTCTGAATGCCTTCCGTGGTCAGGACACAATTCCTTGGAGATCCCGCCTTGATTCCCTGAGGATCTCCTGGCACAGGATTGGCAAATGGCAGCCAGGTGATAAAATCCTGGAATATCCCAGGTTGGAAGGGACCTTTCCCAGATCTCCACCTGTCTCCCATATCCCGGAGCCTTGGTTGTCCTGCAGGAGCTTTTCTCACTCCTGCTCCCATCCCTGTGGAGGCTGATCCACATTCCTGAGGAAAACAGAGCATGGAATCTTCCAAAGGCAAAGCACGGGGCAGGAAGGAGCTGAAAACGAAAGTTGGGATTGGAATTCCAGGATTCCGGAGTTATTCTCCTGCATTGTTGTCTCTGGTCAATGATTAACCCCAGGGCAAAGTCCCTTTTTCCAAGAATTCGGATGAGCAAAACAGGAATAGAAAGGATTCAAAGCTCCTGAGCTATTCCCACCTGGTTTTCGATGGATTTCTCTTTTATGGATCATAACTCTCCAGACAAGAAAAAAGGAAAAGAAAAAAAAAAGAAAAAAAAAAAAAGAAAAAAAAGGCTAAAAATGAATTTTCAAAGGGAAAGACAAAATAAATCCCATGGAAATTACAACCAACATTTCCGGGCTCATTCCCTCAATAAAGTTCCGAAATGCCAATTTTAGGTTGGATTTTGGAATAAGGAGATTGTTCAATTCCTTAAATTAAGGCAGCAAAGAAATGAAAATTAAAGGATTTTAACAACTTCCCTTAAATCCACCCATAAATAACTGGAATTCCCACTGAGACAAAAGAATTCCAACCTGGAATCATTCCCCAGGGGATATAAATAACAAACCCAAAAATCCTCGTCGTGGACATTTTCAGTCCAGCCAGACTTACCCAAACAGCCCAATCTGGAATATTCTATATGGAATAGAGCAATTTTTGTATTCCCTGGACATGGATATTTTCCACATTTGTAGGGCCACGGATTCCCGGAATTCCCACACTCAATCCCACTAAATCCTAGTTTTGAAAATGGACTTTGACCACAGAAGGCTTTCTTTTGTCCTAGTTGGCAACATTCCAGCCAATCCCAGCGGGAAATTCCAAAGGCTCCGTTTGGGACACACCTGGATCCAAAGGGCAGCCTAGAAACTCGGAAAACATCGGGAATGGGAGGTGGAGAATCCCAAATGGGGGGTGGAGTGACCCACTGGGATGAGTCGGAGTTCAGATTGGGAATACACAAGAGAGGGACCAGGTGGGAATCCACGGATATCAAAAAATTGGGGAATTTAGAGCTTTAAAGTTAAAAAATTTTGCAGGTTTGTTTATTCCTACACCAATTTTATTTCTCGATTAGGGAGAGGGGAGAAATCGGGATCATCAGGGAGCTGGAAAATGATTGGATTTATGAGATCCCCACATTTCAGGACTAAATAAAGACATAAAGTTCATGGATTTATAGTGATTCCAGGTAGGATCAAATACAACCAGGACCCAAAATTTTGTTTTTTAACAGCCAAGGTCACCCTTAATTGTATCCAGGGAATCTGAGACAAGAATTCCTTGGATAAACATCATGATTTTATCCTGCCTTGAGATGGATCTCCTGGAATTCCACAGATTCTCCCAAATTAAGGAAAATCAGGGTTTGGTTTCACTGGATGATGTTCTCTCTCCATGCCATGGACCATCCTGGAAGTCCATGGGATTCATGGAATGCCAAGTCCTGGCTCCAGGTGGAAGATCAAAACCTGCTGGTTTTGTATTATTTGTGGGGTTTTTTCCTCAGAAATATTCCCAAAACTCTTCCAGGGATGGAGCAGCCACAGCTTTTCTGGGAAAGCTGTGCTGGGGCCTCACTGCCCTCACAGGGAGGAATTTCTTCCAGATGTGAAACTTTCCCCCAGTTTTTCCCCCTTTTTTCACAATAAATCAGTAAATTTTGGTATTTTCTCCCTTTTAAATTTTTTAATATTATATTTTATTTTATTTATTGAATTTATTTATTTATTTAAATTTATTTAAATTAAAATAAATTAATTTTTATTTCATTTTTTATTTGAATTGCATATGAATTTTATTTGCATTGTATTTATTTGACTTGTTTGATTTATTTCATTTCTGTTTCATTTCATTTTCTTAATTTAATTTCATTTAACAATTTTTTTTAATTGGTTATTTTATTATTATTATGATCCAATTCATAGAGAAATTTCCATCAAAGAATTCTCCATGACAAAAGAAGATGGGAAAAACAGAGGGAAAAACTTTGCCCCTCCCCCCAAAAACACCACTCCCCCCAAAAAATCCCAATCCAAGCTTGGAATTTTCCCCACAACAAAGCAGAAAAACCTGGGATGAATGAAAAAAACCCACCTAACACCATTCCCAGGGAAAAATCAATCCCAAATGGAGCACAGTCTTATCCCACCACCCACAAAATCCCTGGAATTTCCCTTTTTCCCCAGAATTCTTGGTCCATGGACTCTTTTGCTATTCCCACCAGACCCTGGTGGAGCAGGGAATGGTTTCCCACGGGAGAATGAGGAGGAAAATCCCAACTTTTCCCAGCTCTGGAGTGATGACTCGGGAAGCGGGAATGAATTTTCCGGAGCTTTTCCTGAGCAGCTCCATCCAATCCCTTCCGGATCCACTGGAAAATGTAAATCCCAAGTTTCAGTGGCCATAAAGCCCCAGGACAAAGGTTGGTCCCAACCCCACTCCGGAGGAGCTGCCGGAGAATTCCTGCTCAGGTAAGGAATTCCCCATTGGAAAAAAATTCCATGAATTAACTGAGATTAATTAACTTAACTGGAATAAATGTATTTAATTGGAATGAATTAATTGTTTTTACAAGGAATGTAGGGCGTTATTGCCCTTTTTCCCATGGGAATTTCCGTGGCGCTGCTTGGATTTAGACGGGACTTGAGATGTGGGGAAAAACAGGAAATCGCAAGAAACCCCAGGAAACCCCAGGAAATGGGGATTAAATCCCAATTAAATCCCAGCTTGCTTTGATTATTTATCTTCATTGGGAGTGGGATTAGCAGGAAAATCCTCGGAGCCACATCCATGAAATCACGGAATTCCCTGTAAAAGAGCAGGATCAGATGGAATTAGATCCAGGAGATTGCTGAGATTTATTTTGCTGTGAAAAAAATTACTGGATTATCTGATAGAAAAGGGCTTTTCTAAGCAGATTGATTCTGTGATTCCATAGAAAGGGGGAATAAGATAAAATCATCAAATCAAAATATTATATCAAAATATAAAATTGGTTTTAATAATAATTAGGAGAAAATAGATTATATAACAAATGCAATATATTTCCATTTAAATAAATTGATAAAGGTAATTATTATATATATTAAATTATCATTTATTATTCAATTACATGGAATATTAGGTAATATTAAATTAGATACAATCTATAACATTACTAATTATTAAAGTATAGTTATCAAATTCTATATTATTTATTAAATAAACAAAACCAATGATTATATATTTATATATTATTATATATTAAGTATAATAATTATAATAAAAATAAATACTGTTTTAAAAAATATATAATATATTAAAATAATAAAACATAATAATGAACTAGAACATTAAATTAAAATATCAAAATATTACATAAAATATAATGTTAAATTATAATATCAAAACACAGTGTAAAAATATATTAAAATATATTAAAATTAAGTATCCAAATATAGAGTCAAAATAGAATATTAATATCTAATCCCAAAATATAATATCAAAATAACATCACAATGAAGTTGCAAAATAATAGGAAAATCAAATATGAAATTGCATATAAAATCTACTGTCAAAATGCATTATCAAAATATATGAACAAAATATACTATTAAAATATATCCAAATATGGTATCAAAGTAGAATATAAAATTATGATACCAAAATAAAAGATTGAAATACAACTAAAATATTGCTGAATATAATATAAAAATACAATATTGAAACATAATATCAGAGTATAACATTAAAACATAATAAAAATTATAATATCAGAATATAATCTCAAAACATGCTATGAAAATCTGATTAAAATATAATATTAAGGTAAAATACAAAAATGTGGTATCAAACTATATTGAAATATAATCTTAAAATTGAATATCATAATCTAATAGCAAATTCTAATCCCAAAATCAAATATCAAAATAGAATGGCAAAATTACATAAAAATAATGTTAAAAAATAATATTAAAATATAATATTAAATGTAATATAAAAGTATAATCCTGAAATCCAATCTCAAAATCTGATATAAAAATTTAATATCAAAATCCAATACCAAAATAACACCCAGAAAATGCCAACATCAGATATCAAAATATCATTAAAATATCCCACCGAATGCTTGGAATTCCTCAGCGAAAGGGAAAAAACCAGGAATGGGATGAGGAATCTCCAGAAGACTGAGAAAGGATTTAATGGGTGGAGTTAAATTAAATTTAGATTGAAGGGAAAATTCTGTTTTCCATGACCATGCCAACCTCATCATACCTCACGGAGAATTTTCCATTTTTTTCCCTCTCCGTTCTCCCATTGTTTCCCATCGGGAAGGGATCAGGATATCCATGGATTCCAGTTTCTGGTGGATGGTGCTGCTCCAGATCCTGGTGTTCCAGCATGGATCCCACCTGGCCGCAGGTGAGAGTGATTCCATTCGGGATCCATTCCCAGAAAACAGCCAATTCCTGCTCTGGAATGGAAATTAAACGTAAAGAGGACACAGATTTTTCCTTGGAAAAGGTTATTTTTCCTTGGAAAAGGTTATTTTTCCAGAGGGCGGTCAGGGCTGCAGCGGCTCTGAACCTTCCGGAGCTCAAGGAGCACTGGGACAGTGCTCCTAGGGATTGTTGGGACTGTTGGGATTGTCGGAATTGTCAGGATTGTTGGGATGGCTGGGATTGTCGGGATTGTTGAGATTAAAGGGATTGGTGGGATTGTCGGGATTGTTGGGATCGTTGAAATTGTTGGGATTGTTGGTGTCTTGCATGGGAGACAGGAGTTTTATGAGTTTTTGCAGTTTGCTAGGCTTTAAGATAGCTAGTTCCCCGAGACTTAGTCTCATTCGCAAGATCCTTTGATATTTGGCCGATTACTCTAAAAATACCATTTATTAGACACAGAACATAACAAACATACAAACATAGAACACTATAATAGCTAAAATGCAATTATGGGGTAAAAGCTTGCTTGAACTATAAAAATAGTTAAAAATGCAAGAAATGCTTGCTTGAACTATAATGCAAGTTAAGAAATGCTTGCTTGAGCTAGCTGAAATGCAAGTTAAGAAAGGTACCTATAAATTAACCGGAATAATACAATTCAGGAAACCAATGATCTTACCAAATCCAATTTTGGAGCTGGAATACATTAGAATTCCTTACTCAATCCCAGGGAAGTAACCACAGGGCTGCGTCCAGGCCCTGGGGAGAAGACTTTACTTCACACTCCAATGTCCATGTAGAAAGCTTCTACCTTTTCTGAGATTTCGCGAGCTTTTTATAGGATAAAAGTGTGTATTTGTGGTCACTAAAAATTTCTCACATTCTCCCTACATTCCTCAAGGGAGTGTCTTTTCAGACTTTCAGTTGCCAGCACCAGGTGGCTGTCGATTAGGCTATCAACCTAATCTGAGCCATCCATTTCTTGGGGCTGATCAGAGAGAGAAGAGAAGGGGGAGGGTGGAGCGTCCTGCCACAGTCGGGATGGTTGGGATTGTTTGGATTGTAAGAATTGTCAGGATTGTTGGTATGGTTGGGATTGTCAGGATTGTAGGAATTGTCAGGATTGTTGGGATCGTTGAAATTGTTGGGCTTGTTGGGATGGTCGAGATTGTTTGGATTGTAGGAATTGTCAGGATTGTTGGGATAGTTGGGATCGCTGAAATTGTTGGGCTAGTCGGGATGGTTGGGATTGTTTGGATTGTAGAAATTGTCAGGATTGTTGGGATTACTGGGATTGCTGGGATGGGGTGTTGGGATTGTTGCTATTGTTGGGGTTTTTGGGATTGTTGAGGGCCACACGCAGGGCCATGAGTTGGATGCTAATCCTCTTCCAACTGGAGAAATTCCATGATTTTATCACCTGCATCCCAATCCTGTCCTGGGAGAACCTCTGGGAATCAGGATGGGATATCCAAGGAATACTTTGTGTATCCTTGGGAATCTGGGAGCTCTCGCATCTCCCAGGGCGTGGGGATGAATTCCAGGCCCCAGGGCATTCCAAACCTTCCCAGAAACTGGTGTCAGGACAATCCATTCCCACCTGGAATTTTCTGTAGGTAAATCCTGGGTTTGAACTTTTATTTTGGATGGAATTTGCCTTTCCCACCCTTTTCCCAGGATTTTCCAGGATTTAAATGGTCCAGAAATTGAGTTATTGTTCAAAACACCCAAGGATAAATCCACGAGCACAAATCCCGTGAACATTCCCGATTTTTTTGGTTTCCCCCTGGATTCCTCTTCATTATCTTCATTATCTGTTGATAATGGAATCAATCCCATTGGTTGCCCAGTGAAATTCCATGGAAAACCTGACATGGAAAACCAGAACTGACACCTATTTTATCCCAAAACAGGCCAATTCTTCCTCGTTCCCAAAACGCCCATCCTGGGAATCATCGGGAACAGGGTGGTCCTGCCCTGCCGGGTGGGATCTTCCCCCATTCCCGAGGATTTTTCCATCCGGTGGACATTCCAAGGCCAATCCCAACGGATCCTCGTCAGCAGCTACGGCGGGAAGGATCCCGGGGAGGATCGGGATGAGCGATATCGCGGCCGGGTGGAATTTTTCCACCAGGAATTCCGGGCCGGGAATGTTTCCCTGCTCCTGAGGAATGTCCAGAGCTCCGATCAGGGATCCTACAGCTGCGAGGTGTCGTTCCAGGATGGATCCTGGCGGGAATTGGTGGAGCTGGAAGTGGCAGGTTGGTGGGAATTCCCTCTTGTTTCCTTCATTGCACAAAAAATGGGGCAAAGATTTGAAATATTGTTATAAATATTAAATTTTTTTACATAATATAGTTTATATTTTTATACATTATAATTTTTACCTCTATTTTTACATTTTATGTATTTATATTTTTTATATTTGACATCTTAGATGCTGTGGGAGTATAATACAAATTTATAAATACCTTAGTATAGAAACATCTATTATAGTAACATATTAATTATATAACACAAATATTGTATCATACTATAGAAATATCATGTTAATTTATAATATTGAAATAAAGATAAGAAGGATATTATACATAATATAGTGTACTTATATTATAAAGACAATTATGAATATGTAACAATATATATTATATGATAATAGATATAATAGATAAGAAAATATATGTTAGTAGTGCATTATTTTCTATTTTTACTTCTAGTTATATTAATACTTAAGTGTTTATATTTATATGTAATATATTTTATAGCTATGTTTTTATATGTAATATATTATTGTATTATCTTTATTTCTGTATTATTTTTCTATATTAAGAATAAATTTTAGTATTTCAGTATTTTAGTATTATTTATAATATTATTCCATTATATTTCAGTTTATATACATTTTTTATAGTTATACATTTTATACATTTTATATATTTATTACTGCAATTTTTTATATTTCATACATTTTACAATATCCTGGGAAATTCCACTCCCAACTCCATCCCAGAACTGCCCCTCACCCTCCATCCCTTTCCTGGATTCTCTATTAAATCCCTAATTCCCAAGGACATTCCTGGATCCACTGACCGCTGAGAACCTCCAGACCTCGTGGATAAAATCCTGGAAAATCCCCCAAGACTTTCCAACTCCTCGGTGAAAGGAAATGTTGAGTTCCAAAAAAACCAAATTCAGTGGGATTGAAATGGAAATTCCTCTGGTTTTCCACAGCCATTGGAGAAGTTCCATCTGTGATCCTGTGGTGGCAACTCCTCAATGAATGGAATTGTCGATTTCCAGAAAACCCAAATTTAACAGGATTGAAATAGAAATTTCCATCTATTTTTCCACAGCCTCCCTCCATGATCCTGCAGGGGCAACTCCTCAATTTACAGAATCCTTGACTTCCACAAAACCCCAATTTAATGGGATTGGAATGGAAAATTTGTCCATTTTCCCACAGCCATTTAAGAAGCTCCATCTGTGATCCTGTGGTGGCAACTCCTCAATGAATGGAATTGTTGAGTTCCAGAAAAGCCTAAATTTAATGGGATTGAAATGGAAATTCCTCTGGTTTTCCACAGCCGTTGGAGAAACTCCATCCGTGATCCTGCAGAGTCCCAAAAAACAGGACCGTGGCAACTCCTCAGGGAAAGGAATCCTTGATTTCCAGAAAACCCAAATTTAATGGGATTGAAATGGAAATTCCTCTGTTTTTCCACAGCTGTCAGAGAAGCTCCATCTGTGATCCTGTGGCTGCAACTCCTCAGGGAAGGGAATCCTTGAGTTCCAGAGAAACCAAATGAAACGGGATAGAAATGAAAAATTTTTCCATTTTTTCACAGCCATTGGAGAAGCTCCATCTGTGATCCTGTAGTGACAACTGAATGAACGTAATCCTTGATTTCCAGAAACCCCAAATTTAATGGGATTGAAATGAAAATTCCCCTGTTTTTCCACAGCTGTCAGATTTCCAGAAAACCTAAATTTGACGGGATTGAAATAGAAATTCCTGTTTTTCCACAGCCATCGGAGAAGCTCCATCTGTGATCCTGTGGTGACAACTGAATGAATGGAATCCTTGATTTCCAGAAAACCCAAATTTAACGGGATTGAAATGGAAATTCCTGTTTTCCCACAGCCATCGGAGAAGCTCCGTCGGTGATCCTGCGGAGCCGTGAGAAGCAGGACCTGGGCCTGTCCTGCCACTCCTCCGGCTGGTTCCCGCGGCCGGAGCTGCTCTGGCTGGATGGACGCGGAAAAGTCCGGAAGGAATCCGTGAACGCCACGGCCACGGTGACCCCTGAGGGTCTCTTCAGCGTCGAGGCTTCCGTGAAGATCCGGCCAGGATCTGACCTGGAAATCTCCTGCCGGATCCTCAACCACCAGCTCAACGTCTCCCGCGAGTCTCGGATCTGCATCCATGGTGGGCAGAAATTCCTCCTGGTTTAATGGGATCTTTAGCACTGGGTTGAATCCAAAGGGTTTGGAAGTCTTTAATTTTATTTATTATCATAGATGGATTAATTTGATTTAATTTAATTTGATTTGATTTGATTTTAAAAATTATATTTTATTCTATATTATTTTTGCTATTTAGTGCTTTTATTGAATTCTTGAATTTTGTTGATTTTCATTTGTTGATTTTTAAATTAAATTAAATTACATAAAATTTAATTTAATTACATCTATTCTAATGTATTCTATCCTATTCTATTATATTTTTGGTAATTAGCAGCTGTTGTTGAAGTCTTTAATTTTATTGATTGTCATTTATTGATTGATTAATTGATTGAATTTTATTTTTGCTATTGAGTACCTCTGGTTGAATCCAAAGGGTTTGAAGTCTTGAATTTTTAAAATTTTTTAAATTTTTACTTTTTCATAATATTTAGATTCTATTTTCTATTTACATTTTATTTTTTAGTAATAATAATATAATTTAATATAATAATAATAATGGAAATCAAATACTTACATAATTAATGGATTAATGGAATATCTAATCCTTAATTGAATATTTAATCTTTAAATAATTGGTAGAACAATTAGTTTTTAGTAGAATATTTTGATTTTAAACAATGACAGAATATCGCTGATTTTCCTGCTTTTCCCAGAGGTTTTCCTCCCCTCCATCTCCCAGTGGCTGAAGATTTTCCTGGCAGTTTTGTTCCTGAACTTGGCTCTGATTTCCATCGTTTTCTGCCAGATCCGGGGTGAGTTTTGGGTTCTGATCCCACAGGAAATTCCCATCGGAATTTGGGGAAAATTACTGAAATTTGGGCAAAGGAGCCGAATTTCCTGACAGAAAAGGAGGAAAAAAATCGATTTTTTGGCTCTTTTTTTACCCAGGGAGCCACAAGAGAACCTTGGAGGCTGGTGAGTGATCAGGAAGGGAATTGATTATTAATTAACTATCAATAATTAATTGTTAATTGTTAATTAGACTAATGTATTCTTACCATTTGTTTTCCAATCCTTCCTATAATTATATCTGTGTAAAATAATAATGATTAATGATTGTATTTTAAAATATGAAATATTAGATAGAAGACATGACTTCCATTAATTAAAATATTAACTATGAAATTAAAATGTTAACTAAAGTTAATTAAAATATTCACTATGAAATTAAAATGACAAGATTTTATTAGATATGATTAAAATAGAAATATATGAAAATATAAAATACAATAAAATATTGAAAATGTTAAATATATTTAATAATAATTTTATAAATAAAATACATACATTGGAGACATCTATTGAATATGTAAGATAAGATATTAAACATTCCATATAAAACAAAAAATAGGGAATGTCATAAAACATTTGTTAAAAAATCTTAGAGAATTGATGAATTTAAAATATTCTCGGTTTTCCAGGAAAGGCGAAGCTGAAAATGGAAGAAGGTAAAAATCCTCTGTGTTTGAAATGATGGAGGGATGGAAATCCAGGGAATTCTATCCATATTTAAAGCATCAAGTTTAAAACCCGGATTGAATTTCGGGCATCTTTTTGCTGTGGTGACTAATTCTTTTCAATTTAGAACATCACAATTTAAAAATCCTAAAATTTACAAATTCCAACGTTTACTAATTTTTTTTGCCATTATGTTTTTTGCTCAAGTTGCTAATTTTTTTTTAATTTTAAAATGTGGTGATTGAAAACTTACCATTGAAAAATGTCCCAACTGAAAAATTCAAAAATTCCCAATATTTTACTGTGATAATTTTGCTCTAAATTCTACTTTCTTAGAATTTATAAGAAAAGTTAGAAAAGTTATAAGTTTATATATTATAAAATCAATTTTTTGCAAATATCTTTTTGCTCGAGTTAAAATGAAACAATATTTTAAAAAATATATTTAAAAATGAAATATTGTTATTAAACATATTGATTATTAAATCAGATAAATCTCACCCATGGAACAAAATGAAGTTCAAAGAGGTTGACACTTCCGTGGATTAAACAATTCATTCCAAGGAATCAAATAAATACATTTTTTAGATGATGTCAATTCCTAAACTGGAATTTTGGGGTGTGAAAATTCCACATTTTCTCTTCCAGAGAAAAAGAAAGTGAAGTCAGTGCTGGGTGAGTCTTTTCCCTTTTCCCTTTTCCCTTTTTTCCCTTTCCCCTTCCCCCCTTTTTGCGCCTTTTCCCTTTTCTCCCTTTTTTCCTCCTTTTCTTCCTCTTTTCCCTTTTCTCTTCCCCTCTTCCCTTCCTTCCTTTTTTCCCCATTTTTCCCTTTTTCCCCATTTTTCCCTTTTTTCCCTTTTCCCCTTTTTATTCCCTTTTTTCCCTTTGCCCTTTTCCTTTCCCTTTGGAAAGGAACCTACAAACAACATTAATAACAAATATCAACAAAAACAATTAACAACCATCATTAAACATTAATAAATTAACATTATTCCCAATTATTTCCTTCAATTCCACGTCCGGAATTCCCAGACGGAGAGAAAGCCAAGAAACGAAATGGTAAATCCCATTTCCTTAAAAAATTCCTTGGGAAAAAAATCCGCCGCTTAATCATCTTCATTACAATTAAAAGGGATTAATTAGAGGGCTGTGGGATCAAAACTCTTCCCCCTTTCCTCACATTTTTAGGGAAAATCTGTAATTCCTTAAATCCTGAAATTTAATGGCAGAAATCTCCCACCTCCGTTCCCAAAAGGAATAACTGCTGTAATTCCAACACTTTTTTCACTGGTATTTTCATTTTTCCTTGGAGTTTTCCTGTCACTCATTCCCTGCTTTTCCTTTCCAGCAAAAATCCAGTTCAAGAAAGACTTTGGTAAGAAAATGTGATTTCCATAAATTTCCATAATTTTTTTGGAATTTAAAGTGTCACAAATTAAAAATTCTAAAATTTAAAAATTCTAAAGTTTACTAATTTTTTTTACGATTGTGTTTTTGCTAGAGTTGCTAATTTTTTAAGATTTGAAAATGTGCCAATTGAAAACTTACCCTTTAAAAATGTCCCAGTTGACAAAATTCAAAAATTCCCAATATTTTACCATGATACTTTTAATCTAATTTCTATTTTCTTATGATTTAGAAGTTATAAAATCAATTTTTGGCAAATATATTTTTGCTCGAATTAAAATGAAACAATTTAAATTATTAATTAGTTTTATTTATTAATTTAATTTAATTTAAACAATTTAAATTTAAAATGAAATTAATTCCCTTTTCACCCCAAGTTTATTAAGAAGAAGATAGGAATTCACTTTAATATTCACCTGATCCCTGGATTTAGGGCTAATTAATAGGGAAATATCCACCTACGGAGAGGAATTTCCTCCTATTTCGAGCTCGGGGGTCTTTCAGATTGGAAAAACTGGGGAAAAACCTAAGAAAATCCAACAAAAGTGATGGGAATATTCTTTCCTTTCAGGTCAGCTGAAAGCCGAGCTGGGTAAGTGCTGAAAACCACGAGAATGTGAGAATTCCTGGGATTTGTGGGGGTTAAATCAGGAATTTGGGGGGGCCAGAAGGGTCTGAGGAGTAAAAAAAAACAGAATTCCTTTTTTCTTCCCCTAGATTTCTGGGAAGCTCGGAGCCACGCGGGTGAGCTGGAATTGCGGGAATGTGCCTTGGGAGCAGCATGTGGGAATTGTGGGGATTCTGGGATTCGGAGATTCTGGGATTTGGAGATTCTAGGATTCAGGAATTTGGGGATTCAGGGATTACGGGACTGAGCGATTCCATGGCCACTCAGTTCCTCAGTGGCCGCATCCCATATTCCAGGGAATGATAAAATTCCTTGTTGTACCATCCCAGGACCTCACCCACTCTGGGGTTTGGGGATTCTGGGACTCAGGGATTCTGGGATTTCGGGATTTGAAGTTTCTGGGATCTGGGGATTCCATGGTCCCTCAGCTCTTTGGTGATCACATCCCCTGTTCTGGAGAATGTTTGAATTCTTTGTGGAACCATCCCAGGATCTCACCCACTCTGGGATTTGGGGGTTCTGGGATTCCTGCATTCAGGGATTCAGGGACTCAGGGATTCCGTGGGCCCTCAATTCCTCAGTGGCTGCACCCCATATTCTGGGAAATGTTAAAATTCCTTAGGGAACCAACACCAGAACTTCACCCACCGTGGGACTCTGAGATTCTGGGAATTGTGGATTCTGCGATTCAGGAATTCAGGGATTTGGAGATTCTGAAATTCCAAGATTCTGGGACACAGGGATTCCATGGCCCCTCAGTTCCAGCATCCCTCTTCCGAGGAATGTTTAAATTCCTTGTTCAACGACCCCAGAACCTCACCCAGTCTGGGATTTGAGCATTCAGATATTCAGGGATTTGGGGATTCAGGGTTTCAGGAATTTTGGGATTCAGGGTTTCAGGGATTTTGGGATTCAGGGTTTCAGAGATTTTGGGTTTCCAGGATTCAAGGATTCCGGGACTACAGGGATTCTGTGGCCACTCAGATTGCCAGTGGCCCCGTTCCAGGGAATGTTGGAATTCCTTGTTGAACCATTCCAGGACCTCACTCACTGTGGAATTCAGAGATTCTGAGCTTTACGGATTCTGGAATTCAGGAATTCAGGGATTTGGGGATTCTGGGATTCGGGGATTCCAGGACTCGGGGATTCCAGAATTCCGGGATTCCATGGCCCCTCAATTCCTCAGTGGTCGCATCCCCTGTTCCAGGGAATGTTAAAATTCCTAGTTCAACCATCCCAGGATGGTTCATCCCTCTCTGGGATTCTGAGATTCTGGGATTTGGGAATTCAGGACTTTGGGAATTCGGGGATTTGTGGATTCTGGGATTTGGGAATTCAGGGCTTTGGGGATTCCGGGACTCGGGGATTCTGCGGCCCCTCAGTTCCCCGCAGTCCCCGGGAATGCCCCAATCCCTCCCGGGCCCGCTCCGCTCATTAACCCTTCCCGTCCCGCAGTTCCCGTGGCGCTGCATGCCGAGGCGCGGCCCCTGGATCTCGGGAACGCGCGGGACTCGCTCCCGATGGCGGCGCTGCTGGCCAGGGAGGCGCTGGGAGCTGGGAAGAGTTACTGGGAGGTGGAGCTGGGCGGGGAGCTGGACTGGGCGCTGGGAGTGCTGCGGGACGGAGAGAGCCTTCCCGGGCAGAATTCCCGGCGGGATTCCTGCGGTGATCCCCGTGATGATCCCCGGGATTGCTGGGCTCTGCGCTCATCCCACGGACAGCTTTTCTCCAGCGGCAGCGGCAGCCGCGCCCTCGGGCAGCAGCGCGGGGATCTCTCGGCGCTCGGGATGCTCCTGGACCCGCAGGAGGAGCGGCTGGAATTTTACGATGTGGAGCACAGGGAGCTGGTGGCGGGGATGGCGCTGGAGGATCCCGCGGGAAAGTTCTTGCCGTTCGTATCCCGAGGGGAAGAGGGAAAGCTCCGGATCCGCCCGGTGCTCATCCCGGTGCCGCTGTAGATCCGGGAAATCGGGGAAAGGAAAAGGGGGAAGGAGGGAAAGGGAAAATCCGGGATGTCAGGGGTGGGAAATTGGATGTGGGGAGCTGGGGATGGGGAGGGAAAAGAGGTGGAAAGGAGGGAGGGAAGGGAAGGGAAGGGAAACTTAAAATAACAATAATTTTTAAAAATAAAATTTAAAAAATAATAATTTAAAAAACTCATCAAGTTGAAAGAAAATTGGGATGAGATCCAGAAAAGCCTTGGAGAATGTTCTGTTGCTGATCCTGGTGCTGCTTTAAATCCAGGGAACGGCTTGGTGGGAAGGAGGGAAGAAGTAAATGTTGGGTGTCAGGGATGGGAAATGAAATTTGGGGGAGGTGGAGGCCTTGGAGGGGAAAAATGGGAGGAAAGGTAAAAACTTGGGGAAAGAGTAAAAAAAGGTAAAAAAGGTAAAAAAGGTAAAAAAGGTAAAAAAGGAGGGAAGGTAAAAAAAAGAGGTGGGTAAAGGGTGTGAGGAAAAGGGGGAAAGGGTGGGGAAAAAAATGAGGTGGAGAAAGAGGGAAAAGGTAAAAGGTGGAAAAGGTAAAAAAACAGGGAAAGGGAGGAAGGAAAAAGGATGGAAAAAAGGAAAATGTAAAAATAGGTGGAAAGGCAAAATAAAAGGGAGGAGAGGTGAAGGAGAGGGGGAAGGGGGAAAGGGAGAGAAAATGCAGGAAAAGCTAAGAAAACAGTATAATGGGGAAAGGTGGAGAAATGGGGGAATGGTAAAGAAAGGTGGAAAGGGAGAAGGGGAAAAGGTAGGAAAGGTAAAAAAAGGGGGAAATGGGAGAAAAATACAAAAAAGTGTGGGAAGGAAATCGGGAAAGGGGGCAGGAAATAGGCCATGGAAAATGCAGGAAAAGCCTGAAAACATTACATGGAATTTTTGTAATAAATCGATGTGAAGTGATCCCAAAGTTGCTCTTTATTCCCATTTTATTCCATGTTTTCACTCCTGTCTTGGATGACTTTTCACCTTTCAGTCTCTGAAGGATTTGTTGGGAAAAATATTCAGAGCTGTCTGTGGCAAAGCAGCCCAATTCAGGTCAGGAATTGCATTGGGATTTTAATTAATTTGCTGCCGTATTGTAATGAATTAAACAATCTTCTTACACTTAAAAGGACCCATAATTGGGATTTTGGACCTTTATTAATTGAATTAGCCATGGAATTGTTGATTGCTATTTCCATGGAATTTATTTTGTCTGTTCTTTTTTAAATTAACATTTAGGCTTTTTTTGAGAGAGTTTTTATCTTTATTTGGTTCAGCATAAACCAGAAATTAATCACAAATGGGATGGAAACAGGCCTGGAGATTTTGGGGTTTGGGTTTTGGGTCTAGGCTGTGTTTGATCCCAGCTGGGATCACCAGAAATCCCAAATTTTACATGCAGGTGTGGCCTCTGACATCTTTGGACAACAAATCTCTCCCACCTTTACCTTGAAGGGATTTGAGCCCCAGTTAGATTTTAATTTGCCCTGAAGGGTGAGAATCTCATAAATCCAATCATTTTCCAGCTCCCTGCCTACCCTGACTCCTCCTCTCTCCCGAGTCCAGAAAGAAAACTGGTGTATGGATAAACAAACCTGGACATTTTGGAACTTTAAAGACCTAAATCCCCAATTTTTCGATATCCATGGATTCCCACCCAGTCTCTGTGTTGTGTATTCACAATTTGAACTCTGAGTCATCCCGGTGGGACAATTCACCCCCATTTGGGATTCTCTGCCTCCCATTCCCGACTGTTTCTGAGTTGAGCAAAAACCAATCTGGCAAAGGAACTGCCCTGGCCAGGTGCTGAGGATTTGAAAGCATTTCCTGATGCCCTTTGGATCAGGGTGGGTCACAAACAGAACCTTTGGACTGTCAGGGTCCGGGCTGTTGGGATTGGCTGGAATGTAACACATGAGTTAAAAATCAGCTTTTGTGGTCAAAGTCCCTTTTCAGGCCTTGCAGGATTGAGTGCAGGAGTTCCTGGAGTCTGTTCCTCTGTTAGAGATGTGGAAAGGATCTGTGTCCAGGGAATACAAAAATTCCTTGATTCCCTAATCCACGTGGAATTTAATATAGATACTGCAGATGTGGCTGTTCAGGTAAGTCTGGCTGGAAAAGGATTGTCCATGGTGAGGGTTTTGGTAGAATACTGCGGTGGTGCTTTGTTAGGGATTGAATCCAGGTTGGAGTATATTTTTGCATTGGTGGGAATTTCTGTTATTTGTGGGTGGTTTTAAGTGAAGTTTTTAAAGACCATTTAATTTTAGTTTCTTTTTTGCCTTAATGAATGAATCAAACTATCAATTTACACCTAAACTTGACCTATAATTGGGATTATGGACCTTGATTGATGGATTGAGCCACGGAAATATTGATTGTTGTTTCCATGGAAATTATTTTGTCTTCCTCTGTTTGAAGTAATTTTTAGCCTTTCTCTTTTGGAGAGTTGGTTTTTGGGTTTTTTTTGCCTAGTGGCTGGATGAGCCCAGGTGTGTCCAGGTGGGAACCTGGCTGGGACTGGGAATAGTGCAGCAGCAGGAACAGGACAGGGATTGTCCCACTGGGATCAGGAATAGTGCAGCAGCAGGAACAGGACAGGGATTGTCCCACTGGGATCAGGAATAGTGCAGCAGCAGGAACTGGACAGGGATTGTCCCACTGGGATCAGGAATAGTGCAGCAGCAGGAGCAGGGCAGGGATTGTCCCACTGGGATCAGTAATAGTGCAGCAGCAGGAACTAGACAGGGATTGTCCCACTGGGATCAGGAATAGTGCAGCAGCAGGAGCAGGGCAGGGATTGTCCCACTGGGATCAGGAATAGTGCAGCAGCAGGAACTGGACAGGGATTGTCCCACTGGGATCGGCACTGGGGAGGCCCCAGCTGGAATTCTGGGCTCCCTTCTGGTGTCTCTGGTACAGGGCAGACATGGAGGAGCTGGAGTGAGTCCAGAGCTGGGAGTGGAGCTGGGGAAGGGTCTGGAAAACTCTGGAGGGATCCAGGGGGGCTCAGCCTGGAGAAAAGGAGACGTCAGGGGACCTTCTGACTCCCCCACGACTCTGTGACAGGAGGGTGGAGCTGGGGGCAGGTCGGGATCAGCTCCCAGGGAACAAGGGCTGGGATGAGAGGAAATGGCTCTGAGCTGTGCCAGGGGAGGGTCAGGTTGGACTGATCATCAGGAGGAATTTCTTCCCTGAAGGGCTTGGAAGGATCTGCCCAGGGAATGGTGGAGTCACCACCCCTGGATGAGTCCAAGGAAGGATGGGATGAGGCACTCAGAGCTCTGAGGTGGTGACAGGAAAGGGATTGGGCACAGCCTGGAATCAGTGGCCTTGGAGGCCTTTTCCAACCCCAGCGATCCTGACCGGGTGGGCCTGGAATGACTGTGTGAAAGCCGACGTGTGTTCCTGTGAGAGACCAATCTGATTTTTGTTTATGCCTCACCATACGTTATACCTGAGGTGAACAATCACCGTAGGGTCTGCATACGTGTGGGGAGCTCTGTCCCCCGAGAGGCCTGGCAGCCAATCAGGAGACAGGAACCTCCCACTGCTGCTCGGCAAGCCCCGCCCCCCTTGCGGCGGGGCAGATCCCCGGATGCCCGGGAAAAATGCGCGGGAAGTCACGCTGTGGGAGTGCCGAGCACATAAAGGCAGTTGGCTGAGGCACAGCCCGGCGGCCATTTTCTGGGGGTTTCTCGGAGGGAGCGGGGGCTCGCCTGGAGGGTCAGCTCTGTCCCCTCCCCGCTTTCGCATTTTCCCCCCTGCAATCCCGCTACTTCTCTGGCTGTCCTGTCTGCCCGTGTCCTGCTCTGCTTCGCTGCTTTCCCGAGGCAGCTCCGTCGCCGCGACAACCTTGTGCTCTCTGCTTCCCCGACCGAGCCACCGCTGCCGCCTCCTGCACCCTGCCTGCACCCAGCCCGGAGCTGCCTGCAGCCACCGTGCTCCGACCTTGACTGCCTCGAGTCCTGTTCCTGATCTTGCGCCGCGGGAGCCACGCAGACTCTCGCAGCTCGCAGTGCACACACTCCATCTGCCAAACCCTCACCAACAGAGTGCCCAGGGTACAGCAATAGCGATCTGTCCGGTATTCTCTTTCTCTCTCTGTCTCTCTTTTCCCCTCTTTGTTCCTTTTTCTGTCCCCCTTTGGTAGGAACACTTACCCTTTCTTTATCAATAAACAGTTCTCAGATAAAATATTGCCGTGTTTGCGCTTCATTTTTTGTCTGAGAAATCCATTAAAGGAATCTTTCCCGAGTCCCCCTTTTAGAGCGGAACGGGACAGTTCTTTAGGTCAGGAATGTCCCAGTCTAAATCCATTCTGCTGGTGTTGGGAGAGTTTCAGGATTTTATTCTGGACAGGAACGATGGATCTGTTCATTCTTTACCTTCTGGGAATTCTGAGGATCCATTCCAGAGGTTCCAGCTTCTGCTTCCACCTTCTGCTTCCACCTGGCACCAGAACTTTCCATGAAGACAACAGGAACTGGGGAATCAAGATGTGGAGTTTTGGGGGACAGTGGTTGATTTGGAGCAGGACTGGGAAATAAATGAGCTTTTTAAGGAATTCTGCCTCAGTTTCCCTCCTGCCTGAGGTTATCCACATGCCACTGGGCTTGGATTTAGTCTGGGAACCACAACTGAATTGCTTGAATTTCCATTAAAACAGCTGATCCTGACATTTTTCTGATTTCCCTTGAAGGGATTGGAACATTGGAGGATTTCTCCATAAATGGAGGGAAGTGAACGGCTGCAGTTTGATTCCCATTTTCTATGCTTGCAGGAGCCTGGTGAGATTTCCCCTGGATATTTGTCTTCCCAAGCTGTGGAATGCTGGGATCCAAATTCTGGCTGACAGCGACTCTTGCCATCCTTGTTTTCCCACAGATCATCTGTTGGGTCACAGGTAAATCCTGGTTCTGTCCCAATCCCAGTTTTATTTAAGAAGGGAGTTCATTCCCAGGTGAAATCTGTTTGTTTTCCCAACTTGTTTTCCCTGCATTTCCATATCCAAATTTCCCACAGGAACTTTGATAAGCACCAACTCCCAACGCCATTAAAGCTCCTTTCCAACCCAAACCTTTCCATGACTGGATGATCCCATGATGAGCAATTTTCCCATCTCTCTCTCATTGCAGGCCAGAACAACCTCATTCCTCCTGACAGCCCTGTCATTGGAATCATTGGGAATGACACTGTCCTGCCCTGTCAGTTACAAGGCAAAATAATCCTGGAGAAACTCTCTGTCCAGTGGATCTTCAATGGAAACTCCACAGAAAGAACAGTGGCCATTTTTGATGGGAAACCATTTCTGGAGTTTGAGGCTTATCAGGGTAGGACAGACTTTTTCCCATTGGAATTCCATCAGGGAAATTTTTCTCTTCTCCTGAAGAACATCCAGGCCTCAGACAAAGGGAAATACACCTGCGTTGTCTTCCTCGAGAACTGGTATAATGAGGTCACAGTGGACCTGGATGTGGCAGGTGGGTGCCAGGGAAAGAATTCCTGATTTTTCCCATTAAATCAGAGGGATGTCCAGGGATTTTCCATGGATATTTGGGTTGTTGATGTCTTACCAAGGGGGGGTCTGCATTCTGACTCTTCCCATCCTTGTTTTCCTGCAGAGGATTCATTGGGTCTCAAGTAAATCCAGGTAATTCCAGATCACAGTTTGGTTTAGGAAGTTTGGGTTTGGGTTCCAGGATTCAGAAAAGACAGGGGTTGACTGGAGAGGGTCCACAAGGATGAGGAGGCATCTGGATGAGAAGAGACTGGGGGAGCTTGGCCTGGTTGGAGAAGGGAAGGCTGGGAGTGGGTCCTATCAATCCGTAGAGAAATTCCACAAATCCATAAATATCTCCCGTCAATTCACAAAAATATCCCATCAATCCTATACAAATATCCCATCAATCCGTACAAATGTCTCATTAATCCTTATAAATACCAATCCATAAAAATATCCCATCAACCCATAGAGATATCCCATGAGTCCATAAAAATATCCAATCAATCCATACAAATATCTCATCAATCCATACCAGTATTTCATCAATCCATAAAAATATCCCATCAATCCATACAAATATAAATTCATAAAGATACCCCATCAATCCATACAAACATCTCCAAGGGGAAGAACCTCTTTCCACAGACGGAAAGAACCAGAAAATTCTGCCCAGGGAGGTCGTGGAGTCTCATTTTCCTCCCAGTATCCCAATTTTCACCTGCTTCCAGTGTCATCCCAACTTACTGCCCCGAAAAATTTCCCCTTAGGGAGATACGACTTTATTGCAATTCCAGCTTTTCTGTGGAGAGAACAAAGTCAGTCCAAAGGTTGTTTGGGATCGATGGGGAAATGATGCAAATTGAATGGGAGATTGCGTAAAAACCCCTGGATTTTAGTGGTTTAATCCCGAGTGGAAGCCCAGCACCATTTAGCCCCTCACTCCCCTTCCCTGGGGAAACTGGGGTGGGAAATCCAAGGAAAGTAGGAAAATTCCTCAGTTGGGATGCAAAGAGTTTAATAACTGAAATCAACTCAAATCAAAATAGGAAAAACTGTGGGGAAAAGAAAAACAATGGAAATAAGAGCCATGAAAAACACTTGACCGTTGACATCATTTCCAAATCTGACACAGCTCCTGGGAGAAATTAACTCCATCCCAGCTGGGACCAGGATGCACGGGAAGAGCCATTTCCCAGCAATTTGATGGGAATTAAAATCAAAAATCTGATTAATTTGCACATTTTAATGGAGAAATCCAGAGGAGACCTTCTCACCAGGAACCAGAGAATCCCAGGGTGGGTTGGGTTGGACAAACCTTGAAGCTGATCCCATTCCAGCCCTTGCCATGGGCAGGGACACCTCCTGCTATCCCAGGTTGCTCCAAACCCCATCCAATGGGATCTTGGACACTTCCAGGCATGGGGAATCCACAGCTTCTCTGGGAATTCCATTCCAGCCTCTCCCTGCCCACCCAGTGAAGAATTTCTTCCCAACATCCCAATATCCCATTTGGTGAGGGAATTCCTTGTCTGCTCTTTGTTGGAGTTGGTTCTTTTCCCATTGTGCAGCTGAAGGTGCTGAGCCCTCAGTTTTCCTGGATGGACACTCTGGGAATGGCATCAGCCTCTCCTGCAGATCCCAGGGATGGTTCCCAGAGCCCTCTGTGCTTTGGCTGGACAGCCAAGGGCAGCCGCGGCTGGAGGAAGTGACCACTCGGAGCACTCCAGGCCACTCTTCTGGCATCTTTGATGTGGTGAGTTCCATGAGGCTGGAGCCGGGATCAGACCAGGAAGTGTCCTGCAGAGTGGTCAATAAGGTGCTCAATGCCACGCAGGAATCCCGAGTGAGGATTGCAGGTGAGTGACCCTGGGATCAGCTGGGACTGGGTGAAGGTGCTGTCCTTTGTGTCTCCATTGATCATGGAATGGTCCTGCAGTACTGGGATCAGCCAGGATCAGGTGGTGGATTGTGTCCATCATCTCTGAATTGACCCTGGAATGATCCTGGGGCACCGTGATCAGTCGGGATCGGTTGGTGGATGCTGTCCCTGTGTCTCCCTTGTCTCTGGAATGATCCTGGGGCACTGGGATCAGTCGGGATTCATTTATGGTTGCTGTCCATCATCTCTCCCTTGACCATGGAATGGCCCTGGACCACCAGGATCAGCTGGGATCTGTTGGTGTCTGCTGTCCGTTGTCCCTGGAGAGATCCCAGATCCCCAGTCCCAGGCCGATGACCTGTGGGAAGACAAATAACATGGGAAGAAATCCATTGTTGTGTCTCCTGGAGCATCTGAGATCCATTTTAGCTCGGAGAGGGAAGGACTGGAACATTCCAGTGGACATTCCCAAGACCCTGCAATGACCTGGAAGGAAGGAAGGATTGGGACATTCCAATGGATATTCCCGGGATCCTACGATAACCTGGAGTTCCCTTTTTTTTCCATCTTGTAATTCCATTCCTGTTTTCCAGATTCCTTCTTCCCTTCCACTTCCCCCTGGATGATCGTTTCCCTCCTAATTTTGACTGTGGATTTGGGAATTCTCGGGGCTGTGGTTTATAAAATGAAACGTGAGTATTCCCGCTTTTAATTGGCCAAAACCCTAAATTCAAATAAAAATTTTAAATTACAAAATAATTTAAAACTATTTTATTTTATTTTTTATCCATATATGATTTAAATTTGTATTTTCATTTTTAGTTTTCATATTTTCACTTTGTTATTTTATTTTTTAC
Source organism: Entomyzon cyanotis (assembly GCA_024500445.1). Taxonomy (NCBI): domain Eukaryota; kingdom Metazoa; phylum Chordata; class Aves; order Passeriformes; family Meliphagidae; genus Entomyzon; species Entomyzon cyanotis. The sequence continues at coordinate 540,919 of JAKEPQ010000997.1, forward strand.
TGTCTCAAATCATCTATTGAATTATAAACTATTAATTCAAAATTACATTCTTTTATCTAATTATTTATCATTACATATTATTATTTTAATTCATGCTAAATTTTTTGTTCATATTTTCATTCTCTTTTAAAATTATTTTACTTAATTTTCTGCTTTTAAAATATTTTATTTAGTTATTAATTGGAAGTTACTATTTATTATCATTATCATTGTCATCATCATTATTATTATCATTAAAAGGAAAATTTCCACATCAGATTCAGAAATCTGGGATTGAGAGGGAGAGGGAAAAAATTAATTGGCAGATAATTAAAAATCAGGATTTGGGACACAGGGATTCTTGGACATTTATGGAATATTCCTGTAAAAATTCCAAAAATTGTGGAATTCCTAATTAATTTCTCATTATAAAAGGAGAGAAATTGGAATTATATTTAAAAGATGAGTTTTCGTGAAAAAAATAATGGGAATTCTTTCTTTTCCAGGGAGTTTTACAGAAACTGGGAAAGCAGGTGAGGAGGGGAAAACTCCATGGAAACCCTAAATTTAATATAAGACTAAATGAGATGGAATAAATATTTTATAAATATATAATAAATATAAATATATAATCTATAGTGTATAATATATGTATAATGTATAGTGTATAATAAAATATATTAAATATTATATATATATAAATATACTATTTTAAATATAATATTATTATATAGCTAATATAAAAATATAACATGAAGTAGAACAGAATATAAAATACAATGTACAAACATAGATTAAGATATATATGTATAAATGTAAAATATTTTAAGTAAAAAATTATATAAAATATATAAAATATACATACTTTAAATGTATATAAAAATATTAATATTAGCCTTGATCAACAAATAATATTTCGATTTGTTTGATTGCAGCCAGGTTGACAGCAGAGAGGAGGACAGGTACAATCTCCTGGGAATCCAGGGATTCAGAATTCCAGGATGAAAATCCCAGTGGAATTTGGGGAAATTTGTTCTGGGTTTGATTTATTGACCCCTCCAGTGTCAATCACTCGGGGTCATTAATTATATCAATATTAAATATCATTAATATCTATTGATTTAATACAATACTTTCAATAGGAGAATATTATTAGAATTAATATTATTAGAATAATAAAAGTAATGCATTAATATAATTAACAATACTGTGATAATTCCATAATATTGTAGTTACAATAGTCTATATGTGTATTAATATTTTTATTATCGTAATAATTATTTATAAAAAATCATTCATATATCATACAATATAATAAATTGTGTAATATAATATATAACTACTATAATTGTTATTATATATTATATTAATATTATTTATGTAACATAATTATATATTATAATAAATATGTAGACTATATGTATAATATATTTATTATAATTATATATTATAATAAATATGTAGAATATATGTATTATATATTAATTACTTCATATAATTAATATAGACTAGAATAGATTAGACTGATACAGTATAATATATAATTATGTATTAATAATACAATGTACTATTTTCCATTAATATAATAAAAAATAAATAATTATATATAACCACATATGATTTTATACCATTTTATTATATAATATTGTATATATTATATAATATGCAGCATGTTCTTACAATGCTCAATTATTACATAATTAAATAAATATATTTTAATTAATAATATTTAACTGTTTTAAACTTCCCTGACCCTTTTCCTGATAAATTTCTGCCAATTTTTGGGAGTTTTCATCCCAAATTCCCTATGAAATAACAGGAGCATCAATGACAGCTGATTCCAACTGGACTTAATTTCCTCTTTAATTAATTAATTTTTAATTTCCTTCCTCTTCAATTGATGGAAGTCTCTAATTAATGCAAGTCTGGGGCTCTTCCTGAGGGTCCTGAGGGACATTCTGAGATCCAGAGGGTGAGAATGGGATTTTTGGGAAGAGGATTTGGGAGGAGGGGGATTAATTTAATGTAATTAATTTTATTTAATTTTTATTAATTAGTTATTATTTCATTAACAGTTATTTATTAATATTATTTAATATTTATTTACTAATTTTAATTTCTTATTTCCGTTTATTGAAAAAAAAAAGGGAATTAAAAAGTCATTAGGAAAACATCACAATTAAAGTTTTTAACTGTGAAATTTATTAATTAGTGTCTCATCAATTTCAGAACGGGACCGTTTGAAGTCCGAGCAGGGTAAGAACAATTTTCCTGCTCCTTTCATTTTCTGGGGTGCTTTTCCCAAAAAAAGATGTGTTTTTTTGAATGAGCAATAAAATCGGCCTGATTTCCAATTAATTAATTTTCTAATGAAAATTAGAAAATTTATTTATTGATTTTCCAATAAACTGATTTTCCAATGGATTCATTTCCCGATTTCCAGTAAAACACCTTGTGAGAGATTTAATAATTGAGGACAATGAAATTATTTATATTCCCATCATTTTAACACCTAAATTAAATTAAATTAGATTAATTTTACTCTTCAATTAAATTTAAATTCATTTTCCTCCAAAATTAAATTCTCCACTGAAATTAGATCTAATGAATTTTCCTCCTAAATTTTACTCCTGAATTAATTCTATTTCTACTCCTAAACTTTTCTCCTGAATGAAATTTAAATCATTTCACTCCTAAATTTTACTCCTCAATTCAAATTATTTCATTTCCCTCCTAAATTTTTTCACCTGAATCAAACTTAGTGAATTTTACTCCTAATTTAGTTTGAAATAATTCTACTCCTCAATTTTACCTAAGAATGAATTTTAATTAATTTTTCTCCTCAATTAAATTTAACTCTTAAATTAAATTTTTTTAATACCACTCCAAAATTTTACTCCTGCGTTAAAGGCATTTAATTTTACTTCTGCATGTTATTCCTGAGTCAAATTTAATTACTTTTACTTCTAAATTAATTGTAATAAAATTTTCCCCCAAGATTAGATTTTACTCCTGAAATAAAATTATTTCATTTTACTCCTAAATGAAATTCAATTAATTTCCCTCCTAAATTTTGCTTCTGAATTAAATTTGATTTATTTCACTCCTGAATTAAATTGACTTTATTCCTAAAATAGAAAAACCAGTAATTTATGGCATTTTTTTCCCTCTTTCCCTGCATTTTTTGACAGACTTAGAGACAAGCAAGAAAAGAGCTGAAGCAGGTAAATCCATTTCTCCAATTTATGTTAATTTCATTCTCACTAAACACAGTTATTAATTACATTAATATTCATTATTAAGCAGCTCTGCTGAAAAAGATGGAAAATTTTCTGGTATTTTCCCTTCCAACCCAATCCCAACTTTTTGTCCCAGCATTGGCTTTTAGGAATTTCATCCAACACAATTTTTGTGTGGAAAGTTTTAAAGTCCAAAACGATCCCAGGGGGTGCTCAGGGCTGGAATTCCTTCCTTGGGAATCTTAGCTCCCCAACGGCTCCTGGAATTTTCATGGAATTTGTTGTTTTTCCACAGGAAAGCTGAAAAAAAAAAAACCAACATGGTAAGAGAATGTTTTGTATCAATATTATGCATTACATGTGTTTTATATTCTACATTCTATATTAAAAATTATGGATTTTATATGATGCATGATAAATATTTTATATTGTACATGATAAATATGTTACATATTATACATTATTTATTATCATATATGTGATATGTATTACATAGTACTTACTATGTCTTACATATTATACATGAGATATTACATATTACATATTATGTATTATATAGTATGTATTATGCATTACATATTATATATTATGTATATCTAAATACAATAATTTATATAATATATAACATATATAGTGTTATATTTCTTATTCTATTATGTATTTTATAAATTATTCTATACATTACTATATTTTATACAGTAATATATTCTATATCTAGTAATACATTATATGTAACTATGCATTTCTGCATTTTAACTTAATATTGCATGTATCATAATATATATATTATATAGTAGAAAATACGAGAATTTCTTATTATATCACATAATATAAATTGTAAAAATAGAATTTTTCTATTTCTATTCCATATAAATCATACATAAGATATGTTGAACATAATTTAAACAAATGTCATAGTAAAAATGTTATATAATGGAAAAATAAATTGTATCATAAACAGTAATACATGGTATAATAAATATTTTATTGACACACTTTAATATAATATAATTCTATTCCACTTTATTCTATTTTTATGATTATATATATATGATCTTATACATAACATAAAATATATGTGTATATATATTTTATCTATTATTAATATATTATCTATTATCTATTATCTATTTAATGTAATATATATATTATTTAGATAAATACTATATATAATATAATGTCATTATATAGTAATATATATTACTATATATGGCTTTATATTATATCATATATATGACATATAATTATCCATAATCCCACAAATAAAAAACCCGTTCCTTTTAATTTACCCCTCAAATTTAAAACGGAATCATTTTCTTTTAACCCACAAATTTAAACCCCTTCAATTTAAATTTAACTCCACAAATTCTTTCACGGTTAATTGTGATTTAAAAATTTAAATATCAGCCCATGGTGTTGAGGGATTTTCCATGGGTCAGGGTTGTCTAACCTGGAAAAATTCCCTCAAAGGAAGTGCCAATAACTGAAATTTCTTCTCTTTCCTTTCCAGAGCGACTCAGAGCCGAGTTGGGTAAGTGGGATGAAAATTCCATTTTATTGCCATGAGTTTCAGTCCAATCATATCCTTTCCTTAACGACAATCATTAATAATGCTGCCCAATAGATCCATAAAATTCCTCTTTCCCTTTCCCTCCCACAGATTTCTGGGAAGCTCGGAGCCACGCGGGTGAGCAGGGGATGGCGGGACACAGGGAATGGCTTCCTGCTGGAAAACAGGAGATTTGGGTGGGATTTGGGGAAGAAATTCCTCCCAGTGAGGTTGGGAAGAGGGTGGAATGGAATTCCCGGGGAAGTTGTGGATTCCCCATCCCTGGAAGTGTCCAAGGCCAGGCTGGGAGGGACTTGGAGCCACCTGGAATAGCAGAAGGTGTCCCTGCCCATGGAAGGAGTGGAACTGGATGGGATTTCAGGTCCTTCCAACCAAAACCATTCCATGATTCCATGAAAATGCAGTGACCACCTGACCAAGCCACCTTGGAATGGCACTTCCAGTCATCCCAAAATTCCACAGTGTCAGAGACATCCTGGCTGAACTGGAATGTCTGGCATGGGATTGGGACACAATTCCAGGGAGGATGGATGGGAGGAGAAAGAGGGAGTTGTGCCCTGAGGAAGGACCCAGCTGGGAGAGCTCTGGGGTGTCACAGGGACCAGGAGATCCCTCTGGGATCCTTTCCAGTGTTGCACACTCTGGGATGTGGGGATTTGGGAATTTGAGGATTCAGGGATTGTGGAATTTGGGGATTTGGGAATGCCATGGCTCCTCTGTTCCTCAGTGGCCGCATCCCCTGTTCCGAGGAATGTTCAAATTCCTGGTTGAACAACCCCAGGACCTCACTAACTGCGGGATTTGGAGATTTTCTGGGATTCTGGGACTGATGGACTCACTGATTCCATGGCCCCTCCGTTCCTCAGTTGCCACATCCCCTGCAGTCCCCGGGAATGTCCCAATCCCTCATGGAAGCCCCCGGGACCTCTCCGCTCATGGCATCCTTCCCTTTCCCCCGCAGTTCCCGTGGCGCTGGATCCCAACACCCTGTTCCTGGATCTGTGGGATGCGCGGTGCCCATTGCAGATCCCGGTGTTGGTGGCCAGGGAGGCGCTGGGAGACAAGAAAAGCTACTGGGAGGTGGAGCTGGGCGGGGAGCTGGACTGGGCGCTGGGAATGCTGCGGGACGGACCGAGCCTTTCTGGCCCATATTCCCGGGATTCCTGGGCTCTGCATGCATCCCGGGGAAAGCTTTTCTCCAGCGGTTGCGGCAAAGGCCAAGTGCTCGAGAAGCAGCAGGAGGGTCTCTCTGTTGTTGGGGTGCTCCTGGACCCGCAGGAGGAGCGGCTGGAATTTTACGATGTGGAGCACAGGGAGCTGGTGGCGGGGATGGCGCTGGAGGATCCCGCGGGAAAGTTCTTCCCCTTCGTATCCCGAGGGGAAGAGGGAAAGCTCCGGATCCGCCCGGTGCTCATCCCGGTGCCACTGTAGATCCGGGAAATCGGGGAAAGGAAAAGGGGGAAGGAGGGAAAGGGAAAATCCGGGATGTCAGGGGTGGGAAATTGGATATGGTGGAATTGGGGATGGGGAGGGAAAAGAGGTGGGAAGGAGGGAGGGAGGGAGGGAGGGAAAAAGGGAAGGAATAAAGGGAAGTTTCACTGAAGTTTCAGGGAAGGGAAATTTCAGGGAAGGGGAAGCCGAAAATTTAAAAACTAATACATAAATTAATAATTATAATCATAAATAATAATTATAATAAAGAAAAATTGACTGCTTGAAAGAAAATTTGGATCAGATCCAGAAAAGCCTTGGAGAAGGTTCTGTTCCCATTCCAGACCATGGCTGTTACCAGGAAGAGTCACTTAAACCATTTAAGTGGTTTTGGAGCTTTTCCTTCCTCCTTCTCCAGGGCACATTCCCCGTGCTCTGTTTTACCCTGGTTTTGTTGCGATCAATCCCATCCTGAGATCTGGGGCGGTTTTGTTGGTTTTTGGTTTTTCTGGAGTTTTTTTTGGGTTTTGTTTTGTTTTGGTTTTTTTTTTTTTTTGTATCATGAAATAAAGGTTTCTTGAAGGAAAAAAAATCGCACTTTGGAAAACTTTTCTTTTAAACTTCGCATTGGAGAATTTGTGTCTGGAAAAGGAGTTAAAGGAAGGAATTTTTGTCCAAAATTGGGGTTAATTTGGCTTTTTTTCCCCCCCGGCATCTCTGCGGAGGTCAAAAGGAGCTCGATGCTGGAAAAACGTGAAGGAGAAACTCGCGGGAAGCCCCGGAAAATTCCCCAGACCCTTCCCAGGGACCTCCCGGGAGCCCCTTGGGACCTCCTGGAGACCCCGGGAACCCCCAGGTTTTCCCTGCATTAACCCCCCCCATTCCTGACTGGTTTTCTCTGCATAACCCCCACTTTTGCCGGATAAAACTCCCATTCAGGACTGCTTTCCCTGGATAAAACTCCCATTCCTGACCGGTTTTCCCTGGATAAAGCCCCACTTTTTACCGGTTTTCACCAGATAACACTCCCATTCCTGACTGTTTTTCCCTGGATAAAAAAAACCTTTTTCCCGTTTTTTCGGGGAATTCGCCACCCGGAGGCTCCAGAGGCCCCCAGGGGTGTTTTTGGGGTCCCCTTTGTGTCCCCCCGGGTTTGGGGAACCCTCCCGCCCTGCCCGCCGCCAGCTCACCGAAGGGGCGTGGTCTCCCCGCCCAGGCCCCGCCTCCTCGCAGCTTCTCATTCTCCCATTGGCTCTCAGTGTTGTCAATCAAACTCCAAGCAACACCAACACAGGGGGCGCGGTCTACCGCTCAGCTCCGCCCCTTTCTCTCGCCTCGCCTTCCCATTGGTTGTTCGCGCTGTCAATCTCGCCCTCAACTCCCCGCCCCCGTCGGTCTGTGGGCGCGGCCTAGCCGTGATTGACAGCTCGCTCGCCCAATGAGCGGCGGTGTCTCGCCGCCTCCCCGACGTACGGCGGGGCCGGGGGGGGGATTGGGGGTGGGGGGGAGGAATTTGGGGGCGTCGCGACCCCCCGGGAGCCCCCGGGACCCCCAGGGACCCCTCGGGGGCGGGGCCGGGCCGGGCCAGGCCGCTCCGGGCCTTTGTGTGAGCGAGCGGCGGGCGAGGGCTGCGGGAGGGACCCCAGGTTTGAATGGGGAGGGGGCTTTGGGGGTGCGGGAGGGACCCCAGGTTTGAATGGGGAGGGGGCTTTGGGGGCTGCGGGAGGGACCCCAGGTCTGAATGGGGAGGGGGCGATGGGGGTTTGGGGAAGGCAGGACCCCAAATCCGGGAGGCGCTGCGGGATCCGGGGGGGCACTCCGCGACCCCCGGTTTGAATGGCGGGGTGCCCAGGACCCCAGGGCCGGGGGGGGCTTTAGGGCCGGGGGGTGCGGGTGTCGGAACTCCCAGGTTTGAGGGGTCTGGGGGGGTCTCGGGACCCAAAGGTCGGGGGGGGGGCTGAGGGACCCCCAGGTTTGGTGGGGGGGGCTGCGCGGTCGGGAGCCAGGTCTGGGGGGTCTCGGGACCCCACAGCCGGGGGTCGGGGTGGACTCCGGCTGGAGACATTGAAAAGGTCTGAGGGTTTTGGGGGGGGAAGGGGGGGCCGGGGGAGGGTTGGGGGTCTGGTGGGGTTAATGGGGGAGGGGGTCCTGAAGGGTCTTGAAGGCGGGGGTGGTTGCAAACTGGGAGTTGTAAAGCGGGGGTGAAAAGCCGGGAGACCCCCGGGTGAGCGAGGGGCTCACTCCTTACCCACCCCTGTCCCCCTCCCCAGATCCACATCGCGATATCCCGGGGGGGTGACGACAAAACCCAGAACGATGGAGACCCCCCTCCCCGCCCGCGCTGGCGGCTGCGACCCCCGGAGGGGACAGAGGACACCGGGAGCTCCTCCGGCCGCCGGTGGCCCCGCGGGGAGTGGACGCGGCGCTTGGTCCCTGCCCTTCCCGGGGGTCCCGGGGGTGGTCCCGGTGGCGGTGCCGGTGGCGGTTCGGGGGGCGCCGGTACCGAGCTGCGGCGGCTGCGGTTCCGGCAGTTCCGCTACCAGGAGGCGGCGGGGCCGCGGGACGTGTGGCGGCGGCTGCGGGAGCTGTCGCGGGGCTGGCTGCGGCCCGAGGTGCGCAGCAAGGAGCAGATCATGGAGCTGCTGGTGCTCGAGCAGTTCCTCAGCATCCTCCCCGAGGACATCCAGAGCTGGGTGTGGGTCAGGCACCCCGAGTCCTGCGCCCAGGCCGTGGCTTTGGCCGAGAGCTTCCAGCGCGGAGATCCCGCCGCGATTTGGGAGCAGCAGGTGGGAGCGGCTGAGATCGAGGGGGGGTTTGAGGGGCTGCTGGTCCCGAAATTGGGAATAATCGGCCACCCCTCACTTCGTCCCACCACATCCCACCCCTGCAGCCTTCCCTGCTTTGCGTTCTGAGCTCGTTCCCGAGGGAAGCCCCAAAAGTGAGACTGCAAAGGGAGAATTGGGGTCCCAGACACCCAAATCCTTGGTGGTTTTTGGGGTCCCCGGTTCCTAAATCCACTCAGCAGCTTTTGGGGGTCCTTGGTACCTAAATCCCCTCTAGAACCCCAGGGAGTCCAAGGCACTCAAATTCCGTTGGCAGCTTTTGGGGGTCCTGGGCTCCCAAATCTCCTTGGCAGCTCCTGGAGGTCCCTGGCCCCAAAATCCTTCCAGGAGCTTTTGGGGATCCTAAGCACCCAAAACCCTCTGGGGCTCTGGGAATCCCAGGCACCCAAATCTGCTCTGGAGCTTTTGGGGGTCCCAAATCCCCTCAGCAGCTTCTGGAATCCCTTTTCCTGTGTCCCTCAGGTGACCGTGCGGGTGAAGGTGGAGGATGTGGACCCTGGAGACATGGAGGACCCCAGAGATTTGGGGGTCCCACCAAGCCCCCTGTCAGAGTCCCCCCAGGAGGAGAAGGTGGTGGCTGAGGAAGAGGAGCTGTGGGAAGGAGGTACTGGGATGGGGAGAGGAGACCCTTCATCCCTCCCAAAAATGGAGTGAAGGTGCTGCTGCCAGAGCTGGAGGCGCTTGGAGGTGGTGGGACTCAAAAATCATCTCTGTGGCCCCAAAAATCATCTCCTGGGCGTCAAAATTATCTCAGTGGAGCAAAACCCCAAATTCTTGCGGTCAAAAAACATCTTGGGTTCAAAAACCATTTTGGGTTCAAAAAGATCTCAATGGGCACAAAATCATCTCCTTGGGCTCCAAAACCATCTTGGGTCAAAAACCTTTTCTTAGGGTCAAACCTGACCTGATCGAAGGTCCATCCTCACCCTTCTCCTGATGGTCCTGTTGAACGCCCAGGGGTGGATTTGGAAGGTCAGCGGCAGGAGCTGGACCCACCCCCATTGGAGCGCAGTGGGGTCAGAGCAGGACATGCCCCGTGGAGAAACCACCCCATGGTCATTCTCTTCCCTCACAGGTCCCACCACAGCCCCAGAGACGCCCCTTCGTCAACCCCAAAACGCACCCAACACCCTGAAAGCAGCAATTCCTGCCCAGAGAGGAACCCCCCGGCGCGGAACCCACCGCAACCCCTCCGGAAAAACCCCAGAGACCACCGGGAGCGCGGAGAAACCGTACCCCTGCGGTCAGTGCGGGAAAACCTTCGGCCGCCTGACCCACCTGAAGACCCACGAGCGGACGCACACCGGGGCGAAGCCGTACGGCTGCGGCCAGTGCGGGAAACGCTTCGGCCACCTGTCCACGCTGACCACGCACCGGCGCCTCCACACCGGCGAGCGGCCCTACGGCTGCGGCCACTGCGGGAAGAGCTTCACCAACCCCTCGGACCTCAACAAGCACCGGCGCTCACACACCGGCGAGCGGCCGTACCCCTGTCCGGCCTGCGGGAAGCGCTTCAGCCAGCAGTCCAACCTGACCATGCACCGGCGCTCGCACACCCAGGAGCGGCCGTACCCCCTGCCGGACGTGCGGGAAGAGCTTCAAGTACCTGGCGGATCTGACGGTGCACGAGCGGTCGCACACCGGGGAGCGGCCGTTCCCCTGCGGTCACTGCGGGAAGGGCTTCAGCAACAAGTCCTCGCTGGCCAGGCACGCGCGGATCCACGCCAGGGCGGCGGCCGGGGACAAGTGACCATGGGTGGCGGTGGGTGACAGTGGGTGGTGGAGTTTGGGGGGTGATAGAGGTGCCTGGGGGCTCCAGGATTTGGCTTCCTGGTCCCCAAGATGGGACACAGGTGGCCAAAGTCCTCCAGGAGCTGGTGGCCCCAGGATTGTCCTGAAGTGGGTCAAACACGGATGAGGATGGACATGAGCAGATGGTTGATGTCTTCTGTGACCTGGTGGCTCCATGATCCCATTTCCTGCTCCCAACATGGGTCATGGGACCATGACTGATGGGCCCCACAAGCCCAGGGGCTCCAGGACTTGGCTCCCTGGTCCCCGAGATGGGACACAGGTGACCAATGTCCTCCAGGAGCTGGTGGCCCCATTATTGTCCTGAAATGGATGAGGATGGTTGACTGTGATCCCATTCCCTGATCCTGGAGATCCAACAGGGTTGGTGGGACATCTACCATGGCCTAGTGGCTCCATGATCTCATTCTCTGCTCCCAGAGGTCCAGCATGGGTCACGGGACCATGACTGATGGGTCCCACAAGCCCAGGGGCTCCAGGACTTGGCTCCCTGCTCCTGGAGATGGGATCCATTTCCCCCTGGAGCTGGTGGCCCCAGGATTGTCCTAAAACGTCAAACACAGATGAGGATGGACACGAACTGATGGTTGATGTTTCCAATGCCCTAGTGGCTCCATGATTCCCTGCTCCCAGATATCCAACAGGGATGGTAGGACCATGACTCATGGGCCCCATGAGCCTGGTGGCTCCTGGACTTTGCTCCCTGGTTCTGGAGATGGGACACAGGTGACCAGTGTCCCCCAGGAGCTGGTGGGCTGTCCTGAAGTGGATCAAACACAGATGAGGATGGATATGAGCTGATAGTTGACTCCATGATCCCATTCCCTGATCCTGGAGATCCAAGATGGGTGGTGGGATATCCCCCATGACTGGTGGCTCAATGATCCCATTCCCTTTTCCCAAAGATCCCATGCAGGTGGTGGGATGTTCCCATGACATGGTGGCTCCGTGATCCCATTCCTTGCTCCCAGAGATCCAACCAACCTCACCTGGGGGTCTCCAGGTGGTCACCATGGGAATCTTGGGCTTTGCCCTTCTCAATTTTTCCCCCTTCCCTGGAAAAATGGGTTTTGTCCCTTCTTGGCCTTGTGGGGGGAGCTGGGGGATGAGAGCCAAAAATTTTCCTTGGGAAATCCAGGATCTCCCCAAATCCCTGTCTCCTTCTCCCCCACCCTTCATTCCAGAAAATCTGGAGTCTCCCCAAATCCCGTCCTCCTCTTCCAGGAAATTTGGGGTCTCCGCAAATTCCTTCTCCCCCCAGCAAGCTTGGGATCTTTCCAATTCCACATCCTCTCCCCCACTCTGGGGTGCCCCCAAATCCCTCCCCCCAGCCCCCTGGACCCCCTCAGCATTCCAGGACCCCCAGCCCCTCTCTCCTTCCCAAGTCTGGACTGTCCCAGGGATCCCCCCCAGTCCCAGATGCCCCCAAAATCCCGGACATCCCCCCAACCCCCGAGCCTTGGGATGGTGTTGATCCCTTGGATTTTGGGATGTTTCCCCACCCCAGGGATCCCCCACCCCCCAAGATCCCGCTGCATCCCTTATTTTGGCTTTTTTTGCCCCATTTTTCCTCATCCGTTCTCTTCCTAAATCCCTTTTTGGAAGAGTTTCCACAACCCCACAGCTGGAACTTTTTTTGCTCTGCAAATGATTTTCATGAGAAACACGAGGAAAAAAACAACGCGAACATGGGAAATGGGAATTGTGTCCATCCAGCTCCAGGTCAGAGAGAGAAAATTCGGATGGCAAAAAAAAGGGAAAATCATGTAGGAAATGCATTTTCCTGCATCCTGTGTTAGAGGAATTTTGGGACAAAAAATAGGGAATGTAGAGGGGAAAACTGGTCTTTTCCAGGATTCCAGGGTGTTGCTGGAGGGTTTTTTGGGAGGAAATGGAAAATCCTGGCCTAAAACACCACATTCTGTGAAGGTTATGCCATGAAAATCAAAAATGTGGGGAAAAAAATCACTGATCCAGTGATTTTCCTGGATTTCATGGTGATGCTGGAGGTTTTTTTGGAGAAAACGGGAAATTCAGCTGGAAATCCACATTTCCCTGCATTGTTCCATACAGGGATGTAGATTCTGACATGAAAATGAAAAAGATGGGGAAAACACATGAGAAAACCATAATTATCCTGGATTTCATGGTGGTGTTGGAGGTTTCTTGGGAGAAAACAGGAAACTCATGTGCAAAACACATTTTCTTGTGGTTTCAGACTGGGATGAAGGTTGTCCCACAAAGGCCAAAAATATTGGGGAAAAATCCCCAGACCCAAGAGTTTTCTTCGTTTTCATGGTGGTGGTGTCCTTTTTTGGGAGAAGAAAGGAAACACAGCTTGAAAACCCATTTCCCTGCGTTTTGGGATGAAGTTTATCCCACAAAAGCCAAAAATACAGGAAAACCGACCCGAAGCCAAGTGTTCCTCTGGATTTGCCGCCGTTGCATTCTGCAGGAAGGATCTGGGGGAAAACCCAGCAGGAAAAGCCAAATCCCATGGGTTTTGCAATAGGGTTGAGACTGGGATTTACTGGGATATACTGGGAAAGCCAAATCCCACAGGTTTCTCAAGAGGGTTGAGACTGGGATACACTGGGATTCACTGGGATATATTGGGATATACTGGGATATACTGGCCCCATCCCTAATCCGGGCACGGTGGGAGCTCGGTGGTCGCCTGGCATCGCTCCAGGCCGGCTCGGACCCCAGTGACCACCTGGCTCCTCACCCACCCCCGCCACGGCCACGTGGTGCTGGTGGCCAGAGCGGAATTCCCGAGTGAGCCAGGCGGAAAACGGGATCTGGACATCCCTGCGGACCCCGCGGAGCACCACGGAGCATTCCGAGCGCGCCGGGATCTCCTCCCGCACCTCGTGGACGCGCGACACGAATTCCGTGAGGGTGGCGCCGCCCGCCCACGGGATGGTGGTGACATTCCTGAATTCCCATCCCGATTCCGTGAAAATCGGCGGAGCCGCGTGGAGAACCCCGCGCGCCTCCGGCAGCTCAGCGCTCCAGCCGTGCTCCACCTCTGTGGCCTCCTCCAAGCTCAAGGATTTCGGGATCGCGTGGCATTCCAGGTTCCTCACCGCCACCTCGGCCAGCTCCACGGGTTCCGAGGTTTCCCATGCTGCGCTGGCGTTGTAGGAAACATTCCCAATGAAAAAATGGGATTGGCCCTGCCGGACCACCAGGGTTTGGTACCATTTGTACCAAATCTCCTCCCCATCCACCGCCACGAACAGCGCCTGCTGCTCCCTGGAGATTTTCCCCAGCCCATCCCGGCTGCGGCCGACGAAAACATCCGTGAGTGGACAGCCCTCCACGGCTCCCTCGGGAATACTCCCGAAGGAACTGTCCACCCAGTCCAGCGCCTCGAATCCGGCGGGATTGACCAGGAGCTGGAATTCCGGGCTGCTCATCTCCAGCTCGGCCCACGAGAAGAAGCAGAAGGGGCCGCGCTCAGGGGAGAAGGCGCCGAGGTTGCAGCCCAACATCCGCGTGGAGCAGATGAATTCCAGGCGTTTGGAATGGTGGTTCCAGTTGGAGACGGCGTGGGAGGGGATGTGGTCGTGGAAAGGTTCCCAGCGGAGGGAGGATGCAGGGGAATCCGGGGAGCGATGGCGGCGGGGGAGGGAGCCGGGTGGGAGCTGGAATGGGATTGGGATTGGGGAAATGGGATTGGGAATGGGGGAAATGGGAATGGGATTTGGAATGGGAATGGGATTGGGGGAATGGGAATGGGATTTGGGGGAAAGAAGGGAAGGCCTAGAAGGGTTGGGATGGACTGGGAGGGGATTGAGGGACACTGGGATGTACTGAGGGTGGACTGGGATGTACTGGGGAAGGACTGGGGATGCATTGGGAGGGCACTGGGATATACTGGGAGGGATGGAATGGACTGGGAAGGGACTAGGATTCATTGGGAGGGGACTGGTATATACTAGGAGGGGACTGGGTTGTACAGGGGATGGACTGGGAAAGGACTGGGATTTACGGAGAGGGGATTGGGATGTACTGGGAGGGCACTGGGATATACTGGGAGGGGATGGGATGTACTGGGAAAGAACTGGAATGTACTGGAAAGGGACTGGGATGTATCAGGAGGGGTCCGGGATATATTGGGAGACACTGGGATGGACAGGGAGGGAACTGGGCTGTACTGGGAGGGGATTGGGATGCACTGGAAGGGGACTGGGATGTGCTGGGAAGGGGAACTGGGGTCACTGGAAGGGACTGGGATGGATTTGGAGGCGATTGGTATATACTGGGAGGGGAACTGGGATCACAGGGAGAGGACTGGGAGGCACTGGGATAGACTGGGCTGAGACTGGGACTATATACTGGGATATACTGGGACTCACCGGGACGCTCCAGGGGGCTCCTTCCCGGGGCTGGCACTGCCAGAATTCCCGGAAATCCCGAAATTCCCGGAATTCCGAGGATGAGGATGGCAAAGGCCAAGAGCTGGGGGAGACCCAGGAGGCATCACCTTCCCCAGTCCTAAATTCCCAATCCCAAATTCCCACTTTTCCCGTGGACTTTTTGGGTTGAAATCCCCCCGGATCATCCCAGCTCCAAGATTTTAAATCTGAGAGAAAAAAAGCTGGAAAAGGGACAGGCTGATTCCTCTTTTTTCTGGCTTAATTCCATTTAATTTGGTATTTTATGGAATTTGGGTTTTTTATTTGCAACTGCTGGGCACTGGGAAAAAATCCCCCCTCCTTTTTTTTTTTTTCCCCCTCCCAATAAATGGTTAAAAATTCCCAGAATATTCCAAAAGGGATCGAACCCTACCTGGAGTGTCAGCATTGCTCCGGAGCCTGTGGAAAAATCCAGGATTTTCCTCAAAATCGCTTCAATTTCAGCAGCCCCAGGGCCATGAGCCTCCCAAAATCCACATTTTTGGGCTCCCAAATCCACATTTTGGGGTCCCTTCTCCCAAAATCCACATATTAGGGTCTCCACCTCCCAATTTTGGGGTCCCCTCTCCCAAAATCCATGTTTTGGGACTCCCCAGTTCCATGTTTTGGGGCTCCTCCAGTTCCTAGCTCCAAATTTTGGGGTTCCCCTTCCCAAACTCCACATTTTGGGGTTCCCAAGCTCTACATTTGGGGTTCTCCCTCCCAAAAATCCACATTCCTCAAAAAAATCCACATTTTTGGGTGCCCTCCTTCAAATCTTTGGATTCTCCTTCCCAAAATCCACATTTTGGGGTCTCCAAACTCCAAATTTTGAGGTTCCCTCTCACCTGTGCTCCCTTTTCCAGGTAAATCCCTTTTTTTGGGGTGTTCCCAGCTGATTTTGGTGTTTTCTGTGTTATTCAAGCCCCAAAAATGCCCCAAACCCCCAGGAAAAACGTCAAAAATGCAAAAAAAAGCCCCTAAAAAAGAGAAGTGGGATTTTGTGGGAGATTTTTCTGCTTTTTACAGAGTTTTCACTTCACTTTTTTGGGTTTATTTTTAAATTTGAGCCCTGAAAAGGTCAAAGAACCCCAAAACGCCCCTGGGAAATTGGCAATTTTGGGAGAAATTCCAGAATTGCTGTTTTTCCCAGTGGTGAACTTTTTAAAAGACACTTTTTTTGAGGAATTATATTTAAAAATGAACCAAAACACCACAAAAAATCACCCAAACACCCCCAAAATTAGCCAAACTACCTGAAAATCAGCCCAAAGACCCCAAAAATCAGCCCAAACACCCTAAAATGAACCTAAAGACCCCAAATCACCCAAAAAATCAACACCACATGCCAAAAATCAGCCAAAAAGACCCAAAAATCCTAAAATTTGGGGCTTTCCCCCCCCAAAAAAGTGAAGTTTTTGCAGGTTACCCCACTGGGGACTCCAAATTGACCTCCCTGACCCAAAAATGAGCCCCCAAACCCCAAATGGATTCCCCCAAACCCTCCAAGGACCCCCAACTGACCTCCCCACGCCCCTCCCAGTTCTCCCAGTCCCAAACTGGGACCCCCAGGAAGGAACTGGAGCAGCGAAGGGTCCAATGAAATTTTATTGAGGGGGGAAAACCCCAAAAATGGGGGAGAAAAACCCCAAAAATGGGGGAAAGACCTCTGGGAGGGGGGAATTTACCCCAAATTAGTGTCAATATCCCAAAAAAAGGTGTGAAAGACCCCAAAAAGGGGGAGACCCCAAAAATGGGTGGGAAATATCCCAAAAAGGGGGAATCCCCCAAAATGGAGTCACGAAGCCAAAAAAGGGGGAGACCCCCGGGAGGACCTGAAAATCCCAAATAAAGGGGGAAAATCCCATTCCGGTGGGGTCCTGAGGGGGTGCCAGAGTGAGGATGAGACACCCCAGGAGAGACCCAAAAATCCCCAAAAAGCAGCAAAAAAATCCCAAATAAAAGCGGGAAATCACCCCGGGGGACCTGAAAAAAGCCTAAAAACCCCAAATTAAGGGGAGAAATCCCAATCCCACTCTGAGGGGGTCACAACCCCCGAGGGGGGCAGAGAGCTCTGGGGGGGAACACCCAAAAATAAAAAAAAAATCCCAAAAAATCCAAAATAAAGGGGGAAAATCCCACTCCGGGGGGGGGGTCCCGGGGGTCTCAGTCCCTGGGGGCATCCCGAGGGTGGGGCAGAGACTCCCCAGTGGGACATCAAAAAGTACCCTAAAAATCACCCCAAAAATCCCAAATAAAGTGGAAAAATCACCAAAAAAATCCCAACTAAAGGGGGAAAATCACCAAAAGAATCCCAACTAAAGGGGGAAAATCCCACTCCCACCCAGGGGGTGTCAGTCCCTAGGGGCATCCCGAGGGTGGGACACAGTCCCCTAGGGGGACACCCAAAAATCCCCCCAAAAATCCCCCCAAAAATCACTAGAAAAATCCCAAATAAATCCTAAATAAAGGGGGAAAATCCCCCAAAAATCGCCAAAAAATCCCAACTAAAGGGGGAACTCCCAGTCCCACTCCGGGGGTCTCTCGGGGGTCTCAGTCCCTCCGCAGGTTCTTCAGTCTCTCCTCCAGGTCGGCGTCAGCGTCAGCCAGAGCAGCCGAGGCGGCTTCGGCACCCCCGCGCCCCTCCCCCGCCGCCAGGGACCCCCCCGGGGGTGGCAGAGCTGGGGACAAGGAGGGGACAAAGGACAGGGTCAGGGGACAGCCCGAAATGCCTATGGGAATGAGCGAAATGTCCCGAAATTCCCGGGAATTGCCCTAAAAATGGCTCGGAAATAGCTGTCCCAAAGCGCCCCCTGCTGGTGGATTAAATACCCCAAAACATCCGCAAATTCTCCCAAATTCCTGATGGGAATTCCCACATCCCACCCGGGATATCCCAAACATCCCAAATTCCCGGGAAATGCCCAAAAAATGCCATGGAAATAACCCCAAAGTACCACCCAATAATTGCCCCGCTGGTGCCTTAAATACCAAAAAAATGTCCCCAAATGGCTGCTGGGATTCCCCAAATCCCATCCAGGATATCTCAAATATCCCAAATATGCCAAATTCCTACGGGGACCCCCCCAAATCCCACCCGGAAGATCCCAAATATCCCAAATTCCCGGGAAATGCCCCAAAAATGGGTCTGAAATACCTGCCCAAAGCGCCCCCTGCTGGTGGATTAAATACCCAAAAATGTCCGCAAATTCCTGATGGGAATTCCCACCCGGGATATCCCAAATATCCCAAATCCTGCCCAGGACCTCCCAAATATCCCAAATTCCTGGGAAATGCGCCAAAAATGCCATGGAAATGGCTCCGAAATACTCCCTCAAAAACGCCCCACCCGGTCACTTAAATATCCAAAACTGTCCCCAAATTGCCACGGGGTCTGCCCAAATCCCACCCAGGGAATCCCAAATTCCCGCTGGGATCCCCCAGATTCTGCCCGGAATGTCCCAAATTCCCAGGAAATGCCAAAACAATGCCACAGAAAAGGCCCCAAAATACCCCCCCATAAAAGGCCCCCCGGTCACTTAAATACCAAAAAATGTCCCAAAATTCCCCCAAATTCCTGCTGGGAATTCCCAAAATCCCACCCAGGATACCCCAAATGTCCCCAAATTCCCACCAGGGCCCCCCAAATCCTGCCCAGGAGATCCCAAATATCCCAAATTCCCGGGAAATACCCTCAAAATGCCAGAAATAGCCCCAAAATATCCCCCCAAGAAACGGCTCCCCCGGTCCCTTAAATACCCCAAAAATGTCCCCAAATCCCCTCAAATCTCAACAGGACCCCTCCCAAATCCTGCTTGGAATAACCCAAAATCCCGCCCAGGATATCCCAAATGTCCCCAAATCCCAGTAAACACCCCCAAAATGCCCCCAAATCCCTCCCCAGTCCACCCCCCAAAATCCCCCCAAAACACCCCCAGGCCCTTTAATGCTCCCAAATCCCCCCCAAATGCCCCAAAATCCCCCCAAACCCTTCCCAGCCCCCACAAATCCCCCCATGTCCCTTAATTCCCTCAAAATTCCCCTTAATCCCTCCAATCACTCCAAATGCCCCAAAATCCACACAGAGCCCCCAAAATCTCCCCCAAATCCTTCCCAAATGCCACCCCAGACCGTCCAAAACGCCCCCCAGGCCCTTTAAACACCCCTGAAATGTCCTGTGAATTCCCCTCAAAATCCTCAGATTCTCCCTAAATTCCCAAAATCCCCCCAAATTCCTCCCTAAATCCCCCAAAACGCCTCCCAGGCCCTTTAAACACCCCCGAAATGTCCTGTAAATTCCCACAAATTTCCCCAAAATCTCCCAAAATTCCCCCAAATCCCCTCCCCCACTCACTGGCCAGCTCGTCCGTCAGGTTCAATCCCAGCTCGTCCAGGACTTGGGACACCACAGCGTCACTGCGGGGAGACTGGGATGTACTGGGAGGGACTGGGAGGAACTGGGATGTACTGGGATAGACTGGGATGGACTGAGACAGACTGGGATGTACTGGGATGGACTGGGACAGACTGGGATAAACTGGGACAGACTGGGATACACTGGGATGGATGGGGATGGACTGGAACATACTGCGACACACACTGGGACAGACTGGGATGGACTGGGACAGACTGGCACAGACTGCAAGGGGACACTGGGAGGGATTGGGATGGGCTGGGACAGACTGAAACTTACTCCATCCTCATGTCCCTTCCGTGTCCCCATGTCCCCAAAACTCCATTCCTCACGTCCCCGGGCGTCCCCAGGTGTCCCCCAAGAGTCCCCAAGTGTCCCTGAGTGTCCCACAGGTGTCCCCAGCTCTCCCCAGGTGTTTCCTGGCTGTCCCTGGGATGCCTCCGTGTGTCCCCAGGTGTCCCCTGGCTGTCCCCAAATGTTTGTGAGTGTCCCCAGGTGTCTCCAAGTGTCCCCAGGTATCCCCTGGATGTCCCCAGGTGTCCTCCTGATGTCCCCTGGTGTCCTTGGATGTCTCTGGGGTGTCCTCTGGATGTCCTATGCTGGGTGTCCCCAAGTGTTCCCAGGTGTTCCCAGGTGTCCCCTGCCTGTCCCCCAGTATTCCCAGGGTGTCCTCTGGGTGTCCCCAAGTATTCTCTGGATGTTCCTGGGTGTCCCCTAGGTGCTCCTGGGTGTTCCCAAGTGTCCCTGGGGTGTTCCAGGGTGTCCTTTGCTGTCACCAAGTGTTCCCAAGTATCTCCAGGTGTCCCCTCAGTGTCCCCAGGTGTTTCTTGTGTGTCCCCAGGGTGTCCCCACCTCTCGTCCTCATCATCCTCGTCCCCAAGGGCGTCGTCGATGGCGTCGTTCATCAGCTCCTCCTTCATGTCCATGAGCTCCGACTGCTTCTGGAACTCCAGCAGGATCCGCTGGATCTGCGGCAGCTTCAGCTGGGGACAGGGGACACAGGGGACATTGGGGACATCAGGGAATTGCAGCAGGATCTGCTGGATCTGTGGCAGCTTCAGCTGGGGGAACATGGGGACATCAGGGGACATTGGGGACATCAGGGAATTCCAGCAGGATCTGCGGCAGCTTCAGCTGGGGACACGTGGGGACACTGCAGGACATCAGGGACAGCCAGGGGAGAGCAGGGACACACAGGGGACAGTGGGGACACACATGGAATTCCAGCAGGATCTGCTGGATCTACAGCGGCTTCAGCTGGGGACACATGAGACAGTGAGGGGACATTGGGGAGAACAGGGACACACAGAGGACATCAGGATCCACTGGATTTGTGGCAGCTTCAGCTGTGGGTACACCGTGGGACAGCAGGGACAGCCAGGGGACAGCAGGGACACACAGGGGATACACACAGGGAACAGAGGGGACAGCCATTGGACACGGGACAGTGGGGACAACAGGGATACTGAGGGGACACCTGGGACACAGGGACACCCAGGACACAGAGGGATGACAACAGGGACACCAGTGTGGACATCCAGGTGACGCCAGGTGACCTCACCGGTCAGTTCACGGTGGCCATGGCCCGTGTCACCCCAGGTGTCCCCAGGCATCCCCAGGTGACCTCACCTGTTTGTTCATGGTGGCCATGGCCCGTGTCACCCCAGGTGATCCCAGGTGACCCCAGGTGTCCCCAGGTGACCTCACCTGTTTGTTCATGGTGGCCATGGCCCGTGTCACCCCAGGTGATCCCAGGTGTCCCCAGGTGTCCCCAGGTGACCTCACCTGTCGGTTCATGGTGGCCATGGCCCGTGTCACCCCCCGCATGGCGCTGGCCATGGCGCTGTTGGATTTCAGGGTCTGCACCCGCAGCGCCACCCCCTGGACGTTCGCTCTCATGGCGATGAACTTGCGCACGTAGCGCCGCGTGCGAACCAGGTCCTTGGCCATCACCCGCACCGCGTCCTGGGGACACACAGGGGACATGGGGACAGGGTTATGGGGACAGCAGGGATATGGGGACATGCGGATACGGTCATGGGGACAGCAGGGACATGGGGACACAGGTCCTTGGCCATCACCCGCACCATGTCCTGGGGACACACAGGGGGGGGACATGGGGACATGGTTATGGGGGACATGGGGACATGGCCATCACCCACACCGCGTCCTGGGGACAGGGGACATGGGGATACGGTCATGGGGACAGTGGGGACATGGGGACACAGGTCCTTGGCCATCACCCGCACCATGTCCTGGGGACAGGGGACACAGAGGGGACAGGGTCATAGGGACAGCAGGGACACCGGGGACATGGTGTCATCACTCGCACCGCGTTCTGGGGACATGGGGACACGGTCATGGGGACAGCGGGGACACCAGGACAGAGGTCCTTGGCCATCACCCACACTGCATCCTGGGGACAGGGGACAGAAGGAAAACAGTCGTGGAGACAGCAGGGACACTGGGGACATGGGGACACAGTCATCATCTGCACTGCGTCCTGGGCGGACAGGGGACATGGGGACATGGTCACGGGGACAGCAGGGACACCAAAGGACACCAGGGTCCCTGCTGTCCCTGTGTGTCCCCTCTGTGTCCTCCATGTTTCTGTCCATCCATGTGTCATCCTGCTGTCTCCATCTGTCCCCTCTGTCCCTGTCTAGCCGTGTGACATCCCTGCTGTCCCCTGGTGTCGCCGCTGTGACCATGTCCCCTGGTTCGCTCCCCCTTCTCCCACCCCACCACAGCCCCTGCACCCCCAGTGTCCCCCACTTTGTCCCCAATGTCCCCTCCACGTCCCCTTGTCCCCTCCACATCCCCCAGTCCCTCCGTGCCCTTTGTCCCCTCCATGTCACCCGGTCCCCTCTCTCCCCTTGTCCCCTCGTCCCCTCCCCCTCTCCTTGTCCCCATGTCCCCTCTATGCCCCTGGTCCCCTCCACATCCCCCAGGCCCCTCTGTGTCCTCTGATCCCTCCCATGTCCCCTTGTCCTTTTGTCCCCTCTTCGTCCCTTGTCCCCTCAGTGTCCCCTCACCCTGCACATCCCCCAGTCCCTTCCCTGACCCCCTCCCTGTCCCCTGGTCCCTTCCCCCTTCTCCCACCCCACCGCCCTCTCTGCAGCCCTGCTGTCCCCTCCCCGTCCCCTCAATGTCCCCTCACTGTCCCCTCTCACCATCTGGCCCTGCTTGGCCATTTTCTTGATGTCCACAATGATTTTCTTCTCCTGCGCCTCCAGTTTCTGCCTCTCGCGGTCCAGCTCCCGCACGGCCCGCGCCAGGGCGCGCTGGTTCTGCCGCAGCAGCTCCTCCGGCGTCTTCCGGCGGCCAAAGAGCAGCTCCATGGCGACGGCGGCACCTGGGGACACCCGGGGGACAGCAGGGACGTTGGGGACACTCGTGGGACACGGCCTGGCCTCGGCTGGGTGTGATGGAGAAGCTCCTCTGGTGGTCAAAGAGCAGCTCCAGGGGGTTTTGGGGACAAGCAGGGGACACTGGGGATGTTGGGGACACCTGGGGAACACCCAGTGGACACCAATGGGACACTGGAGACACCTGAGGGACATTGGGGACAGTGATGGGACAAGGCCTGGCCTCTGCTGGTTCTACTGCAGAAGCTCAGCTGTGTCCTCCAACAGCCAGAGAACAGCTCCAGGAGGATGTTGGGGACACCCAGGGGACATCAGGAATGATGGGGACACTCATGGGACACCTGGGGATGTTGGGGACACCTGTGGGACACTGGGGACAGCGATAGCACATGGTCCGGCCTCTGCTGGTTCCGCTGGAGAAGCTCCTCCAGCAGCCAAAGAGCAGCTCCAGAGGGATGCTGGGGACACCTGGGGATGTTTGGGACATCGATGGGACACTGGGGAAGCGATGGTACACAGCCCAGCTCCTGCTGGTTCTGCCAGAGCAGCTCCTCCAGCACCTCCAGGGGGACACTGGGGACATTGGGCATGTTGGGGACACTCGTGGGACACCTGGGGATGCTGGGGACACTGATGGGACACAGCCTGGCCTCTGCTGGTTCTGCTGCAGAAGCTCAGTCAGTGTCCTCCAACAGCCAAAGAGCAGCTCCAGGGGGACACTGGGGACACGCAGGGGACACTGGGGGACACCTGTGGGACATTGAGGATGTTAGGGACACCTGTGGGACATTGAGGGACACCTGTGGGACACCTGGGGACAGTGGGGACACAGATGGGGGACACGGACATGAGGGGACACAGGGAGGTGGTGGCACCTAGATATGAGGGACATTGGGAGAGGGGACACATGATTCTGGGGACACCAGAATCACCAGGTGACACGGGGGACATGGTGGGGGAACGATGGGGGACAGAGAGGGGGACACAGACACAGAGGGGGACAGGGGGGACATGGACATTGGGGACAAGGGGGACAGAGCGGGCCACGGACACTGGGGACACCGAGTGACACGGGGGGAGAGGAGGGACATTTGGGACCCGGGAGGAACATTGAGGGGCAGAAGAGGGAACACGGACACGGGAGGGGACAGGGATGTGACACGGGGGACACCCGGGCTGTCCCAGTGCCACCTCTGCCCTCCCAGGGCCCCCAAATCCTCCCTCAAAGCCGCTCCCGGTCCCTGAAATCCCCTGAAATCCCCCCCCAAACGCCCCTAGACGCCTTAAATCCCCCCAAGACCCCCAAAATGTCCCCAAATGTCCCCAAATTGCCCCCAAACGCCCCCAGGCCTCACCCGCTCCGCCCGGGCACTTCCGCAAACAGTGACGTCACGCTGGATTCCGATCACGTGACGTCAGGCGGGTTTCGGTCAGGTGACGGCGGGAGGACTGAACCACAGAGGTGTGGCCGGAGCGGCCACTTCCGGGGTGCGGCAGCGAGAGGAGAGGCCGGAGCGGCTACTTCCGGGACAGGGCAGCGAGAGGACTGGCCGCAGCGGCGCCACCCGGGGAGGGTGACCCCTGGTGGCGCGGAGGTGTCGGGCTGGCTGGGGGCAACTCGGGGTACTGGGTGTACTGGGATGGGGAACTGGGCATACTGGGAGTGCTGGGAGCAGGGAACTGGGCATACTGGGAGCTGTGAGGAATGAAAATGATCCCATTCCAGTTTAACCAGTGACACCCACACCCCCCTCCCGGTATAACCAGTAACACAAACCGCCCTCCCTGTTTAACCAGTATAACCTAGTATAACCAGTCACGCTCCCCTCCCAGTTTAACCAGTTTAACCCAGTATAACCAGTCACGCTCCCCTCCCAGTTTAACCAGTTTAACCCAGTATAACCAGTGACACTCCCCTCCCAGCTTAACCAGTATAACCCAGTACAACCAGTCACACACCTGCTCCCAAGATAACCAGCATAACTCAGTCACACCCCCCAGTTTAGCCAGTATAACACACTATAACCAGTAACACAAACCCCCTCTCCCAGTTTAACCAGTGTAAACCAGTATAACCACACAGACCCACTACGTCCCCCCCAGTAAAACCCATTATAACCAGTGTAACCCAGTATAACCACTAAAAGTCCCCCTCCCAGTATAACCAGTCCAAACCAGTATAAACCAGTTCATTCCCTTCGCTCTTTAATCTCGGCCCAAGCAGCGCTGGGGGAGGGGCAGGGGGAAGGGCCCCCCGCCCCCGGGGGGGAATAAATAGGGGGGGGCAGGTGGGGCCTGGGAGGGATTTGGGGTTTTTTGGGGTTTTTGGGGGTCCCCGGGGGTCCCTCAAAGCAGCGCTGAAGGAAGTGACCCCCACGGCCCCCCCGGGTGGTTTGGGGGATCCCCTGGGATTTGGGGGATCCTGGGAGGATTCTGGGTTTTTTTAGGGGTGGGGATTTGGGGTTTTTTTGTTGGGGTCCCAAGGGGGTCACTCAGGGTTGGTGGCCCCCATGTGCCCCTCCCCCCACCAGGGATCCCAGTTGGTATGGGGGAGTCTGGGGGGACCCAGGGGGGTTTGGGGCTTTTTGGGGGGAAGATTGGAGGTCCCAGGGGAGTTTTTGGGGGGTCTCGAGGGTGTCACTTGAGGCAGCACTCAGGGTCAGTGGCCCCCATGAACCACCCAGCGGGGTCCCAGTTGGTTGGGGGAAGCCTGGGAGGGGTCAGTGGATTTTGGGGAGCTCAGGGGATTTTGTAGGGTCTGGGAGAGAATGTGGGGTTTGTTTGTGGGGGTCACTTGAGGCAGTGCTCAGGATCAGTGACCCCCACGAATTCCCCCTCCAGAGGGATCCCAGTTGGTCTGGGGGGTCTAGGGTGGGTTTAGGGGGAGTTTTGGGGATTTTTTGGGGGATTTTTGGGGGTGTTTTTTAAGGGGGGGTCACTCCAGCCAGCGCTCAGGGTCAGCAAACCCCACAAACCCCCCCAAAGCAAACGGGAGGTTTGTGGGGTCCGGGCTTGGTTTGGGGGGGTCGGCAGAGTTCAGGGTTTTTTCAGGGGGTCCAGGGGGTTGGTTTTGGGGTTCTTTTGGGGTTTTTTTTGGGGTCACTTGAGGCAGCGCTCGAAGTAGGTTGCCCCCACGTAGCCGCCCCGCAGCGAGCGCTGCACGTTCTGCTCGAAGAGACGCCGATTGCTCTGCAGGACCTCGGCAGCCTCCTTGTTCAGGGGGTCCTCGGGGTTCGGCTCCTGGTCGGGGAAATTTTAGGGTTAGGGGAGCCCTGAAATTTGGGGGGAGACCCCAGAACCCCTTAACACCCCTCCAGATCCCAGATCCCCGATCCCCTTGTCTGGGGGTCCCCAGGGTTTGGCTCCTATTTTGGGGGGTGGTGTTAAGGAGAACTCTTTGTTCAAGTGGTCCTTGGGGTTTGGCTCCTATTTAGGGCAAAATTTAGGATTAAAGGGCCCCAAAATCTTGGGGGGAAACCTCAGAACCCCTTAAAACCCCTCCCAGATCCTATCAGCCCTTGTTTGGGGGTTCAGGCCCTGCTTTTGTAGGGGGGAACACACACAAAGGGTTGGAGGGATCCAGGACTCATTGTTTGGGGGGTCCTCAGGGTTTGGGTTCTCATTTTTGGGGGAAATTTAGGCTTAGTGGGGACCCAAATCTGGGGGACATCCCAGAACCCCTTAAGCCCCCCAGGACCCCCAGTGAACCCCACCAGACCCCCCCAGTTCCCTGGAATCCCAGACCCCCCTGAAGCCACCCAGGTGTCCCCCCAGGTGTCCCCAAGCCCCCCCAGGCGTCCCAAAGATGTCCCCAGGTTCCCGAGATGTGTCCCTGAGACCCCCCAGGAGCTCCTGTGTCTGGAGTGGCCACACCCCTCCCCCCAGGTGTATCCCCAACCCCCCCCAGGTGTGTCCCCATGTCCCCAGATGTGTCCCCAGGTGTGTCCCTCACCAGGAAGAGGTACTGGAGACCGTAGATGATGGAGTTGATGGTCAGCACAGGCTTCCAGTCCTCCCTGTGGACATGGCCAGGGCTCAGCATGGCCAACCACGGCCACCAACAGGTGGCCACCAGCCCCCCCAGATGTCACTAGCCCCACCACACATTCAGTAGCCAGCCCCAGATGACAGCAGCCCCTCCAGATGTTGATAGCCCCAAGGGGAAATTGGTAGCCCATCTGAGGATGTTGAGGCACACGTTGCCCCCCAGGTGTCAATAGCCCCCCAAAGGTGTTCAGTAGTCCGCTCAGGCACTGGTAAGCCCCCCAGGGGTGTCAGTAGCCCACCTGGTGTCAGTAGCCCCCCCGAGATGTTCAGTAGTCCCCCCAGGTGCTAGTAGCACCCCCCCCTCCCGGGGTGTCAGTAGCCTGCCTGAAGATGTTGAGGCACACAGTGCCCTCCAGGTGCTGGTAGCCCCCCCCCAGGTGTCACTAGCCCCCCGAGATATTCACTAGGCCCCCAGGCACTGGTAGCCCTCCCCAGGGATGTCAGTAGCCCACCTGAGGATGTTGAGGCACACGTTGCCCTCCAGGTCGATGTTGGGGTGATAAACCATCGTCTCACACTTCACTTTGGGGGGGTCGTGGGGGTAGCCCTGGCCCACCTGGAGGGAGGGGTGTGGCCACCGAGTCACCCCCGGGGCTACCGGACATGGCTCAGTGGCCACTTAGCCCCCCAGCCCACAGGGGACACAAAGTGGCTCAGGGGCCACCAGGCAGGGTTTGCTGGCCACCAGACCCCAGGTCCCACCTTTGACCCACAGGAGCCCTGTCACAGTTTGGTGGCCACTTGTCAGGGCTTGGTGGCCTTCAGGTCCCCCTGCCCCACAGCCATGGCCACAGATAGCCAACGAGAGTTGGTGGCCCCAGAGGGGTCTGATGGCCCTGGGTGGAATTTGGTAGCCACGGGAGGGAGTTGGTGACCACGGGAGGGAGTTGGTGGCCACAGGGGGAGTTTGGTGGCCCCAGAAGAGTTTGGTAGCCATGGGAGGGAGTTGGTGGCCACAGGGGCAGTTTGGTGGCCCAGGACTGACCTTAAAGCTGAAGACGAATTTGCCGCCCTTGTAGAAACCCTGCGGGACAGAGAAATGTCACCAGAGGAACACTGGGGACAGGGGAGACATGGGGACAGCAGGGACCCCGAAGTGACAGAAGGGGATGGGGGAGGCGACAGAGGGAAGGGACATGGAATTCCAGGGTGAGAGACCCTAGGGAGGGCTGGGGGTGACAGGGGGGACAGGAGGTGACAAGAAGGGACAGGAGCAGGACGGGAGTGGGACAGGAGGGGATGGGAGGGGGACAGTCCCCACTTGTAAGGACAGATTGAGCAGGGGGTGCCTGGGAGGTTGCAGGGATGTGGCAGGAGGTGACAGGGAGGTGACACAGGTGACAGGGATGTGACACGGGTGCCAGTCTCACCTCGTCAGGGCAGATGAGCAGCCAGAAGTACAGCTGGGGGCGGGGGGGAAGGTGACAGGGAGAGGACACAGGTGAAGGGAGGTGGCAGGAGGTGACAGGGAGGTGACACAGGGGACAGTCCCACCTCGTCGGGGCAGATGAGCAGCCGGAAGTGCAGGAGATCGTCCTGGTCGGAGAAGTCGATCTCGCACGTCTTGGGCAGGTTCAGCTCGTTGATGTCTGGGGACAGTTGGGGACAATTTGACACAGGGACACAAAGGTGACACAGGTGACAGGGGTGACACACAGGGACACAAAGGAATAAAGGTGACACAGGTGGCAAACAGGGACACAGGTGATGCACAGGGTGACACACAGGGTGACATGAGGGACACAGGTGACACAGGGTGACACACAGGTGACACCAGGGACACAGGCATGACATCAATCCCATGAGCCCAACTCCCACCTGGCCAGTCTCAGGCCCAGGAAGGGTTGACCCATACTGGGACCAGTAGCTGGCCCCAACCAGAGCCTTACTGGGACCAGTAGCTGGCCCCTACCCCAGAGCCTTACTGGGACCAGCAGCTTGACCCCACCAGGGCCTTGATGGGACCAGTATCTGGCTCCTACTGGGACCAGTTCCTGTCCCTCACCAAGACCTTCCTGGGACCAGTAACTGACCCCTACCAGGACCTTTACTGGGACCAGTACCTGCCTCCCACTGGAGCCCTATGAGGACCAGTACTTGCCCCTCACAAGGATCAGCATCTGACCCTTACTGGGACCAGTACCTTACTCTCACTGGGGCTTAACTGGGACCAGTTCCTGACCCCACCGAAGCCCCACTGGGTCCAGTATGTGGGCCCTACTGGGCCCAGTACCTGCCTCCTGCTGGAGCCTCACAGGGACCAGTACCTGCCACTCACCAAGGCCGTAGTGGGACCAGTATGTGATCCCTACTAGGACCAGTACCTGCCTTCCACTGGGGCCCTACTGGGACCTGTATGTGGCCCCTACTGGGACGAGTACTTGCCCCTCACTGGGGCCTTACTGGGACCAGTACCGACCCCTATCGGTCCCAATACCAGACTCCCATCGAGGCCCTACTGGAACCAGTACCAGATCCCCACAGGGCCGTTAACGAAACCAGTACCTGCTCCCCACGAGGGCCCTGCTGGGCCCAGTATGTGACCCTTACTGGGACCAGTACGCGACCCTTACTGGGCCCAGTTTGTGACCCTTACTGGGCCCAGTCCGTGCTCGCCCCGCTACCCCCCCACCTTTCTGAATGCGGAGCTGCGCGGCCGAGGCCTTTTTGCTGGAGCTCTTGGTGCCGCCCGCCGATTCCTCCTCCTTCTTCTGCTGCTTCAGCGAGAAGAGCTTGATCATCCTGCCGGGCCGGGGCGGCGGGGCCGGGAAGGGTCCGGGCCCCCCCCGGGGCCGAGGGGAGCGGGGCCGGGCCGGGGGCGGCTCCGGTTCGGGGGGTCCGGGGGCGACGGGGACCGGGGGGCGAGCGCTGAGGGCCGGCCCGCTCGGCAACTTCCGGAGCCGCTCGGCAACTTCCGGAGCCGCTCGGGACTCTCCGGAACCGCTTCACCGAGCGATCGGCAACTTCCGGGGACACTTCGTGAAGCTCCGGAGAGGGTTCGGGGATCTCCGGTATTGCTTCGGGAACCTCCGGAACGGCTTCGGGTAGCTCCGGCGTCGCCTGGCGACTTCCGGAACTGCTTCGGGAACCTCCGGAACTGCTTCGGAACGACTTCGGGAGTTTCCGGAACGGCTTCGGGAAGCTCCGGAGTCACTTGGCAACTTCCGGAACCGCCTCGGGGATCTCCGGAACCGCGTCGGAACCGCTTCGGGGGTCGCGGAACTGTCTCGGGGATCTCCGGAGTCGCTCGACACCTTCCGGAGTCTCTACGGAGATCTCAGGAACGGGGAAGGTGGTTCGGGACTCTCCGGAACCGCTTCAGAACCGCTCAGCAATCTCCGGGGGCGCTTTGTGGGTCTCTGGAATCGCTTCGTGAATCTCCGGAGTCGCCTGGCGACTTCCGGAACTGCTTCGGAACCGTTTCGGGGCTTTGAGGAACGCCGTCAGGGTTCTCAGGCGCTGCTGCGGAAACTCTCCCGGAGTTTCCGGAACCGCGTCGGGGATCTCCGGAAAGAGGGGCTCGGGGGTCTCCGGAAGGGGCGCCTCGGGCCTTTCTGCTAAGGCTCGGGCGGACCCGAGGGCGCTTCGGTTTCTTCCGGAAGGAGATCGACTCCTTCCGGCGCCGCTTCGGCGATTTCCGAAACACTTCGGGTTCTTCCGGAGAAGCGGACGGAGCGAGGCGCTCCGAAAAGCCCCCATCTGTGCCGCTCGGCTCTTTCCAGCAGCCCCTTTGTGTCTCCCCCAACCTCCCCTCGCACTCGGCTCTTTCCCACCAGCCAGTCCCGCGCAGGGGGCAGAGCTTGAGCGCTCTCTCCCATGGGCGCCGCCATGTTGACTGAGGCGGGGGTGCACGGGGACCAGTTTGCCCTCCCAGTCCCTTCCCTCTCAGCGGTGCCCGGCCTGTGGTGTGGCAACACCCCACCGACTCCCAGTTCAGCTCAAGGGGGGCATGGATGGAAGGTGGGAGCAGCAGGGAAAGAGAAAAGAGGAGGCACAGGGGCCCAGCCAGCCCCGAAATGAGGGAAGGCCCACGAGATCCAGGTCAAATCCAGCATTGAAATGAGGGAGAATCCAGGAGGCTGAGCCAGGGCTTTGTTTTTCCAAGGGACCCCAGGACAACGGAGGACAGGGACATCCCCACATCCAGGGGGGCTCTGGGGCAGGATCCAGGGGGAAACTGGAACGATTGAATCGCCCCAATCGAGCCCGGAGGCACTTCAGAGACAAAGTCAGAGAAGTGGGTGTTTGCTTTATTCGGTGCACCGGGTGTGGGGAGTTGACAAACACACACACCTCGGAACCTCCAAAGACACAGTGTTGTATGTAAAATTCATGAATATTTATCACATTCTCCAGGATAGGAGTGGTTGTACAAATTATTTCTCGTAAGTCATTAATATTATTCAGCAATTTCTTGTGCTTGGCTTCAAGCGGAATGTTTTGCCTCCTTTTATTTTGATAAGATTAAGGGAATCCTGGTTTTATGTACATATTCTGCCTTACTGTGAAGAAATACATGGTCTTTTAAGCTGATAAACCACAATTTGAATTAGAGCTCAGCCTTCAGCCCCAGATGGGTGCCGTGCTGGTGAAAGGGGCAAAAGATCAAAGAAACAAGGATGGTTGAAATGTAAATAGATTTGGGTTATCTATTTGACCACTTCTTTCTCTCCATGGAGAGGAATCAGGACCCCAGAGGGGAAACCGGGATCCTGGGAAGGGTTTCAGCACCATGGGAAGGGGGATCAGGATCCTGGGGACAGCTCCAGGGATTCCTCAGGATCCACCAGGAGCCGAGAGAACTTTTGGTCTCCGAAGGCGGCGCTGAGGCGACTCTCGAGGAAGCGCTGGAGCCCCAGGATGGACTGAACATCCGCCTTGTCCTGGGGGAAAAACAGGGAATTTGGAAGGGGTTGGACCCCCCAAAGGATCCCCCAGCCCCTCCGAGGAGCATTCCCAGACCTCGGTGAGCCGATGGAATTGCTGGAGCAGCCGCCAGCCGTCCCGAGCGAACTCCTCGGGGCTCCGGTAGTGAGGGCTGAGCTTCTCCTGGAGCCGCGCCCGCATCAGCGTCAGGTCGATGGCATCCCGGCCGTCCTGCAGGGTCGGGATTGGTAATGGGGTCGGGAATGGAGTCAGGGATTCTGGTGGGAGAGGATCCCACAGCCCTGGATCCCACTGGGCTCACCGGGGAGCTGGAGAGGCGCTGGAGGGGCCGGCAGGGCTCGTGGCACAGCAACTCCAGCAGGACGTACTCGCACTTCTGTGGGAACGGGAATGGGATCCTGAGATCCCAGTGGGAGCCGCTGGATTCCCCAGGATCACCTGCACTCACCTGCTGGTCCTGGGGGCTCAGTTTCTGGGGGGGTCCCTGCTCTAGGTCCAGGCTGGGTGGGGGCAGCTCCTGGCACAGCAAACACGTCCACTCGGGGCTGCGGGATTGGGAATGAGATCCCCTGGGATCAGCACCCAGAGACCTCCACGGGTCTGGGATCGAGGGGAGGGGTAGCCATGGGGGACAGGGATGGCAGATCCCACAAGGTTTGGGGGTCAATGGGGGGATTCCCAGAGGGATCAGGGCACACAGCCCAGGGTCAAAGGGGTCACTGCTGATCCAGGATCAAAGCCTGGCTCCCCCTGTGGATCAGGGCAGTAGATCCCAAGGGATCCAGGTGGGCTGAGGATCCCTAAGGGACCTGGTGGCTCTGGGTGATTCCTGAAGATCCAGGGAGCAACAGATTCCCCAAGACGTGCCAACAATGCCCAGGGGGATCCCAGGGCAGAGCAGATCCCAGGTAGTGGCAGTGCCAAAGGTATGAGGGATCAGGGGATCCCAGGAACAGCGGGGAGTCCAGGGATGTGACAAAGAGCAGCAGATCCTGCTGGTTCCCAGGGTGCAGGGAGGTGACAAGGGGCAGTGGATCCCAGCAGATCCCAGAGTCCAGGGAGGTGACAAAGAGTAGCAGATGCCAGTGGTTCCCAGGGAGGTGGCAGTGGATCCCAGGGACATTGGGGGACTCAGGGAGGTGACAAAGGGCAGTGGATCCCAGGGACATCGGGGGACTCAAGGAGCTGACAAGGGGCAGCAGATCCCAGGGTCCAGGGAGGTGACAGTGGATCCCAGGGACATCGGGGGACTCAGGGAGGTGACAAGGGGCAGCAGATCCCATGGATGCCCTACCTGGGCACGTCCTGCAGGGCGGGCAGGTGGCAGTGCAGGTGGAAGCAGCGCTCGCAGCGGTCACACATCACCACAGCCCCCCGCCTGGCCGCACACGCGGCAGCACGAGACCCCCGGCATTCCCGGGACTGCCGGGATCACCGGGATCCCTGGGACCGCCGGGACCACCGGGATGGGGGAGGATCCCGGGGCAGGGCCTGGCTCCTCTGGGGGAGGGAGCAGCAGCCCCACGGGTTTGGTGTCACCGGTGTCCCCGATGGGCGATTCCTGCTGCTCCTCCTGTGTGGGGCGACATGGTGAGGGAGGGGGACATTGGAGGGGGACATGGTGAGGGAGGGGGACATTGTGAGGGAGAGGGACATTGGAGTGGGATACGGGGGGTCGGGAAGGGGACATGAAACACTGTAGGGGATGGAAGGTGCTCACCTGGATGGAGAGTGGGAGAGTGGAGGGGAACATGGGGGACCCTCACCCTGACAGGGAGGGGGACACAGGACACTGACCTGGATGGGAGAGGGGACATGGAAGACTGGAGGGGGACAGAGGAGATGCTCAACTGGATGGGGAGTGGGATAGGGGAACATTGACCTGGATGGGGAGGTGGAGAGTGGAGGGGGACATGGGGGACCCTCACCTTGACTGGGAGGGCAACATGGGACACTGACCTGCATGGGGGAGAGGGGACAGGGGACACTCGATGAGGACAGGGGTCACTCACCTTGATGGGGAG
Source organism: Entomyzon cyanotis (assembly GCA_024500445.1). Lineage (NCBI taxonomy): Eukaryota > Metazoa > Chordata > Aves > Passeriformes > Meliphagidae > Entomyzon > Entomyzon cyanotis. Next base: position 574,936 of record JAKEPQ010000997.1, read on the forward strand.
GGCTGCGTGTGGCTGTGTTGTCCCTGCTGTCCCAGGTGTCCCCGCTGTCCCCTGCTCAGGTGTCCCCTGCTCAGGTGTCCCCTGCTCGATGACGATGACGCTGAACTCCTCGGCCGAGGGCCCCGGGAAGATGCGGAACACGGGTGGCTGCGCCGGGTCCAGCTCCAGGTCCAGCTCCAGGCGCTCCAGGCTCACCCGCGGCACCTTCGGGAGCAGGGGGCTGTCCTGGGCCTCGGGGGTCCCCTCCTGGGAGGACAGGGGTGTCAGAGCCCCCCAGACGCCAGGGGACAGGTCCTGCGAGTTTGGGGTGCTGGGAGTCCCTGGGCACTTTGGGATAGGGGGACAAGGGACAAGGACGACGTTTGGGAGTGTTGGGGACAGGGTGATCCCAGGGACAATGACAAGGCTTGGGAGCATTGGGGACAGGGTGGACCCCAGGGACAATGACAAGGCTTGGGAGTGTTGGGGACAGGGTGGACCCCAGGGATAGGGTGACACAGCTTGGGAGCATTGGGAACAGGGGGCAAGGGACATGGAGACCTCAAGGACAGTGACAAGGTTTGGGACTGTTGGGGACGGGGGGACAAGAGACAGGGAAGTCCTGGCTAACCCTCTGGTATAGGGGAACCCCAGGGACAGGGGACAGGGACATCCTGGACAAGGGACCCTCAGGAAGAGAGTGACAAAGGACAGGATGGGAGGGGCTGCAGGTGGCCCTGGACAGAGGTGACAAAGGACAGAGGGGTCCCAGGGGTTCATCTTCTCCTCCCCCTCCCCAATTACCGCTTAATCAGCAGCTTCTTAACGAACTTCTCTTCCCTGGGAGAATTCCCAGATTTCCTCCTGGATAATGGGGAGGGGTCAGGGTGGCCGGGGTGCGCTATGGGAAGCCCCCAAGTCCCTGAATGTCACCAGGACATGGGGTGACAAGGGTCAGGAGGTCCTGGGGAAGAATCACGACGGAGAGCTGTCCCAGGGAGGGACAAGGAACAGGAGGGCCCAGGGAGGGGGTGACAAAGGACAGGGGTCCCAGGATGGGGTGACAAGGGACAGGGGGTTCTGGGGAAGGATGACAAGGGACAGAGACCCCCCACTCACCTCCTCACTCCGGTGACGGTGTTCTCAGGAGAGCCGGTGGCTGGTGACAAACGCCACGTCAGGAGCTTCCTCCATGTCCCCTCGTGTCCCCCCCTCCCCGTGTCCGCCCCACTCACCCAGCTCGGGGGTCTCAGCCAGCTGTGGGTCCAGGTGGGGAGGGGACAGCTGGGGGGGACATTCCTGTCCCTCGGCCCTGCAGGAGGGGGTCCAGGGGAGGTCCTGCTCCTGCAGGAGCAGCTCGGGGGTCACCTGTCCCCCACTCACCACCGTGGCCTGGGGGAGGCCCTGCAGGACATTGGGGTGGGGATGTCACCAGGGGGCTCCCAGCAGGGTGGCACCCCCAGAAATGTCCCCTCAAAGTACCTGCGAGGCAGGGGAGGGATCCCGGGGGCTGGTGGCGTGGGGGGGGCTCAGCGAGGGTGGGGGGCTCAGCGAGGGTGGGAGTGGATGCTCTGAAATGATGGTGCCTGTGGGAGGGGAGGGGTGTCAGGGTGGCCCTGGGGACCACTGACACCCCTTGTGCCTTATCACTCCCTCCCTGGCACCCCTTGCCCCTTGTCACCTCCCATCCTGGGAATTCCTGCCCCTTGTTGCCCCCTCCCTGGGGTTCCCTGTCCCTTGTCACCTCCCACCTGGGACCCCTGTCCTTTGTCACCTCCCATCCTGGAACCTCCTGTACCTTGTCACCCCCTCCCCAGGACATCCTGTTCCTTGTCAGCTGCCCTGCATAATCCTGTCTCTTGCCATGCCCACCACCTAGGATTCCCTGTCCTTTGTCACATCCATCAGGGACCTCCTGTTCCTTGTCACACCACCCCCCCACCCCGGGACACCCTGTCCCATGTCACCCCCATCCTCATCCCTCCTGTCCCTCACCCCCCCCCCCATGTTCTGGTCCCCAGTGTCCCTTGTCCCTCTGGTGTCCCCTCACCGAAGCTCTCGGCGCTCTTGGTCCAGGCATGGAGATCCCACTGGAATTTCATGTCCCCCTGGGGCTCCACAGGCTCCACCATGACCCGGAGTGCCCGGAGCAGCTGCGAGTGGATCTGGGAATGGGATGGGGACACGTGGGGACATCAGGGAGACACTGCTCGGGGGGTGGCACAGCATGGGGACAGCGAGGGGACAGGGGAGAGCACCCCCGGGGACATTGTCACAGCACAGGGACCTGGAGGGGACACGTGGGACCATCCCAGGGACATTGTAACAGCATAGGGACATCAATGGGACATGTGGCATCATCTCAGGGACATTGTCACAGACAGGGGCCCTGAAGAGACATGTGGGACCACCCAAGGGACAGCAATATGACCCACTGCCCACCCAGGGGGACAGGATGTGGCACCCTGGTGGCACCTGTCACCTCCCAGGGGGCTCCAAGGGGACCTGCCATGGACAACCCCAAGCTGGGGGCTCTCCATGGGCATATCCCTACACCAGTGGGGTGGCAGCAGGGGACATGGGCCACCCTTGGGGACTGTCCCGACCCCCTGTCTCCTCAAAACAGGGAATGTGGGGACACCTGGGGACAAACCATCCTTTGGGGACCATCCTGTGACCCCTTGTCCCCGCAAAATGGGACACAGGGGACACTTGAGCCCAGGTGAGATGTGGCACAGCCTGGGTGTGGCTTTGCTCTGAGAGTGCAGTCTCCCAGTGACAAGGGTCACTACTGTTCCCAACTGTCCCCAAGTGCCACGCTGGGGGTCCTGACCTGAGGTGCTGGTTTGGGGGGCTCTGAAGGGGCTCTAAGGGGGGAGGTCTGAGGGGGATTTGTCCCCTCACCAGCTGCTCAGCACAGTTTGGCGGTGGCTTTGCTCTGAGAGTGCAGTGTCACAGTTACAAGGGTCACTACTGTCCCCAGCTGTCCCCAACTGCCATCCTGGGGATCCCTGCCTGAGGAGCCATTCAGGGGGACCTGGGGGTGTTCTAGGGGGGTCTGAGGGAGATTTGTCCCCGAAGCAGCCACTCAGCACAGCCCAGGGGTAGCTTAACTCCCCATCGCTCTGAAAGCACAGTCCCAGTGACAAGGGACACAGCTGTCCCCAGGTGCCACCCCCTGCCCGAGGAGCTGTTTGGGGGTCTCTGAGGGGAATCTGTGGGATTTTTGGGAGGGTTCAGCCTCTCACCAGCCTCCTGGAGAGCAGCAGGGCGGTGCTGTGGGGGCTGTTGAGAGCCCTCGCTGCGAACCGCAGGATGTGTTCCTGCTGCTGCTGCGCTCTGCTCATGGCGCGGTGCTGCCGCTCCAGCTTCTCCTGCTGCCCCTCTGTCACTCTCTGCCACCACAGGGAAGGGACACTGCTGTCACCAGGCTGGGGACATCACGGGGATAGGGTGGGGATGGCGTTGGGCTCACCTGGGCGTCGCTGACCAGCACCTTGCCACGTTTGTTGAGCTCCTTCATGATCTGCAGGATGGCCATTTTCACCTCCACCTGCACGCGTTTCTGCACGTCCGTCATGCGCCGGATGCTGCCGGGAACGGGGGGTCAGGGGGATGTTGGGGACATTGGGGACACCGAGGGGACACGGGGGACACCCACAAGCCACGCAGCTCCTTGGTGGAGCGCTGCAGCACGGCATGTTTGTCCCCCAGGCGCCGCATGAGCGCCGCCAGCACCGAGCGCTGCTTCTGCACTGCGTCCTCCAGGAGCTGCGACCTGGAGAGGAGAAACAGGGGAGGAAAATGGGGAGAAAAGGCAGGAAAAGGGGGAAAGCAAGACAGGGAAGTGGGGGGAAAGGGAGAACAAAAAGGGGGGGAAAGAGGGGCAAAATAGGAGGGAAAAGGGGGGAAGAAAGAAGAAGGGGAAAGGGAAAAAGGGGGGAAGGGAATAAGAAAGGGAAAAGGGGGAAATGAAAAAGCAGGGGGAAGGGTAAAAGAGGGGAAGGGAAAAAGGGGGTGCGAAATGGGGGGAAAAGGGTGAAGGGGGAAGGAAGAAAAGAGAGTGAGGAAAAAAGGGGCAGGAAAGGGATGACAAAAAGTGAGGAAAAGGAGGGAGAAAGAGGTGGGAAAGGGGGGGAAGCAAAAAGGGGGGAAGGGAAAAGGTGGGGGGAAAAGGAAGGGAAAATGGGAGGGGAAATGGGGGGGCAAAGAAGGGGGAAAGGGGAACAAAAGGAGGGAAGAGGGAAAATGTGGAAGGGGAAAAATAAGCTTATTAATTTATTAGCCATTAATAGACTAATTAATTCTCATTAAGCATCAATTATCTAAATCTCTTGGTTAGTGGATTAAGGGGTCTTAGTCAAGGAAATGCCTCAGATAACAGATCCCATCATTTGATCCTCAGTTATCTTAATTCAATTAGATCTTACCCACCAAAAATGCTTTTGACACATTAATCAGTCAGGCAAGTGAGCTAATTAATCAGGAAAGCAAGCTAATTACTCAGCCAATTAATCAAATTAGTTATTGATTCCACCAGAAGTTTGACCAGTTTGAGAGCAAAACCAGTACAAAAAAACCCTTAAAAACAGCAAAACCCCAGCAAAATCATAAAAAAAATCAAATTAAAATTTATTAAAAACAAATTACTTTAAACTGATAATAAAATTAATTTATTATTATTCAGGTTACTCTGGTTCAGTTTGAGCCATCTCAGCCCCCTCTAGAAATTAATTCTCACTTTCTTCAACGACCTCTTCACTTCCCACACAACTAATGAGCTTTGTTTATAAAATCAGTAATTAATTAATGAAAGTAATTAACCTGCAGGCCAACTCCAGCTGTTCAGTAACTAATCAGACTAATCAATTAATTAAAGACACCTCAGAGGTGCCCCGGCTTGGCTGAGCAGGTGCCCTTTCACCCATGGAACCCATTCCCATTCTCCCAGCCCCAACCCATGATTTTCCAGGGTTGAGTAATTGCCGCGCTAATTAGACATGCAAATGAGGGGCGCGGTACTCACTGGTGGTCGCGGTGGGTGCCCAGGTGACACTCCCGGCAGGTGAGGGTGTCACAGGTGCTGCAGAAGAGCACCAGTGGCTCTGCAGGGTGCGCCGGGCACAGCGCAGCCCTGGCCCGTGGCACTGCCCCGCCTGTGGAGAGATGGGAATGGGGTGGGAATGGGGATGAGACGGAACTGGGATAGGACCAGGAATAGCACTGGGAATGGGGATGGCACCAGAAATGGTGCCAGGGTGGCACCAGGAATCACAATGGAAATGGGGCTGGGAAGGCACTAGGGAATGCACCAGGAATGGGGCTGGGAAGGCGCTGGGGATGGCACCGGGAATGGTGCTGGGATGGCACCAGGATAGGACCAGGGATAGCGATGGGAATGGCACTGGGATAGGACCAGGGATGGCACTGGGAATGGTGATGGGATCACACCGGGATCGGACTGGGAACAGCACCAGGAATGGCGCTGGTAATGATGTTGGCATGGCACCAGGATGGACCTGGGATAGGACCAGGAATGGTGCTAGGATGGTACTGGGAATGGCATTGGAACAGAACTGGGAGAGGACTTGGAATGGCACCAGGATGGCACTGAGGTAGGACAGGGAATGGCACTAGGATGGCACTGAGAGAACACCAGGAATGGCATTGGGATAGTACTGAGAAAGGCACCAAGTACCAGGAAGGCACTGGGACCATACTGGGAATGCCATCAGGAGCGACACCAGGATGGACCTGCTGACAGCATCAGCACCTTGTAAAGGGCAGGGACACAGGGTGACAAGGACAGTGACAGGGCATGACAAAGAGACAGACAAGAACAGCCACAGCAACAGATGTGACAAGGATGGTGACAGAGAGGTGGCAGGGACTCATCCAAGGCCCAGGTGTACCTGATACAGGTGTCACACAGGGATGGGGACAGGGAGGTGACAGGGAGGTGGAAGGGACTCACCCAAGGCCTGCACGGTGTGGTCCCGGGTGTACCTGACCCTCTGATGAGCCTCCACGCAGGTGTCACACAGTGGCTCCGCACACTCCAAGCAGAAGCTGGTGGCTGCCGCGTTGTCCTCGCAGCTGGTGCAGCTCTGGGGACAAGGGACATGCTGGGGGACCTTCCTCCCTAATTAGCGCTAAGTAGCACTAATGAGGCACTACCTGCCCACTGCCCTGGCCTAGGGCTGTCCCAGCCCCGCTGTCCTGCACGAAGAAGTTCTCCATGATGTCACCGAGGGGACACTGCTGGTGGCACACGGGGCAGTCAAACACTGGAGGGGACAGAGAGGGGACAGGGTCACCCCATATCCTGCTTTGTCACCTCCATTTGTCACCAAATGGTGGCTCAGCAGTGGGGCTGGGAACATCCAAAATGGCCAACATGGCCACTGATGTCACCTCAGGGGAGTCCCTGGAGCCCCCCAAGAGAGGAGGAGGAGGAGGACAGGGATGGTGGAAAGGAGCTACCCACAGGATCACAGGATCCCCTCAGGGTGAGGACCCCTCAGTGGGGTCACAGTGTTCCCCAGGGTGGGATATAGGGGTTCTCCCCCCATCCCTGGGTTCTCAGTGACCCCCAGTGATCCCAGTAACTCCCAGTGACCCCCAGAGTACTCCCTGACCTCCCAGTAACACCAGTAACCCCCTCACTGGCATCCCCAGTGCTTCCAGTTCGACCCCACAGTCCCCCTTTAGTGTTCCCAGTCCCTCTCCAGTTCTGCTGTGCAGCACTCCCAGTAACCCCAGAAACCCTCAGTGACCCCAGTAACTCCCAGTGCTCCCTGAGCTCCCAGTAACTCCCAGCACTCACAGTAAATCTCAGTAATCCCAATGACCGCCAGTGATCCCAGTAATTCCAAGTGCCTGCCCACTCGTCCCTGAGCTCCCAGTAATCCCCAGTGACTCCAGTGATCTCAGGAGCCCGCAGTGTCCCCACTAAACTCCAGTGATCCCGGTAACTCCCAGTGATCCCCAGTGACCCCATAAACTCCCAGTGTTCCCAGCAATCCCCCAGTAACTCCCAGCAACCCAATTTCAGACCTCCCCCCATTCCATCTCCGCTCCCTCACCCTGCCCGCCGCCGCCGGCGGCTCCCGGCGCGGCCCCGAGGCAGCCCCGGCACACAGAGTGCAGGCAGGCCAGCAGCCGCGGCTCCCGCTGGGGGCTGAGCCGCTCCCGGCAGGCGCCGCAGCGCTCCAGCAGCTCCAGCGGCTCCGCTCCCTTCGCCCCGGGGCCGTTCCCGAGCAGCACAGGCAGCGGCACCGACATGGCTGCCCCGTCCCCCTCAGCCGCCTCACGGCGTCCTCCTCCCACCCCCGCCCTGGAGCGCAGCCAATCAGCGCCGTTAGCGCAAGATTGACAGCACGGAAAACCAATGAAAGGGCAGGAAGGCGGACACTAGCGGGGATTGACAGCGGGTTGGAGCAATGGGAGAGGAGGAGGCGGGAGGGAAAGGGCGGGAAGACGCCTCCGGCACGTGGAGACGCCTCCGGCACGTGGAGACGCCTCCGGCACGTGAAGGAGGACGGACCAATGAGAGGGCGCAGCGGCCGGGGCTGGACCAATCAGCGGCCGAAGTGCCACTGGGAAGGCGGAGACTTCTGTATTTGACCGGCCAATCAGGATCCGCGCTCTGCGGGGAGGCGGGGCAAGGCCTTGATTGACAGCTAAACAAATCAATGGGGAGCAGAACTGGGGAGGGACTGGGAATACTGGGAGTTACTGGGGTCACTGGGAATTAATGCGATCATTGGGGATTACTGGGGACACTGGGGGTTACTGGTAGCTCAGGGAGCACTGGGGATTACTGGGAGCACTGGACGGGCACTGGAAGTGCTGGACACCAAAACAAAGGAGGGATTCGGAAAGCTGCAGGGTCAAACTGGGAACACTGAGGAGTCCAGCCAGAGGGTTACTAGGGTCACTAGGAACACTGGTAGTTACTGGGAGAATACAGAGCATTACTGGAAGTGCTGGGATTACACACGTGGTAGCTAGGGGCAATAATGGGACAGCCCTGGAAGCAATGGCTGAGGGGCCCTGGGTGGTGGTGGCCCTGGGACAGTGTTCCCCCACCTCCGTCCCAGTGTCCCCCTGTGTTTTCCCTGGGTCCCCCAAGTCTCCTCCTGTCCCCCTCCATGACCTCACCATGTCCCTTGGCTGTGCCCTGGGGGCTCTCAGGGGTCCCTGAGCACTGGGGGGTGTTGTGGGGGCAGAGGACAGTGCTGCCCTGGTGTCCAGGGGGACATGGGGTGACCTTAGGGTGCCCATTACCAATTCAAGGACTCCAGGAGGGTCTGTGACACAGCCAGTGGCCACTGCAGCCTATCTGTGGTGGCCACAGGGATGATTTTGGTCCCATAACAAGGCCAAGAGCTGCCATGGCTCCTCTTGGTGGCCAGGTGTCACCAACCAGCAGGTGACACATCACAGAGGCCATGTGAGGGAGGAGAGGTTTTAGGGTAAAAAATGGCAATAACAGCACTGAAATGTTCCTTAAACCTCCCCTGTGTTCACTGTCACCGTTGGGGGGTGGGAGCCACATGGTGGGGGAGGGGACAAGGGAGGGACCCAGTGTCCCTCTGGGTGTCCATCCATGGCTAGGGTGGTGTCACAGTCACAGTCACGGAGCCATGGAATGGTTTGGGGGGCTGGGACCTTCCACAGACACTTCCCAGGATGGGGCAGCTTCTCTGGGAATGCCATTCCAGCCCCTCACTGCCCTCACAGGCAGGAATTTCTCCCCAGAATTCCTCCTGAATCTGCCCATTCCCAGCAGGAAGCCATTCCCCATGTCCTGGCACTCCAGGCCCTTGTCCAAGGTCCATCTCCAGCCTCAGACACTGGAAGAAGCTCTCAGGTGTCCCTGCATCCTTCCCTTCTCCAGGCGGGACACCTTAACTCTGTCCAGCCATCGGAGCATCTCCGTGACCTCCTCTGCACTCACAGCATGGTCCATCTGTCCAATCCCTGTGTCCAGCTCAGTTCCAGGATGTCCTGGGGGTGGCATCAGGTCAACGATGTCACCAAACTCCCCAGGCTCCATTCGCCCTCCGTGAAGCCATGTTGGTCATCACCAACCACCTCCTGGATTCCTCCAGTTTCCAGAGGATTTGCTCCACAATCCTGGCAGTGCTCAGAGCCCTGGGTGTTCCCCACATCCCTGTTCCACAATGGGGGTTCCGTTCCCCTTCTCCTGTCACCAGGAACATCCCCGCGCCGCCACAGCTTCCCGAATCCGACGGAGAACGGCTCAGCCGCTTCCTCCGGGTTTCACCCTGGATGCTCCAACAGACCCGTGGGCACAGAGGAGCCCCTGAGCCCACCCTCGAGGAACTTCGGGGGGCAGAGACCCCCCTCACGCCGTGTGAGCAGGGCCAGTGCCCGCAGTGTCCTGACCCGGCCAAGCGCCCAGTCCGGGTTCTGGTGGCGGCGGCGGTGGCGGCGGCGGCGGCGCCGGTGGCGGCCCTGGTGGTGGCACGGGGTGGGAGGCGGCGGCGTGGCGCTCCAGGAGGGTGCGGTGGGAGAAGCCCTTGGTGCAGAGGCGGCACTGGAAGCGCTCGGGGCGGTGCGTGCGCATGTGGACGTTGAGGGAGCTCTTCTGGGTGAAGCGCTTGCAGCAGACGCCGCACTGGAAGGCGCGGACGCCCGTGTGGGTCACCATGTGCTTGAGCAGGTAGTCCCGGAGGGAGAAGGAGCGCCAGCAGATGGAGCACTGGTGGGGCTTCTCACCTGCAGAGACACAAACTGGGGTCAGTACGGGTCAGCATGGACTGATATGGATTAGTGTGGGTCAATGTGGGTCAACAGCGGTCAATATGGGTCAGCATGGATTGATACAGGTCAACAGGGGTCAGTGTGGATCAAAAGGGGTCAATATGGGTCAATACAGGTCAATGTGGATCAACACAGCTCAGTGTGGGTCAACATAGGTCAACATGGATTGATGGCAGTCAATGTGGGTCAGCAGGGGTCAACATGGATCAATACATGGATCAACACAGATCACTAGAGGTCAATATGGATCAATGTGAGTCAATGTGGATCAGTGTAGGTCAATATGGGTCAACATGGTTTGATACATGTTAGTGTGGGTCAACAGGGGTCAACATGGATCAATACAGGTCAACATGGATCATTACAAGTCAGCGTCAGTCAGTGGGGGTCAGTGTGGGTCAACATGGACCAATACAGGTCAACATGGATCAATATAGGTCAATATGGATCAATACAGGTCAATGTGGGTCAACAGGGGTCAACATGGATCAGTTCAGGTCAGCGTTGGTCACTGTGGGTCAGTGTGGGTCAACATGGATCAATACAGGTCAACATGAGCAAAAACGCATCAACATGACAACAGTCAAAATGCATCAACAAGGGTCAACATGGATCAACCAGGGCCAGCATGGGTCAACATTGGTCAGCACTGGTCAATATGGGTCAGCACAGGCCAACATGGGTCAGTTCAAGCTGATGTGGATCAACACTGGTTAGCACAGGTCAGTGTAGGTCAACACAGGCCTACGTGGGTCAGTACATGCGAATGTGGGTCAGTACAGGCCAATGTGGATCAATACAAGCCAATGTGGGTGAACACAGGCCAGCATGCATTCAGCACAGGCCAATGTGGGTCAATACAGGCCAGCATGTGTCAACACTGGTCAGCACAGGCCAATGTGGGTCAATACAAGCCAACATGTGTCAACATTGGTCAGCACAGGCCAATGTGGGTAAACACAGGCCAGCATGTGTCAACACTGGTCAGCACAGGCCAATGTGGGTCAATACAGGCCAGCATGTGTCAACATTGGTCAGCACAGGCCAATGTGGGTGAATGGGGCTCAACACAGCGACTGGTGTCAACACGTCAACAAGGGATCAGTGCAGATCAATGTGGATAGACATGGGGCACCAAACGTGGCTCAACAGGAGATCCATGTGTCACCACAAACCTTCCCCTGCCCTCCCCATCGTGCCCCCATGTTTCCCCTGCTCACCCGAGTGGATGAACATGTGCTTGGTGTAGTTCTTGCGGGAGCTGAAGCTCTTCTGGCAGTGGCCGCACTGGTAGGGGGGCTGGGGGCCGCAGGGTGGTCCGGCCGGAGGTGCTGGGGGGGCTGTGGGGAGAGTCACCCCCTCCACACCCCCCTCGTAGGGCGGTGGCAGTGGCGGGGGGGGCACGAACCCAAAGCTGTCCCCCACTGGCACCTCTCGGCCACGCTCGGACCCAAAGGCTCCGCTGCCATCATCGCTGGGCCAGGGAGGCAGGAAAGCATCGGGGAACACCTCAGGAGCACTGAAAAAAGGGGGGTCCGGGGCAGGGAAGGGTGGAGGGGCCACGCCTGGGGGGGCAACACCTTCCTGGGCCCCCCCTTCATCCTGTCCCTCCTCGTCCTCCAGCTCCTCCCGCTCCTCCTTGAGCGCCGGCGCCAGGCGCAGCGGCTGCCGCTGTTTGCGGCTGTGGCCGCTCGGCACCGGCTCCACCAGGCCCTCGAGCTCCGGAGGTGGCCCCGGGGGTGACACCAGCGGCGGCCCCGGCACCTTGTGGGGCGGGGGCAGCGCGGCGGGGCCGCGGCTCTGCGAGATGATCTGGGTGCACTCGTCGATGACCGTCTTGATCTGCAGCACCGAGGCGGCCGTGAGGATGTGCAGCGCCTCCGACTGAGCCACCACGAGGCTGCCACTGTACAGGAACTCCACGAGCTGGCGCACGGCCGCCGAGGGCACCACGGGCGGCACCTCGATGGCCGAGTGGCCCAGCAGCAGCTTGTCGTGGAAGAAGGGGCTGCCGGCGGCCAGCACGCAGCGGTGGGCGCGCAGCGAGGCCTCGCGGATCCGCACGGTGACGTCGCAGAACTGGCCGGCCACACGCTGCCCGTTGAGCGTCTCCAGCAGGGAGCGGCTGAAGTTCTGCAGGTGGATGTAGTGCACGGCCTCCGGCATGGCCGCGGGGACACGGGGACACGGGGACACAGGGACGGCGCGGGTACAGGGGTAGTTGGGACACGGGGACAGTGGGGATAGAGGGGACACGGAGATGGCAGCGACAGCTGGCACACTGGAACAGCAGGAGATCGAGGGGAGAGCAGGGCCAAGGGGGACACGGGGACAGGGGACACGGGAATGGTGGGAACAGCAGGGATAGAGGGAATGGCAGGGACACGGGGACAGAGGGACACGGGGATGGTGGGGAGAGTGGTGACACGGGGATAACACAGACACCGGGAAGGCGGTGACACGGGGATTGGCGGGACACAGAGACACGGGGCCGGGGGGGGACACGGAGACAGTGGCGAGGCTGGCGGTACCTGGGGAAAGAGACACGGTGTGGGGGACGCTCCTCGGGATGTCACCGGGGGCTGGGGACACCCCGCGTGACGTCACCAGCGCATGGGGATATTGATGGGGACACCGGCGGAGACTGAGGACATCCCGTGTGACGTCACCGGGGCATGGGGATATTGATGGGGACACTGGCGGAGGCTGTGTGACGTCACCGCACGCCGCTGACAGCCCCGGTAACATCGCTGGGGGGCCGAGGCACACCGGGCGGGATATCCCCGACCTATCACGACATCCGGGACCACCCCACCCGATTCCTCCCACTCCCTGGACCGCTCGGGACCTCCCGACCCGACCCCATCCTGTCCCCTCCCCCCGAACCCTCGGGACCCCCGGCCCCTCCCCCCACACCTCACTGCTGCTCCCGCCGCCGCCGCTCTCTGACGTCACTTCCGCCGGACCGGACCGGAAGTGAGCCCGGACAACAGAGAGGGGCCTAGCGCGCCCCCAGTGCGCCATAGAGACAGGAAGGAGCGGCTGCGGGGCGGGTAGCGCTCCCTGGCGGGCCGGAGGATTCCGCAGGGTCGTGGTCCCTTACGGCTCTTTCATAGACACCCCCGGGACCCCCATGGGCACCCCAATACCCCCCAGACCCCCACCGGGACCCCCATGAGGACTCTCGAGACTCCTACGGACGCTTATGGGGGCCCCACTACAGACGCCAATAGGGCTGCAGACTCCTTTAGACCCCCATATGGACCCCCGGGGTTAGGACCCCCCAGGGATTCCCACAGAGACCCCAATAGCACTGCGGACCCCTACAGATCCCCATATGGACCCCCCACAGTGACCCCATGGAGCTGGACCCCTCTACAGACACCTGTAAGGATGACCCCCCCCAGATCCCTATGGGGACCCCAATAGGGCTAGAGTCCCTAAAGAACCCCCTGGGATCCCCCCAGGCCTGGATCCCCTACAAATCCCCCTGGGGACACCCCAGGCTCTGGAGAGCCCATAAATGTCCCAGGGAACCCACACTGATCCGTGTTGATCCATGTCAGTCATGTCAGTGATGGTGTTGATCCACACTGATTTGCACCAATCCATGCTGCTCCCTGTTGTCCCATGTTGACCCGTGTTAACCCGTGTTGATCCGTGTTGGCCTGTGTTGACTTACATTGATCCACCTTGACCCCATGTTGATTCCTGATGTCCGTGTTGACCAGTGTTGACCCATGTTGACCTCTCTTGACCTGTGTTGACCCAGCTTGACCCATGTTGATCCTTGTTCTCCTGTGTTGACTCAACCCGTGTGGACCTGTGTTGACCCATGTCCCTTCATGTCTCTCCATGTAGACCAGTGTTGACCTGTGTAGACCAGTGTTGATCCCCATTGTCCTGTGTTGCCTTGACCCATGCTGACCCGCGTTGACCCGTGTTGACCCGTGTTGACCCATATCACTCCGTGTCTTTTCATGTTGACTGGCGTTGACCAGTGTTGACCCATGTTGATCCATGTTGACCCACGTTGACCTGTGCTGACCCATGTCGTCCCATGTCTCTCCATGTTGACCAGTGTTGACCGGTGTTGACCCATGTTGACTGGTGTCACTCTGCGTCTCTCCACGTTGACCCCTCTGTCCAGGTCACCCTGGGGACAGCCCTTCATGTGACCCCATGACCCCCCAGGTACAGCCATGACTCTCTCTGACCCCCCCGACCCCCTTCCTCCCCACAGGGAGTTAGTCACTCATGTGACATCCCCACTGTGCTTTCCCCACCGTGGTGTCACACCCCACCATGACATCACAGGTGGCATTGCAGGTGACATTGCTGTGGTTCCCACCAGTCCACCATCCAGCTCTTGGGTGGTCCCCATATTCTGGGGTGTCCTGGGTTGGTGTCCCAAAACCTGTGTCCCCTTAGGCAGGAGTGACACCTGAATTCAAGGGTGCCTGGGGACACCTGTGTCCCCTTGAGTAGGGATGACACATGAACTCTGTTATCCCCTGGGACATTTGTCCCTGGGAAAGGACAGGGGTGACACTGGAATTCTGGGTGTCCTGGGAAACCTGTGTCCCCTCAGGCAAGGGTGACACCCTAATTCCACTGTGCCCTGGGACACCTATGCCCTGGGTGAGGACAGAGGTGACACCCAAATTCCAAGTGCCCTGCGACACCTGTGTCCCCTCAGGTGAAGGCAACAGCAGAATTTTGGGGTGCCCTGGAACACCTGTGTCCGCTCAGGTGAAGGCAACAGCAGAATTCCGGGATGCCCTGGGAGACCTGTGTCCCCTTAGGCGGGGATGACACCGAAATTCCGGGATGCCCTGGGGCACCTGTGTCCCCTGGGCGAGGACAGGGGTGACACCCGCATTCCGGGTGCCCCGGGGCGGTGCCCCGAAACCCGTGTCCCCTCGGGGCAGGGCGGCGGTGACAGCGGCGCTCGGAGCCGATGGAGCCGAACGGACCCGCCCGGACATCGGGCCCGGGGGGTGGGCGGGCTCTGTCCCCTCCCCGTGGGTACAGCCCGGGGGGAGGGACGCGGTGCCACACGCGGGTCCTCCCGTGCCCGCGGCTGGGGTGGCACCGGGAGCGCGCGGGTCCCGCGTCCCACGGGCACGGCAGCGACAGGTGAGGGATGCAGGGTAGGGAACCCCCCAGGGTGGGCAGGGGACACCCCCAACTCAGGTTGGGCAGGTGACACAATCCCCCCCCCCCCCCCCGGATGGGCAAGGGACCCAATTTCCCCACCCCAGGATGGGCAGGAGACCCCGGATTCCGGGCAGCCCCCCAAAAAAGGGACCCCAGTCCACCCGGAGCTGTCGGGGGGTCCCAGCCCGGGGCTGCCGCAGTTTTGGGGGGGTGGGGGTATTATTGTAGGGTCTCTCCAGGGTCTCTGTTGCTCCAGAGCCCCCCCCCAGTTTTTGCCATGATGGACACGGGGGACATGGGACGACGCAGCAGCCCCCCCAGGCTGGCACAGGTGAGCGGGGGACCCCCAGGTGATGGCGAGGGACACAGGGATGGAGTGGGGGGGACACAGGGATGGAGTGGGGGGACGCAGGTGATGGGGTGGGGGGACGCAGGTGATGGGGTGGCAGGGACGCAGGGATGGAGTGGGAGTGACACAGGTGATGGGGGAGACCCCCAGGGGAAGCCTCGACCCCAACTGAGGGGTCCCAGGAGGTGGAAGAGGGGGAGGGATCCAGGCATTTGGGGGCTCCCAGTCCCCCCTTTGGCTGGGGACCCCCGGCGCCCCCTCCGCGGCCCCCCTGGCCCCCCGCCAGCCCCCGGGCTGGAACTGGGACACGGGGCGGGGACAGGCGACAGGGACACAGCGGCCGGGAGCCCTTGGCGCCCCTCCCCCCCCGTGGGAACGGACATCTCCCCCCCCCCGTCCCCCCCTGCTCCCCCCAACCCCCCAAACTGACCCGGCAATCTCCCCCCACCCTGGGCGCTTTCGGGGAGACCCCCTGACTCCTGGGACACCCCCTAAACATCTGGGACTCTCCAGCCACCCGGGAACCCTCGGACACTGGGGAACCCACAGCTTTAGGGACCCCCCCAGACTCCTGGGACCCCCCAACATCTGGGACTCCCCAGACCCCTGGGTCCCCCATGACATCTGGGACCCCCTGGACGCTTGGGACCACCAGATCCTTGGGATTCCCCAGATACTAGGGACCCCCTGCATTCCTAGGATAGCCCCGGACACCTGTGAGCCCCCCAAACATCTGGGCCCCCCGGATTCCTGGGAACCTCCTGGACACCTGGGACCCCAAACTCTGGGAAACCCCCAACTTTGGGACTCCCCAAAACCTGGGAGCCTGAAAGAGCTGGGGCCCTCCTGGACTCTGGTACTCCCTGGACACTTGGGACCACTCAGACCCCCTGGACACCCCGTGGATTTTGGGACCTCCCTGGACAGTTGGCTTGCCCCAGATCCCTGGGATCCTCTGGATTTTGGGGAATATCAGGACACCTGAGACCCCCCGGACACCATGGACCCCCCGACACCTGGGACCCCTCAAACTTTGGGACTGCCCTGGACCCCTGGGACCCCCCGAATTTTGGGACCCCCCAAAATTTGACACCCCTCCCACCCCGCAGGCCCAGCACCGCCGGGACCTGCAGGAGGAGCTGCGGGACCTCAGCAACCAGGTGGGCGGGGCTTGTGGGGAGGGGCGGGACCAGCAGCTGTCAATCAGAGCCCATCCTCCCCTTGCTGAGGAGAGGGGCGGGGCAATGACTGTCAATCACCCTAGTGGGCGGGGCATGGGGCTGTCTATCACCATGGGGACAGCTTGGGGCTGTCCGTCATCCGGGGGGGGGGCCTCTCACATTTTGGCGTGGCCTAGGGCTGTCAATCACCCCTGCCCAATCAGGTGGCAGCCCTGGGGCGGAGCCTGGCGGCAGAGCGCGGGCGGAGCCTGATTGAGGGCGGGGCTCTGCGGGCGCTGGAGATCGCGGTGGGCGGAGCCCAGGCTCGGGTGGGCGGAGCCTATCGGGCATTGGATCGGGCCAATGAGCGCCTGCGCCTGCAGCAGGTTGGTGGGGTGGGGGCGGAGCCTCTGAAAGGCGCGGTTGAAGGAGGTGTGGTTAGGGTGTAGCATGTGGGGGCAGGGCTTAAAAGAGTGGTTGGGACACACTTGTGAGTGGGGCATGGGGGTGTGGCCTGGGAGGTGGGGGGAGCCCGTGGCAGGGGGTGTGGCTGAGGTGGGGGAAAGAGGGTGTGACTACAGGGGTGTGGCCTGTGAAGGTGGTGGGGCTTATGTGAGTGGGTGGAGCCTTTGGAGGGGGTGGTGCCAGGGTGGGGGTGAAGCCCCTGGCAGGGGCGGGGCCAGGGCAGGGGTGTGGCCAAGATGGGGCCAAAGGGGGCATGGTCTGAGGGTTGTGTGGCTGTGAATGAGTGGTGAAGCAGTGGGCGTGGCCACATAAGTGGGAGTGACCTGTCCAATGACCCCGCCCCTCTGCAGGAGGCGGGGCAGCTGCTGTGGGCGGAGCTGGAGGCTGCTCGTGCCGCCAAGGCGGGGGCGGAGCTCCGGGCGCAGGAGGCGGAGTCTCAGTGCATAGCCCGAGGGGTGGAGCTGGAGCGGCTGCGAGAGGTGGGTGGGGCTTCAGACAAAGGGCGGGGCTAATGCAACTGGGGCGGGGCTAAGGACCAATGAGACAGGGCTATAGGACTGGGGCGGGGCTAAGGAATAATGGGGCAGGGCTAAGGACCAGTGGGGTGGCACTATGCACATGGCTTGGATGGTGGGTGTGGCTCAGGGGGCGTGTCCATGCTGGCCCCGCCCACAGGTGGTGCAGACGGCCCAGCATTCCCAGCGCCAGGCGGAGCTGGAGCGTGATCACGTGGCTGCAAAGGTGTGTCACGCCCCCCGCCCCAGGTGAGCATGGCCACACCCCCTCCCCGGCCACGTATCCCCCCAGTGTCCCCTATTGCCCCAATGGAGTATCCCCTATAGCCCCTCTATGTCCCTATCGCCCCCCCATGTCCCCTGTAACTGCAAATCCTCTATAAACCCCAGATGTTCCTATAGCTCCCATGTTCCCATAGCCCCTATATATCCCATATAGCCCTCATATGTTCCTATAACTCCCATGTTCCCATAGCCCCCATATGTCCCCTATAGTCCCTATATGTCTCCTATAACTCCCACGTCTTCTATAACTTTTACGTTCTCCATTGCCACTATATATTCTGTATAGCCTCACATATCCCCTATAGCCCCAATGTGTCCCCTTTAGCCCCCATGTCCCCTATAGCCCCCATGCTGGGGACCCCGGGGTGCTGCAGGCGGCGCTGGAGGAGCTGCGGGAGCACAACCGGGGCCTGCGGGAACACCTGAACCAGCGGCTGGGACAGGTGGGGACAGCGGGGGGACACGGGAGGACGTGGGGTGGAACCTATGGGGACAAAGGGGGACACAGGGGGGACACAGTGAGCATGCCTGGGAGGACACCTGTGGGGGTGGGGGACAGGTGGGTGACAGGAGGTACCCATGGGGGGTGTCTGTGGGTGGTGGTGACAAGCGGGCATCTGTGGGGGACAGGCAGGTGGGACAGGGAGCACCTGAGGGCACCATAGGGACAGGTGTGGGTGCCATGGAGACAGATGTGGGTGCTGTAGTTGCCATGGGGACAGGTGTGGGTGCCATGTGGACATCTGTGGGCCCTGACCTCCTTTCCCTGCAGGTGGAGGAGCTGCGGCGGGCGCTGGTGGCCGCGGGCACTCGGGCACAGGAGGCGCAGGTGGCACAAGCCCGGCTGGCACGGGAGCAGCAGCTGCTGCTGGAGAGGCTGCAGCACCCCCGGGATCCCCCGGTGCCCCCCGAGCCCACCCTGCGCGCCCGCTGCGCCCACCTGCAGGAGCTGCTGCAGCGCGAGGCGGGGTCAGCGGGCACAGGGACTGGGGACACCGGGAGTCACCTGGGGGCGCCAGGGGTATCCCAAGATGGTCCCAGGGTGACCCCAAGGTGGTCTTAGGTGGCCCCAGGGTGGTCCAAGAACATCTCAGGATGGCCCCAGGGTGACCCAGGATGGTCTAAGGAGGTCACAGGGTGGTACCAGGGTGACCCCAAGGTGGTCTTGGGTGGCCCCAGGGTGGCCCAGGGCAGTCCAGGGACATCCTAGGGTAGTCCAAGGTGGCCCCAGCATGGTCCCAGATGGTCCCAGGGTGACCCCAGGGTGATCCAGGGAGGTCAGAGGGTGGTCCCAGGGTGGCTCAGGAGGGTCCCAGGGTGGTCCAAAGTTGTCCCCACAGGGTCCCAGGATGAGCCAGGGTTGCGATGAGGGGTCCCAGGGTAGCCCAAGCTGCTCCCTTGATGGTGCCAGGGTAGCCCAGGGTGGTCCACAGGGGTCCCAGGGTGAGTCAGGGTGGTCTTGGATGGTCCCAGGGGGGTTCGGGGGGGGTCACAGAGTGACTCAGGGTGGTCTTGGGTGGCCCCAGATGGTCCCAGGGTGATCCAGACCATTCCAGGGTGGTCTTGGGTGACCCCAGGGTGGCCCTGTCCCATGTGTGTCACCAGCCATGGGCCACTCCCTGAGTGACACGGGCTAACACGGGTGTCCCCTGGTCACAGGGCGCGGGTGGCCCTGACTCAAGTGGCTGTGGGTCACTCTGTGGGTCACTCTGTGGGTGACATGGGTGTCCCCTGGTCACAGGGCGCGGGTGGCACTGTCCCGGGCCGCACGTGTCACCAGCCGGCGCCTGCGGGTGTTGGTGGCCGAGGCCGAGGAGCAGCGGCTGCTGGGGGAGCGCTACCGGCTGCAGGTGGGGACAGCAACCACTGTCATCCGCTGTCACCATGTGTCACCTCCTGTCTCCCCCTGTCAGCTCGTGTCACTTTATGTCACCACACATTATCCCCTGTCACTCTCTGTCGCCTCCTGTCATCACCTGTCACCCTTTGTCACCTCCCGTCACCACCCCAGGTGACCTGCTGTCATCTACTGTTGCCCTCTGTCCCCTCCTGTCATCCTCTGTCACTTGTCACCCCATTACTTCATGTCACTCTCTGCCACCCGGTGTCACCTCTGTCATCACCTGTCACTCCCTGTCACCCTCAGTCACCTCCTGTTATCCACTGTCACCCCATCACCCTCTCTCTAGCAGCTGTCACCTCCATTATCTCATGTCACCCCTGCCATCTTCTGTCACCTCTGCCACGCTGTGACCCTACAGCCTCTGTGTCCCCATGTCCCAACACCCAGTGGCACCACATTCCCGTGTCACCTGGACCCCATATCCCACATCCTCATGCCCACGTTGTCCCCATGTCCCCCCATCCCGTATCTCCACATCCTCATGTCCCCACATTCTGTCTCCCCATGTCCCCCATCCCCATTGCCCCATGTCCCATATCCCCAATGTCCTGTGTTCCCATGTCCCCAATGTCCCCTGCAGGCCTGTGCCAGCGAGGCCGCTGGCCGGCTCCTGGCTGACCAGGTGGCCGCGGTGGCCGCAGGCACAGCCCGAGCGCTGGCCCAAGGCCACCACCTGCGCCAGGAGCTTGAGGACATCGGGGACGGGGCTGCGGCCACCGCCCGACACGTGGCTGTGCTGAGGGCACGCCTCAGGTGGGGACAGTCCCCTGTGGGACCCTATAAACCTCACAGGCTTCTTATGGGGTGGGAGGTTTCTGTGGGGGTTATGGGATGGGGGGCTCTATGGGGTTTATAGTCTATTGGGGAGTTCTATGGAGGTTCTTGGATGCTGAGGGTCCCCAGGGGGGCTCAACCGGCTTATGGGATGTTGGGGGTCTCTGGGAGGGAGGCGTTTATGGGATGGGGAGTCTCCATAGGAGCTCTGTGGGGGATTATGGGATGGAGGAGGGCTCTATGGGGGCTCTGGGATCCTGGAGGTCTCCAGGAGGGTTCTATGGGGTTTATGGAATGGGGGGGTTCCTTGGAGGCTCTCTCAGATCTTGGAGGTCCCTGGGAAGGCTCCATGGGGTTTATGGGATGCTGGGACTCTCTGGGGGTCTCACTGCTCCCCCTGATACCCCCCAGGTGTGACCCCCTGAACCTGTCCCGCACGGTCCGGCGGATGCTGCGGGATGGGGACGACGATTCTGAGGACAGTGGGGACAGTGGGGACAGTGGGGACAGCGGGACCCCCCTGCCACCCCCCTCGAACCCACCCCCCGGCCCCTGAGGGGGGGCTCAGCCCTGCCCCCAGCGCTGGAGGAGCCCCTTGAAACCCCCCCCAGAGGTGCCCAAGGGGACCCCAAAGCCGCCCCAGAGCCCCCCCCTCTCATAGGGGGATTATTGGGGTCGATGTTTTTATTGGGGGGGCGCTCCCCAAACTCATTAAAGTGCCTTCAAGAGGGTCTCGCCCCTGAGTGGCTCTAGGGGACATGCGGGGGTCCCAACTTCCCCCCGAGCCTGTCTGGAGGGGTGTCAACCTGCACCCTAAAACACTATTTGGGTGGATGGCTGAAAACCTCCCGGAGCCCCTTTTGGAGGAACGCCCCCCTTGCCATATTTTTGGGGGGATATTAAAATATTTCGGAGCCACAGGTTGGGGGGCTTGAAACCCCCTAAAGCCCCCCAACCCGCCAGGGGGACCCCAAAACCCTCTTTATCCCAATTGGGGTGGATAAGACGCCCTAAGAGCTCCCAAAACCCATTCAGCGGGATCCCAAAAACCATCTCTACCCCAATCAGGGGTTGTTGAAACACCACAAAAAAATCCCCAAAACCTGTCGAGGGAACCACAAAACCCTCTTTATCCCAACTGGGGGGGTGAAATCCCCAAATCCCCCAACTCCCCAAAAACCCTCAAAATCCCCTCTCAAATCCCCCCAAATCCCCAAAACCCCCTCAAATTCCCCAAATCCCCCCCAAAACCCCCAAATCCCTCCCAAATTACCCCCAAACCCGTCGGGAGTTGCCGCGGAAATGCCGCGGCGAGGGGCGGGGCCTCGGGATGGCTAGTGAAAGCCTGGCCAATAAGAGGGCAGTATGCAAATAAAGGGCGGGTACAGGGAGCTTGGAGCTCCGCCCACTTTGGTGTCTCAGCCAATGAGAAGGAGGGGAGGGATGGCGGAGGGGCGCTGAGGGTTGTTCTCGCGGAGTTCAGGACTCTCGCGAGAGCTCAGGGGAGGCCGCGGCGGCGGCGGCGGGATGGGAGCGAGGAGGTAGGGCCGGGACGGGGCTGGGGGGTGAAAAAAGAGGGAAAAACGGGGAAAAGGTGGGAAAAGGGGCGGTCCGGGCTGGGAAGAGAACACGGGGAGCGGGTTCCAGCCGTGGGGGGAGATGTCAGACCGCAGGAGGGGACAAACACACCCAGAGAGGGGGGACAGGCCTTGGGGAGGGGTGGGGGACGTACGGGGAATGAGGGGGATACACACGGGATGGGGGTCCGGACATGGGGAGAGGGGATCCGGCCCTGGGGGGGGTTTGGGGGCTCTGGCATTCGGGGGATGAAGCCACCGGGGTTTGGGGGTGTGTCTGGGCTGGCTGGGGGGGCGGGAGGGGCCTGCTGAGTCGCGCGGACGGAGCGTGGAATTTTGGGGGGGGTCTCAACGCTGTGACACCGCCCCCAACCCCAGATGCCCCGTCACTGCTCCGCCGCCGGCTGCTGCACCCGGGACACCCGCGACACCCGCGGCCGAGGCATCTCCTTCCACCGGTGGGTGTTTCTCCTCTCTCCCCCCGCTTCCCACTCACAAGAGACCCCCGGGGGAGGGAGACCCCCACTGTCTGCCCCGCAGAGCCCCGCCGGTGCTCTGATCCCCCCTTAGCAATGAGTTGTCCCTGCTGTCACCCAGCCTTATCAATGAGCTGTCCCAGGTGTCACTTCCCCCTTAGCAATGGGCTGTCCCAGGTGTGTTCCCCTCCCCTTAACAATGGGCTGTCCAGGGTGTGTCCCCCCACTATAGCAATGGGCCGTCCCAGGTGAGTCTGTTCCCCCCGCATTTGCGGGATGGTTCATCCCTGTCCCCTCTTACAGGGCCAGCCTGGACAGTTCCATTTCCAGGTGCGTTGGGGGGTGAGGGGGGGGAAGAGAGGTGTCATTCAGCTCTGCAGAAATCGGGATGGCTGGGGGGGAAACTGTGGCTTCGCAGCTCATCTGTGTCACCTGCCCCGTGTCCCATTCTGTGTGACGCATGTTCCCCTGTGTGACCCATGATCCCTTGTGACCTCTGTCCCCCCACCTTGTCCCTCCATGCCCTTGTCTCTCCCATGACCCACGTGCTCCCTCTGTGACTTGTGCACCTACTGTGTCCCTCCTGTCCCTTTGTCTCCCCCTGTGTTCCCCCCTGTCCCCCTGTGTCCCCCAGGCTGCCCCGGAAGGATGACCCCCGCCGGGTGCAGTGGCTGGAGAACAGCCGGCGCCGGGACCCCTCGGGCGAGGGCCGCTGGGACCCTACCTCCAAATACATCTACTTCTGCTCCCAGCACTTCGAGAGCTCCTGCTTCGAGGTAGTGGGCTACAGGTGAGTCTGGGGGCTACAGGTGGGTTCTGGGGGGCTACAGGTGAGGGTCCAGGTGAGCCAGGGGCTGCTCCCAGCACTCTGAGAGCTCCTGCTTCCAGGTAGTGGGGTCCAGATAAGCTGGGGCAGGGCTGCAGGTGAGGGTCCAGGTGAGGACCCCAAGGTTCCTCTGCAAAAGGTTTTGGGGGTCACCCCCACCAGGCACACAAACCTTCCCTGGAGTCTGCACCCCAGGGACATACTGTGAAGTGTCGGAGACACTCCAGGGACCCTCCCCAAGGAGCTGGGGACTCTGCAGGGACCCTTCTGTGAAGTGTTGGGGCACCCCAGGGACACTCTCTGACCTCAGGGTTTCCCCTGTGAGGTGTCAGGGATACTCCAGAGACCCCTTGTCTGACCCCAAGGACCCCCCATGTGGGGTTGGGGACACCCCAGGGCCCTGTGGGTGCTGGAGCACCCTGAGGGACCCCCCAGAGCCCCCTCCCCATTACACCTTTTAGGCCAGGGACCCCGTGAGGTATTTTAAGGATCCCCTCAAGGATTCTGAGGTTTCCCAGCATCTTCCCTGGAGCTTGGGGTGCCCCCCAGGACTTTTGGGGGCTGCACCCCAAGGACTCTGGAACCTCTTGGGTTAAAGGACCACCCCGGAGATCCCCCAAATTTTGGGGTCTCCCCTGAACCCCTTTTTTCTTCCCCCCAGTGGTTACCACCGCCTCAAGGAAGGGGCCGTTCCCACCGTCTTTGCCGTGGGACCCTCCCGGCCCACCCGGACCCCCAGGCCGAAGCCCCCGCCGCCCGACAGCGACCCCCCGAAACCCCTCCGGACCCCCCGGAAGTGGAAGTGAGTCCTGGGGGGCTTTGGGGGGGTGACAGGAGAACAGGGCACCCCGATTTATTCCTGGCACAGACGGGACCCTTCCCTCCTCCCTACCAGACCCTGCAGGACCCCCAGACCTCTCCTCCCCCAGGATTCTCCTTCATTTCCAGGTGCTTTGGGGGTCTTTGGGTGCTCCACAGGATAAGGGGGCTCCCCTATTTATTCCTGGAACAGGTGGGACCCCCAGACATCTCCTGCCTCCTGTGATGCCCCATTGCCCCCTGACCTCTCCTCCACCTCTGGGGGGCTTTGGGGGTCTCATAGGATAAGGGGTTTTCTTTATTTATTTTTGGAATAGGCGGGACATCCCCATTCCCTCTGGATTTCCCATTTTCCCCCGACACCCCCTGCCCCCTCCTGCCCTCCTCTACCTCTGGGTGCCCCACAGGATAACAGCTCCCCCTCTTTCCTCTCCCCACAGACGTGACCCCCTCCCATCCCCGCCTGACCCCCCGTTCCCCTCCGACGTCTCCTGCTTCCCACGGGACACCAAAGACCCTGGCCCACCTCCGGCTGGTGACCACGGCGGTGTCCCGGCGCTGCCCGGTCCCTCGGGTGCCATCCCAGAGACCCTTTTGGTGGCCACGGGAGACGAGGAAGCCACGACCACTCCGGCTCTACCCGAGGGAGCCCCTCCAGCCCCCACAGCCCCCGCGGGACCCCCAGGACCCCCGTCCCCATCGCTGTTCATGCTACGGCTGCCGCCCCGCGCCGGATCCTACATCCAGAGCGAGCACAGCTACCAGGTGGGAAGCGCCCTGCTCTGGAAGCGCCGCGCCGAGGCCGCGCTCGACGCCCTGGACAAAGCCCAGCGGCAGCTCCAGGCGGGAAAACGGCGAGAGCAGCGGCTGCGGCTGCGCCTGGCCGAGCTCCAGAGGGAGAGACGGGGGGTCCCGGAGCAGTGGCGGAGCCCCAAGGACCCCCCCAGGCTGGTGGAGGTGGAGCTGCTCGGAGACGGAGGGCGCTGAGGAGTTCCTGGTTCTCCAAGCCTTGGCTGCACCGGGAAGGTTTGTAAATAAAGATTTCGCCTTTTCTATGTGGAATTTGTGGGAACTTACAGAATTTCTCTGGAAAGTTTTAGGGAGAGGTTCTTCCCGGTGAGGGGCTGGAATGGAATTCCACATAGGGTTAGGACTGTGGTCAAAGAGTGACAGGATAAGGGGGGAATGGCTTCACGCTGGAAATGGGGAGATTTCGGTGGGATATTGGGAAGAAATTTTTCCCTGTGATGTTGGTGGGGGCTGGAATGAAATTCCCAGAGTAGCTGTGGCTACCCCGTCCCTGGAAGTGTCCAAGGCAAGGCTGGACAGAACTTGAACCTGGGACAGTGGCAGGTGTCTCTGCCCATGGCAAGGGGTGGCACTGGTCTTTTAAGGTCCTTCTGACCCAAAGCATTCCATGATTTTATAAATTGGGGGGATGGCTCCTTTGTGGGACAGGGAGTGGGGATGGTGTCACCTATCTAGCACAAATCTGCTCTGTTGGTGTTGGTGAAGATGCTGTTATGGGACTGTGAGATGTCAGGGATCCCAGCCACCCCAGGATCAGTTTAGGGAGGAATAAATAGGATTTGTTGCGGATCAGAGCCCAGGGAGGGAACGGGATGAGGTTTTGGGAGCTGCAGATGAAACAAGGACAAACATCCTTTTCCCCACAGCTGGGATTTAGGGCATTATCTACCCCTTCCAGTAGGGAAAATGGAATCCATCCCCAAAAAGCAGCCCAGTGCCCAAAAAATGGGAATTAAGGGTTTAATTTCCACAGCATGGAGGTGCCAGGGCAGGATGACGCTGACCGATTGCGCTCCTTGTACTCTGACATGTTTAAAACCTCCCCGAAGGAAGCCCAAAGTGCCTGATTAGCCCCAAATTAGCCTTTGCTAATTACCCCAAGGCTGTCACTGCCCCAGGGCCACCGCGGAGTCCCCAAAGAGCCGCTAGAGACTGAGCTTCATGTCCTGGATGGCAGCGAAGGTGTCAGGGGTCAGTGGCACGTAGGATTTCCGGGCATCGTTGCGGAAGAACAGGTGATCCCGGATGATGTTGGGGTCAAAGCCCTCCTTGACCAGGTTGCTCTTGCACTGCTTGAAGGTCCCCGTGATCTCCAGAGCATCCTGGGGATAGGGACATCGGGGTTGGGGGACATCGAGGCTGTGCCCAGGTGCCATTGTGGGAAGTGGCAACCTCAGCATTGTTGGCATGGGATTGCAGGCAGTGAGATCAGATGGGAGTATCTGTGGGTGTCTTTGGCATGGGGTGACCCCTGTTGGCACAGGGTGGCCACCACTGTCATGGGAAAGGTGGGACCTTGACACCGTCACCGGGAGAACACCCGGAGGTGCCCACTGTCACTTGTTCCGTTGGGGGCACAGTGTGACACTGGTGTTGATACTGAGTGACCATCACCAAGAATGGGTGGACAGTGCCAGTGACAATGGGGTGATCCCCCTGCAGTCACCAGGGGACCCACAGCACCGTTACTGGCACTGGAAACTGGGGGGAGTTAGAATGTTGTCATTGGAACTGGATGAGCTCTAAGGCCCCTTCCAATCCAAACCATTCCTGATTCTATCCTGCCATGACTGGAACTAGATGAGCTCTAAGGCCCCTTCCAACCCAAACCATTCCTGATTCCATCCTGCCATGACTGGAACTGGATGAGCTCTTCCAACCCAAACCATTCCTGATTCCATCATGCCATGACTAGAACTGGATGAGCTCTTCCAACCCAAACCATTCTGTGATTCCACCCTGCCATGACTGGAACTGGGCATGGACTCTGCTGGATCACCCCCATTCAGAGGCTAGCCCCTGGAAGCCCTCCCAGATCCCCCGAGTATGGGATGGGTGGGTCCTGCTGACCTGGATCCGGATGAAGCGGGGGCGGCGTAGGCGGGCAGTGTTTCCCGTGTGAAGGCGTAGAGTTTGTCACCATCGAAGGTGGCCCCATTCTTGAGGCGCACGGCGGCCATGCCACAGCGGCCCTCGCACCCTGCAAGCATTGCCTGGAGTCACCTGGGATAATCACGTCTCCTTGGAGTCTTCTTGAGGCCCCCTGGGCTACTGTGGGCTCTGTTGTGTGGCCAAAGCGATGCTGAACATTTTGGGTGGGTCTGTCCCAATTTTGGTGCCATGAAGGCCACTGGGACAGTGGTGGAGGCACATCACGTACCCAGAACAATGCTGAGGTGCTCATTTTGGGTAAATGCTTCCTATTTTTGCCTCCTTTGTGGCCATGTGGACCCAACCAAGCACCTGACACTTGTTTTGGGCAACCAAGTCCTGTTTTACATTTTTTGGGGGCTCCTTGGCCCCTTGTGGATGATGTTTCATGCACAAAAAAACTGGATTCTCAGCTTGGGCAACTGAGTTCTGGTGGCCGCTTGGACCACCTGGTGATCCCTCACCTGCCTCAAACACCCCCAAGTCCTTATTTTGGTGGGACTCACCTGGCACGGCCACGCCGTAAACATTGACCTCCTGGATGAAGCTCACCAAGCCCAGCATGGCCTCCACCTCTGTTGTGGCCACGTTCTCCCCTTTCCAACTGGGGAGGAGAAGGGACGGAGCTGTGAGGGGGGGATTTGGGCTGGCAGTGACCACCTGGACATGCGCCAGAGTGTCGGAGTTACCGGAAAGTGTCCCCGACTCGGTCCTGGAAGTAGATGAACTTCTCGTGGTCCATCATGAGGAGGTCACCGCTGTTGAAGAAGGCGTCACCTTTGGCCAAGACATTCCTCAGGATCTTCTTCTCGGTCTTCTGGGAGTCACCGGCGTAGCCGTGGAATGGGGTGTTCTTGGTGATTTTGACCACCAGCAGCCCTGTCTCACCTTCAGGGAGGGAGACAAGGGTTGGAGGCTGCTCAACCCCTGCCTCAGCTTCCTCCAGGGGTTTCTGGTGGCTACCAGTCCCCAGGTGGATGGTGATGAGGACTGAGAGGTGGCTTTGGTGCATCTCAGCCCTGTCTGCCCCTCCAAAAAGCCCTGAAGAGGCTCATTATCCCTCACCAGGTTTGACGGGGATGCAGAGCCCTCGCTCATCACGCACGGGCTCGTCCTCCTCCACGTTGTACCTGATCAGCTCGAAGGGAGCAAAGAGCTGGAGGGGAGAAAGAAACCCAGGATTAAAAACAGGGAGGAGAATTCCCTCCCAGTGCCAGGTGTGCCATGGTTGATCTGTTCCAACCCACACCTGGGTGTGTCCCCCACAGTCCTGACATCGAGGGGATTAAGAACCATTTGGTTTCAATTGCCTTTAATTTTAAATCTTTTAGTTTTTAGAAATCTCTAAAATTAAATCTTATTTAAATCCATTTAAACAAGGTTTCAACTGGTTGATTCAACCAATGACTGAACTCATGGTGACATCTTCTAAATCCAGGACCCATGGGACAACACAGTGGGGGGAAAAAGGGGGGAAAATCTGATTTTTGCAGCTTTTGCTCAACAGGTGGGTGGGTGCTGAGATGTGGCACCAAAGGGACCTCTCTCAGGGGTACAGGGACATCCAGGTCTGCGTGGACACCCCAAAACCAGGCTGTGAGTCAACGCTGTTAAGACAACGTTGGCCAACCAGGTGGAGGGAACTCGTTTTGGGTGTGAAAAGAGGGTTTTGGGGACTCTGCTTTCTGCCAGCATGACCCGATGGACAGTGCTGACTTCCTGGGGACATCACTGTTTGCTCCACCACCCAGAGGTGTATCCAAGACCCCCTTTCTTGGCTGAAACCCAACTTGAGGTGCTGTGCTGGGCTCTCCTGAGCTTCCCACCCCGAGGAGCACATTCTCACCTTGAGGAACCTGTTGGCCCTGCCCACGGCCCCGACCTTGCCGGTGTAGTTGATGAAGCCGGCGTTGCCCTCGGTGGCCCCGTAGAACTCCCCAGACGGCCATGGGGCCGAAGCGCCGCAGGAATTCCTTCCACACCTCCGCCCTCATGCCATTGCCCAGGGCCATGCGCACACTGTGCTCCCGGTCATTGGGGCGCTGGGGGGTGACACGGGGAGAGGGGCCACTTTAGGGTGAGACCAGAGCATTGCTGATCCTCCCGGGGGTGGGTTTGGGGCAGGTGGGGCCTCACCTTGGGCGTGTTGCACAGGTAGCGCATCAGCTCACCAACGTACTGGATGACGGAGACGTTGTAGCGCCGGCAGTCGGCCCAGAACTGGGAGGCCGAGAACTTTGCCCGCAGGACACAGGTGGCTCCTGGGGGACACAGCATGGGGACCCTGCCCCTTTTCTCTTTTGCCTTTGTCTCCATCCGTCCGTCCATCCATTCATCCATTCATCTACCCCTGTCTCTGTCCATCCATCCATCCATCTGTCCATCTGTCCCTCCCTCCCTCCAACCATCCATCTGTATGTCCATCCGTCCATCCATCCATCCATCCATCCATCCATCCATCCATCCATCCATCCATGTGTTCACCTGTCCATCCGTCCACCCATCCACCCATCCACCCATTTGCCCACATCCAAAGAACAGCTGTCCATCCATCTGTCCATCCTTCATCCCCGTCCGTCCCTCCCGGCCTTGTCCTCCCGGGGCTGGGGTTACGTACCGACCTCGAGGCACCCCCCGACCCCGACGAGCAGCCCGGCCGAGTGGTAGAGCGGCAGCGTTGTGTAGACGACATCATCCGGCCGCAGGCCACAGATCCAGCCCAGGCTGGCCACCATCATCAGCTTCAGCTCTGTGATCACCGCGGCCTTGGGCAGCCCTGGAGGGGGGAATGGACAGTGGGAAATGGGTGGGACAGGGGGTCTTGGGAGGGCAAAGCCCTGGGGTGGTGGGTCTCCATCCCTTGTTGGAGGAGCCCTGAGGAACCTCGTGCAGGTGTTCCAGTGCTGGCTGGATGTGGTCTGATTTGGGTTCAGGGCGGATGAAGGTCTGGCTCTGCTCCACCCCAGCAAGGACAGACCTAATGAGTGATGCCCAACTCTCCCATGGACATGGCAAGGACAGACCTGGCCTAGGTGGACCTGTGACGGTCAGGGATGGGGTCTGGTTTGGGTTGAGGGTTGACAAGGGAGGTCTCACCCCATCCCAACAAGGACAAACCCAGGCACATGGAAGGCGACCCTCCCACGGACACAGGACACACCTGGCCCAGGTGGACCTGTGATGGCCAGGGTTGGAAAACGACTCCCCAGGACTCCTCCAAGCTGCCCATCCTCACCCACCCACACAACCACGGGGCACAACCTTCTCCAGCTCCTCCCAACCCAGACCCCAGGAGATTCCCCGGCTCACCGGTGGTGCCGGAGGTGTAGATGTACATGGCCTTGGAGTCGGCGGTGACACCGGCGCGGTGCTGGGCGGGCAGGGGGTCATCGGGGGCTGCCTCGATGGCAGGGAGCAGTGCCTCGACCCCTGGTGTGGGTGACACCGCGCTCAGGTAGAAGACGCGGACGCCATCGCGCTGCAGGTCTGGCAGCACCTCCTCCACGGCCTCACGGAGCTCTGCGGGGACAGCGGGACATGGGGATGTCCCACGGGGATGAGGGTCTGGGAGGGGACAGCCCTAAGGGAGCCCTAAAGGGGTCCCTGGTCAGTTGGGCACCTGGGGAATTGTGGGTGGGGGGCCCAGGATCCCAGGTGGGCACCCTGGGTTTCCCAAATGAGCCACGAAAGGACCCCACGTGGGCTCCCACCGTACACCAAACGGGAACATGGATTGGTTGGGCACCCTGGGAATCATGGATAGGAGGTACAAGGGTCCAAAGTGGACACCCCAAGGTACCCCCATGGGCACCCAGTCAGATGGGCACCCCAGACATCCCAAATGGGCACCCAAAGCACCCCAGGTGGGCACCAGCTGCATCCCAAACAGGGACCTCGATTGGGTGGGCACCCCAGGGGTCCAGAATGGGATCCTAGAGGATCCCAGGTGGGCACTCGAAGCATCCCAAAAGGGCTCTCTAATCCCCCAGACCCCTCAAACCTCCCTGAGGTGCACCCTGAGCACCCTAAAAGGGGGAGTCCCAACCAGACAGGCCCCTGAGGATCCCAATGAGGCATCCTGAAAGGGGTCCCCAGTTACCCAAAGGGTGTCCCAATCCCATGGGTGCCCCCAGGGAGTGACACACGTGCACATCCATGTCCAGGCACACGGACACGCGTGACAGGACAGTGACACACGTGCAAACCTTCCCACCAAGTGTGCACTCAGCAGGGCTGGTGAGGACAGCAGTGGCCTTGGTGGCTGCACCCCACAAATGTCCCCACAGCCCCCTGACCACCCCATCCCTTCCCTGCCACTGGGGCTGGGGAGGACCAGGGTGGCCCCAGTGGCCACATATTCTCCATGTCCCCACAGCCCCCCAGATATCCTGTTCTGTCCCTCTCACCAGGGCTGGCAAGGACAAGGGTGGCCTCAGTGACCACATCCCCCCTGTGTCCCCACAGCCTCCCAACCACCCCATCCAGGGCAGGTTCCCCAAGTCTCCTGTATGCTTTCTTCACCCCCTCTCACTGGGGCTGGCGAGGACTGGGGTGACCTCAGTAGCCACATCCCCCCATGTCCCTTCAGCCCTATAAGGATCCCCTCACATCCCCTCTCACTGGGGCTGGCAAGGACAATGCCAGCCTTGGTGACCACAACCCCTGCACGTCTCCACAGCCCCTGACCACCCGATTGTCCCCCTCTCACCGGGGCTGGCGAGGACCAGGGTGGCCTGGGCAGCCTCCAGCGCGTGCCGCAGTGCCCGGCCCCGCACGTTGCAGTTGAGACAGGCCATGGGGCAACCCAGCTTGGCCAGCGCCAGCCATGTCCACAGGTAGGTGGGCTCGTTGGGCAGGAACACGGCGACCGTGCGGCTGCTCTGCAGCCCCAGGCGCCGCGACAGAGCCCAAGCTGCACGGTTGCTGCGCCGGTCGATGTCCTCGTAGGTGTAAATCTCATCCTGGAAGAGCAGCAGGGGCTGGCGGGGCTGGCGGCGGGCATGCTGCTGGAACACGTCGAGCAGGGTGACGGCCGGACTGCGTGAGAGGCGACGGCGACAGCGCAGCGATGACCTCACCATGGTGGCGAAGGCCACCAGGTCGTCCCACAGGAAGGGCACCAGCTGGGCTGTGGCCGCCGGCAGCAGCAGCAGGAGCAGGAGGAGACCTGCTAGGGCCACCGCGAGAGCCCCCAGCAGCGCCATGGCCTCGGGGCGCTGGTGGCACCCGCGGTGCTGGTGGCCAAGGTCCGCCCGGGCAACCTTTGCCCCGGCCGGGCAGGGATTGCAGCGTTGCCAGGGTCGGAGAGTTCGTTGTTCTTTGGTGCTTTGGTGTTTGCTTTCCTTCCTTCTTTCTTTTTTTTTTTCGTTTTCCCTTCCCAGCCCCGGGGTGTGGCTCTGCACCCAGCAGCTCCCACTGCCAGGTGGCTCTCTGGCCTCTGCTGCCACGGCTGTCCATCTGTCCAGCCATCCAGCCTCTGCCACCCCAGCTGGCCCTCCATCCAGCTGTCCAGCCCGGCCACTCATATCCTTCTGGCTGCTCAGCATGACTGGACAGTTGCCATCCAGCCACAACCCAGGTTCCGTCTCTCTGCCTGTGTGTCCCTGCGTCTGTATGTCTGTGCATCTGTGTGTCTGTGCGTCCGTATGTCCATGTCTGTCAAGTGACATAGCTGTGTGTCTGTCCTTCCACTGCCACCCAGACAACCACCCCCCTCATCTGTCACCATGTCTCTTTATCCATCCATCCATCCATCCATCCATCCCCATCCCTCCCACTCCCCCTCAGCTCTGGGCCATGGGCTGTGGGCTCTGGAAGCAGCACCAGCTCTGGCAGCACCAGGAGGAGCTCCAGGCACACCTGCAGGGCAGGTGGGCCCCCCTCCTCATGTCTCCATTGGACCCAAAAATTCCTAACTGACCCCAAACATCTCCAGCTGACCCCAAATATCCTCAGCATTTCTCCTCCCTTTGTAAAATCTGGGAAATCAGCCCTCTTTGCCTTTACTTTATTGGTGCTCCCAGATGCAAACCCCACTCCAACCCTTCCTCTCCCATTTCCTTGGAAACCAGCGGCATCTTCACCCTTCTTGGACTGGGACCAGCCTGACACCGGAGCCTTTTACCCTTTGCCATGCAAACAGGACTTTTCTGTCCCTGTCAGCAGAAAAGCTGAGCTGAATGTCGGAACGCCCAACCTGGGCGTGAGCACTGGATCATTAATCTTCCCGTTCCTTTTCCAAAAAATAGCAGGTTGGGCACAGCCTCACCTTGGCCTCCGATTCGCTGCCAAACCATCCCGAGGACCGCAGGGGTTTTTTTGCAGCTGGCGGGGACATGTCAGGTACCGCCCTTTAATCGAGGGGGTTTCGCAATTTTGAGGTCATGCGGGTTTGCTGTCACTGGTGTCAAAAGTGCCACTATGGCAAGGGGATGTCACGAGCTCCCCGCTGAGGTGTCATGTGTGGGATGCCACACACAGACCCCAGAGCGGGGAGAGAAGGTCGCACGAGGTCCCCAGTGGGATGTCCCACATACGATGTCACACACAGTCCCAAAATAGGGGAGCAGTGGTGATGTCACAGCCATATATGTGGCACACCCACAAAAGTCCTCACGCGAGTGTCCCTTGTGGTCCCCACGACGAGCACGGATGGCCCCCTTCCAGTCCAAGGCGGGACGGCAAGGGATGGGGCGGAGGGGAAAAGGGGGCAGAAAAGGCGACTCAGGTCCCACCGAGATTCGAACTCGGATCGCTGGATTCAGAGTCCAGAGTGCTCACCATTACACCATGGGACCGGCTCGCGCTGCTCCTTGCGCCCGTTTCAGACCCCTCCGCGCCGCTCCCTCCGCCAGGAAAAAGAGACCCCGGAATGCCCCCAAGGGGAGAGAGAGATGAGAGAGCGAAAATAAACCCCATTTTTGGAGTGGGGAAAAGGAAGTGGGATCCGCCCGAACAGGGACTTGAACCCTGGACCCTCAGATTAAAAGTCTGATGCTCTACCGACTGAGCTATCCGGGCTCCTGACCATCTTAACTACAAGGCGGGATCAAGGAGCTTCTCGGAAAAAACCTGATGTTTTCAGGGAGGAATCCGACGTTTTCGGGATTTTAAGTGAAAAAGCCGCCGGGGACTGGGCTAAGGGGGAGGCAGAGAGGGGCGGGGCTGCCCCAGGCTGGGTGAAACGAGCAAGAACGGCTGCCCGGAATACGAAATTGGCGCTGTTTTGGCTCGATTTAACCCCAAAAATCCTCAAAAAGTTTTCTCCACAAACCCATTTCCGTGCAGCGAAAGAGTCAGAAATTACTTGGTCTGTGACAAGTGATTTCCTCCTGGTTGTCCTGAGAGCTGCTCGTTGCTCTCCTGCCCCCCGAGTGAGGGATTTCCGGTGTTTACTTAAAAAAAAAAAAAAAAAAATTATAATTGTATCATTAGAAATATAATAATAAGAATATAATATAAATAAAAACAATGTGTAATAATATATAAATACACTAGAATAAACAGAAATAGTAATTTAGTAATTATATTAATAATAACAATTATTTTATTTATCTTTTTATTATTATAAATTATAGATTATATCAATAGAAACAATAATAGTATTAATATCATGCTTGAATAATAAGTCAGACTTGTCTCCCTTTGGACAAAGATATCCTGCCATGTTGTCCCTCCAGCAGTTTTTGATTAGAGCTGTTGAAATCCCCCACAAGGAGCATGCCCTGTGAACATGCAGCTGCTTCTGTGTTTGTAAAGGCTCCCTTAGTCAGGAAAATTAAAAGCCAGAGGTTTATGTCCAAAAAGGAGACAGAGGAGTCCTGCAACTTTCTTCAAATAAAGGGAGAGAGTCCACCGGGGTCCACGCCCGCGGGGTTTTCTCTCTCGAGGTTTCAGAGGACTCAGCCTCCCTTTTATCCCAAACTCCCAGCCGCATGTTGCCCTCTTCCTTCCCCCATCGGCTGAGGTACTGGGAAGGCATAGCCTTCCCGAACCGCCCAGCACATACTCCCCCTTGAAACTGTCATTTTACCCCAGCGTTCGGAAACTCCGGCTTGTGCGGGAGGGACCCACTTGTCTGTTTCAGGAGTGAGGTTGTCTGGGCTCTCTAAGAAACCTGCTGCTTTTAGGAAATGGAGTCATTAAGGCCCATTTCAAAGGCATTAACACCCACAGAATTGTTTGTAAAGACATTAGCACACATCTTCCCTGTCAACAGCGTCTCTATGTCCATTCTATTGCCCCCGCCGATTGGCAAAACACAGACGATTTAGGGGGGCTAGAATTTATTAATTCAGGGGAACTAGAAGCTGGATAACAATTTTTTGAACTGGTTTAGAAGGCCAGACATTGGATAATGATTTACTAAGATTTGCTTGTTGAAGACAATATATCATTTGCTTAATGATTTTGTGCCTACCTAGTAACAGGGAAGATAGAGAGAAGAAAGCCAAATAATTGAGAAAAACTATTGAGTGTGACTGAACATCCTGCTCTCAGAGACCAGAACTGGTACAAGTTGGTTCTAAGGCTTGGACTTGGACCAAGAACCAAGAGAGCATGCACAAGGGAACAGGGTGAACAGTTCATCCTGAGGAAGACTGCTAACTTTGTCCCTCATTTATCTTCGGGACCCTTGCCCACAATTAATCTGAGACACTGTGCTTGCGCGAGCATATTTAAATGAACTTTGAACTCATCATAATACGAAGCGGAGATAAGTAATGAATATGTGTAGGAGCATTGTCTAACTTTATGCATATGTAACCTGTAATCTAATATAAACCTAGTGAAGTGCTGCTGAGGTGTGCATGCCTTTGGAGGGGCTACCCCCCATGCACCCCAGCTGGAATAAACACATACCTACTGCATAACTATTTGAGTTGTGGAGTCAATCCACGCCTCACAGATGTGTTTCTCTGTCTCCTTTGTGGATGCTGACTTTTCATAACGTGATTTTCCATACATGAAGGATAAAAAACCGATTTGCCTCAGCCATTGTTTCAGCCGTAAGAACCACGGGCCTGTGTCGTGTAGGCAAAGATTTAAGCAGCCCTAAGAGCTCGGGTGTCAGTCATGAAGGCACGAACTGTAAGCGCACGAGGCCGAGCCTTGTGAAGGAGGGGGGGAAGGGAAACAATGCCCCTCCTACAGCTTGCAGTGATTGGTTCAAGGTCAGACAGAGGTTGGAAAGAATTTGAATTGTTGAGGGCTTAGCCAATAGCAGGAGAGGCCAACGGTCAGCAGAGGCTATAAAAGTGAGTGAATGGGTGGATAACCATTGTCTTTTTGGGGGTTTTGGTTACTTCAACAAATTTTGTCTTCATCTTATTGGTGATAATTTCTCACAGGTCTTTTCCTAAAGGCGAAATCTACTGATTGGAATCCTTAATTAAAAAAAAAAAAAAAAAATTAAAAAATGAAACTAATTTTAATTCATTAAATTAAATTAATTTAAATTAATTTAAAAAACTAAAAGCAGGAGGAGAAGGTGTGCCGTCCAGCTGCACAAGGGGTAGTTGTTGTGGGCTGGGGCCAGGGCGCGGGAGGGCTGGGCGGAGGAGGGGCGGGATAGGACAGGTGCGGACTGAAACAGGGAGCTTAATTTACATAATGAATTGCAAGTATATATGCAATTGATTACAAGTGACTAGCATAGATCAATCACACAGTTAAGCACAAATTCTTGAAGAAACAAATACTAGGTGCTTAACTTAGGAGCCTAGAGTGGCAAACGGCTAGGAAAAAACCCTGCTTCTGGCTAGAGAGATAGGAGATGCTGGCTACCCACAGCAAATGGCATGTGGACACTAGCTTAAAATACAGAAAGATGATGCAATGTGTAGCTAACAGCTTGCTTGTCAAAGAGTAACCACAATTATGTGGGAATATATGGAATTTTTCATAAAATTCCTACATAAACTCACTGAAATTTGTAGTGGGTAGAGAAGCATTTTGGAGAAACCTGCAGATCCCTGCTCTCTAAAAATAAAGCAGTTGACCTGTGATTTGCCCCAGGCGAGCCCAGAGACACTTCAGAGACAAAGTCAGAGAAGTGGGTATTTGCTTTATTCGGTGCACCAGGTGTGGGGGATTTCACTCCTCAAACACACACTTCGGTACCTCCAAAGACACAGTGTTATGTATAAAATTCATGAATATTCATCACATTCCCCAGAATAGGAGTGGTTATACAAATCATTAATATCATTAGCATGTGCAACACGCATGCTCTGTATGTCCCGGTGGTCTCTGGGGACCCCAAAGGCCCCTCCAGGATGAAGGTCTGTCGGAGGTTGAGTACATTAGAATTTCTCCCCATTCCTGTTACTAAGCAACAAATAGTTGGGTGTTTTAGAACCATCAAGCTTTTTGTAAAAGACAAAAGCTGGGCTTGGGCAGGGCAGGTGAAGGGAAGAGCCGGGCCTTGGAACGGGTCTCTCGTGGTTTGGACGCTGAGGGGAGAGACTGCTCTTTGCTTTTCGGCTGGGACCAGAGGGAATCCAACTGTGCCCTGTTTTTCTCTTCTCCTGACTGGGTGAGCTTTGATTCAACCTTTTCTCCCCATGGGGAAGGGCACGTTTTCCCCCGGGCTGCGTTTCCTCGCGGCTGCTGCCGGGAGAGTCCCGCGGCCTCTGCTGCCCGCCCCCGCCCTCTGCCGCACGAGACCGCGGCGTCTGCTGTGACTGCAGAAATCCTTGCTGCCTCACTGGCTGGCTGAGGAGAGAGAGCCGGCGCCCGCCCCTGCCACCCTGCTTTCTCGCTGCTCCGAGCTGTTTCGCTGCCCTGCGTCCTTCTCAGCCTGCCCACCATTACAGCTGCCGGACGCTGACCTGACCCTGCGCCACAGCGCCACCTGCAGCCGCTTGGGAGTCATCACACCTGCCCTGCCCGACTGGGAGCTCAACAGCGCCCCTGCTGCTTGCAACTGTGATTGCACCACATGGGAAAAGGTTCAGCAGCTCACAGATCATCTGCTGTTGGTCTTCTGGTTCTAGTTCTGGTTGCTATTATTGTTATTGCTTGTTTATAGATACTAGTAAAGAACTGATATTCCTTTTTTCCCATACCTTTGCCTGAAAGCCCTTGATTTACAAAATTGAATAATTCGGAGGGAGGGAGGAAAGGAAATCACATTCTCTGTCCTGGGGGAGGGTTCAACCTCTCTTGGCAGACACCTGTCTTTCAAACCAAGACAAGGTCCCAGTAATCTTCCTCACAATGCACTTTTCACCTTTCTCTCTGGAGCTTGCGCAGTCCTTCATGAGATGATTCAGTGGTTCCTGTGCTGGCTTCAAATGGATTCTTGTCCCTCTTATCTTGATAAGATTAAGGGAATCCTGTTTTTCTAGGTTTTAGAATTCACATATTCTGTCTCTCAATAGTTAACTTGAGTTACCTATTTGACCACTCCTTTCTTAATTCCCCCTTTTCTTTTTTTGTAATCTGTAATTTTTTACAAATTTTGTATGTCATTAAAGTAAGTACCTTTCTCTATTTTATTTCTAAGTTTGTACTTTTACCATTGAGTATAAGCATTGTGATTTCAAATACAGAATGTCATACAACAATAACTACTATACAGACAGTAAATAACAATGCAAAATTTAAATAATTATTACAAAAATTGTTTAAACTAGGATTAACATAATTGCAACAACTTGTATTTATAACTGTACATTTACACCTTCTCCTCCTCTGGCATATAGCAAATCTATAGTTAATTGTGAGATGCTCTTAATCTCGATTTGCTGTGCTCTTATGGCATCTGCATTGGCATTCATTATGGTCTCTACAGTGGCAGAAAGATTTTTCTCTAGTTCACTGAGCTAGGGTATAAACCACTTGGCAAAGCTGTGAAATCTGGTGGGCCTGTCTATTCAGATAAAAGTTTGAAGTAAGCCTTGTAGTTGAGGAACAACACTAATGTGGGGAAATATTGGTTCTATTGCACAGCGACCTTGCCATCCCAAGGGCAAAGCTTTATGGGCACTGTGTTCACATATTCAATATCAACCCTGCCCTAGGGGCACTGGCCACCTCTTGGGCTTTGGTCCTCACCTAGTTTGATTCTTATTCTACATATTAGCCCCCTCATAGGTCCAGAATTTTGAGCAGTTATTTTGAAGAAAAAGATGAAAGACAGAATCTATAGAAATTCTAAGAGGAATGTTAATTCCTTTGGCTT
This sequence comes from Entomyzon cyanotis, assembly GCA_024500445.1. Classification (NCBI taxonomy): domain Eukaryota; kingdom Metazoa; phylum Chordata; class Aves; order Passeriformes; family Meliphagidae; genus Entomyzon; species Entomyzon cyanotis. The sequence goes on from JAKEPQ010000997.1 coordinate 614,164, forward strand.
TCTTGGGCCTTCCATCCCCCAGCGGGATTAGCTTTCTGGGTTTCTCTGGAGTCAGGGGTGGGGAGAATGGAGCACTGCCTCTGCTGTGTGCATGGCTGAGAACACCACTGCAGGGCTGGGCTTGGAGCTCTGTGGAGCACTGCCTGTGCTGTGCTCATGGCTGAGAACACCACTGCAGGGCTGAGATTGGAGCTCTGTGGAGCACTGCCTCTGCTGTGTTCATGATTGAGAGCACTACTGCAGGGCTGGGATGCTCTGGGGGTGAGGTAAGGAGCAGTTCACTGTCTCACCAGGGCAAGGGCTGACCTGCCCCCTCCCCACACACACACCACACACACAGGCATCCTGAAGTGTCTCAGAGACATTAATCTTTTCAGGTTTTGGCAGCTCACATCATGGCTCTAGACAGTGATCAGGACCACTGATAGCTTTTCTCGTTTGTAATTTAATTAACTGACTAGGACTCTTGTATTGTTAGTTTTCCCTGTTTGTGATCTAATTGGACAATCTTTCTTCCCCCCCCCCCCCCCCCGCTTTTGGTGGGAATTCTAGCAGACAGAGGAGAAAGGAAAGAGGAAAGCATACTGGAATTCATATGCATGGTAACGATTTCTTGAATGCAATATCTTTTTTTGGTGAGACTCAGCATTCCCAAATACTAGACAAACAAATATACATGTGACAATCATTAACAGAACTTGCTTGGTCTTAGCACCTTATTAGACAAGCCAGCAATCCTTTTTGAAAATTTTTCATTTTAAAGAAAATTATTTTTGTCTGATGTACACATGGTTATATCTCAATTTTGCAAATTTAGATTTAAGTCCATAAGGTAATGTGGTGGTTGGTTCATGTGCATGCGTTAAAAAGGGTATCGCTTTCTTTTCTTTCTGGCTTACACATCCTTTGCATCTGAAGCCATACCTGCTATCACAATTATTACAAGGTTCTGCTAGGATAGCTCACTGATCCAGGGAAAATCACTGTGGATAACACTCTTCTGGAAATACAAAAAGCAAAACCATTTAATGTGTTTCATTTTGGCGATGCAGCTTTTAACAGATTTACTGTATATTATATTGTCCAATATGGTTCTTCCGTGTCCTCTTTGTCTGGAGTTTCACATTAGAGAGGAGTCTCTGGCAGTAGATCTCACAGTCGTGAGGGAAGTCAGCAGTTCATTTTGCTTCTGCAGCTTGAGTGGCTCCTTGTCTCATGTCTGGACACACTTAGCTTTTTATCTGATGACTATACACTTGAACATTCAAAGCTGTTAATGATGTTAAAACAAACTTGCACAGTGATAACACGTTAGACTGGGGAGAAGGATGAATTCTCACCTCCTTCAACCTCCATTGGAAATTCTTATTTTTTATGCTAGCTAGTTTTATTTTGCAACACAGACAGTTTTGTTTTCCTTCTCTGCAAGCACACAGAGCTTGGTTTTGAGGGGAAGATATTGTTCACACTTTCCCCCAGCAGTATCAATTTGCATCTTCTCTAAGGCAACTTTTCTGGCTGCTTGAAGGCTAAAGAACTCAGAAGCACTTGAACAAAACTCTGCTTATAAAAAAACCAACCACTCAGAGTAACCCAGGCAGGAGACTTTAACTCTGAAATAGTTAATTACAAAATTTGGTATATCCTTTATACAAATCAAGTTTCTGAGGGTTCTTACACATGGAATTTCAGTTTTTTAAAAAAATTCAAATCTTTGTGTACACCAAAGACTTTTGAATTCACCACGCACTTGTATTTTAAGCACAATAATACTTTGGTTGTTACTTTAAATAGAGGAAAGCCAATTATACCATCATAATAGATATATTGTCATTATCTATGATACCATTTTCCCTGGGGCTGCACATACTTCTGGGTTTATTTCATCATAAGACCTCTCAGACAAAGATACCACAGTGTTAGCTTTTGTATTTCTTCACAATATTAATGTGCATTCTGACTTTAGCTATCAAATCTCTTTCTAGTAAATTACAATTACAATTAGGAACAAACAGAAATTCATGCATTTCAAACTTATTCCCCACATCTACCAATAGTGGCTGAATAAGGTGCACACTTCAGCTTTTCTACTCACCCCTTGAATAATTAAAAATTTTGTTGACAACTCCCTCCCTTAGGGATAAAATTCAAAGTGAATCAAGAGCCTTCACATCTCCTCTCGATCTAGGCCCACCCTTAAAGTTATCAAGGGCTCCTGGCATAATGGGAGCCCCTGACATCCTTAACAGTTCATTTCTCTTAATTGCTGGACTTCCTCCCCCTGAGGATCTAGCTGCTCCCACGGACATTCCTGCTTCTAGTGTCTCTCTGCCCTGCAGATAGCACACCGATCCTTTTGCTGTATCTTTCTGACCAGTTCATTCAGGGGCTTATTTTGCCCTTTGCTAGCCCCCACCCCCACCACTGCCTGGGGATGGTCATTTTCCCACAAAATCATTCTGGTGACCCAAACAAAACTCTTCCTAATCTTCCTTATGTACAATCTGCATTTTCTAGATATTCTTTCTGCAGTGTCCAAACGCAGCCCTCCCCCTTCCAGTGCTCCCAGCAGGCACGGCCAGCAGCACCACAGGTGACCAGGGTGTCCTGCAGCCTCACAGAGGCCAGGAGGCAACAGCCGCCCCTGACCCGGGGGATGGCAGGGTCAGGGACTGCCCGGTGCTGAGCCTGCAGCTGTCCCACAGCTCCAGCTCAGCTCCACACCTCCCCACAGGCCCCCAGCCCATTCTCCCAGCCCCGCACCTCTGCACTCGCTCCTGCCGCTTTGAAAGCGGAGGATACAGGGGACTGCAGCTGGCCCTGGGTCAGCTGGCAAAATTGAAGGGCAAGATGGGGAAAGGTGATGAAAAACATCTCAATGCTTTTTCTTTCTCCTCTCTTCCCTCTTCTTCCTTCTTTCTTTTACTCTGTCTATCTGCATGCTCACTCTTTCTACTACAACATTCTACACAACCATATTCCAGCAGCTACACACACACAGGAGTCTGAAAGGGATAACGATTAGACTCAACTAGTTACTTTTATCCCATGGGCATCCCCACATGAATTTATATGCTGGCAAAAATACAATTTAACACAGGTAAAAATTTGCACACACAGTACACGCTCACACATTGAAAAAAAAATTCAAAAGCACTTGAGCAAATAGACAATATCACTTCCTCTCACAATTAACACAAGTGCACAAAGTCCAAGCCTCACAACTGTTCCCACACACTAAACACAGGATTTCAAAAGGAAAATCAAATGGAGCTATATTAGACTATACTAGAAAGGTGTTGGGGGTCTGGGTGTTCTCAATTCATTCACTAAAATCTTTCCCCTCCAATAATACAATCTGTCCCCCTCTGGATACTCCAAATCTGTGGTTTATTTATGATTTGCCAATCGCTTGGCTTTTCTCTGGCCGTTTCTGTCATCAGATAACGGAACCACAGATAGAGCTCCACTCTCACTTTGTGACTGAGATGTGTCTCATTTGTTCTCTCACACAGTAACAAAATAATGACAGGCAGAACAAAAGTAGCAGTACGATTGTGCAGAGCAGTGGGGTCCAACCCCTTAAAGGTACCTTTCACTATAGCAAGGGTCCAACCCTGGGGGCCAACCCCTTGCCCAGGACTAATTTTGGGAGACCCAGTCTCAATCCACCCCTGGGGAATAGTACCGCGAACCTGCAGGCATTTCTATTTTTTTTTTTTTAAATAGCAAACACCTTATTTGATGCAGATGGTCCTTGGTCTACCCCCGCCATGAGCCAAAGGACCTGAAAATTCAGGGTCGCGACTGGGAGGTCTGCTTAGCTCTGGATCAGGCAGCTGAGCAGAGTTACGGTCCCATCTGGGTCGCCAATTTGATTCGCCCCAATCGAGCCTAGAGACACTTCAGCGACAAAGTCAGAGAAGTGGGTATTTGCTTTATTTAGTGCACTGGGTGTGGGGGATTCCCTCCTCCAAAAACACACACACCGGGCACTTCCAACAACACAATATTATAAGTAAAATACATAAATATTCATCACATTTCCCAGAATAGGAGTGGTTATACAAATAATTTCTCAGCAGCAGTTTCTGTGCTGGCTTCAAACAGATTCTTGTCCCTCTTATCTTGATAAGATTAAGGGAATCCTGTTTTTCTAGGTTTTAGAATTCACATATTCTACCTCTCAATAGTTAACTTGAGTTACTATTTATTACCCCTTTCTCAGGGCATCCAAGGCAATGTGAACAGAAAAGGATTTGGGTCCCCCTTGATCAGCATTTGACATGAGTCCCAAAGATCCCAGACTGTGAAAGTTCAACACAGAAACCGTGCACTTGGGACCTAAATAGGAAAATGTCATTTCCTATTTGACTGTCCATTGAATGAAATGAAAGATGAAGTGAAAGATGAAGTGCAAACAGGCAGGACGGGTGAATGCAGGGGAATGGAAGCTGCAGAAGCTGTGGATACACCTCCTTGGTCCAGGCTAACAGCTCCTGGTGGCTCCAGTAGGGAAAGGATGGAGAATGTGGCATTGCAAATGTCATGCACAGGGATGTTCTTGGTCTCCATGACTTTCACATTCCAGACTTGTCTGACTCTCCCAGTGCTGGAACAAGGAGATATCCTGCCATGTTGTCCCTGCAGCAGATACTGGAGCTGTTGAAATCCCCCACAAAGACCAGGCCCTGTGAATGTGAAGCTGCTCCTGTCTGTCTGTAGAGGCCTCATTGCCTTGTTCTCCCTGCTTAGAAGGCCTGCAGCAGACTGTCACTCTAATGTCACCTGGAGCTCTGCTCTCTTTAATCCTGTCTTGGTTTGAAAGACAGGTGTCTGCTGAGAGAGGTTGAACCCTCCCTTACGATGGAGAATGTGATTTCCCCTCCCTCCGAATTATTTTAATTTTGAAATCAAGGGCTTTCAGGCAAAGAAATGGGAAAAGGAATAACAGTTCTTTACTAGTATCTATAAACAATCAATAACAATAATAGCAACCATAAATAGAACCAGAAACCAATAGTAGATGACTTTCCCGTGTGGTGTAATCACGGTCGAAAAACAGCAGGTGGCGCTGTTGAGCTCCTGGCCGGGCAGGGCAGGTGCGATGACTCCTGAGCGGCTGCAGGTGGCGCTGTGGCACAGGGTCAGGTCAGCCTCACGCAGCTGGTAACGGCGGGCAGGCGGAAGAGCAGCCAGGCAGCTCAGAGCGGCAGAAAGCAGGGCAGCAGGGGCAGGAGCTGGCTCTCTCCCCGGCTAGCTAGCGAGGTAGCAAGGATTTCTGCAGTCACAGCAGACGCTGTGGTCTCATGCGGCAGAGGGCGGGGGCAGGAGGCAGAGGCAGCCAGGGTCTCCTGGCAGCTACTGCGAGGAAACGCAGTCCGGGGAAACGTGCACTTCCCAGTCAGGAAAGAGGTTAAATCAAAGCTCACCCAGCCAGGAGAAGAAAAAAACAGGGCACAGTTGGATTTTCCTCTGGTCGCAGCCAACAGCAAAGAGCAGCCTCTCCTCTCAGTGTCCTAACCATGAGAGAGCAGTGTTCCAACGGCCGGCTCTTCCCTTATCTGCTCTGCCCAAGCACACCTTTTGTCTCTCAAAAAAGAATTGATGGCTCTAATGACCCAGTGATTTGTTGCTTAGTAACAGGAATGGGGAGAAAATTCCAAATGTACCCAACCCCCGACAAATCCTAACCCAGGAGCTCTCCCTTGACACCTCACCCATCCCCAAGCGAGCTCCATGGACTCCAGCTGCTCTCTCACATACCGGCAAAATCCCCTCCTTGTCTTCCCAGGTGGTCCTTCCTAAAAATCCCTATGGCTCCATTGCAACACTGCAGTCACAGGAGCCATTGCACAAGATCTCCCTGATCCTAACAAGATTCCAGCCCTGAAACTGCACCTAGGTGTGGAGTTACAGCATACAGGTAGCAGAGCAACAGGCCTTGAAAGCCAAAGTGACCTTCTGTATCAGGTCTGGAAGATGCCCTGGGATTAGTAAAAGACATCCTGTTTACAGGGGAAGTGGAAAGAGTGCATTGTGGGCCTGTAAACTGCTGGACCCGTCAGAAGTGAGGAACACCGTTTTTTAGCTTAATAGGTATTGTTTACCTGTCACCATGAAAGGTAATGCTGCTGACAACAGGGAGGGGTGGCTGATATACGATTATCAGGGATGGTTCTGCTGCATCCAGAGGGTTGACAGGAACCTCTTGAAGCTCAACAAGGAAAACTTAAAATTCCTGTCACTAGACAGCGACAATGCCAGACACCAGAACAGGTTGGGGGACACTCAGCAAAGCAGATTGACAATAGGAGTCATCACAGTCCTGGTGGACCCCAAGTTACACATGGAAGAGAAAGTTGCACTTGCCATGAAGAGGTTTGAGGGAGGTGATCCTTCCACTCTCCTCAGCACTGGAGAGGCCACACCTGCTGTTCTCAGCTCCCTGGAACAGAAGAGACATGGACATGCTACAGAGTGATAGATTCATAGAACATCCTGAGTCGGAGGGGACCCATCATGATTATCAAGTCCAGCTCCTGACCCTGAGCAGAACACTCCAGCAATCCCAGCATGTGCCTGAGAGCATTGTCCAAATACTTCTTGAATGGAGAGGCTTGGGGTGTGACCACTTCCCTGGGGAGCTTGTTACAGTGCCTGACCACCCTCTGGGAAAAAATCCCTTTCCCAATATCCAGCCTAACCCCCCCAACTCAGCTTCAGCCATTCCCTCGAGTCCTGTCATGTCACAAGAGTAAAGAGCTTGGTACCTGCCCCTGTGCTGCCCCTCGGGAGAGTGTTGAAGATGGCAATAAGGTCTGCTCTCTAACAGCTTAATGCTTTTCTTATCTTGTGGTGTCCAAAACTGCCCCCAAGCACTCGAGGTGAGATCACCCCAGTGCAGAGCAGAGCAGGACAATCCCCTCCCTCACCAGCTGGCAATGCTGGGCCTGATGTCCCCCAGGATATGGTTGGCCCTTCTGGCTGACAGGGCACTGCTGACTCATGTTCAATTAATGAGAGTCCAGGGAAGGCCCACGCAGATGATTATGGGATTGGAGCATTTCTGCCAGGAGGAAAGGCTGAGAGAGCAGGGACTGTTCAGCCCTGAGAGGAGCAGGCTTGGGGAGATCTCAGCAATGTGTCTCAACACATGAAGGAGGCTCTTCTCAGAGGTACCAGGGACAGGACATGAAGCCATGGGAAAAACTGAAGCGCAGGAGGTTCCCTCTGAACATAGGAAACCCTTTATCACTTTGAAGGTGACCAAGGTCAGGTACAGGTTCCACAGAGAGGCTGTGGAATCTCTGTCCTTGGAGATACTCCAAAGCCATGTGGAGATGTGTGGTGGGGTGACCTTGGCTGGTTGCAGGTGCCAACTAAGCCCCTCTACAGCAGTCCCTCCTCAACAACACGACAATTCACAGACAATTGGGAAGAAGACATTTTCTCAGAAGAACTCACAATCCAAAAGAAGAGCTTTATTTCATACAAGCATGAAGTTACATTTATTTTTCTTGAGTACATAGAAGTTCCCTCAAAACATTTGTCTTTATGATACATATGATAAGATACTCAGAGTTGGTCAATATGACAGATCTGTCCTCTCCTTCATTTGCTTTGTTCAGGAGACACAAATTAGGAAGCAGCCTGATTACAATGGGATTTCATCACTGCCTGTACATTATTGTCCTTTGAAATGCAGAGAAAACTAATCATCATCACCAGAAAACTATATTACTTCAAGGCTGTAAGAGTCAGGCTCTGCAGTAGCAGGGCCTGTGGAGAAGAGGGGAATGAATTTCCTTTTCTGGCTGCTGCTAACAGCAATGCTAAAAGTGTAGAGTTTCTCCACCAATGGTATCATAAAGAGTCACCCGGTTCCCTGGGATGTCCAGGAGGATCCCAATCATCTGCAACACCTCACTCACCTTCAGGCGGGTCCAAGGATCTGTGTAGGCCCAATAGTCTACCCCATTTGTCAACCCTATGACCCAGAAGCCATTCTCAGGGGAGAGAGTCAAGGGATCTTTGCGAGTCACAGGTTCCAGGGCAACACCCAAGGCCCAGCTCTTTCTTGGCCCAACATCTACTTCCCAGAAGTTTCCCAGTGCTGTATCCTTCCTTTGCGAACACAATCAGTTCAGTATCAAATCTCTTCTGATTGCTGGGCACATCTCTGATGACAGCAGTATCTTTCACAATCTTCCCATTAACAGAGATTTCCAATCTGGGATGAGCCGTGTCAGTGTCCAGGGTGACTGCCTCTGCAGTGGTCAAATCAGGCCATGAGGAACAGAAAACATAAGCTCTGCTTTTCTGAGCCTTTCCCTTCTGTGCCCTCAGCCCCCTCTCATTTGTCCTTCCCTCCCTCCACACTCAGCTGCACTCAGCAGCCTCTTGCCTCAGGGCACCTCGAGCTTCTCCCTCCCCTCCTGCCATGTCCCTTTCTTGGGCTGCTGCCAGAGGGAGTGGCAGCCTGCAGGCACCAAATGCCAGGCACTCCTCCAGTGCTGCTGGGACTGCAGCAGGCAGCTCCAAGGAGGAGGCTGTGGGGCTCAACCCCCTCTCCCTCCAACTGTGCATTGCTGCTAGGTGGCCTGAGGAAAAGGACCAAGGGGTTGGCAGCAGCAGGAATTAGGTTTGAATGTCAGGATGAATTCCTTGACAAAGTCTGAAGGGATTTTCAAGCTTTAAGTAGATTCTCCTCCATAACAAGACAGCACCAGCGTAGGATATTGCTTGCACATGGATTAGAGTGGAAGAGTGACCTGCACTGCCATGAGGAAAAGCGAATGTTTCTTGCCTCAACTTTCCATGCTCATCAGGGGATGGGATGAACCCATGGCAGGACTTGAGCAAGGTGCAATGGCATGAACTGAGGGCCTCTGGCTCAGATCAGATTGAATGAGAAGGAGCTGCTCCTCCCATGGACCAGGATCAGCTCCAGACACTCCTCCTGACAGCCCCAAGCGGCCAAAGCAGGAGTGGGAGCTGAGGCTGCAGTGACCAGTGCAAGCCAGCTGTGCTTGCTCCCCACAGCTGAGAGGGCTCCTGACAAGCACAGGCAGGGCTTTGGGCAGCACAGTGCAGTGAAACATTCATCAAACCACCCTTCTCTGACTGTGTTCTTCTCCAAACAGCTCTCTGAGGGGCTTGGGTGTGTTTTCCAGAGCTGCACTCAGGCTCTGAGTACTCCCCCCACTCATCTCCCCTGTGCTTACCTTTGTAGAACTGAAGTTCATAGAGCCCTGTTGGAAAAGAAGAAGACAGTAAGTGGTTTTGTCAAGGCTTGCTGGGGGAATCGAAACAGAGGATCCAACTGTGCAAAGATAACTGGGGGGTAATTCAGATAAAAGTGGGATATTCACATTCCAACAGAAGTTCTAGCAGCATGGGAATCATAGGGTGAGATGCAGCTGCTACTCCCTGGAAGGACTGTGCTCAGCATGCCCCAAACCTATTCCCCAGTGACTCCACACACACACAGTCTGTAACCTGAAGCACAGGCTGAGGAGGATGAAATGGAGAGTGGAGCTGAGTGGAGACCCTGTGGCCAGGCTCTGCTGTGATCCCTGCAGGGAGTGGAACTCGATGGTGCCTTGTAGCTGATAAACCTCAGAGCAGCTCTCAGCCAAGGGGGAGAGGAGAAGATGTCTTGTGCTGAACCAGTCTCTGAGGTGAAACTGCTTTTCTCAGATGAACTTGGTTCAGTATCATCTCAGTGTAACAGTGACACACCCCTCCATCCCAGAATTATCCCCCTACCATGTACGACCACACTCACTGAACATGTACTCTGTATTTTTTAACTGTTTCTCTCAAAGAAAAGTGACAGGATTAGATGCCAATTATATGCCAACATGACTGGAGTCAGTGAAGTTCTGCCTAAAAGTATAGATATAGTATAAAAGTGAATTAGACTGGGGAGAAGTCAGGGAAGACTCCAGTGTAACTTCTGGAAGCAGTTGACAGCTGACCTTCTCTCTTCCCCACAGGGACACTGATTGAGTAAGAACCTTTACTCTTTGTTCACAGAATGATTTCTCTTGACCTTGTCTGGGTATTGCTTATTGCTTTGAATATGTTTTTGCAGTCAGTCACTGTCATTGATAATTTTCAAAACTTAACCTGTCCCAATTGTAAATGATCCAGCTATATATTAATAAGGAGTGTTATTCTGTGAACTGTCAGTGTGAGTCCTTCACAGGCACTGGCAGTCAACTGCAGCATGGAACATACAGGAATAAAAGTGTGGAGACCAGGGAGGGGTCTCTCGTATGATTTAGGGTAAAATAGAAATTACTAATGTAAAAGAGCTAGAAGCTGGATAATAGTAATAATAATATTTTTAAACTGATTTAGAGAGCCAGAGATTGGGTAATGATTTACTAAGATATGCCAGCTGCAATCCATTTATTATTCTCTTAATGAATTTGTGTCTACCTGGTATCGAGGAGGATGGAGAGAAGAGAGCCAAATAATTGAGAGAAACCACCAAGTGTAACCGAGCATCCCGCCCTTTGACCCCAGGACCGGTGCGAGTAGGTTCTCAGGCTTGGACGTGGACCAAGGACCAAGGGAGCATGCGCAAGGGAACAGGGTGAACAGTTCATCATGATGAAGAGGATGGATCCTGTCATAATTAATCATCGGGACCCTCGCCCACAATTAATCTGAAGACACTGCGCTTGCGCGGGCATATTTAAATGAACTTTGAACTCATTATAATACGAAGCGGGGATAGGTATTGAATATGTATAGGGGCTTTGTGTAACTTTATGCATATGTAATCTGTAACCTAATATAAACTTAGTGAAGTGCCGCTGAGGCTGTGCATGCCTTTGGAGGGGCTACCCCCCATGCACCCCAGCTGGAATAAACACATACCTACTTCATAACTTTCTGAGTTGTGGAGTCAATTCCGTGCTTCACGTATGTCTGGGATATGTGTCCCTGAACAAGTCACTCAAACATCCTTCCAACCCAGTGGATTGTTCAATGGACTCCCCATAACAGGACATGACAGACTGAACTGGCACTGAGGTGCTGACAGACCAAGGAATCCCAAAGGGACTGAGAAAATCTCCCCTTCCATGTGACACCCAACTCTCTGTCCTCGGTGACACTGATGCCTCCACTATGCTCCCCAACTCCCTACCCCCACACACACACACACACACACACACACACACACACTGTTCTCTTAACCAGTGTCTTAGGTTACAGGGAAGGTGTAACCAAAAGTATGTATTCCATTACCATCTTCATGAGTTGTTAAGAAAAGGAGGGGCAGTGGTCTTTTATTTTCAGCATAACTCAGCCCTGATTACACCATCTGGGGGGCTATCTCTGCTAATGGGCCATCAAGGTTTCCAGGAGTGACTCATAAGATTACATCATCCCATTTTGAGATGCCCTGCCCAGAGGGGAGGAACTGAACATTCCTACTGGCTCAGGACTGAGACTCAGGAAGAGTGGAGCACGACTCCCACTGGATTCCCAGGGGAGAAGAGTTTGAGAGTCACCACCGGACCTCCAGAGACCGACCAGACCTTTCTGTAGGATCACCATTTCAACAAGACCACATCTATCACTCCGTCGGGACTGCAGCCACCATCTAACTAACTGTACTGCTAACACCACCCTAACAGGGTGGCAGGTTGTATTCTGACTTTGTCAGTTTAAACCACTGTTTTCTGTATTATTGACTTGTAATAAATACTAGTAAAGAACTGTTATTCCTTTTCCCACATCTTTGCCTGACACCCCCTTGATTTCAAAGTTATAACAATTTGGAGGGATGGGAGGTCATATTCTCTATTCTAAGGGAACTTCTTGCCTTCCTTGGCAGACACTTGTCTTTCAAACCAGGACAAACCATTTCTCTTGTCATCAGAGTCTTACAGAGAAAAAAAATAATGCACAACATGTGACATTTTGGTTTCCCAGACATGGGGCACAGAGATCCAACTTGCTCTGAGGTCTAAAGAGGTCTAAAAGCTGCTGTGACATGAGCTCAGTCTCTCTTTCCTTTCCAGATGGCAAAGAGAGGCGAGAGGAATGGCCAGACCACAGACTACAAAGTAGATGCGCTTTCACAGAGAAAGAGCTTCAAGGAAACCAAGGTGACTTTCCTGCACCAGTTTATCCAGGAGACATTTGTCAGGCTGATCAGGCACTCGTGAGCCAGGGAAAGGGGAGCAGGGCTTGCCCAAGGTCTGAGCCTCTACAGCAATTGGGATGTTCAGAATGGGGTGGGCAGGACTCTGGCTGGGGGTGTGTTCTGTGGTGGGAAAAGCCATGGCTGTACAACAGGGCTTTGGGCATGGCCATCACCCAGGGAAGAGCATGTCCCTGCAAGCAGGAAACCCAAAAGCACAGCTGCAGGGAAAGAGCTTGCCTGGCATCCCAGGGAGGGTGGGATGGAGCACAGTCCAGCCTGTCCCTGTTTCCCCTGGCACAGCCCCTGGCCTGGCCTAGACTGGCACACTGTTCCTCTGGGCACCCTCCTTCCAGTCCCCTGTGCACTGGCACATCTGCATGGGGACACTGCCTGGGACAAAACACTTGCTGGAGGCTTTTGCCAGGGCAGCCTGTGGGGTGTTGAGAGTGCCACACATGGGAACAGTCCAAATGCCCCCAGGAGCCTCTGCCAAGGTTACCAACATGGCCTGGCCAGGTGGGCTCTGCCAATGCCATCAGGTGTTTGCCACAGCCCCGTCTGCCCTGGCTTCATGAGCTGATGTTCTTCCTTCCCTTGTGTGCCCATGGTGGTCCCTCCCTGGGCATTTGTCATCCCATGGAGAATCTCTCAATGTCCAGATGAAGCTCCAGGCACAAGTCTCAGTAACTGTGAGTGGTGTGAGCTCAGGAGAGCTGTTAGGGAAGGCTCAGTCCTGCACTGCCATGAGCAGTGGTTTCCTGGGGCTGGTTTGGGTCCTTGGCCATGACACTCTGCCACAGGTTCCTGAAGCTTGGCAGGGCCCTGCTCCAGCTCCCACCCAGGAGGGAAAACCATGTCCACAAAGGCCCCCCAGCAAGGGCTGAGCATGGCTGTGCCCTTGGACACCACAGAGCTGGAACACCTGGCCCTGGACTGGGGAAAGGTGACCTCTCCCCAGCCATGGCTGCACAGGCAGAGATCTCTGGAGAGGCCCTTGCCAAGGTGGGAGACACTACTGACACTTCTGGGAAAAAATGTCCAGCTCTGATGAATGAACTGAAAGCTTAGGGGAGGATGAGACCAATGGAGGCAGAGAAAGGAATCCTTCTAATTCAACCCAGGAAAAGTCCCTCAATCCCATCCTCCTTCCTCCTCTTGCCTGTCAAGACCATGGCCCACCCAAGCTCTCAGCTGCACATGGAGACATCTCCCTTCTGCCTCTGGATGACAGATGAGCACATGGAAAGCTTCTGCCTGCAGGAGAGCTCAGGCTGGCAAAGGTGTAATGCTTCTGTGCGGTAGAACCAGACTCCACTTGTTGTTTCATCTAACTTGTCACACCAGTCATGCAAAGGCCTGAGAAATGTCCCCTTGTGACAAAAAGCCAAAAGAAACCCCAGAAGTGACATGTAAAAGCCTCAGCCACTTCACCTGAGCCATCTGTTCACAGCCATCCCCTACCAAGCACCAGGAACAGCCTCTGCCAGAGCAGGTTCTGCAGAGAACTTTCTCACAGGGATTGACCTCCCATGGCCTCACATCTGAAAATATGAGGTTGTGAGAACCAAGAGCCCTTACCTCAAAATGGCAGAACAGCAAGAGCAACAGCAACAGCAACCAAGAAGAAGGAATAAAGTGAGTACTGTCCAGAAGGCAGGGACAAATGGAGACACATGTGGAAAAGCAGCATCTGTGAAAAGAAAACATCTGAGTGTCATCTGTCAATATTCAACACTTCCCCCAAATGGGAGTACCCACATAAACAGTTCCTGTGGAGATGAATGGAGAAACAGTCGTAGTCCTACAGGGGTGGGCAGAGCCTGCCTTCCCTAGGGATGTGCACAGCATGTGGGGTAAGAGGGACCCTGCTCATTTCTCACTGCAACCTGTCCTGCCTGCAGTGCCCCCAGCTGCTCTGGGGTGGGTCTGGCTGGACTGGAGAGCTGTCACCTTCCCTGGCACAGGAAAGGGCCTCACAGGGCTCCTGAGCAAATGAGCCTCCAACAAAGACTTCTGGGGACAAGGGGACTCACCTGAGATGAGCACAGTACTCTTCTTCTCCACCTGCACCAGGGGGTTCATGATTTGACAGGTGACTTTTCCCATTTGCTCTCCTGTAACTGTGACTCGACTCCGCACACTGAAGAGTTTCCTGCTGTCCTGCTGTATTTCAGTGTCTGCAAAGAGCCCCTGCCCATCCTCAGTGACCCATTGGACAGTAGGTTTGGGGAACCATCCATGTGATCTGCAGCCAAGCTCCAGCCCTTGCCCTTGGGGGCCCAGAATTTCAAGGAACACTTCACCAGTACCTTAAAGGCAAGAGAGTTTGTTAGTGGGAGAAGTTTCCATGAAAGCAGCTCTTCCTTGGATTCACAGCTTTTATTTAACCCAGAGTTTCCTGCCAATTCCTGTCAGTTCTTCACACAACCTTTCCACTTGGCCTTTCTGTCATCCCACACTCCATCAGCCATAAATGCTGAATTTCCTTTGGCTGAGAAAGAGCTCCAGTGTGGGATGGGTTTGCCTCTCACCTCCCCACCATTTCATGGAGCAGGCAGGGACAAGGTGTGTGGTTTATATCCCTGTAGGATCCTGGAATTGTTCCAGGTCAGGTTGGACAGGGCTTTGAACAACCTGGTCTAGTGGGTGGCATCCCTGTCCATGAAAGGGAGTGTTGGAACAAGGTGATCCTTAAGGTCTCCTCCAACCCAAACCATTCTATAATTCCATGATTCTGTCATTCTGTGCTAGTTTTGATTGCTGAATCCAGGCTGACAAGCTCCACCTGACATTATCAATAACTGCACACAAATGGTGCCAACTGTCCAGCTGGGGGGAACTGGCAGCCCAGAACATCTCCTTAGCCCAGCTGAGAAGTCACAACAGGGAGGTTCCCCATTGCCATCAGTCCCACAGCCAGGGATGCTGAGCAATTGGATGTCTCTCAGGTGGGCTCACAGCTCCCCAGCAGGGATTATTGCAGCTCACCAGCCCCACATGGGTCAGAACAGGGCTCAGGCTGGGCATGGAGTTTGCAGAGCATCTCTTGGCACAGGAACTCCCCCCAGGCTCTTTGCAGCTATTCCAAGCTGTTCCTGCTCCTTTTCACCACATGAGGCAACTGCCTTCAAATGTGCAGTCCAGGCTCTGGGTTTCCTGGAACATTCAGGTTTAGAGCTCCTGCCTTGCCTAAAACCACAAGGGCTGCCATGAACCTCACGGGGCTGGTGAGATCACAAGTTCCTGCATTCTCTCCCGGATGTTGGCACACAGGTTGAATTTTCTTGGCTCCTTACAGACCTCTCAGTGACTTAGAAATAAAGTGTCACATGGATCAAAAGGCAGCTGCCATGTGGCACCCAGGGGCTGCTGGGAGTGGGGAGGTGACATGTTGTGTCATATGAGGGGGCATCAGTTGGGGGACAGTGACCTTTCAGAGAGCTCTTTTCCCTCTCTAGGAGCTTCCCCCTTCCCCACCCAGCCTAGGAAGTCTCCAACCTGCAATGCTGAGCTTGGTGGCTGTATCAGCACCCCAGTCCTTGGATATCACAATGCAACTGTACATTCCTTCATCTGCTGGTTGGACATTCTTCAGTGTCAGGGATACATTCCCAGTGGCAAATCCATCTCCTGCCATTGATGTTCGTCCATAGTATTTCTGCCTTGGTTCTCCCCCAAACTGCCCATATGTGTAGATGTCCTCTGTGTGTCCATCTGTGATTTTCCTCCACTGCACTTCAGGGCTGTCCAGTGGCTTTGTGGAAGAGATAGTGCAAGGAAGGATTGTATCCTGGCCGACAATTCCAAGAACATTCTCAGGAGAGGTGAGCTCAAAATTTTCTGTGGAAAACAAACTTGAGTGAGAATCTGGTTGAAATCAATCAGAAAATATACTGGTGTGAACAACACAGGACTGGGGCAAACATTTTTCACTGTTGAGGAGGATGGGGAAGAATTCAAAGTTGAAAATGTTCACAAATTACTTTTTTCCTTTTTCTTAATGCACTTTCAGGCCATGAGACAATAGATCATCACAGAAATGTGCCCCAAAGTGAGAAAGAAAAAATGTCCAAGACATCCCTAGGGGAAATTGTCAGTTTTGAAAAGACTTAGGAAACTATAATTAATGATTTGATTAAAATGGTTAAAATTTTTCTTTTGACTTCATAAAAGAGAAACTGATTTTGGTTTAAGGCCTTGGCTTAGGGCTTCCCTGGCTCCTCCAAAGGAGAGAAACTCCAGCTGCAATGGGCTGGATTCCCCAAGAGCAGGGGGACAGGGCAGCTCTGCCTCTTGTGGAGTTCAGATCACAGCTGCCCAGGAGACCATGACCTTCAGCTCCAGCACTTCTGATCTTCTGCAGACTGGAATGCCCTGGAAAGGAGCAGAACAGCTCCTGGAAGTGTTACCTGACAGAGTGGTGGCTGGAAGCAGTACCAGAGCCAACAGGAGCCATCTCCTCTGCTCCATCCCTGCTGTCCCGGGGTGGGACAATCCCACAGCAGATCTGGAACAGACACAGCAGGGAAGTGAGCAGAGAAGGGAAATCCTGTCCCAAACACCTGTTTTTTCTCACCTGGCACTTGCCACCAGCTGTGACTTCTGAAGGTGCAAAGCTCTCAAACAGTTGAGTTCAGCCACCAAGAAAACCTGTGCCTTTGCAGAGATCTCAGTTACCCCTGTAGATACTGGGAACTTCTCTCAGTCCAATGTACTCCCATGGAGTTGTGACAGGAGATACAAGAGAGGAAAATTCAACCCATCCCCCACTACCTGCTCTGAAATTTGATGGACACCTTAATTAACACACCAGCTTAAATCTCTGGTTTGGGTTCCTCAAGTCTCTCTGTCCATGCTCTGAGATGGAAGAAAAGCATGAAGAAACTGTTTCCCCACTCCTATGCCCATGCTTGGAGGAAGGGCAATCCATGAAATTTGCTATCCTGAAGTTACTGCTCCCTGGAAACCATCAAGCTGCAGAGTGACAGTGCATCAGCCCAGAACAAAGCTGAAATCATTTAGGGAGCTGCACCAGGCTTGGCTTTGCTGCACTACACTGCAGATCCTGCCCTTCTCTGCCTCTGCCTCTCTCTGTGGACTAAACAAATTTCCTGTCAACCAAGGGGGCTCAAAAGAATCGTCACTGTTTAATGTGACCTATGACTTCTGAGACCAAACCCACATTCCCAAACAAGCAGAAGGCTTTTCAAAAGAAGACATGGGAAACTAACCCTAAAAACCTCACAAAAACAACAACCAAACACACAAAGGCAGAGCTCATTTGTCCCCTGAGGCTTTGTGTTCAGCACTGCTAAACAGACACAGCAGGACAAATAATAATAATAATAATAATAATAATAATAATCTCTGTTACACCAGAAGGGGAGAAAATGGAGTTGGATTGACATCATTGACTCTGCAACACCTGTGAGATCTGCAAAGATCATTGAACACTCTGGAGTTATGAGAGGAATGATTTAATTGATAAACAAAGATGATTCATGATCACATGAGGTTTGGTGGTTGTGAATTGACAACATCAATCTTTCAAGGTACTAATCAGGAAATCTTAAGCTTATTACCATTTCTGCAGGGGCTACTGACCCCTGGGTGCTCTGGGAGTTATTGTCATCCTCAGTTACCATAAAATCAAGGCAGTTTCACACTGTTTCAGCTTCCAACAGGAAGGAGTCCCAAGTGGCCAGACTTGGAACCAGTCTTGCTTCCTGAGAAGGAAGTTCCAGAATTATCATCAGCCCTACTTTGCCTCAAAGCCCTGCCCCAAGGGGGTCACTGGGCCCAACAGCCCTTTCCAGAGGGAGAATTCCACCCTTCTCTTCTGCTCAGCAGTCTCCCCTTCCAAGTCAGACTGGGACAGCACAGCCAGCTCTGGACACCAAAGGCAGTGGAACCATCCTTGGGGAAACAAACACCAGACTCAGATGGTCAGTCCATACCTCAGCTTTCTCCCCACTTGACAATTCCCTGACACCTCTAGTTCCTCTCTGAGCTCTCCTGGGAACAGCTGTGCTGCTGATGCCCCCAGTTCTTGCCACCTGCACCTGAGGAGACCTAGGGGATGGGAAGAGCTTGCTGGGCCCTGTGTGCACAGCTGGGATGAAGGGAAGAGAGTGGTTCCTGTGCAGCCTGACAGCAGCAGCACATTCACCTCTTGTTCAGAAGAGAAAGAAATAACAGACTCCTGCTCACCTGCCTTAGTCAGCAAGGATGAGCACTGGTATAGGAAGGTATTTTTCCTCTTGCCAGAGAAACTTCCACCTGCAGAAGGGAAGGCAAATGAACAGAAGGATCAGGTTCTGAAGTTCAATTGCAGTGTCTCTGTGCCCTAAAGTCACTTTGATGCCTGAAGGTCATGTGTCTCTGTTGCAGTTGTAGCCAGTTGGGTCCAAATGCATCTTTGATGGCACTGAGAAGTTTAGGACAAGCAGAGATCCTGCTCCATGCCCATAAAGTGTGTGAGCCTTACTTCAAAATTAAACCTGGATTTTACCTGTTGTGAGGTAAGAATGATCTCCAGGTCCTCAATCTATGAATCAAAGATGAACTGATCAGTTCTTTAGGGTATTGACTTTGAACAGAGAATTTGAAATGAAGAATTAAACAGTGAGGATTAACTCAGGGTGTGGCTCTGCCTGAGGATCATGGATTCTGTAAGACTGAGATGTTTTCCTGGCAGGTTACATAGGGAATGAAGGCAGGGTTTCCCTGGGAATCCACAGTCACACTTGAGAGAAGTCAGCTTGAAAGGGGAGTAATTCTGCTTGTGGAGAAGGTTACATCTATGAACTGAAGAGCTCTTGGATTCCCTCTGCACTTGCCTCTTGCTGTCACTTTTCCCAGCTCTTTCTTCCTTCAAAGACTGCACCAGAAGTAGTTCTCGCTGCCCTAGGAATTCTGTGCTATGGGGAAAGCTCTATCTAACTAATCTGACATTGTTCTACAATGAACTCACCCACCCTGTGGATGACAGAGAGGCTCTAGATGAAGCTTTCCTGTCAGGGAGCTCTTGTGTTTTATGGCACAGTCACCTTAATTCCAGAAACCAGACACAGTTCAGACTGGAAAAGTGTTGGCTAACAAGCCCTTACACTGATCTTGAAATCACCCAGAAAAGAAACTTCCTAACACAATTTGAAGCATTAGGAAGCAGGCATTCTTTACCTGCACAGGACACACAGAGGATCTCTCCTCATTCTGTGTGTGAGGTGAGACTTCACAACAAGGTATTTATCCATCATGATCATACATATTCATTACTATGTGCATCCCACCTAATACATAACCATCACTTTCTAGAACTTACTGCCATGCATCCACCTGATACAAGAAGTCCTTTTTTGGTCCTGGAGGGTCATCTCAAGGTATCTCTGGTGGTCATATTCACTGAATGCTTCAATAGTAAAAGTAGACTTTTTCTTTGGGCATGCTCTGTCGCTTCTTGTTACAGAACTTGCCCCAAAAGCACAGTATTCCTTTTTATCTGTTTCTTCACTGCTTCCAGATAAGTTTATCATCCTGTGTGCATACTTTCAATCCTTTTTTTTATAATTTATTCTGTTTTGACAGTTAGTCTTTAAGCTCTATCCAGCACCTTGAGGGGAACTGAAAATTTCAGTTCTCTACCTTATGTATAAAGTCCCCCCTTTTCTTGAGACAATGTCACTTTTAGACAAGTCTCAGTACTTCATTTTCCAGCACAAAGTGTTAGAACAGCTCTAATCATTGGTTCATAGTACAAACAAGTGCACACTGCAATGATTACAATAACTGCCACAAATGCATGTCACAGCAGTCTCCAATTTGATAGCCATGGAAGCCAATCCCATCAAGAAGAATCTTCTTTTTTCTGCCACTCTTCTACTGCTCTTTCTATTGAGGTGATTCCTGTCTGTTGGACTTCCAGCCCATCACTAATGTAAGTGCAGCATTCTTGTCCTGTAACAGCACACCTTCCTCCTTGGCCAGCCAGCAGATAATCTAAGGCCCCATGGTTCTGTAGAGCCTCATTCCTCTCAGCATTATTTGAGAACATATCCAGTGATTAGTTACATTTAATATTTCAGCTTCCTTGATCCTTCAGTTTTCGTATGAATTTTCATTACTAACCCCTTGGTGAACCTCTAAAGGTGTTTTTGGCAAACAAAGATTTTGGTTAACTATCAAGATACAACTTACAGATATAGGCAATATTTTAGTTATATTACTCATTCTTTTCCCTCAATCTTATTTGGGCTGGGGACAATAATTTGGTTGTCTACAGAGCTGACACCTTATTTAAAAATTTTAGAATAATACTGTTCCACTTTGCCATGGTGTCTGTGGTTAACAAGACTTGGTAGGGTCCTTTCCACTTTGGTTGGAGAGGTGCCAGGTCCCAGTCCTTGAGGTAGCCCCAGTCTCCTTGTTGGAATTTGTGCACTGCTGAGTCCAGTCCTGTCACTCTGGCAATTACAACTGCCCATTGTAAATCCTGTAACTTTTTGCCTGAAGATATGAGGGAATTATTGAGTTGTGCCCAACCTTTAACTTGCACGTCCCCTGGGATGTGTGGGGTTTGATAGAGCTGACCATGGAGCAGCTCGTAAGGAATTCATTTTCCTGTGTCCCTGGGTTGGATCCTAATTCTCAACAAAGTGATTGGGAGCACTTGTACCCAAGTCAATGAGGTTTCTTGACACATTTTGCTGAGTTGAAGCTTAATATTATAACTCATCCTGTCTAACTTTCTGCTGGCTTATGGCCAGTATGGATTGTAAATCCCACTGAATTTCCAAAGCCTTGCTAATGTGTTCCACTGTTTTTGCTATTAAAAGAAGCCTTCTCTCTGATGACATTCCTAGAGGAACTCCAAAGTGCAGAATTATTCAATTTAGCAATATTTTCACTACTTCTTTTGCCATGTTGGTGCAACAGGGACATGCTTCAGGCCATTCAGAAAAGGTAACTGGTAAGACTAAAAGATATTTATTGCTGCCTTTACATGGAAGTTCTGTAAAGTCAAATTGCCAAGAATCTCCTAGGGCATTACCAGATTTGATAGCTCCTATCACCATTTTATTTCCTTAGGAACTATTACTTGTGCAGTAACAATGACTGCCCATCCACAGGGGAGAAATTTAGAATATAATGCTTCAGTTAACTGACAGTCTTTTGCACTCTATTCTGGCTTGATATCTGGTAGACTAATTTCCCACTGCAGAACCAAAACATGGATGCCTTTTCCTGCAGCCTCTTTAGCCACCCTGTTGGCCAAGGAATTTCTCTATTTTGGCCCTATTTTATTTGTCTGGTGTGCTCTATAGTGCATTATCGCAACTTCAGATGGGTTTTGTACTGCTTGCAATAAGTGTAATATTTGTGTCTCGTGTTTGATGATTGTACCTTGTGAGGATAACAAACCTCTCTCTCCCCAGACTGCCCCATGGGCATGAACTATGCCAAAAGCATACTGAGACTCCATCCAGATGGTTCCTTTCTCCTTTCGCTCAGTTCCAATGCCTGTGTCAGAGCAACCAGTTCAGCCTTCTGTGCTGAAACATCTGACAATCGAGCCTTAGGTTCAATTACCTTGCTCGGGGTAGTCACTGTGTACCCTGACTGCATTTTCTATTGAAAACAAAGCTACTTCTGTCCGTGTATAATTCCCCATCTGGGTTCTCTGTCAGGCTGTTCTTTAAATCCAGTGGGCTGGAATTAACTTCTTTGGTTGTTTGAAAGCAATCATGTTCTGGAGTACTTTCTACTTTGGTGCTTGACAGAAACAAAGCAGGAGGAACAAGATAAGTGGTTTGGGGGGTCCACAAGTACCACTTGGCACTTGAACATTCAACTGGGGACAGCCAGTGGTCCCCCTTTTGTTCCAAGCCCTTCTGTACCCCACGTGGTACACAGACCATCAGGCTTTGTCCCAGAGCCAATTTAGGAATCTACAGCACTGTAGCTGTGACTGCTCAGCATCCTTGGCATGAGTGAATAATTCAAAAGATCTCATGGGATCTGGCAAGCCCAAACACAGACCCTCATTAGTGTTTCCTCAAACTGTTTGAACGCAGACTGACTACCATCTGTCCATATAATAAAATCTTTTTGGGTGGATTTTAAAAGTTGGACTCGTAACCTGTAATTACTGATCCACTACCTGACCATCCCAAGAGAGACACACAATTCTCTTACAGTTTGTGGCTCGTGCTCAGTTTCCTTTGACCTTGGAGAATTTCAAAATCTAGAAAAGTCATCACTTGGGTCTTCTCCCTCGATACCCTGTAATCATTTAATGCTAAAATGTCTAACAACTCAACAGTTAGGTCTCGGCATTGTTCTTCAGTTTTGTGGCTATCAGGATATCATTAACATATTGCAACAGAGCCCCTTGGGGATTAAAGGTTTTCCATTCTTCTAATTCCTTTGCCAGTTGATTGCCAAAACTTGTACGGCTATTTTTAGATTGTTGTGGTAATTCAATCCTGTCTGTGGATTTTCCCACTTAAATGGGAAGAGTTCCTGGCTGTCACAGAAAAAAGCATCCTTTAAATTCATTACAGTGAACTATTCCAAATTTTCTTTTTGCCTGGTTAAGAGTGTATGTGGGTTATTTACCACACTATTTTATTAATTGCTCTTAAGTCTTGTACTAACTGACAATCCTTACCATTAGCCATTGTGACTGGAAAAATTGGAATATTAGATCTAGATTCAAATTCCACCAATACGCCGTATCTTACAAATTTGGTTAATGATAGGTAATAACCCTTTCCAGCTTTCCAGTTTTAAAGAGTATTGGTTTTGTCTTACTGGGATTGTATCTGATTTTAGTTTGATTCTTACAAGTTCCACTCTTGATCTCCCAGGTCTCACTCTGGTCAACACAATAGGAATTACTGCATCCTTAATTTTTATTTGGAATAGGTTCAGATTGGCAAGTCAGTTCCTGTCACATAAGAATTGAAGCTTCCACATATTTAGACTCGGGGATTTTAATTTGAATGTCCCCTTCCTCTGCAATGATCTCTGCATTCAATTTTCCCAGTAAGTTTCCTCCTAATAGTGGGTTTGGAGACTTAGGCAGGTACAAAAAGTGATGGGTAATCCATAATTTTCCAAGTTTGAATTTAATTGGTTTGAAAAAGAAGAGTGTTTTACGAGTCCTGGTGACACCAGAAATTGTGATAGAGTCATCATATAACTTCCCTTGCAGGGTACTTAATACTGAACAACCAGCTCCTGTGTCTACCAAAAATTCTAGTTTTTCATTTCCCAGCATGGTTGTAACCAGAGGCTCTGCTGGGAAAGAGACCTCTGGTTCCCTTCACAAGTCCTTGGCTATTGCCATGAGAGGGTTTAGACAAGTCCTGGGTTTTAGCTGAGGACACTGCCACTTCCACTGTCCATCCTTTTAACAATATGTGCATTAATTATGAAGGTTGAGGAACCAAACCCCTTTTCCTGCAATGAGACTCCCACCCCACCTCCCAGGGGGGAGAGAATCTTTTGCTGATTTCTTCTACAACTGCATTCACTTTACTGCCCATGCAATGTCACGTAGCTTCCCTGTATCAAAAGCACCCATGCCCTGGATTTTCTGTAGTTTCATTCTGATATCATCTCAGGACTGTCCTACAAAAATAGGAGCTGGGTGATTTTTACCTTCCTCTGTCCATGGGTCTATATTAGTGTATTTCCAAGCAGTATCTTTGAGGCATAAATTCTGAAGGGGTTTCCTTAAAGTCTTATCTCACCTCAAATAATGGAGACATATGAATAACTTTTGGAATTACATGTCTAATCCCATATAAAACCCACTGCTGATATCTAGTTAACCTTTCTCGGTTTACAGGTATATTTGGGTCCCACCCAGGATCTGCCAAAATTTAGTTCCAGATTTCTGGGAAAGATTCCAGCCAGGGTTTGCTCTTCAACAAATCTTTTACCAGTCTTAAGCACCATCTCCCTTTCAGTGCTGTCAAATAACATTTCCAACAGAGTGTCTCTATCCTTCCAGTCAGGGTCTTGAGTTTTAATCATCATTTCTGAGGCTTTAGCCATCATCCCTACAAGTCTCAGCCACCAATTTCCAATGATTCCGATCTGTAATTGAAAACAGGACTTGTACAATTATTGGTCCCTCAGCCCCTGCTGCCTGTCAAAGAGGAGCTATTATTAAATCATTTTGCTTTCCCCACATTCTGCCTGCTACAGGGCTGAAGCCTTCTCCACCCTCAAATCTCCTGCCCCAACTTTCTCTTATCTTTATGCCTCCTTATCTATGCCTTATCTCCAGCCAGCCTTCCTAGTCCTCTATGCATGGCATTTACAGCTGAATTGAAATCTTCTTCATGTCTAAATGTTTAGAGCAGACTTATCCAATGCTACACATAGAACAACAGTGCTTTATCCTTTTCTCATTATTTTCCTTCTCCAAAGGCAAAACAAAGGGATCAAAGGTGCTAAATTCATACCACAATTCTGCTGCCATGCAGGGCGGTTTCTCATAGTAAAAAAAAAAAAAATTAGTATACATAACTTAATTGCATTTTTTCTCAATGCAAGAATAGCATCAATTGTAACAGAGAATTAGAGTCTAAGGTACCATTTTGTGGCCAATTTTCTCCCAGCTTGAATTTATGCAAAGACAACAAATGATTACAACATTTAATTAAATTCTCCCTGGTAGGTGTTCTAGCAGGGCATGCACCAATCTTCCTCCAAGGTTTCAATATACATCTAAGTGGTGATTTTTCAAAATACCATTCCTGTGTGTCCCTTTAGATAGACCTGAACCCATAATGACAGAATATATTCTTTAATTTAAAAAAAAAATCCAACCATGTTCCAAAATACTAGATAACCAGGTTCCAAAATATTTAAAAAAACCCCACCAGGTTCCAAAATACAAAAAAAACTAGATTCCAAAGTACAAAAGTAACCTAGTTCCAAAATACCAGAAGGCTAAATACCAAAATACCTAAATAACAAGTTTGAAAATACTAAAAAACCCCAAGTTTCTAAAATACCAGAATACAAAGTTGCAAAATTTCAAAATAACCCAGTTTTTAAAATACCAGAAAACCAAGTTCCAAAATATCAAAATAATCCAGTTTCAAACGATCAAATTCCAAACTAGCAAATTCCAAATTATATGGACAGGATTCCCAAAAGAATGCCTTATGAAAATAGGATCTTGTCTGTGTCCCAAATGAATGTGGGGGGAGCTGTGGTCTTCTCCAGGAACGTCCCAGTGTTGGCATGCAAAATTCAGAGACCCCCCTGACTCAATGGGAGGTCAGGCAGTTGTCCCACCTGGGCTTGCCAGAAATTATACTGAAATCAGCCAAAATAAACTTTCTAACACTATTTGAAGCATTAAGAAGCAGGAATTCTTTATCTGCACAGGACACTTTAGAAGGATATATCCTTATTCTGTGAGGTGAGACTTTACAACAGGGATTTTATCCATCAAAATCAAACATGTTCATTCAGAAGTGCTTTTTATCTAACACATAAACATCACTTTCCAGAACTAATTTGCATGCATCTGCCTCCTACTGGAAATCCTTTTATGGTCCTGGAGGGTTGTCTAAAGAAGTTTCTGGTGGTTGCATTTACTGAGTGCTTTGATGTTAAAGGTGACCTTTTCTTGAATTTTTTCTTTGGGTATGCGGTGCTGCTTCTTGCTACATAACTTGCCAAAACCCCACTGTTTTAAGTTGCCTTTATCTGTTTCTCCACTGGTTCCAGCCATGTTTATCATCCTGTGTGCACACTTTTATTTTTTTACTGACATTTGCTAGTTAGTCTTAAGCTCTATTGATTTAGGGGGCATAGAAGTTACTAATTTAGGGGGGCTAGAAGCTGAATAATAGTCTTTTGGAACTAGTTTAGGAGGCCAGAGGTTGGATAATGATTTACTAGAGGCTACTTGCTAAAACAATATATCACTTGCTTAATGGTTTTTGTGCTTGCCAAGCAGAAGGGGAGGATGCAAAGAAGAATGCAGGACTATTGATAACATTTTCTGAGTGTGACTGGACATCCTGCTCTCAGAGACCCAGAACTGGCTCAAGTTAGTTCTAAGGCTTGGATTTGGACCAAGAACCAAGGGAGCATGCGCAAGGGAACAGGGTGAAGAGCTCATCCTGAGGAAGACTACTAACTTTGTCCCTCATTAATCTTCGGGACCCTCGCCCACAATTAATCTGTGACACTGCGCTTGCACGAACGTATTTAAATGAACTTTGAACTCATCATAATACAAAGAGGGCATAGGTAATGAGTATGTATAGGGGCATTGTGTACCTTCATGCATATGTAACCTGTAACCTAATATAAACCTAGTGAAGTGCTGCTGAAGGGGTGCATGCCTTTGGAGGGGCTACCCCCAAACATGCACCCCAGCCAGAATAAACACATACCTACTTCATAACTATTTGAGTTGTGGAGTCGATCCGCACCTCACTATCCAGCAACTTCACGGGAACTGAAAATTTTCTTCCTCTGTGATATTTATCAACACTTTACAATACACTTCTCAAAACAAGCCTTGAATTTTTACAGTCCACTTCAATAAGTTCTCAACTGCCACAACAAACTTCTCAGAGAACCTGGCTCACAAGGCACAACACACTTCCACAAATCCCCACTCCCACAGCAACCTTCAGTACAGAGTACAGAGCAGAGCATAACAGCCACATTCTGCCCAGACAAAGCAAGGGAGGAGAGAGATCAAGGAGGAAAAGAGAGCAAGAAAACCAAGATTATCACCAGTCCTTAGATCCTGTGTTGGTCCTGCTGCGTGGATGGTCCAGAGCTGGGGTAAACAGTGGGGGTGAGTGAGAGAGAAAATTCAGAAAAGCAGACTACCGAACAGATCTGCTTCCCTAGTCATTCAACTGCTGCGGCGTCACGTAAAAAAAACACTTTCAATATCATTTCTGAGCCATCTTACAAGAAATTAGTCGGGGGAGGGGAAAGGGGGGGAGTGAGAAAGGAGTGGTCAAATAGATAACCCAAATCTATTTACACTTCAACCATCCTTATTTATTTGATCTTTTGCCCTGTTCCACCAGCACAATGCCTGTCCAGGGCTGAAAGCTGAGCTCTAATTCAAATTGTGGCTGATGTAAATAAAAACAGGATTCCCTTAATTTTATAAAGATAAAAGGGGGCAAAAGAATCCTTTTGAAGCCAAGCACAAGAAATCGCTGAATAATATTAATGACTTAAGAGAAATAATTTGTATAACCACTCCTATCCTGGGGAATGTAATGAATATTCATGAATTCTACCAATAACACTGTGTCTTTGGAAGTACTCAGGTGTGTGTTTGGAGGAGAGAATTCCCCCCAAAGCCAGTGCACCGAATAAAGCAAATACCCACTTCTCTGACTTTGTCTCTGAAGTGTCTCTGGGCTCGATTGGGGCGAATCAGGAGGGGCGAAGGGAGTTGCCACATCCTGTATATCAATGTAGAAAGAAAACTCAGGACATGTTCCTTTCCCATTATCAGCTGTAAACTGGTAGGGAGGGAGGAAAAACTCTAGTCCTTCCCAGTTCAGAGAGAATGGCTTTTCCCTTGGAACAGAGAAATGAAGGGCTGGGCTCTGATCAGAGTCTGATCAGTTTGGCAGTACCAGGATATCAGTCCCTGCCCCTCAGAGAGCCTCCTGAGATCTCACAATTTGCAGAACTGCACTGATGGGGAGAAAACCAGCCCTACAAAGCCCAACTGTGTCAATAAGACAAGCCTGTACAGCTGTGGTGAATGTGCACAGCCACAGAACTTCCTCCCTGAGGTCTCTTTGCTGTCAGAGGGTGAGATCAGAGCAGGATGGTCAGGGCTGGCCAGAGCAACCAGATGGGTCCAGCAGCCCTCTCCAGCCTCCCCCCAAAAGTGGTACTCTGGTTTGACCTAATGGCTGCATGTCTCCCTCAGAGGCACAGCTGGAACAGCCCACGGGCTTTCTCAGCCCTTCCACTGTGTCTCCAGAGCTCCCACATTCAGCAGCAGGGACGTAAGGGCAGTTCAGAGCTGTGGGACAAGGAAAAATACAAATAATATCCCAAGGAGATTGCTCTTGAGGGGCTTGATTGCCAGCACTGTCACTTGTGTCTGTGCTGAACTTGGCCAAAGTGTGGTTGGCTCCTGGCATGGAGAATGGCACTTGCATTTGTGCTGCACAAAAATAGCAAATTCTCATTTATGCTAAAAGTAAACAGGAACTGCAAGGGAGGAACAAACACCTCAAGGGAAGAAAAAATCACATTTTTGGAGGTCAGGCACCTCTAGTAAGAATGACTTATACATCAAAAAGCCCAGCTAAGTGTATACAAAGGACAGGGGAGCTACAAACACCTGCAAGCACCTTTCAGAGGAACTGGATACAGGGGTGTCCAAGTCAAACTGAGCAGGAAAGGATTTGGGTTCCCCCTGATCAGCATTTTACATGAGTCCCACAGCTCACAGTAGGTGAAAGAACAACATCCCAAGCAATTGGGACCTCAAGAGAAAACATAATTTCCTATTTGACTGTCAATGTAATGAAGTGAAAGATGAAGTGCAAACAGGCAGGAGGGGTGAATGCAGGGGAATGGAAGCTGCAGAAGCTGTGGATACATCTCCTTGGTCCTGACTGACAGCTCCTGGTGGTTCCTATGGGGGAGGATGGAGAACATAATGTTGCAAATGTCATGCACAAGGATGTTTTTGGTCTCTGTGACTTTCACAGTCCAGACTTATCTGACTCTCCCAGTACTGGAACAAGGAGATATCCTGCCATGCTGTCCCTGCAGCAGATACTGGAGCTGTTGAAATCCCCCACAAGGACCACGCCCTGTGAACGTGAAGCTGCTCCTGTCTGTCTGTAGAGGCCTCATTGCCTTGTTCTCCCTGCTCAGAAGGCCTGCAGCAGACTGTCACTCTAATGTCACCTGGAGCTCTGCTCTCTTTAATCCTAACCCAGGAGCTCTCCCTTGACACCTCACCCATCCCCAAAGGAGCTCCATGGATTCCAGCTGCTCTCTCACATACCAGGAAAATCCCCTCCTTGTCTTCCCAGGTGGTCCTTCCTAAAAATCCCTATGGCACCATTGCAACATTTCAGTCATGGGAGTGCAGTCACTGCTTCATATGATCCTGATCCGAACAGCAGGACGAGTGCAGGATCTAAGGACTGGTGATATTCTTTGTTCTCTCTTTTCCTCCTTTATCTCTCTCCTCCCTTGCTTTGTCTGAGCAGAACATGGCTGTCACTTTCTACCCCATATTCCTACTGAGGTATGTTGTGGGAGTGGGAACTTGTGGCAGTGTGTTGTGCTTTGTGAGCCAGAACCTGTGAGAAGTTTGTTGTGGCAGTTGAGAGCTTACTGAAATGGACTGTGAAAATTCAGGATTTGTTTTGAGAAGTGTATTGTAAAGTGTAGGGGCTTGTTAGCCAACGTGTTTTGAGTCTAAACTGTGGGATCATTTCTGGAGTTAAGGCGACTGTGCCAGAAAGCACAGCAGCTCTCTGACATGTGATCTGATGTCTTTGTTCAGCCTGGTGAAAATTTACAACAAATGGGCAGAAATTCTGAATTTTATGACAGGCAGAAATTTCCAGAGTGTTTGGAAAACCTGTCAGCTTGGAAGAAAAAAGGCAGAACCATTTTTACACTAGTTTTCCCTGCATGTCCCCAAACTGATCCAAGGGAGCAGAACAGCCCCTCCTGCCCGCCCCCCCCCAGCATCTCTGCCCCTCAGTGCTGCACAGCTGCTCCACACACCCTTTCCCCTGCATCCTGCCCTGTGCCCAGGATGGGCTCTGTCCTGCCCTGCTCAGCAGCCCTGCAGTCCACACTTCCCACCTTCTTCCTGCATTTCTGGGTTCAATCCCCTCTCCCTCCTTCAGACTCACAGGGCATCCACAACAGGATGGTCAGGACAGGAACTTGGACACCTCTTCTCCCAGACTGTCCCAAACAAGCTTCATCTCCCTGAACAAATCCTGCACCTCTGACAGGGGGACAATCCAGCAACCCCACACATCCCACTAGCAGTTTGGGCAAGGATTGACGGGACCAGCAGAATCCTCTGGAGGCAGAGGAGAACCAATCACAGTTCAGGTGCCTGCAGCCCTCCAGCTTCCACCTTCCCAGCGCAGTCTGAAAGTGAAACGATCCCCCAAGCCCCTCCCTGAGAAACGGACACTCCCTGCTCAAGCACCAGGAGAGCACAGGCGTTCTAGTTGCATCACTAAACCCTCACCAGCCCGTGGGATCCTGGGGATGTGACTGCACAGCAAACCCCAGCCTGCCCGTATGGTACTTCTGGAGGACAGAGCAGCCCTGGCCTTTCTTCATTGGTTTTAGGGGTCAAAAGAAACAACAATATTTGTGAAAGGAAATCAGTTGTTCCTTCATAATGCAGCGTTTGAAGGGGCTGTTCTGCTCCCTCTCAGTTGCCCTCTTGGATCAGTTTGGGGACATGCAGGGAAAACTAGTGTAAAAATGGTTCTGCCTTTTTTCTTCCAAGCTGACAGGTTTTCCAAACACTCTGGAAATTTCTGCCTGTCATAAAATTCAGAATTTCTGCCCGTTCATTGCAAATTCTCACCAGGCTGAACAGAGACATCAGATCACATGTCAGAGAGCTGCTGTGCTTTATGGCACAGTCGCCTTAATTCCGGAAATGATCCCACAGTTTAGACTCAAAACACGTTGGCTAACAAGCCCCTACACTTTACAATACACTTCTCAAAACAAGCCCTGAATTTTCACAGTCCATTTCAATAAGCTCTCAACTGCCACAATAAACTTCTCACAGGTCCTGGCTCACAAAGCACAACACAGTTCCACAAGTTCCCACTCCCACAACACACCTCAGTAGGAATATGGGGTAGAATGTGACAGCCATGTTCTACTCAGACAAAGCAAGGGAGGAAAGAAATAAACGAGGGAAAAGAGAGAACAAAGAATATCACCAGTCCTTAGATCCTGCGCTGGTCCTGCTGCACAGATGGTCCAGAGCGGGGTAAACACAGGGTGCAAATGAGAGGAAAAGTAAAAAAAACGGGAGGAAAAGGAAACTACACGTATCTGCTTCCTTCTGTAGTTCAGCTGCTGCAGTCTCTTCTGTAAACTAAACACTCGGTACTGTTGTTTTTGAGCTCTGCTCCAGGAAGGGAGGGGATCGGGGAAAAAGGGGAGGTGAACATCCTGAACACCAAAGGAGGCTGGCTCAGAACACACTGCCCCACCTCCAAAGGGCTTCTCTTTCCAATCACAGCTTTCCTCTCACAACAATGATTTACACAAACCATGCTTGTGTTGGGTCCTCCACAATGCCTGAAGCAGGAGGTAACTTTGGGAGAAGCCAGGGCTGGAGCAGGTATGCTGGCAGGACCTGAGAACCCACTCTAGAGCAATTCCTGAGGACTCCAGCTGGTGGGAAGGGACCAGTGTGCCAGGAGGAGCAGTGCATGTCCCTGCCTGGGAGCTGGAACTGCTGCCTGTGAGGAGGAAGGGAAAGGGAGAGTCTGCAGCTCCCCCAGGTACTGCACAGACTGAGCCACTGTGGGGATCCCCTGATCCCCCCTCTATCAACAGCTGGCATCAATAAATTAATGCACTGCATAGCTGTGGCTCAGATTGAGGGTGCCCATGGGGTTTGGGGGTCCTGGGGGCTCTTCGAGGGGTTCCAGAAGGTAGCTGAAGGCCCCAAGGGAACTCTGGGGGTTCTGGAGGAGGTGGGTGGGAGGTTCAACAGGGTGTTTCAGGGACCCCAGACTGGGACTGGGAGTCCCAGGGGGGTCTGGGGGATCCTGGAGGGTGGTTTGAGGGCCTGGGGGGAGAGCTGGGGAGTCCCAGGGGTTCTTGAAGGGATCCAGAGTGGAAGGTTGGGGATCCTGGATGGGTAGGGCTGTGCGTTCTGGGGAAGTTTGGGGGGTCCCGAGCTGGGGTGTCCATGAGTGTTTGGGGGATCTGCAGTGAGGAGTGAGGGGAACCCAGAGGAGGGATTGCAGAGTCCCTAGGGGAGGTTGGGAGTCTCAGTCTTGAGACCCTCCCAAGTCATGTGTCCCCACACACAAATTTGACCCCAAGTTTGAGCCCCCTAACTCACGCAATTCCCTAAAATCTGACCCCCTCATTCCCTCAGTGTTCCCAAGCTGTGACCCCGAAATCTGAGCCCCGCATTCTGAGTCCCTTTAAAACATTATCCCCAAAATCTGATCCCTTAAGTCATGCGGCCCTCATAAAATGAGATCCCCATCACGTGACCCCCAAATCTGCCCCTCAAGGACTGGGTGACTCCCCCATTCCCACCACCTCTCAAGTCATGTGACTCCCCCACTCCAAGCCCTCCCATCTGAGCCCTGCAACTCGTCTGAATCCCCATTCAGGCACCCAAAGTCCTGCAACACCCCTAAGTCCTGCAAGCCCCCCAAACCTCACCCCTATTCTCAGAAGCCCCCAAAGTGCATGGTCTCCCCCCATTCTGTGTTCCCCCAAAGCCGTATGACCCCTCCCATTCCCACACTCACCCGAAATCTGACCCCCTCCAAATCATGACTCCTCCCATTCCCACCCCCTTGTCACCCCCTAATTCCCTCACAGTCCTGTCCCTGTCTTCCCCAACCATCCCCCAGACCCCTTGCAAAGCTCCCTAAACCCCCTCCCAATCCCCCCAAATCCCCCTCCCCAAAAACACTTGCGGAGCCTCAGGAACAATAAAAAGGTCTCAGCAATACCCACAACACACTCATTCCATCACAACACACTGTAGAAAAGGGGGGTGCAGGGGGTGCTCACCCAGTGCTCCCCCCAAATCCCCCTCCCTCAGGGGTACTGAGCCCCCTAATTTCCCCCTGGCCCAGTTCCCTCAATCCCCTAAAAACCCCCCTTCAGGGGGGTCCTAGGCCACCCAGTCTCCCCCTCAAGCCCCCCCTTTGGGGGCTTCTTCTCCGCCTCTTCATGGGATGGCAGTGTCCTGGGGGGAGCACGGGGGATGTCAGGATGTCCCAAACCCTAAAACCATCCCAAATCCCCCAATTCATCCCCAACACAAATTCCATCCCCCCACCGAGGGAGCTTCTCCTCCTCCTTCTCCACGGGACTGGGGGATCACAGGGAGGATTGGGGACCCCCTGAAACCCAACCCTCTCTTAAACCCCAAAAACCCCATTTTCCGCCCCCATTCCCCCTTTTCCCCGCAATACAAATCTCCCCATTTCTCCCACTTTTTGGCCTCAAGGAGTCCCTTCAGCACCCCAAACCCTGCTCCCAAACCCCAAAATTCCCTCCCTGCACCCCAAATCTCCCCTTCTCTCACCAAAATTCTTCATTCCACCCCAAATCCCCTGATCCTCTTCTACCTGAAATCCCTCCTTTTAGCCACAAATCGCTCTCCAGAAACAAATTCTTGTTTTCCCCAAAAATTCTGTCCTAGATGCCAAATCTCACTCCAAATTCTCCCTCCTGCATCCCAAATTCCCATATTCCCACCCCAAATCTGCCATACCTGTTTGAAATCCCCCTCCTCCCACCTCAAATTTCTTCTTTTACCCTACATCTTCTCTTCATGCGCCCAAATCCCCCCCAAACGCCAAAACCCCTAATTTCCACCCCTAAAACTGCCTGTTGTCCTAAAACCCCAAATCTCTCCAAACCCCCCAATTCCTCCCCATACCCCAAATCCTCCTTCTCACCCCAAAATCCACATTCCCACCCCAAATCCCATGTTCCCACTTCAATCCCTTCCCTGGACCCCAAATTCTCCATTTCTACCCCAAGTCCCAAATTTCCACTCCAAATTCTCCTCTCTTACACCAAAGCCTTCATTCCCACCCCAAATCTTTTCTGTGTGCACAAACTCCCCATTTTCCCCAAAAACCTCCATTAACGCCCCAAATTCCCAGTTCCCACCATTAATCCCTCCCCGCACCCTAAATCCCGCCTTCTGACCCCAAATCGCATCTTCTGACCCCCAAATTCCTCCACTCCCATCCTAAATCCCATCTCTGTACCCCAAATGTCTCTTTAGCCCAAACCTTTTCCCTGTACCCAAAATCCCTCCTTTCTCGCCCAAATCCCCTCATTCCAAACCAAACCCCTGCCCCATACTCCAAATCCCCCCTTTCTCACCCCAAACCCCTTCCAGAGCCCCAAATCCCCGATCCCACTCCAAACTCTCTCCCCGCACCCCAAGTACCCCATTTACCACCCCAAATCACCATTCCTACCACAAATCCCCCAACTCCTCCCAAATCCCCTCAGCCCCCGTCCCTGCACGCGCCCTCCCTCCCCCAGCCCCCTGCCATCCCTCGAACCCCAGCAAATCCCGCTGTTCCCGCCCCAAACTCCCCTCTCACCCCTCTCAACCCCGAGCTTCCCCTCAGAACCCCTCCGGACGTCCCAGGCCCCGCAAGGACCCCCAAAACCACCCCGACCTCCCCGATCCCCAGGCGTTCACCGCCGCCGTTTCACCGCGGCTCCTCCGCTCCCTCCCCTGAGGGGCGCGGCCGCGCCGGGCACGACGGGTAGCGCCGCCTGCCGGGGGGAGGACCAGCGCCGCGCCGCCTTGCCAGGCGACACCGCCCGTGAGATCACGCCCACTCTCAGACCACGCCCACTATGCGCCACGCCCCTCCCACCCACGCGGTCACGGGCAGCGGTGTGTCCGTGTCCCTCCCGCAGCCCCCGACCTCGCTGCCCTCGGGAACACACCTTCCTTTTCGGCCTCATTTCCCACACGAGAGCCCTGCTCAGCCCAGCCGGCCTTGTGCCTCGCCTGCTTGACTTCCAACGCTTGGGAACTTGCTGCTGCTGTGCCCGTTGTAGGTGATGTTTAACGGGTGGCCAGCACTGAGGGACCCTAGCACTTGCAAAAACATTTTCCACGGAGGGTCTACTCACTAGTTCCCTGTGCACAGGGACCTGCTCTTCAAGATAAAGTTGCAGAGGTGCACCCAGGCATTTGGGTTTTAAAGCTGTGCAAATGAGTTCCAAACTGAAATCCCATCCATAGGCAAAAGCCAAGTTGTGCTCACCCATCAAATGACGCTTCTGTCCATGCCAGCAACCTGGTGGTTGTGAGCAATCTCTCACTTGCGAACACTGCCACAAATGTTTCCCACCAACACTCTGCACACCGTCAGTACAGTTTAGTTTGGCTTCGAGCACAGATTTTCCCTGCCTGTTCTGCTGATGAACTCTATTGCTGTGGGACTGCAAGAAGCTTTTGGGATGCATTAATTTAGACATTTGTTTATGAAACTTTCCTAGGGCTGTCGAGGAACCAGAGTTCCCCTATGAGTCACTGAAATCCCTTTCCAAGAATAAAACTCTTACAATTTTCGATCTCCCTGGTGGAATCCATTGCTCTCCCATCCGTTCTTGCCAAAAGGCCCTTCCCTTTCATGCAAAGAAAGGTGGTAGGAATGAGACACGGCTTTGGATTCTCCAGGTCAGGGTCAGGGGTGTGGCCTGGCAGAGCCAACAGTGCCCAAGCAAACCCTCTGTGTACTGACACCACCTGAGAACTGTGCAGGGAGAGCAGCTGCACTTCCAGGCAAACACAGCTGCACAGGGACATTTCCAGTGCAGTGGGAAAGAAAGGCAGAACAGGAGGTGATAACTGGGGCAGGATGGAGCTCCGAGGGGACTGGGCAAAGAGGGGAAACCACACAAAGCAGTGGTGCAAGGACTTGGTGTGGCCATGGCAGTGTTAAGGAAATGATTCTTAGTGGGACCATTGCTGAGTCTCTCTGGGAAAAATCCCAAGGCCAGAGACTTTAGATGCCCCTTGACAGCAGTGGCTCCAGTGACCTGATGTGTCCCACTTGTGAAAAACAAGCTTCACTCTCCTGTTGAAATTTAAAAGTTTAATAAAAGACAATAGGGGACACCAAACAATAAAGCAAAGAAACAGCGCTGGGTGCTTGGCCTTAAGCCAAGAAGCACACCTGCCATTGAGGGAGTCGTCTTAAATACTCTTTGTATTGCGTCAGCCTCATGCCTATTCATAAGCATTCATGCATATTCAAACTTTTCTCAAAAACTATTTTGCATGTTCCAAGAGCTATTTTGCATGGCTCCTCCTTGGCCCAGCCTTTTTAGAGCATGCGCTTTTTCGGCTGTGGTTTCTTCCAGTCTTGGTTATCGTCTCCCAGTTTGGGCTTGGGTCCGTAGTCCTTGCATGTGGTTATAGGCTGATAGTCAGGTATCAGTGGCAGGTCTTCTTTTTGGGTGTTATCCAGTCAAGCAGGTAGTGTGGTTAGTAAAGGAAAGTCTTTTAAACTACTTTTATTAGTTTGTTACTACTATATCGAAATCTAGTTCATAACAGAAATTAAAACATTGGTTATATACCTCTATCTCTATGACAAGACTACTTCTGTAAAAAGAATAAAACCATACACACAATGAATATCTACGAAAAGCCAACACTATATTAGTATGTATTTATCACACACTGGAGTCCCCACACCCCCCACTCACACAGAGCAGGTTTCCTCAACAGTTCAACCCCAGTTTTCCCGTGGCAGAGTCTGAGCGGTCTCATTCCACAAAGACATTTATTCATGGTGCAGTAAGACAGAAACAGCTTGAGCTGCTGCATGCCAGCAGGACCCCAAAAAAAGGAACCCTATGTTTATGTCATTTGTGTTGCCATTTCCCTTTCCCCCTCGCGTTTCCAGGCCTTTTTTCCCCTCACATTTCTGAAACTTTCCTCCCCTCATGTTTCCCACCATTTTTACCCTCACGTTTCCTGACATTTTTCCTCTTATGCTTCCTTTTTGTCCCCTCATTTCCCATTTTTCACGTCGCATTTTCCGCCTTTTTTCCCCTCATGTTTCTCACCCTGCTCCCCTCACATTTGCCACCATTTTGTCCCCTCCTCTTTCCTGCCCTTTTGTGTCCTCATGTTTCCCGCCCACAAGTCTCACTTTTCCTCTCCAGTCTTCCACTCACGCTGGGTGTCTCCGTGTCCATCCACCTGGCTGCCATCACAGACCTTGGTCCGCTTTGTTATTCATAAGGCTTTGCAGCTCAGGGCTCTTGCTTTGTTTCATTGCTGGTTTTAGTAAATTGTTCTGAACTCAACCCGCGAAAAGATGAACTTTTTGCCTGCAGTTCTCCTCTCCATCCCGCTGCAGGGGGAACGGGAGGGGGGTTGGGAGAAGGGAGCAGCGCGTGCTTTGGAGTGTTTGAGTGGGAGCACCAAACTGGGGTGTCACAAAGGGCCTCCTGAGACTCGCCACCTGCCCCTAGCAACGGCTCACAGGCTATGTTGACGTGGAACCAACCCGCAGTGTCCGGCAGGACAGCGACGGAACAGGACGGGAGCGCGCAGCTGGCAAGAAGCCGCCGAGCATAGCTCACGTCTTGCGTTGCAGCACTGAGGTTTTCTCTATATCGTAGGATGGAGAAGAGACCCCCAAGCCACCCCAGGGTGGGCTGGGAGGAGGACGATGCGGCTCCTCAGGAGAGCAGCTCCGCAGCGGAGCCCCCCGAGGTGCCCACGCTGCAGGCAGCACAGCCCTGTGAGTGAGGGGCACTGTGGGACTGGGCAGGGCTGAGCCCCCAGCGCGCCCTGCATGACGCCGGGATCAGGTTTCCCCCGGCACACGTGCAGCGGGAATCCCAGGGGCGGGAATGATGCCGGAAATGCGGGGCTGCTCAGGGCCGGGCAGTAGCCCCGGGACGGCCTCTGCCGAGGAGGGGGAGCGCAGAGGAGCCCCAGCTCCTGCTCCGGGGCGTGGGCAGTGAGGCTCAGTGGCTGGCAGGAGGCGGCGATGCTGGGGGATGCTGGACGTGTCGTTCCTCTCTGCCAGCGCGCTCCTCAGCCCGGGGCACTGGGCATTTCCCCGCCACGCGAGCTTCAGCAGGGCATCTCCTCTGCTGGACACCCTCCAGCCGGGAGCCACACGGGAACGGCGTGCCAGGGGAGCGGGCACAGCGTGGGCAGAGGGCAGATCGCCTTGCTCTGCTCTCTCCTGTTGGTGCACCCTCTGCAGCTCTCCCTTCTCTCCTCCTCTGTTAGATGTCTTGTACGGAGAGGAAACCATGGACTTCATCCAAGCCTTTGTCAGGAGCCCTGACCAGGTACCCACCAGGCCCATTGGACAGCGGCTGTGCCCAGCCAGGGGGCCTGCTCTGCAGAGCTGCTACTCCCGCAGGGCACTGCACCCCAGGGCTCTGTTCCCACTGGCTGAGTGTCCTCACATCACGCTGCCCTGTTATCTCTGTTGCCCAGCTCCAGGACGAGGACCTGAAGCTGAAGTTCCTTGACAGCATCTGCACCCTGTGCAGAACTGCCAGGGACTGTGGTATCCCCCAGGACATGGATTTTTTCTGCCAAATGTGCGAGCTGGGAGAGAAGGTCCAGGTGAGGGGGCAGCCAGCGCTCTGGGGAAGGGGGCAAGGACCGCCAGCACGCTGTGAGGGCTGTGCTTGGGCAGGGCAAGGCTCTGGTGGCACTGGGTGCTGGCAGCTGCCGGGTTCCAGCCTTGCTGTGCTGTGCAGGTGCTGCTGAAATTGGAGCCAAGGAAAGAGATTTGCACGGAGGTGCGGCAGCTCGCCATGCTCGCCCTCGCCGAAATGAGGTACCGGCCCATTGCGCCCACAGACCCCTGCCCAGCGCTCTGTGCCCACGTGCTCATTCCTCCTGGGAGTCCTGCCCCAGTGCTGCAGGAGACCTTGAGGCACTGCTCCCAGCACCAGTGCCTAGCTGGGCTTCTCTCTCTTTGCAGCACCCTGGGGATGGTGCTGGAGAAGAACAGAAAAGTCTTAAGAGCCTGCTTTGAGAGCGTCTTTTTTCTTCCTCCAAGCTGGGAAATGCCAAGCCTGGAAGCTTCCCTCTATTCTCAGGTGAGTGCTGGGTGAACTGGAGGAGCCTCCAGTCCCTCTGGGCTGCTCCTGGCCTCCCCATGCTGCTTAAGGGCCAAAGATCCAAGGCAGGTCCTGGTCTCAGCTTTGCTGAACTGTGCTCATCCCTTTATCCCCTTGCCGGGCTCCAGCCACATCCATCAATGCTGGCTGCTCTGCCACCAGCACACGGCCTGCTTCTGGGTCTGTGACCATGTACTGGGAGCTCACATCAGTAAGTTCTGGACATGGGAGGGACAGCAGAATCACAGCCACTGCTCTCTGTCATCTTTGCAGACCCTGCATGCCATGGACACCATGCTGGAGGTGATGGTGCTCAGCTCTCCTGCCTCCAAAACTGGCGAGATGCTGGAGGACATCTTGGAGGTCTGGCCTGTGCATAGAGTCTGTGCAGGGGGTCACAGGACCGTTCCTCACTCTGGAGGGGAAGGACCCCGGGGTCATGTCCAGTCCCCTCCTGGCTCCTGCCCAATGAACCCTGTCCTGGCCAGAGCCAGGACACCCTGCCAGTGCTGTGCAGGCAGAGCGCTCTGCGGGGAGGGTGCTCAGCTGCCCTGGGGAAGCAGGGGCTGGCCCCAGGTGCTGCTGGAGCACTGTGGAGCAGAAGGCGACTTCTGCCTTCCTTGCTGCCCACCAGCGTGGCGTGGGGCCTTTGTGCCAGGCCTGCCAGGGAGCCCAGGGGCAGGAGCACCCCTGCAGGCTTTGCTTGAGGGCAGAGGAAGCCTGGGGGGACAGTGCAAGTGGATCTCAGGAGCATGGCCATGCCGCTGCTGCTGGAGTGAGTGTCTGCTTCCGGGGCTCACCTGTGACTTCTCTCTTCCCAGGTTCTGCTGAACTACTGGTTTTCTGACTCAGTGGCTGTGCAGGAGAGGGTCATGGGCAGGGTTAAGCTTCTGAGTGATTTGCTGGCTGAATTTTACACTGTGGAAGTAAGGACTGGCCACCCTGCAGCCAGGCCATGTCCCCAGGCCTGTGCCCTGGCACAGCCAGAGCTGTGAGATGCCTGCAAGGCCCCAGCTGCCCACCCTCAACCCTTCTGCTCTTCTGCCTACCTCCCCCAGGCTGCTGAAAATGAGGACAGAGGTGCTGCCAGCACACAGATCCAGATCCCAGTCCTGGGAAAGCTGCTGGGACATCTCTTTTTCAAACTGTTCAGGGCAGAAGAAAACAGTTCTATGACGATGGCTGTACTCTGCTCCCTCTTCACATTTCTCTCTGAGCAGAAATGTAAGAGAAGCTGTGGTGGTGGGCTGCATTCCCTATGCATGGCCAAATACCCCGATACACCTGTTTGTCTTCTCAGGCCTTGTGATGGCTCCTTCTTGTGCTTCGTGTAGGTTCTACCATGTCCCCAGCACTGCTGTCACCTCCACTTCTGCCCCACACTCTCTCTGCCAGGCTGTTGATGGTCCTGTGTAGCTGAGCTGCTCCTCCAAGCTGGACTCAGCCCCACTTGGCACCTTCCCCATGTCCCCTGGAGATCTCATTACCTGCTCTGCCACACTCCAGCCCTGCTAGCCCTTCCCCCTCACCAGTACTGCAACCACTCTGTCACTGGGGGCTGCATGCAGAGCTCCAGGGGCTCGGAGCTTCCCGGGCCAGCAGGACTGGGCACAGACACTGGAGCCAGATCCCCCTGTGCACCAGTAGCCACCACCTCCTCCCGTGACCGACTGCTCCCCAGCCATTTCTGGATCCCAGCGCTTGTCTGGGTTGTGTTGGCTGCTGACAGTGGCTGCATCTCACTGAGGCATCTGTGTTTCCCCTCTCTTTAGGTGCCACACTGCC